>QRDG01000351.1:68927-668927 GCA_012064385.1 Puccinellia tenuiflora
AAGGAAAACGGACCTGTGGAAGTTGTGGGAAAATAAGAGGACATAATGCGAGAACATGCGAGAGGTTAAAATTGGAGGAGGAACTGAGACAGCAGAAGCTAAACTTGCAAACGCAGCAAGATGCTGACACGAAAAGAACTAGCACACAATCAGTGACTCCACAAAGAAGAAGTAGCCGATTTACGAAATGAAGTGTGATTATAATGTTGCTTGTATTAACAGGATATTGTGTGATATTATGCAATACACAAAGATATACCTCGTATATAGGTAATGAAGTTCATTTCTGTATGTCCCACATTAATGTATTAAATACAAAAGGTTCACTGATTTAGATTCTATATGAGGTTGAAGTCCACATGGAGTTCGTTATATAGTTCACTTGATATGTCTGCTGAAGTTCATATTATATTTATTTAGATGTTCATTTCATATGTTTCAATAATATGAGGTTGAAGTCCACATGGAGTTCATTATATAGTTCACTTGACATGTCTGTTGAAGTTCATATTATATTATTTTAGATGTTCATTTCATATGGTTTCAATACTATGAGCAGTACAGACCAGAATGAACACAGTTTGGGAAGTTCACTACCGCACGCAGTAAGGTTCCATTAACTGCTCATCGATTTTTTCATGTATTGGGAGACCAGTGGTAAAAAAATGGTGATGCCCCATTCCACACAAGTGGACACATAAAAGGAACATATAACACAAAAATTGCAAACTGCAAAACTGAAGTTCTCTTGTGAATAACATAGAAGTTTGTGGATAAATTAAACTGAAGTTCATTCAATAAATGGAAAATTACAAAATATTTGTAAGTAAAAAATGAACTATCTGAACGAACTATGAAACATGTAGTTTCTTCACCAGTCCCTGCATCGCTTCTGCACGGGATTTTTGAAAAGCGAGAAAAATCCCCTCTCAAAGAGGTCTAGCCGCCGGTATAACTCATAAGCCGCATATGCGTCCCTAGCAGCATATTCCAAGTGCTTGGTCGGAAGCGGCGCAAGGGCCCATATGCGGTGCTCAGCCTCTCCAAATCCATCCTTCATGTCCATGTAGTACACATCTATGATGGCGGCAGCAACATCCTTGAGTCCTTGATTCCGCTTCTTATTGTCAGGGTCTCTCCAAATTCTTCGGTTGTCTTTGAAATTACTAATATACATACCAGACCGCGAGAGAACATTCTTGTCGTTGATAATGTCAAAACCGGCAAATGTGTACTTCCAGTTCTGCATGAACGGCTAAAGCTTCACACTAGGTTGATCAGCATTGAACACATGGTAAACCAAGACCTCCTCGCCCACACACATTTGGAGGACAGCTGCTTTCTGGGGCATAAAGCTTTCTCTATTGTACTCGACGTCCACTCCAATAATCTTGGGCTTTTTATCAAGAAAAAAGAGTTTAGAAAGTGGTCAGTACACCTGCCAGGCCCCCTCCCTCAACATAGATCAAAGAAAAAACAAGTGGAAGTTCAGTTCATGTAAAAAAGAAAAAGTGTAGTTCAGATCCAAAAGAGAAAACACCTTTTCAGGAGCTGCAGCAAAGATGGATTCGATCTTGTCAATCCACCCATCAACACTAGCAGCCTTGTTGGTGTACAGAACATTGATCTTCACGTTGCCATGGCATTTGACAGGAAATTCAGAGGAGAAAGCATTGTTTTCCATATTGGTGGAAATATATCAGATGGAGTGCGTGAGGGGATAGGGAGGGGGGAGAGGAGGGGTGGCGGACTGTAAAGATTGATAACAACTACATGGATCTATATAAAGGGATAACAGCAAGATAACAGCGCAAAAACAACATAGTAGAAAAAAAGGGATAAAGATAACACCCAAAAAAAATGGGACTACGTCTATCCATTTATCCACCCTGTTACATCGCATGCAAATAGAAACGGAAAACAAAATAACCCCGGATGGTTTCTTTTTTCTGTTGACGTTGTCCATGCCATTATCTGGGAAAAACCAGGAAGTTCACTATAAATATTTTGTAAAGTTCAGTATATTAGTTGAGTGCAGTTCACTTCATCTTTAAAAAAAGCTTGGCTGTTTTGTAAAAAATCAGTAGGATAGTTGTGTGCAGTCCACACGTAAATAAAATTGAAGTCCACATGTAAGTAATTTTGAAGACCACATAAGTAAACAAAATTAAGTCCACATATAGGGATGTCCACATGTAAAGTAATTTTGAAGTCCACATATAAATAACTCGACCTAAAGCTGTTAAGCAATTTAGTCTCATGTTCTGTCTCCTCTTTGATAGCTTCGCACTAGGGCCGTGGCCAGGAGGAAAAAGACCCGCAATACGACTCAATCGCTCAGCAGTTGTAGGGACATTGTGTGAAAGAGTTTTAACTTTCTCCAGCAGCTCTCCAATTTCCCCAATGGCTGAATCAAAAGAAGATCCATCCATATCTGAAGAATGGTAAGGTTTGGATTTGGATATTATAGGAGGCTGCTGGGAAAGGATCAATTCGTGCTGAGTACTAGCACAAGGTTTAGTATTGGCTTCATGATGACTCTGAAGTTCCTCAACAGGCAAACGGTAGGAGTAAGCAACTTGGTTACGACCTTTCCACTGTAAAAAAATAATAACAGAATAAGTTAAACATAAAAACAGTTGCAGTTCACTACAGAATTGCTATAAAAAACAAAATTTATGAAAGTAGTTGCAGTTCACTACTACATGCACTATAGTTAATCAATGAAGAACTAAGAGGTTCACTACTATATATATTATAGTTCATAATGAAAACATATTGCAGTTCACTAATATGAAAAGCAATTAAAAAGTTTAGCATTTGTATAACTGATTAGTTCAGTAATGTTTGCATTGCAGTTCAGTATGTACACATCTTGCAGTTCAATTATAAATGAATACATCCAACAGAAAAATCATAAGGAAAAGTACATAACAAAAAAAATCAAAAGGTAAAAATTAGAAGTTTACTACTTCATGATGAGAGGTCCACAAGTAAAAAAGAACCTGATAAAAAAATAACCATAGAACATGGAAAAGGGGAAAAAGTTGTACTGACCCCAAGTTTGCCAAACTTGTAATCTGACAGTTCACTTCCCCCATTCTTTTCCATATCGAGGAGAAAAATATCTCTCAGAGGTTTCTCACGCAAGTAGTTCAAGCGTGGCGTCTGTATGTGCATTACAGAATACCTTGGAGAGTAACAGCTGTCAAGGTACATAACTGTGGGGACTAGACCACACCCTTCAGGGCCAGCTTGCGGGATAGATTTATCCTGGTACTTAGTAGCAGCTCTTTTGATCTCGTCAACTACGAGCTGGCAGAAGTCCATCTTAGCCATTTTTTTGTAGTCCATGTTAACGAGCATAGCAGCCTCCCTGCCAATTCTGTAACACCCCGACCCCGGAATTATACAGAGAGAGTATGTAACACACAGGCTATGTTACACAATCAAAGGGCATGGGGTTACCGCTCCCACGCAACACCTCAATCATGCCATAAACACTAGCGTAGCTGTCAATGTATAGCAACTCATATAGCGAGAAAGATACAAATTACACAACAGGGGTCACAGACCCAACAGTACATCATGCGGAAGCGAGGTAGTTGTCTAAAACAACAAGATCCAAAATATGGCCTAAGAGGCCTACAGATAAACAATTCCCAACCAGCTTGTTCCACGACGTCCCAAGCTGCCACCTGGGAACCCCAAACTACTCGTCCTTGTCAACGAAGAACCCACCTGTCTGCTCGGTGTCGTCCTCCTCTGAAACAAGTAATAAGCAACAAAGAGAGAGTGAGTACGACGTACTCGCAAGTTTAGTAGGGCGATATAGGCCCAATGATGACAAGGCTCTAAAGCTGTAATGTTTGTTTTGCATATAGCTAGTTTTCATTTATAAAGACATAAACGACTCATGGCATCGACTACTCAGAAGGTTTTCATAAAGGGGTAAGATAGTAAACTTTTATCTTCGGTTCACCTTGAACCAACTTGTAGCCAGAAACCACTCGTCTCCACCAAGGCACTCCCTCAAATTACCCTCGAGGAAATGAACCTTTTTAACACACGTTGAGTTGCAACCTCTAGTTGCCAAATTTTAATTAAGTTCAAAAGTTTTCTATGATCTCGTAATTTGTTCCCAAGGCGTCCATAACCATGGACACGGCTTTTTGAAAAGATTAAACCCTGCAGGGGTGTAATAATTTACCCATTGGTACCGTCCGGCTCGCCTGGTTAGCTCTCTTCCGGGGAAAGCTGGCAAGTGGGCGCGGTTAAACCTTTACCTCGCATGAGATTATCCAAGAGTCATCTGTGGCGACATGACAAGTTTACCCAGCCTATTTCATCCCCTGCCCCCATCGCCACACCCTAACACCACACACACCGTCTTCATCGCGCCTCATCCACCTGCAACTCACACGCAAATGGAAAGCGCAAACTAGAGGACCCTTGGATACGCCCGCACAAGTTATTCAGTTAGTAAGAAGCCCATACCCCCACCAATGGCAGCACGCTCAAACCTTGGTTCTAGAGACAAGAACTCGCACCTAGGGGCAAGAATGAGGCAAAACACCATCCCCGATGGCAACTCATCCAAGCCTTTTAAGCAATTTAATTATCCACCACCAGTAACCACCATGTCCGAACATTCCATCAACATCATAATTATGGAATTAAATCACTGGACAATAAAGCATTTGACTAAGCATGGCTAAGCATATATACAACCGATATGAAATTATCTCAGGCCAACACATCAAACCTATGGTTCATAGGTAGGGAAACATGTATTGGTTTAGGGGACAATGCAATTCATAGGGTACTCTATATCTTGATCAAAAGTGACAGTGGAATCGGATGCAATATTATGGTGTATAAAATAATTGTATAAAACAATAGGATGCTATATGCCAAGAAGGTTAGGTTATCTCTTGCCTTGCTGACGGGGCATGTAGTACGGATTGTCGGGGTATGAGGAGGGAACCTCGACTCCGGAATCTATCGATACCCAAACAATAGCAGAAGAACAAATAAATAACATGAAGAAAAGGTGCAATGCAAAATCATGATGACATGTCAAGTTCATGCAACATTATCATCATTTGGATTAGCTATCAACATTAAATGCAGTGCCAAATAATTAGTACAATTATTTGGAAGAAACCCCATATTTGACTTAGTGACCACATTGCTTATACATTATTACATTACTAAGAAGTGGCTCAAATATACATGAACATGACATGAAATGGTAGGTATTATTCTCCTGATCGTTTTGGTACCTCGTTTGGAATTTTTCCGAGTACCGATGAATAAATTGCGAATTAAATAATTGTTTGAATTTAATTCTTTTAACCAAATAAAGAATAACATCAAAGGAAAGTTTGTTGTCATGAGTGGAAAATGACCTTAACATATATCCCATGACATGCTGATCATTTTGATATTTTAATCATCAAAGTTGGTTAATTATTTCCAAAGTTATGGATTTTCCAAATTAGGTATTAATCTGCCATTTTAGTATTTCCTAATTTAAGGCAGATTATTTTACCCAAAGAGCATGGCAATGTTACCAACAGGTAGGTATTGCTTTTCTGAACAATTTGATAATTTATTTGCTAAATTTGGAGCAATATTTAAATAGTTATCAATTATTTTATTTGGTTTTATTTCCAAAAAGGAAAAACAACACACAGACAGGCCGGCCTCAGCTCGGCCAGGCCGGCCCATAGGCCAGGCACAGGCCCGGAGCAGCCAGCCTTTGGCCGGCCCAGACCGGGCAACCGGGCCGGCAGGCTCCCGAGACCGTCGGCCTACGGCCGGCCCAGACCGGGCGTCCAGGCCGGGCACCCGCCCGAAGCATCCGGCCTCAGGCCGGCCGGGCCGGTTCCAGGCCGGGCACTCGGCGACGGAGAGGGGCAGCGGCGTACGGTGACCGACGGCGACGGTGCGCGGTGACGAGAGGGAGAGGGGGAGCGGGGCGCCCAGACGGGCGCGGAGCTCACCAGGAGCCTTGTGGCGAGGACGACGATGACGGGGAAGGACTGACGGCGACGAGCGCGTGCTCGACGGCGCTCAGCCGACGCGGACGAAGACGAGGATGGCGGCGTTGATTCAAGCGACCCCGGCTCGATTCCTTGCACGGGGAGGGAGAGGAGGACGCGGCGGAGGAGAAGGCGTGCTCAGCTGGCTCCGGGGAAACTTCTAACGGCGGCGAGTCGATGGCGTCGGCGTCGGCTCCGCGGCGGACAGTGCGGGGAGCTGGGGTTGGTGGCGATCTAGAAATTGGGGAGGGGGAAGGAGTGCGGGAGCAGGTGAGCGTCCTCACGCGGCCTTTGACCACCTGGGAGGGCACGGCCGCAGCGGCATGGGCATAGCGGCATGGCACCAGTGCGGGGCGGCACTGTGGCGCCAGGGAGGAGAAGGGGAATTTGCGAAAACAACCCTGGCTCCAATTTAGATTAATTGCAAAAAGGTCTAGCAGGTTTTTAGTGATTTAATTGAGGCATTAAACCATTTTCTAAAATTCTGCAAAATTTCAAATAGGCTTTCCATATCATTTAGAAGCTCCACAAAAATTTGGGTTGCAAAATAAAAAAGTTTTGACCAACTTTTGTTCATAGTGTTAGATATGGTCATTTTTGATAATTCCCGCAATTCAATTATTTGGAGTACTTAAGAATTTTCAAAAATAGTGAGAATATTCATGGAGGCTCCCAATATAATAATGAAGCTCTCCATTATTTTATTTTAAATTTTTTACAAGTTGAACTTGGATTCAAAAATAGAATTTGAATTGAACCCATTTGAATTTTCAAATTTATTTCTTTGCTTGTTAAGAATTTGCTTTTACCAAATAATTATAACATGTACACTTGGAACTTCTTGGACAATTTGGAAGTTCAAATTTATTTGTTTGCTAGGTTTGAGCAAGAGCATTTGGTTTGGAGGTTTTGGAAGTTTTTGCTTCCCCTTTTAAATGTTGCCAATTGTTGCTTGTTAGAGATAGCAAATTCAAATGCATGCCATGATGCAAAACATGAGATGAAAAAGTGGAAAAATTATTCATATTTTTCAGTACCAAACTAGGGCTGTTACAAATCTACCCCCTTACAGGAATCTCGTCCCGAGATTCTAGGCTTGAGTGAAGAAGGCGGGATATTCCTGTCGAAGACTTGTTTCACGTTCCCAAGTTGCTTCTTCTTCGGAATGGTTAGACCATTGGATTTTGAGGAACTTGATGGTCTTGTTACGGGTCTTCCTTTCCGCTTCATCCAAGATGCGGACAGGATGCTCACGGTAAGTTAGATCATCCTGAAGGTCCAACACTTCATGATCAACCCCTCGGATAGGATCTTTGAAGCAATGATGGAGTTGGGAGACATGGAACACATCATGCACATCCGAGAAGTTCGAGGGTAGCTCGAGTTGGTAGGAGAGATCTCCTCGCTTGGCTAGAATGGTGAAAGGACCAACATAGCGAAGTGCCAATTTTCCCTTTATCCCAAAGCGACGAACGCCTCGGAGGGGTGAGGCTCGAAGATAGGCTTTATCACCAATTTCATAGTGAACCTCCTGATGATGTTTATCATAATAGCTCTTCTGCCTGGACTGAGCAATCTTCAGATTCTCTCGAATGATGCGAACTTTCTCTTCAGCCTCATTGATCACATCAGGACCGAAGAGTAGCCT
This sequence comes from Puccinellia tenuiflora, assembly GCA_012064385.1. NCBI lineage: Eukaryota > Viridiplantae > Streptophyta > Magnoliopsida > Poales > Poaceae > Puccinellia > Puccinellia tenuiflora. The sequence continues at coordinate 76,623 of QRDG01000351.1, forward strand.
CTCTCCTATTTCAGATCAATTTAGAGGAGTCCGACATTTTCTCCCATAGAGAACCTCAAAGGGAGCCATTTGCAGACTAGCTTGATAACTGTTGTTGTAGGAGAACTCGGCGAGGGGAGATACTTTTCCCAACCCTTACCGAAGGAGATAACACATGCCCGAAGCATATCCTCAAGAATTTGGTTCACCCTCTCAGTCTGCCCATCAGTCTGAGGATGATATGCTGTGCTGAAGTTTAGGCGGGTTCCCATAGCTCTTTGGAAACTCTGCCAGAATCTGGATACAAACAGGCTCCCACGGTCTGAGATGATCCTCAGTGGAACACCATGGAGAGGAACAATGTGGGCAACATACAACTCAGCCAATTGCTTTGCAGTTATATCCTCGCAAACTGGAAGGAAATGAGCTACCTTGAACAGACGATCGATGACGACCGAGATGGCATTATTGCCCTTTTGTGACCTTGGGAAGCCAGTGATGAAGTCCATACCAACTTCATCCCATTTCCACTCGGGAATAGCTATGGGGCGAAAGTACCCGCTGCCTTTGATGTTCAACTTTCACACGGAGACAGGCGTCGCATTCGGCAACGTACTCGGCGATCTCGCGCTTCATGCAAGACCACCAGAATTGTCGGCGAAGATCTTGGTACATTTTGGTACTACCCGGATGAATGGAAATGGGTGATTCATGAGCTTCTGAGAGTATTAGCCCTTTTGTATTCCCACTCTTGGGCACCACTAGACGGTCACCAAAGTAAACAACACCATTGTCATCAACAGAAAAACAATTGGCCTTCCCATTAGCTATTTTCTCTTTGATTTCGAGGATTTATGCATCAAGCTGCTGGGCTGCCTTGATTTCATCCTCAAAGGTGGATTTGATTTCTAGGTTTGCTAGATATCCGGAGGGAACAATCTCCAGATTCAAACGGGCAAACTCCTCATGAAGAGCAGGTTGAGCCCTTTCAACCATCAGAGTGTTGCAATAAGCCTTGCGACTCAGAGCATCTGCCACGACATTGGCCTTGCCGGCCTGATAGTTGCGGGTCACATCATAGTCTTTGATTAATTCCAACCATCTTCTCTGTCTCAGATTCAGATCCGGCTGGGTGAAGAGATATTCAGACTTTGATGATCCGAGAAGATTTTGCAATGGTTGCCCAACAAGTAGGCCTCCATTGCTTCAGAGCATGAACCACGACAGCAAGCTCTAGATCATGAGTTGGGTAGTTGTGCTCATGCGGTTTGAGTTGACGAGAAGCATATGCCACCACATGGCCTTCTTGCATTAGCACACAGCCCAAACCTTGTAAAGAGGCGTCACAATGGACGACAAAGTCCTTGTGTGTGTCCGGGAGACAAGCACAGGAGTGGTCGTGAGTTTGACTTTTAGAGTTTGGAAGCTCTCTTCAGCCTTGTCTGACCACACAAATTTCTTATCTTTCTTGAGAAGGTCAGTTAATGCCTTGGCTATCTTGGAAAAGCCCTCGATGAATCGGCGGTAATAACCCGCCAACCCAAGGAAGCTACGGATGTCTTTGACGGACTTTGGAGTAGGCCAATCCAGGATTGACTGAATCTTGTCGGGTATCACAGCCACTCCAGCAGCTGACACCACATGACCTAGGAATATGAGCTCTTTTAGCCAAAACTCACATTTGGAGAACTTGGCATAGAGGCGATGATCATGAAGCTTGGTCAGAACTAGCTGAAGATGCTCAGCATGCTCATCTTCGGTTTTGGAGTAGACAAGGATGTCATCAATGTAAATTATGACGAACTTGTCGAGGTACTCGTGGAAGATGGAGTTCATAAGCCTCATGAATGTAGTCGGGGCATTGGTGAGGCCAAAGGACATGACGGTGTACTCATATAAGCCATAACGAGTAGTGAAAGCCGTCTTCGGAATATCCTCCTTTCTGATTTTGATCTGATGGTAGCCTGACCTCAGATCCATCTTGGAGAATACCGTTGCACCAGCTAGCTGATCGAACAGGTCATTTATTCGGGGAATAGGATACTTGTTCTTGATGGTTACCGCATTCAAAGGACGGTAGTCAACAACCAAACGAGGAACCTTTGAATCCCTCTTTTTGACAAAGATGACCGGGCAGCCCCAGGGTGAGCTACTAGGTCGAATGAATTCCTTCTCCACCAATTCATCAATTTGTTTCTTCAGCTCAGTCAATTCTTCCGCTGGCATGCGGTAGGGTCTTTTGGAGATAGGAGCTATTCCCGGAACCAATTCAATGACAAACTCCACACTTCGATCAGGTGGCATGCCAGGCAGTTCTTCAGGAAAGACATCTGGGAAATCACACACCACATCTACCTCATGCATTTCAGGCGGGGTGATACCTTCCATGAAGTATAGACTGATCTCCGGAGAGAGAGGAGTGGCAGCGGATGGAACTGCGGATGAAGGGGACTAGTAAAGCACTAGCCCGTAGGTTGGGTGGCTCACGGTGATAGTCTTGGAAGCACAATCCAAGGTGGCCTGATACTTGACTAGCCAATCCATGCCCAGAATGGCATCTATTCCATCGGACTTCAGAGTTATCAACGAGAACGGAAAGGGTATCGACCCTATAGAAACCTGAACCTCAGGAGCGATCTATTTGGTGTGCCAACTAGAGCCTGGTGTCTTGACCACTAGGGGGAGTCCATGTTCACAAACGGTATTTGATGGTTGTGTGCATATGCTATGGATATGAATGAATGCAATGCTCCAGAATCAAACAAGACTGAAGCTGGATATTCATTTATTCGAAGCGTACCCATGAGAACACCGGGGTCCTCTTCAGCTCCTTCAGCTGAGACGTGGTTCAGGCGGCCACGGTTGACAGTCATGGCCTTGGCGGCTGGTGTAGAGGGAGCCGGTGTCGGTGTTGCGGTAGCAGGTGCCTTCTGGGGACACTCCCTGGAGTAGTGCCCCGGCTGGCCACAACTGTAGCAAGTGGGTCTCGGTGGTGGTGGAGGCAGTTAAGGGTGGAAGCCACTTCCAGCCACACCTAAGGTCGAGGTAGCTGGGCGAGACGGAGGTGGCCTGTACCCTGAAGGCCTTGGCGCGAAAGGGGCACGAGGCACAACACTGAAGGGCATAAAGACCCTGCGCTTCTTGCCCTCAGAAGAAGAGGAGCTCTGATTGTCCATAGGAGTTGGCCTCTTGGAAGACTCCAGCACCTTCCTACCTTGCTCCATTGTGAGAGCTTGGTTGTACAGCTCCTGGTAGGAATGGAACTTGAAGGGCAAAATCTCATATCGAAGCCGAGGTGCAAGCCCCTTGCGGAATAGATACTGCTTGTCCTCATCATTTGTCACGTCCCGAGGGGCGTAACGAGAGAGGTGGTTGAACTCACGCCCATAGGATTGGACGTCCATGCGTCCCTGGGTCAAATTCAGGAACTCCCTCCTCTTGAGGTCCATGATGGGCTTGGGGATGTAGGCCGCACGGAAAGCGGTGCGGAACTCAGCCCATGTGAAGATATGGCCAGCATCAAACATTGACACATGGCTCTCCCACCAAGAGCCAGCAGCTCCATTCAGCTGGTAGGAGGCAAAGTTCACTTGTTCTGCCACCGAAACATGCAAGGAGGCAAACTTGCCCTAGAGAGCTCGAAGCCAGTTGTAGCGCCCCTACCCTAGAATTATACAAAGAGGCTATGTAACCCATAGGCTATGCTACACAGTCGAAGGGCATGGAATTACCGCTCCCACGCAACACATCGATCGTGCCATCAACACTGGCATAGCTATCAGTGTATAAAACAGAGATCAAGACTTGTGGAACAACTGGCACATGGCAGACTCTACGACACAAAAATCATATAGAACCTCATATATGAGAAAAATACAAATATTACACACAAAAGGTCACATACCCAACAATTCGTCATGCAGAAGCGAAGTAGTGTTGTCTAGTACAACAAGATCCAAATATGGCCTAAGAGGCCTACACATAAACATAACCACATGCCAGCTTGTTCCCACGTCCCAAGCTGCCACCTGGGAACCCCGAACTATTCGTCGATGTCCAGGAAGAAGCCACCTAGTTGCTCGGTGTCGTCCTCCTCTGAAAACAAATTATAAAAGGCAGCAAAGAGAGACTGAGTACGACGTACTCGCAAGTTTAGTAGGGCGATATATGTCCAATGCTGACGGAGGCTCTAAAGCTGTTTAGTAGCTATTTTGCATAAAGCTAGTTTTCATAAACTAAGATAGAAATGACCCATGGCATCGACTACTCTGAGTATTTTTCATAAAGGGGATAAGAGAGTAACATTTCATCTTCGGTTCTCGTCGAACCAACTTGTAGCCAAACCATCTCTCATCTCCACCAAAGGCACTCCCTCGAATCACCCTCGAGAAAATGAACCTTTTAAACACATGTTGAGTTGCAACCTTTAGCTGCCAAATTAATTTATTAAGGTTAAGGTTCTCTATGAGCTAATCCGCCTTTCCCAAGAGTTTGTCCATAACCACGGACATGGCTTTTCGAAAAGATTTAACCCTGCAGGGGTGTACTAATTTACCCATTGGTACCGTCCGGCTCACCTAATTGTCCCTCTTCCGTGGAAGGCCAGCGAGTGGGCGCGGTTAGACCTTTACCTTGCATGAGGCTTACTCAAGGACCATCAGTGTGCGGAAGGACAGGTTCAGCGCCTCCAACGCCCTGCCCCGCGGCCACATCCTAAACACCACCATCCTCATCGTTTCTTTTCTACCCACACAACTCACGCGCAAATGGAAATAGCAAACTAGAGGACCCTTGACAAGCCCCTCACAAATTATTTGGTCAGTAAAGAGCCCATACTCCCACCGATGGCAGCACGCTTGGTTCTTGGTTCTAGCTAAAAGCACTCTCAGCCTTGGCGGCAAGAATGAGGCAAAACACCATCCCCGATGGCAACTCATCCAAGCCTTTTAGCAATTTAATTAAGTACCAATGATAACCACCATGTCCGAACATTCCATCAACATCAATATCATGGAATTTAATCACCGGACAAATAAAGCATTTAACTAAGCATGACTAAGCATAGCTAAGCATATATAACAACAATTATATCCTTCTCTCCGGCCAACACATCAAACCTATGGTTCATAGGAGGGGAAGCATGTGATGGTTCAGGGGGAAAAACATGCATTCATAGGATACTATAGTATTGACCCAAAATTATCATTGGAATCGCATGCAATATTATGGTGGATAGAATAAGTTTATAAAACAGTAGGATGCTAGATGCCAAGAAGGTTAGGTTTTCTCTTGCCTTGCTGCCGGGGCGTGTAGTGCGGCTCGTCGGGGTAGGTAGGGGAACCCTCGACTCCGGAATCTATCGATACCCAAAATAATACAAAAGAACAAATAAATCACCCGAAGACAAGTGCAATGCACAATCACATGATGACATGTCAAGCTTATGCAAATATATCAATATTTAGTTTATTTAACAAATTAAATGGAGTTCCAAATAATTAGTGCAATTATTTGGAAACAACCCCATATTTATCTTAGTGACCACATTAGTTATAAATTATTACATTAACAGAGAACTGGCTCAAATATGCATGAACATGATATTAATGGGTAGGGTTTGTCCTTCGATCATTTTGGTACCTTATTTGTAATTTTCTGAGTACCGAAGAATAAATAGCGATTTAAATAATTATTTGAATTTAATTCTTTTAATCATTTAAAGAATAACATCAAGTAAATATTTGTGATCATGATTTGATAAAGGCATTATTTGATAGCATTTGAAGTGTTGATCATATCGATATTTTATTCTCAAATTTTGGTTAATTATTTCCCAAGTTATGAATTTTTCCGGATTAGGTAATAATTATACCATTTTAGGGTTTCCTAATTAAAGGGAAATTATTTTTCTAAAGAGAACATGAAAATGTTACCAACTGATAGGTTTTGTTTTTCTAAACAATTTGATATTTGATTTGTCAAATTTGAATCATTATTTAAAAACATATGAATTATTTTAATTTGCTTTTATTTTCCAAAAGAAAATTCAAATTAGCCAGACAGGCCGGCATTGTTCCGGCCAGGCCGGGCAGGGGCCCGAAGGCATAGGCCTTTGGCCGGCCCAGGCTGGGCTAGGAGGCCGGGTCGATGGCCGAAGGGTCCGGCCTCTGGCCGGCCCAGGCTGGGCGCTCAGGCCGGGTACCAGCCCGAGGCAACCGACCTTCGGCCGGCCCAGCTGGGACCTAGGCCGGGCACACAGGAACGGTGACGCCAGCATCGACCGACGGGGATCGACGACCAGAGAGGGAGAGGGGAGCGAGAGAGGGAGCGAGGGAGAAGCTAAGCTCACCCTGAAGCATGAAGCGTGGTCGGCGCGGCGAGGGGTGGGTGGAATCGTCGGGATTCGACTCCGGCGTGCGGCGGCCGCGGAGGACGAAGACGTCGGCTCTGGGCTCCCCGGTCCGATTCCTTGGGCGTGGAGGGAGAGAAAGTCACGGCCGTGCTTCCTATCGGCGTCGATCTGCTCGGGGAGGACCTATGTGGCGCGTACGAGCTCGGCACCCTCGGCAGCAACGGTGGAGCTCGAAGGAGCAAGGGAGGGAGAGAAAAGAAGAACCGGTGGGGAAAATTGGTCTGGGAGCAGGTGGATGGCATTCTTGACCACGGGGGGCTCGGCAAGGAGGGCCCGGCAGCGGCATGGCGCGGGGAGGAGCTGGCGGCATGGCGCCAGTGCGCCTTGTCGCCACGGTAGAGGAAGAGAAGGAGAGAAATTACAATAACCCCCTGGCTTCATTTTGTCTAATTACAAAAAGGTCCACTATTAGTTTAATGAATTTAACAGCGGCACCTAAACATTTTTATAAATTTTGCAAAAAATCATGTGGCCTCCCCTTGACCCTTAGAACCTCCACAAAAATTGGTGCTCTAAAATAAATTGTTTAGTTTCATATTTGTTCAAAGGCTTTAATTTAGGTCATTTTTGATAATTTCCAAAAATATATTTATTTGGAGTATTTAAGCATTTCCAAAAATAATGAAAATATTCATGGAGGCTCTCACAATAATATTGAAGCTCCCCATGATTCTAGTTTGAATTTTTGGAAAGTTTAACTTGGTTTCTAAAATAGAATTGAATTAAACAATTTTTGGATTCTCAAGTTCATTTCTCATTTGGCATTATTGGGAATTTGAGAATCGATTATAAAATGCAAACTTGGAACTTCCTAAACAAATTGGAAGTTCATTTAGTTTGTTGCCAAGTTGGGCATTGCATTTGGGTTGGAGGTTTTGGGAAGGTTGGGCGTCCCCATGTTATATGTGTTTCCAAGTGTGGATTGTTAGGAGAAGCAAGTTTCAAATGCATGCCATGATGCAAACAAGAATGCAAAAAGTGGAAAAATTCTCCGTATTTTTCATTACAAAGCTGGGGCTGTTACATCAGTCATTCGCATCAAGCGGATCTCTAGCTTCAGAGAAAGTAAGAGGTTGGGACCGCAAGAACTCAGTGATAGTGTTGCAGTCATTGTTCCTCCGTGCCCCTTGTTGCACCAACTGCACCAGCAGACGCTCATTGCGCAGTCGGTTTTCCTCGATGGCCATCAGAACCTCCGCCATTGAGGGTGGCGGCGGTGGCTCAGGATCGCCTGGGTTACCAGGACGAGTAGGAGCCATTCTAAAGATTTGGAACAAGGACACAGTTAGTAACCATCTCCGGACAGTTAGGATAGATCATTAGAGTCCTTCCTGATATAGAGATTTAAGCTGGCACTACCATGAATGAAAAGAACAAAACAACCACGTGTGACATCACGTCATTGCGGCGATAGCAAACGGAAGCAACTGACTCGAGACAAACACTGGACGGTAAGAACCCAACCCCGAGAACCTAAAACCTTGACACAACGGTTAAAACAAATAGAGGTAAGATAACTTAGAGTAGAGCGAATTGGGTAAGGAGTAAAAAGAATCCTAAGAGGGTTTTCACAACTCATTTTTAGGTTTTAAATAATTTTCACCACACTAGACTCGACACGACCAATAGAACAGGTTTCCTACAGGCAGTCCTGCTCTGATACAGACTTGTAACGCCCCGACCCCGGAATTATACAGAGAGGCTATGTAACCCACATGCTATGCTACACAATCGAAGGGCATGGGGTTATCGCTCCCACGCAACACCTCGATCATGCCATAAACACTGGCATAGCTATCAATGTATAATAGAGAGATCAAGACTTGTGGAACAATTGGCATATCACAGACTCTACGACACAAAAGATCATATAGCAACTCATATAGCGAGAAAGATACAAATTACACAACAGGGGTCACAGACCCAACAGTACATCATGCGGAAGCGAGGTAGTTGTCTAAAACAACAAGATCCAAAATATGGCCTAAGAGGCCTACAGATAAATAATTCCCAACCAGCTTGTTCCACGACGTCCCAAGCTGCCACCTGGGAACCCCAAACTACTCGTCGATGTCAACGAAGAACCCACCTGTCTGCTCGGTGTCGTCCTCCTCTGAAACAAGTAATAAGCAACAAAGAGAGACTGAGTACGATGTACTCGCAAGTTTAGTAGGGCGATATAGGCCCAATGATGACAAGGCTCTAAAGTTGTAATGTTTGTTTTGCATATAGCAAGGCGTCCATAACCGTGGACACCTCTAGTTGCCAAATTTTAATTAAGTTCAAAAAATTTCTATGATCTCGTAATTCGTTCCCAAGGCGTCCATAACCGTGGACACGGCTTTTCGAAAAGATTAAAACCTGCAGGGGTGTACTAATTTACCCATTGGTACCGTCCGGCTCGCCTGGTTAGCTCTCTTCCGGGGAAAGCTGGCAAGTGGGCGCGGTTAAACCTTTACCTCGCATGAGATTATCCAAGAGTCATCTGTGGCAACAGGACAAGTTTATCCAGCCTGTTTCAGCCCCTGCCCCCATCGCCACACCCTAACACTACACACACCCTCTTCATCGCGCCTCATCCACCTGCAACTCACATGCAAATGGAAAGCGCAAACTAGAGGACCCTTGGATACGCCCGCACAAGTTATTCAGTTAGTAAGAAGCCCATACCCCCACCAATGGCAGCACGCTCAAACCTTGGTTATAGAGACAAGAACTCGCACCTAGGGGCAAGAATGAGGCAAAACACCATCCCCGATGGCAACTCATCCAAGCCTTTTAAGCAATTTAATTATCCACCACTTGTAACCACCATGTCCGAACATTCCATCAACATCATAATTATGGAATTAAATCACCGGACAATAAAGCATTTGACTAAGCATGGCTAAGCATAGCTAAGCATATATACAACCGATATGAAATTATCTCAGGCCAACACATCAAACCTATGGTTCATAGGTAGGGAAACATGTATTGGTTTAGGGGACAATGCAATTCATAGGGTACTCTATATCTTGATCAAAAGTGACAGTGGAATCGGATGCAATATTATGGTGGATAAAATAATTGTATAAAACAATAGGATGCTATATGCCAAGAAGGTTAGGTTATCTCTTGCCTTGTTGACGGGGCGTGTAGTACGGATCATCGGGGTATGAGGAGGGAACCTCGACTCCGGAATCTATCGCTACCCAAACAATAGCAGAAGAACAAATAAATAACATGAAGACAAGGTGCAATGCACAATCATGATGACATGTCAAGTTCATGCAACATTATCATCATTTGGATTAGCTATCATTAAATGGAGTGCCAAATAATTAGTACAATTATTTGGAAGCAACCCCATATTTGACTTAGTGACCAGATTTGCTTATACATTATTACATTACGAAGAAGTGGCTCAAATATACATGAACATGGCATGAAATGGTAGGTATTATTCTCCTGATCGTTTTGGTACCTCGTTTGGAATTTTTCCGAGTACCGATGAATAAATTGCGAATTAAATAATTATTTGAATTTAATTCTTTTAACCAAATAAAGAATAACATCAAAGGAAAGTTTGTTGTTGTCGTGGTGGTATCACGGCAGATGCCATAGATAGGCTTATGTTGGGGCCGATGGATGATGGAGGTACCGGGGAGGGATGGTGCATAGGAATACGCACACCAAAATACTCAAAGACACACGATCTACCCAGGTTCAGGGCCCTCGTGAGGAGGTAAAACCCCTACTCCTGCTTGTCTGACTATAAGGTGGAACACAACTCGGGCTACAAGGTGCTCCTCGAGCTGTATGCAGAGAACTATGAACTAAGGAAATGTGTAGCACTTGGGCTCTCTAGCCGAGTCTGGTTGCTCAGCGTTTCATCGTAGGATCTGATCTTGCGTGCCCCGTAAGAGGAGCCCTTGGTACTCCTTATATAATGGAGCCCAGGGTACAAGCTAGGGCTGACGTAAGTGCTGACGTGCCCACTACTGTGGCCATGCCTGGCCAGCGTCATCCTCTGATAGTCCTGGTCGCCTCTGCCAGAGACAAGACGAGCCTCCATGCCTGTCCCATGCTCCCCCATACCGCTTCGGTAAGCGGTATGGAGACCTGACACTCCATCCCATGACTCCCGGGTCAGTGGTTAGGTAGCGATGTCCCATCATGCAAGTGGCACGACGCCTGCCCCATGATTGCAGGGACAAGACGTGAGCCTTGACCGTCCACCGGGATATAACTCCATCTCCACCTATCCGGCATAGGCATGCCAGACACATCTTAACTCGGTTCTCCTTCCCTACACATATGAAGAACAAAGAAGATGATCCGACATACAATCTGTATGTCGGTTACGGTATGTTGGTACGGTATGTCGGTCATCTTTGACCCGGTCAGCTCGGGGGCTATACTTATCTCGTTATCTTGACCCTATCCGGGGGTCGCCCCCCGACATTAGTCCCCGAAGCTGGCGCGGCCCTACAGCCTCGGATGAAGGGCCACGGCAGGTTTTCCCGACAACAAGAAACTTACTGGGCACCGACATACCCTATGTCGGCTCAGCTTATATGTCGCAACTTGTTTACTACTCAACCTTGGTTTTGAAATCTATGTCGGACACGCTCCGACACGAGGAAGGATTCCTCATCTTCTCCGAGTTATCGGTCATTATACGTGTCAAAGCATCTTCGCGGGACGCCTCGGCCTTCGTGCGTGGATGGACGCGTCCATGGCACGTGGCGCTCTGGTCGCACAAGCACTCGAGTGCTTCATCTGCAGCGCTGCACGACGCCTTGAGTCCCGCGGGGATTAATGCACCACATCGGCAGTTACAATCCTGTGGCCCATTATGTGGCCGATCGTGGGGCTGTTAGCCCACAATCCATGCCGATCGTGCGCAGAGGATCGTGCGCGCGTGCCGTTACCCCCAAGGGGATAAGTAGAAGGGAGGGGTGAATTTCTTCCCCCTCCGCTCATTCCCCTTCTTCTCCTTCGCCTCTTCGCATCTCCACGCACAGAGCACACCGCCGCCGTTCTGCTCCGCGTGCTCCATTGCCGCCGTCGGACGATGCCTACGCCTCGTGCCCTGTTCACCGCCGCGAACGACGTGCAGGACACCATGGTCGAGCACTCCGCCGCCGCACGCCGTCGTGGCCACAGTACCGCACCGCCACGGTGAGTTTTCTCCTCTTTGCTCTGTTTTTCTCTTCTTCTTCTTGGCATGCTCCGCCGTAGTTGCGGCGCGTCGCGCGCCGCCGGCCATTCCTTCGCGTACCATTTTCCCCTTTCTTTTTTCCTCTATCTTTCCGCCACGGCGAACATTGCTCACTGCCAGTGATTTTCTTTGCATCCCTCGGCAATATTTCACTGAGATGTCGGACAACACCGCCCTCGAGCAGGTCGAGGAGGGAGTACTGGAGGGATCCACCAGGGCCGCCTAGGAGGGTTCCGATGTCACCCGCGCCGAGTTGGACTGGTTGATCCAGACGCGGCAGATCCCGGCCGGGGTGGAATGCCGGTTACCAGGTCCCGAAACTGCGCCGGACCTTAAGGAGGGTGAGTATGTTGTCTTTGTCGCGCATTTCGAGCGCGGGTTTGGGCTTCGCGCCAGCACCTTCTTCCGGAACTTCCTCGACAAATTCCACCTACAACCACATCATCTTCCGGCTAACACCATACTCGTCCTTTCCTCCTTTGTTGCCTTCACGGAGGGCTATCTCGGCCTCTGGCCGTCCATCAATCTCTGGTCCAAGTACTTCGCCTTTCGGAAGCAGGTTATTCCAAACCCGGAGGATCCCGACGCGCCCAAGGAGATGACGTAGTGCGGCGCATCCACCGTTATACCCCGGCGCCTTACCATCTTCCCCCGGGTCCAGGGACTGGAGTCATGCCGGAAATGGCTCCGATCCGTCTTTTATGTGAAGAACATGACCAAGGTTGATCCCATCAACCTTCCGGCATTCATCGTCGGTCCTCCCTCGGAGCAGCATCACTGGAAGTACAACCCGAGAGACCTGATTGAAAAAGTCAATGTCGTCCATCAGCTGCTACCCCGGCTCAGGGAGACAGGGATGTCGGGCAAAGACCTGGTGACGACATTCATTAGTCGCCAGGTCTCCGCACTTCAGCGCCGGGTCCATAAGATCTGCCACATGAGTGGCCCTCTTGACCCGACTTGGACAAGCACCTTTGAACTGACGAAGGAGCAAGTCCGGCGGCGCGTCAAGGCGATTGCTACGGTGCAGATGTCTGCGGAATGGAATGGGACCTGGAAGCCCACAGCCGGAACAACCTCCCGCCAGCGGTAAGTAGCGTAAAATATATGCCGACATAAATTTTATACCGACATCACCTCCTATGTCGGTTCACTATGTTACCTTTGATGTCAACTGGACTCTTTGTCATTATGCAGAGATTTGCTTGGCAGGCGGCCGAGGACGGATCGGACCCAGCCACCAACTGTTGTGCGGACCGGGTCGAAGCCGATTTGGAAGATCCGGATGACGAGGACAACGTGCTGATCCCCGCTGCCATTCCGGGTCCTGCCACGGGTAAGACTCGCGCCTCCTCCATCCAAGATTGGTCTGAGGACGAAGACGATGACTGTCAGATTTTAGAGGTATATGACCCTCGCCCGATTGCGTTCTCATATCCGGTGCCCTCACCCCCAGCTGACTCGGACAACCAGGTGCTCGAGGTGGCACCCCTCGCCGTGGGAACCAAGGGCCCGCTTCGGAAGCGCGCAAATCCCGTGTCCACGGATGTCGGGTCTTCTGGCATTTCGGGTCCCCCGCAGAAGAAAGCGAGAAAGAAGACGATAGTGAAGCGTCGTGAGCGACCCGTTTCCAAGGGGTAAGATTCCCTTTCACTGACATAAACTTCATATTCTTGATTATACTTGTTTTCCCTATTTTTCTCCTTCTAACGATATACTTTATCGTTTTGTTTTACTGCAGGGCTCCTCTGGAGGTCCCCCCGACCACCTCTACACACCGGGTCCCGTTCAGGACTCCGCCGCCGCCTTGGCCTGACGACACCCGAGTGCCAAGTCTACCACGGACAAGTCCAGCAGCAGATCCATCGGCTCCGGGATCCAGAACTAGAGACGCGGGTCCGGTTGTGACCGACATTCCAGCGCCCGATCGAGATGAGAGTCTCGGAGCCAACTCTTTGGCCCCCGAGATAGAGAGGACCGAGGTTCCAGAGAACTCGGCAAAACAGAGACAGCAGCAGCAGCAGCAAGAACAACAGAGACAGCAGCAGCAACAACAGAGACAGCAGCAGCAGCAAGAACCACCGCAACAACAATAGTCTCAGCAGCAACAACCCTCATCGGCACAACCTATTCCGACAACGCAGCAGCAGCCGCAGCCCGCCCCGGCACAGTCGCGGCGACAAACTCCTCCGAAACAGCAGCCGCAACAGCCTCCTCTTGCTTCGTCAGGGCCTTCACCGAAGAAAGCTGCACCCACTGCGGCCGGGAAAGCACCGGCCAAAGAAGTGCCGCTTAATCCGGAAAGACGGATAGTTCCTCAAAGGAATCCCGGTACTGCAGAAACAGTAACCAGCATCCAGACCACTGCGATTAACTGGGGTTCGCCCCTCTGAAAACCTTGAGTGGGAGAAGTTTGGGCTCCCTTGAGCAGCTCCATATGGACTGGAATGCCGCCGACACCAGCGAGGTGACCTCATGATCATCAGTGGGCCAGACCTCGGACCATCCGGTAGGGCCAAGCTTAGTTGCCCAAAAGATGTTTGCAGCAAAAGCTGCCCTCCTTGAAGCCGACCGAACTGCCGAGGTAAATACTGCCGAATAAAGACTTACTGTTTCAACTTTTCAATGTAGATATCCCATTATCCCCAGTCCTCGAGATTCGGGTCGAGTGATTGAAACTCGACCGAGTAAAGATTACTCGTCGTGAATCTTCACAAATAACACTATTATTCCATCATTGCAGGCTTGCATGAATGCTCGAACTCGGTTACACCATAAATTAATATTGGCGCACAGATCGCTCAAGGACAAGTGCAAGCAGCTGCAGGTCGAGTTGCGAGGCAAAAAAATCAAAAGGTAAAAATTAGAAGTTTACTACTTCATGATGAGAGGTCCACAAGTAAAAAAGAACCCGATAAAAAAATAACCATAGAACATGGAAAAGGGGAAAAAGTTGTACTGACCCCAAGTTTGCCAAACTTGTAATCTGACAGTTCACTTCCCCCATGCTTTTCCATATCGAGGAGAAAAATATCTCTCAGAGGTTTCTCACGCAAGTAGTTCAAGCGTGGCGTCTGTATGTGCATTACAGAATACCTTGGAGAGTAACAGCTGTCAAGGTACATAACTGTGGGGACTAGACCACACCCTTCAGGGCCAGCTTGCGGGATTGATTTATCCTGGTACTTAGTAGCAGCTCTTTTGATCTCGTCAACTACGAGCTGGCAGAAGTCCATCTTAGCCATTTTTTTGTAGTCCATGTTAACGAGCATAGCAGCATCCCTGCTAATTCGAACTGCAGAACCAGGACATAAAAGCTTGTTATACAATATGGCAAAGAAGACCTTAACAGCTAGGTCAACCTTCTCAGGATCTTGAACCAAAGTTTCTAAAATCTTCTGCAGGTCCTTAGTATCGATGCTACACTTGCTGTCAATACCGAGTTCTCTCTTTAAAATGCCAAGAGACTCGTCGTGACCAGAGTCGGCAGGCCTGGGTGCAGTGTCACCTCCCATTGGAAAACCAAAAACCTGGTGAACAGCCTCTCTATTCACATCAAGAACCTTGCCAGATCCACACTGAATTTTCATTGTTGATGTGTCAATAATCATCAACAGTTGGCACATGAGTACACGGGTGACATTGCCCTCAAGAACCCATTCGAACACACACCCAAAACCAGCCTCCACAACCTTAGCCCTGTGAGGGTCTTTTAGCAATTTGGCGGCAGCAAGAACTTCCCTAAGAGAACAACGGATAGTTTGCTGGAAACGTTTCTTCTCATGGTCTTCGTCAGCAACAAATTTCTTTTTCCGACACCGTGACTTCTTCAACGACGCTGCTGGTTTCTTGCTCACATTATGCTTCTTCGTTTTTGGAGCGCAAGCTGGCACAGCTTCCATATGGGTCTTCTTCTTCTTACACTGCACAACAACAAAAAAAAAGAGAACAAAGGAATATTAAGAATGATGTCTACTAAAAAAAGTGAAGAAGTTCGGTACTGACAGCAAGGATAGTTCACATTAAGCATGATTATATAAAAACATTTACACCCACACTACATAAAGAACATCACCTTGTCAGTTGGAGCCTGGAAATCTGAAGCATCATCGTCCAACGCAACTGCATCAGCAGGGTCTGGGACATAAGTCTTGTCAGCATCACGTTTGTGTTTGGCAGGCCTCAATTTGCTGGGAGAGGGTGATTGATGAGGGTTGGTCGTAACATGTGAGCCTGAATCAAAGCGAGGGCTGCATCGGGGGCTTTCCAGTAATACTTCTTTCTTCTTGGAAACAGCCACCCTCTGTTTCTTATGTGGTGAAACCAATCCACAAACTTCTTCAGTAGGGTCATCTGGACAAAAACGACATCGCTTCCATTGTCACTCTTAAACCTCGATGGGTATTTTCTGTAATATAATTTCAAGTTTTCCTGATGCTTAGCTTGCTTAGTAGATTGATGCTCAGCATACTTGGCCAACTGTTCCTGGACATTGTGTTCCTGCGTAACCTCCTCAGTACCATCCACGGTTTGCGAAGGTGTATCCTGCAAAACAGGGGTAGAATCCAAAATAGGAGATTTGTCTTCAATTGATGGCTCAGTGTTGTCATTCTGGATTGGCGTCGAGTCAAATACAGGACCAGCTGTCCTTTCACCACTATCAACATTGCCAGCACCAGTATCAGAACGTCGCAGAAGCGGCGTACGGTCAAATACAGGGGGGTCAGTTTCATATGGCATGGCCTCTCCAGGTTTTACAGGTGAATCTGAAGTAGGGAACTCAATATTCAGCTTCTCCAAAGATTGCATAATAGATGCATCAGCAGCAGCTGTATCAAGGACATAAAATTTATCCAACCCAGATACATTTTAATCAACATGAACAGATTTCGCATTTCCATACCAAAAAAAAAGACAAGCGTATAAGAAAACAATGATAGTTCGCATAAGATGAAAATACACATGTGAATGGAAAATCATATAATATTATGCTTCTACTATCAAAAATCATAATGTACAATCATTTTATAGAGGAATGCATAAAAAAGTTCAAAAACAATGAAGTTCAGAAACATAATACATAGAAGTTCACATAAAACTAAAATAACAGTTCACATGAAGCTACGATAGTAGAAGCACCAGTATCAGAACGGCGCAGAAGCGGCGTACGGTCAAATACAGGGGGGGTCAGTTTCATATGGCATGGCCTCTCTAGGTTTTACAGGTGAATCTGATGCAGGGAACTCAATATTCAGCTTCTCCAAAGATTGCATAATGGATGCATTAGCAGCTGTATCAAGGACATAAAATTTATCCAACCCAGATACATTTTCATCAACATGAACAGATTTCACATTTCCTTACAAAAAAAAACAGACAAGCGTATAAGAAAACAATAATAGTATGCATAAGATGAAAATACACATCTGAATGGAAAATCATATAATATTATGCTTCTACTATCAAAAATATAATGTACAATCATTTTACAGAGGAATGCATAAAAAAGTTCAGAAACAATGAAGTTCAGAAACGTAATACATAGAAGTTTACATAAAACTAAAAAAACAGTTCACATGAAGCTATGATCTAGTGAACTAACATTGAAGTTCGTTCCACGTGAAAACAAAAAAAAACATATGAATTGTATGTACAACAAGTAAGGTACCAGGACACAAAAAAAACACTAGGAGTAACTCCCTCATCACAGTACATAAAAATTAAAACAGGATAATAAACTAAGAAATTCTAAAAAAAAACATAGTTCACACAGAAATAGCACAAACCTCCAATGTCAGACGGAGAACCAGGATGCATCGATGAAAAATGAAATCAATCTGGGCGGTGAAAATATGATGGAGAGGATCTCAGGCGGGGGGTAGGAGAGGGGCGATATGTCGGGGAAGGATCTATCCCTACCACCGATCGAATCTGGGACCAGATTGAGCGAATCCCTCACAGCGTAAACCCTAAAAAAAGGGCAACGAGCGTCGCCCCCCCCCCCCCCCCGAAGAAATACGACGAGCAGATTTCACGATTCGGGGGAGCGCCGTGGGGGTGGAGATCTTTCCAAGCAGGAGAGCGCCGTGTGGATGCAGGAGAGCGTCGTGCGGGTGCGGGAACTCTCCTCGGGGAAATGGTGGTCCAGACAGATCGGGAGAGAGACGAGATGTGAAGTTAATGCTCAGGCCGGGGAAGTTGGTCTGCGACTCTGCGGTAATGGGTGGGTGGTTGGAATACTACAAAAAATACACTCCCTACCACTGTCAGATACGAAGTTCATTTTAAAAACATCCGAAGTTCACATTCCGAAACAGCGGAAGTTCAAAAGTATTGTAGAATAGTTATTCTACAGGGGGTTGTAGAATAGCTAATATATATATATATATTCCAGCTATTCTGCACTTCCTCGCAGAATAACTATTCTGCACAACTTTCTGAACTTATTAGGTAATAATCGGTTAACCTCTTAGCGGAAAACCTAGGTTTCCGGTTTTGGCGGACTGTTTTTCGGCCGTACTTTTCAAACCGTTGATCCAAATGGCGCGCGTGATATACCGTTGGATTCGCACAAAAAATGCGCACCTTTTACTCTTCTGGCAGGTTTCGAAATTATGCATAGTTTTAATACAATTTCAAATATACTAAATATGGTTTTCACGATTTTGTCTGTTTTCTTAAATTATTTGGGACGCTATTTTTAAACCACTCGTCGGATTGATGCAAATAATATGCCGTTGGATATGCAAGGAAAATGCGCAACTTTTACTCTTCTGTCAGGTTTCGAAATTACGCACGGTTTTAAAACTATTTCGGATATACTAAATACTGTTTTCGCGGATTTGTCCGTTTTTGTACTGTATTTTCAACGTCATTTTCAAACCGTTTGTCGGATTGATGCAAGTTATACGCCGTTGGAAACCTATGGAAGCTAATTGTCAAAAAAAATTACGGTTTAAGAGCAGTTTAAAAAATAATCAATTCTGTTTTAGATACAGTGGACCGTTTTTTGGCAATTACTTTCAGACCGCTTATCGAAACGTAGCAAATGATACGGCGTTGGAAAGATATTCACTAGGGGCAACTTTTTTGTAAAGAATTTTTTTCGAAATTCAGTATGGTTTTTGATTAATTTTAAAAATATGAAAACTGACAAACAAGATGGCATGTCAATCGATTTAAAATTGACACGGTTCTACTACTCGGGTAGGGTGTGGCGGTATCAGGTATGGGAGAGTCAAATTATACTCATATCCTCCCCAATTACATGTTGGCGCAGTCGATTTGGACAAATAGAGCTTGTGGTGGTGATTTTAACTATTACGATTTCCGTCCTATAAAAACAGAGATATGAACCGCCTCTAATATAACCGTGAACTTCTCTCTATCTGTATGTGAACATTCGAAGAAAAAGAGGTGAACTTCCTATTTTTTCCACGAGCGAAAGCGAACTTTGCCACGAACGTAAGTGAACTTTCTATTTTTTTTCACAAGTGAACATCTCGCTGGACCATCTTTTTTCTGAAATTCTCACGATTCACAGTTGAACTTCCTATTCTCGAACCAATTCTGAACTTACTCATAAAGTTGATAACTCCCCAGAATTATGTAAGTGAACTTCCTTTTTTGTAACTGAACTTCTCGACATACCATATCATATTTTTCCGAACCTCTCGTGATACGTACGTGAACTTCCTATTATTTTTTGCAAGTGAACTTTTTTTGGCGGACTATTTTTTCGAACATCTGGCGATGCGTAAGTGAACTTTCTATTAATTTTGCAAGTCAACTTATTGGCGTACCATATTTTTTCTGAATTTCTAGCGATACATAAATGAACTTTCTATTTAATTTTTGGTTGTTCTTCATCTAAAAATGAACTTCCATTTAAATTCACAAGTGAAATTCTTGACGAACCATTTTTCTCTAAACTTCGGGCGATTCATAAATGAACTTCTTATTTAATTTCGCAATGAACTTGTTGGTGAACCATTTCGGATTTTTCATGTTGCTATTCAGAGTGGACTTCTAAATTATATGCATTTGAACTTCAATTTTTTATTGAACGAATTTCTAGAATTTTTGTTAACTTTGTGACAGTTTTTCAATCGTTTTATTGTCCAACTAAATAAGAGTGCATAAATCAGCAGGCAATTCTTTTTTGTTGAGGTTGCCATAATGCCATCTGATGGCACGGACCTGAACTTATATTCAGAAATGATTAGAAAGAACACCTACTGTTACAAAACTGAACCGCACCAGATACGAGGACATCACCATGTATGTTATGTCAAAAAAAGATAAGGCAGATCAGACTCGGGATTCAAGAGGGCGGGCGGGGTTGGGACGAAGCCTTTTTTGCGGGCGGGATCTGGCTTCTGGCAGGGGCCTGAGAGGAGAGATTGGGCTCTCGGCGGCGTGAGGTGAACTCTCCTGGCGGCGCTGCATGGCTGACCCCTGTCCGAGTAGCGGCGTGAGGAGCCCAGGAGCTCGCGAGGTTAAGAATGCCAGGGTGGCCGGCCGCGCGCGCGGTGGAGGGGAGGCCCGAGGTACGCGCTGGGGCCAGAGGTGTCGCGTCGCGCCAGGGGCTGGGGGCCGGAGGTGCCGCGCCAGAGAGGACGGGGGGCGCGTGTTCGGATGTAGGGAGGCGCACGGCTCCCAACAGTGGAGCTCCCGCCGATGACGAGCAGAAGATGCGGGAGGGCGGGAGGACCACGCTGCCGCCCGAGGTCTGGGCGTTTTCCGAGGATGGCAGCACGGCAGTTCCCCAGTGCTATAGCGGAGGTGGTTCCCCACGGCGGAGGCGCGCGGTACCCCGTCTGGCAGCTGCGCCTGTGGAGGCAATCGATGGGGAACCGGAGGCCGGAGTAGAGGAAGACACGCCGGTGGAGCCGGAGTTGGGGGAGCCTCGCGGTTGGTGGGGGAGGGCAGGTGTGGTGGCCCGCCGGCGCGCGGGCATCGGCCTGGCCGTGGAGCCGCACGGGATCCGCGAGCTCGCCTGGGAGCAAATGGCCGGAGAGGGAGTGCTCGGCGGTGGCGTGCTGGAGGGGGAGGGTCGGCGGCAGCGTCTGGATGGTGGGCGCACGGCGGCCCCGGTCGGCTACGGGGAAGCAGGAGACTGGGGGTGACGGCGCGGATGGAGGCGGGCCGACAGAGGATGGAGGTGGGCCGACGGCGACGGCGGGTGGAGGCGGGGCAGCTGTGGCACGATGCCCTCGGCCGGCGACGGAGGGGATCTACGCCGGGGGCCCTCAGTCGGAGGTAGTTGGGGGATCGGGGAGAGGGAGAGCGGTTGCGGGCTGGGGGTGGGTCGTGCGGTAGCTGGTAGGTAGGTGTAGTTTTTTTTAAGAAGGTGATTAAGGTGGGATCTGTTCGGGATTAAAAGGTTTTTTTAGATGGGAAAGTTGTGCTGAATAACTATTCTAAAAACACTTAAAGGGTTGTGCAGAATAGTCCCACCCTATATATATAGATATAGAGGTGGGAGAGTAAAACAGTAAAAAGCCAGACGGACCAGAAGAATGCTTAGTGCTTTTATTATTAGGTATAGACTAGCAAAACATGCCCGTGCGTTGCTACGGGTTGATTTTTTATTGAAGATTTGCTGGATCGTTGGGAATTCCACTACTGGTGGAACCAATCTTTTTTAAGTAGGCACGAAGAAGAGAAAAGGTAGTGGCAACAAGCATTTTAGTTTGGTCAAGATGTTAGATCATATTTCACATGGTGGAAACTAAATACCATACACATATTAGAAAGATAGTCTAGGAACATATATATATCTTGCATTGTTGGGAAAAAGTAATCTTTATAACGATGAACAAACATGTGTCTATTTGCATCGGAGAAGAATTAAGCACATGAGACCATCAAATCCACTGGCTAAATTTTGGTCTGAAGCATACAAACTTACTCAACAAAAGGCCACATGTTGATGTTAGTGAGTCCATGATCTTGTCCACTACATTTCATCATAGCTCAATAGTATAGATTGGAAAATTGAATGCGGATGTTTGGAGAGCAAAGGACATCCTACACAAATATGATCATGTCAAGGAATAAATTAGTTTTCATTTTCCGGTCCAAGTTACAATTTCAATTTCCCAAGATAAAACTTTTTTAGATTAGTTTTCATTTTCTGGTCGCAATGACAATTTCAATTTCTCAAAATAATACATTTGTAGATATTTGGTTGTAATAGCCCAGTTTGGTACTGTAAAATTTGAACCAAATTTTCACCTTTGCATTGTCATCTTGCAGCATAGCATACATGTTAAATTGCTAAGTTTAACAAGCAACACTTGAAAACAATTAAAAGGGAAGCAAAACCCTTCCCAAATCTTCCAACCAAATACATTGCTAAAATTGGCAAACAAATTATTTTGAACTTCCAAATAGTGCAGGAAGTTCCAAGGATACAATTTATAAACATTTGTCAAAGGCAAGTTCTTGCCAAGCAAAGAATTAAAGTTGAGAATCAAAATTGGTGCAAATCAATTCCTATTTTTAAAACCATGTTAAACTATTCAAAAATTCAAACTAAAAATATGGGGAGCTTCCTTATCTTATTGTGAGCATCCCTGAATTTTTCTATAATTTTTGGGCTTATTTAAGTGCCCCAATTATTTTAGTCAAAGCCTCTAGTTTTAGATGGATTCGTCGGTACTACGGGCTTTAGCCGGAAGTACCGAGGAGCCTTCGTCACTGTGGCGACAGTGGCCGCCATGCCACCATGTCGACGACGCTCCTGCGCCGCGCTACCTGCTCCCTCGGTGGATGAGAATGCCAGCATGACGCCCTCTCTCCCCCTACCCATTTTCCTCCTTGTTTTTCCCCTCAACCCTAACCCTTCGCGTCCGCCATGGCCATGACCTAGCTCGACGGCCGCCGCGTCGCCCCGCCGTTGAGGACCTCCCCATCCAAATCGAAGGCCACCGCCAGGACCGCCGCATCGCCCTCTACCTCTCCGCCGAAGGAATCGACCGAAGCTGCCCGAGTCGCCCGTGCCGTCCACTTCTTCTCCGCTGCCGGCCGCCCCCGTCGAGCACCTCGCCGTCGTCTCAGTCTCCCTCTGCCCTCACCGTCTGCCGATTTGTGCTCCTGGTGAGCTTCTGGTCCTCCGAGACACCCCCGTTCTCCCCCTCTCTCACTAGTTCTCCCTGCCATCGTAGCTAGCCTTAGACCCGCTGCCGGTCGCCGTCGATCTCGTCGCTCCGGTGGCCAATAGCTAGCGGCGCCGCCACTAGTTGGTTCTCCTCGGCGAGCCGCGTCAAGCGCACCGTGTAGCACGTCCTCGCACGCCTCGCACCGACGAGCGCGTGCTCGACATTGCACGCGGTCACCGCGTGCGTGCCGGTCATGGCTCAAAAGCGTTCGTCGGTAGTACAGTTGAATTAGCCGGTAGTACCGACCGTAAGGCTTTTCGGTACTGGATACTCTGTGTCCAATACCGGAAGTAGATCGGAAGTTTTACCGGAAGTACCGACATGACCGGTACTACCGAGCTCTTAGCCGGAAGTACCGACTGTGAGTAGTTTCGATACTGGATACTTCTGTTAATATCCGGAAGTAGCCCGGAAGTTGTTCCGGAAGTACCGACATGACCGGTACTACCGATCTCTTAGCCGGAAGTACCGACCGTGAGTAGTTTCGGTACTGGATACTTCTGTTAGTTTCCGGAAGTAGCCCGGAAGTTGTTCCGGAAGTACCGACATGACCGGTACTACCGAGCTCTTAGCCTGAAGTACCGACTCAACTAGTTAAAACTTGTGAAAATCATAACTTAATAACTATTAATCCAAATCTTGCAAATGATATACCAAATTGATCATAAAATCAAAGGCTATCTCGTTATGCTAATTTCACATCATGACAACAAATTTTCCTTTGATGTTTATTCTTGAAATGGTTAAAAGAATTAAATTTGAATAACTATTTAATTCACCATTTATTCATCGTTACTCGAAAAATTGCAAACAAGGTACCAAAATTCTCAGGAGAACAATGCCTATCTATTCATGTCATGTTCATGAATATTTAACCCACATTTTAGTAATGTAATAATTCATAAGCAATGTGGTCATTAAGTTAAATATGGGGTTGCTTCCAAATAATTGCATCAATTGTTTGGCACTCCATTTAATTTGTTAGATAAATGAAATGATGATATCAGTGCATAAAGTTGTCATGTCATCATGATTGTGCATTGCACATCTTGTATGCTTGTTATTTATTTGTTCTCCTGATATTGTTTGTGTATCGGTAGATTCAGGAGTCGAGGTTCCCCATCCATACATCGACGATCCGTGCTTCCAGCCCCATCAGCAATGCAAGAGATAACCTAACCTTCTTGGCATATCTCATCCTATTATTTTACACAAGTATTTTCTCCACCATAATATTGCATTCGATTCCAATGTCAACTTTTGGTCAATGTATAGAGTATCCTATTAATTGCATGTTCCCTACACCATTACATGTTTTCCCTCCTATGATCCATAGGTTTGAAGTGTTGGCCTGAGTTAATTTATATCTGTTGAATATATGCTTAGCTATGCTTAGCCATGCTTAGTCGAATACTTAGTCGTCCGGTGATTATTTCCATAATTGTGAAGTTGATGGAATGTTCGGACAAGGTGGAAACTTGTGGTACTTAATTAAAATGCTTAAAGGCTTGGATGAGTTGACATCGAGGTTGATGGTGTCTTGCCTCATTCTTGCCGCCTAGGTGCGAGTTCTTTACCTCTTTAATCAAGACTGAGCGTGCTTCCATTCGGTGGGACATATGGAATCCTTAGTAACTGAATAACTTGTGAGGGGCTAGCCAAGGGTCCTCTAGTTTGAGCCTTCCATTTGCGTGTGAGTTGGGTGGTGGAAAAAGGCTCGATGAGGACGGTGGTGTTTAGGATGTGGCCGCGGGGCAGGGTGTTGGAGGCACTGAACCTGTCTTTCCGCATACTGATGATCCTTGGGTTAGCCTCATGCAAGGTAAAGATTTAACCGCGCCCACTCGCCGGCTTTCCCCGGAAGAGAGCTAATCAGGCGAGCCGGACGGTACCAATGGTAAAAACAGTACGTCCCTGCAGGGTTTAATCTTTTCGAAAAGTCGTGTCCACGGTTATGGACGACTTGGGAACGGACGATAAGACCATAAATAACATGAACTTAATTAAAATTTGCCAACATGTGTTAAAGGTTCATTTCCTCGAGGGTGATTCGAGTGGGTGCCTTGGTGGAGATAAGTGGTGGTTTCTGGATACTATTGGTTCACTGTGAACTGAAGAAAGAAGTTTTACTACCTTATCCTCTTTCGAAAAACCTTCTGAGTAGTCAATGCCATGAGTCATATCTTTAAAAAGGAAAACTAGGTTTATGCAAAACAACTAATTTACAGCTTTGAAGCCAATCACCATTGGGCCTATATCGCCCTAGTAACCTTGCGAGTACGTCGTACTCAGCCTTGCTTTGTTGATTATTATTTGTTTAAGAGGAGGACGTCACCGAACAGGAATGTGGGTTCTTTGTTGACATCGACGAGTAGTCTGGGGTTCCCAGGTGGCAGCTTGGGACGTCACGGAACAGGCTGGCTGGAATTTGTTATTGTAGGCCTCTTAGGCCATAATTTGGATCCTGTTGTTTAGACAACTAAATTTGCTTCCGCTTGTTGTAATGTTGAATCTGTGACCTCTAATGTGTAATTTGCTATCTTTCTCGTTATATGAGTTGAACTATGATCTCTTTGTGTCGTAGAGTCTGTGATGTGCCAGATGTTCCGCAGTCTTGATCTTTATATTATGCATTGATAGCTATGCCAGTGTTCATGGCATGATCGAGGTGTTGCGTTGCCGATGATCCATTCCGAGCACGCCTGCCAAAGGTTTTGGCCTGGGAGTGGTAACCCCAGTAACTTTCGATTGTGTAGCATGACCTGTGGGTTACATAGTATCTCTATATAATTCCGGGGTCTAGGCGCTACATTGGTGGGAGGGCAAAACGGTAAAAGTACGGACAGACCGGAAGAAGGCTTAGTGCTTTTATTATTAGATATAGATTATACTTTTCTCTGGAACGGGAAGTCTTCCTAAATAAAACTTCAGTACCAAAGATCCAGTATGTTTTGACATTTTGACCAACCAACAAGTGCAACGCTCGCGATATATTCCGTATTTCTCACCCACGAAGATCTGAATGTCTAACCAGATTGTGACGAACAGCGGGAAATCACAGCATAAGTGCATACCGATAAAAAAAACTCCAACCAAAGTGAAATGCCCAAGGACACAAAATTTGGTCGAGCTAGTACCACGTGAGGTGCGATCGCTTTCTCTGTCTCTCTTTTATATACATATATACAGCTTAATGCCATGGTTAATGCTAAAAGTCTGGTATATGCAACAGTTCAACTAGTTCTGAGTTTCTCACAAACAACATCAACTCCCTCTTGTGAACGTCAGCCAGATGTAGCTTCTTCAAGCTCCAACGATTTGTTATGTTCTCCTTCCTATCCCGAGGATGATCGGTTACGTTGTCAGCGCGTTGGGGAGCGAGGAGTGAGTGCCGAGCACCTTGCCGCCGACGTCCGGGAAGCTCTCGTGCCCGGGCAGCGCCCCTACACGTCCGTCCTTGTCGACCTTGACGGGGTACCTCATGAGGTGCCCCTTCATGTCCGACATCTGCGGCGACACATAGCACGCCCAGTTGTCCTCTGCCATCTGGTTCACTAACTGGACGCACTCCATGGACTGCGGCCGGCGGAAGCACTCCTCCACCGTGCCCAGGTGCTCTGCCCACAGAGACATCCGGTACCCATACACCTGCAGACGGAAAGCAAAAAATGGTTAAACAAGATTCAGCAGCTCTAGCCATGTTTCACAGGTGAAGAAGGCGTGCCTGTCCTCGTGGAGGGCCTCTGCTTCCTGCCCAGCTGTAGTGAGGCTGATAGGCGCCCATGGCAATCTCGGTGTCCCGCAACCCATCCATAGACCTCTGGTTTATGTTGGCTGAGCCGATGAGAACGAACTCGTCATCGATGATCATCCCTTTCGAGTGTACGTAGATCATGAATCTCCTGAACTTCTGAGCCAGACGCTGGAGGTGGGAAATAAACCTTTTCATACCAACCACATCTAATATACATATTTTGAGTAACTTATTGAAGAAGAGGATGAAACAGAATTACCATCGGGGAATTCTCATTAGAATGGCTTGTCGTGGAAACGTCGCTTGTGATTTCCCGCTTGCCGAGGCAGTAGAAATTTAGGTAATCCTGGGGATGGGCATCATCTAACCCTTCCTTTCGGAGAGCATCTGCGATAATCTTGTACATCATGGACATGGTTTGCCCCTTGAAGACATAAAACGACAAACATAAGGTTGCAAGGACGACGGATCATTATTTACTCAGTACCAGAATATCAATGAGTGCACTTCCCGGGAGAGTTAAGATAATTCATGACACAACTGCGATCTGACCTGCCAAAAGAGGATCTCCTGCATAGCAGCAGTTGTCGGATTTCCTTCAGGCCACATTGGTATAATAATGTAAGCTGCGAACGGATCTCTTGCCTTGATCTTTCTTGCAATCTTTATGGCCAATTCAATTGGTATTAGGTTCTCTGCACCTGTTCCCACACGAGTATTCATTATTCAAACATAAGGCCGTATCCTTGACATAAAAGATATCATCAGATTGATACATACTGAAATGCTACTTTCCACAAAATAGAACCTAAGGAGATAGTTTTCTTTTTCATCATAAAAGTTGTGAAATGTTTAACTATTTCTCCGTCAATGTTCATAAATGCTAGTAAAATAAGCTTATTAATCAGTTGCTATAGTGAACATGGTAACTAAAGTACTGCAATGTGTGAAGCTTGGAATATGACACAATCAAAAATCATGTAGCAATCGAGAAATAATGGCGACTGAAAATGAAATATCTAACATTCAAAAGGGGAGGGCAAAGCAAAAGGCAAAAACAAGATGAAAGTGATTAGCATAACTGACAAACAATTTCATTACCTGCATTTCTATGTGAAGACCAGTAGTATGAAGATCCAATAAAATACTGGTTTTCAATGTAGATAAAGTGTTGTGCAGATCTGATAGCTTTTACATATGCATTGTGTATGCTCTTGTCTATTTGCAGATCCTTTGCACAGACAAGATTCTGCATTACAAAGGATAAATGAGCATTCCACTGCTATGACACACCATTGGACAGAAAGCTTGAAGTTTAGATGAAGTGAAATCTCCAAGCATTTTTTTAAAGAATATGAGCGTAAAGAATCATATTCCATAGCTATTCCAACTGGTGAACTGGATACTACCTGTGACTCAGCTTCTTGAACAACTTTAGGAAATCCCTTCACTGATCCTGAATCAATGGATCGGAAAATCTAGCCAAAATAAATGAAGTGGTAAATATTTATCTAATAGACCAAAACAAGGTAGTAATTGCACAAAGGTGATGCATATATTATTTGTATGTATCTATGTATAACAAATAATACCTGCACATGCCAGTTTTCTGGGTCCTTCTCATCACAAACATGTGCATTTAACTCATCTGCAGAGGGGGAAACAATCCATGACATCCGGTTTATTTTGACCAAGGTATCATGATGCCAACTTACAGCTCTTCTGACACTGACTTTCCATTTTGCAGATTTTCTCCATCTCTGTTCAAAGTTTGTAAGTATGTCATATGCAGCTGGACCCTCAATTTTGCAATGTAAATCATGCCATGGCTGTCTCGGTCCATCAGACTTATTCACCTACAATTGTGGAAAGAAGGATGTTTTAAACTTTAGCACGTTAAAAAGATGTTTTCTTAGCTGCAGCTGGGTTAAAGGTTCGGAAGAATCAGTGACATGGTTAGTTAGATGTTAGAGAATTACAGGGAATGTGGGATTATGAAAATCATCCTTGAAGACAGTATTAAGATCCTTGAAAAGCCTGTGCTCAGGTGTATCATATCTGCCGTCACACAAGTCAAGACCACCAATAAAAGCTGTTATTTTTCGATTGTTTCCTGTGGCTTGAGTGTCTACAATGACACATTTCTGATGGTGCGTAAATAAAGTTCCTACAACCTGGAGAAGAGAATTTGCTTCAGAAACACCAGAATACATAATCATGGTTGTATATGAGTAGTATCCATGAATTATAACTCTGAACAAGCGCAGATTGAAAATAAATTAAATTAAATCATACACTGAAGTTCTGGAAATTCTTGTACATATGAATATTGTTTGATGATATGTGAACCTAAAAATTAGGTACGTGCCTATACGATATCCCAGCGCAAAAATAAAAGGTGCCTATATGATATCGAGAGCATTGAAGACACTTTGCTGAACCATTGAGAGTGGACACAGAACTGATTTAGGCTTGTGTTTTCAGGTATATCCTACCGTTCCTCTTTGTTTGGCATTCCTTCAACCTTATCTGCAATTATCTTGTTCCTAATTCATATCTCGGTTGTCATCAACTACGCCTTTTCTCTTGTTAGTCTGAATCTTCCACTACATTAACCCAAGCTTTTATCTATTAACGTACCTCCCTTAGGCTACACCACTTTTTGTTACCATCTCCAAGCAAGTAAACTGACCACCAACAAAATCCGTTTGTACCTGTTATATATAGATCATATTTTTTCGAGCAAGAAAATAGATGCTCCAAGGCGCAACAAATTGACCAATAAAGTAAATGTAAGCAACCTTGGGTCGTTACACGATACTACCACAATGAGGATATCCGGATCAATGAAGGCCGCAACTATGTGTAATAATAGTGCATTGGCTGGGTTGTAAACTTGAGATCTTTTGGCTGTGATACCATATTGAATTGAATGCACCAACCAGGTAAATCAAGAGTCTCAACTCTCAACTGATGGAGAAAGGCGGGCAATATATTTCAACAGATATATTGATTGATACATGTGCTGTGGGTACCCCATATATAGAGGGAACTTACTTGACCCTAATGCTTTATGTATATGACTATTGTCTAATATGGCCACGCACATGACAGTAAATAAAATAAATAAAAACTACTGCTTTATTTGCAGAAATGCAGAATGCAGATACCGTTTATGTATCAATGTATGTGATCAAAAGGGAAGGAAGACACAACATCCACACCTGCTGCTTGAAAATGCTCATTTTGTTGCTAGCATAGCGAGGAGCCAACACACAATGGACACCTGAATGCCTAAAAAACTTCCGAGCTTCCTCGTCATGTGTATGCATGAGTCCATCCTGCATGAGCCTACATCATTTCTATCAGACTACTCTATTCTGAAGAAAACAGGAAGTTCATGTATTGGGAGGAACATCAATACAAACTAGACATACGGGTTTGGTTCTTCTCAGTTGGATATTTACCTAGTCAACAAACTTATGTCGACAACAACCTTATCTAGTTCAAGTGATTACACTGACACCAGAAACATCAAACAAGAGGGAAATAGTTGCATATAAAAAATTGTCTACACCTTTTAAGTTATTATAATTATCAACATTATTCCTTTTGTGTACAAAATGTAAACTTCCATTACCCCTGGTGTCCGCACCAACTAGGAATGTGTAAAGCCATATTATTACAAATCCGATAACTCGGGGAAAAAAGAACATGTCATGGCATGTTATCAAACACAATACATGTCAAAGCAGAGTCCCTTTGTAACCCCTAAGATGGAGGCTACCAAGAGATCATCCACACACAACAACTACGCAGCATTCACCCAGTTTTTGAGAATTCTCAAAGCAGTAACGAGATATTAAACAAGATCATCTACACACTAGCATCATAACTGATAATGAAATGTCAAACAGTTAAAACAGTAACATGATTTTGAAACATAGCCATTTCAGGCAACGAGCAAATGAATAGGTTGAAGGGTGAGAAAATAGAGAGTGCCGAATAAAGCCTACCGTTTTCAAGAGAAATTTGTCATGTGATGTTTTGTCATCCCAAAGCAACACTATAACACGGACTCCCTCTTGAACCTTGCTCTTCAAAACTTCCCCAATGGTCTGCGGGACCCCATTGGGCAAAGGTTTTGTCGATTCCCTTAGAAGGTTGATAGGGTGATATAAAGACCAGCCGATTATGTAAATAAGGTGATGAGCCTCGACAATTGCATGACAAATGTCTTCCCAGCATTTATTTTGGTCATATGTCCTCCCACCTTCAATTTCAATGTTAGGACGAAAATCATCAGGAACATGGGCATCTTGATATAGACTAACCCTGCCACCCTTGCGAAGAGGAAAATAAGCATTTGGCACACCAGCATTCTCAGTACCGGCAGCACCAACCCCATCCTTGTACAACGGATTCTGGTCAAATGGCTTATACTGGATAGACAAATGCAGTTCAGGAGATGCCTTCATAGGGTTACAATAGTGACCAGAGATTGGAAACCAACCAGTGACCATATCACCTGGTGTGATCTGTTCAACTGGTATTGAAGCGACGCCGATAAGCTCAGCCCCGAATACATCATTGTCCTTTACATGAAACTCGAGTCTGCTAACTGAATGAGCAACCTGAACATAGAAGTGTTCGTCCCATTTAGGATTCTCCGAGTTCGCGATGACTCGTGTTTGTGCCACCGTTGCCCCTGAGAGGCAGACAGAAACATATGGATCACTAGTAATGATCTTCCTCACGTCTGGATGTGGATCAGAATTCCCGCAGTTAGTCCTGCAAGCGCCATAGCCAGTGAAGCATTTTCGCATCCTTTCGGTCATGAGATCCATGTTGGGAAGACATTTTGCTTCCACTATCTGTATATCCAAGTCCCCATGCAGGAGAATACTAGTCCCAGATTCAGCAGAATGCTTCCCCATGTTGTATCAGGGATGAGAAAAACAAAAATCACCACAATAAGGTGAACCAGAAGCTAAACTATGATTGTCCTGGAGAGCACATCCTTTTTTTTTTGCAGGCCTGGAGAGCACATCCTTTGCAATCCAAATCACGTTATTGGATCATCCAACTGATTTACCTGGAGAGTGCCACATAGTTTTGAGAAAAATATTGCATACGAAGGCATGAAAGATTAGACAATGTTTACAGTAATATTATATACTCCCTCCGATCCATAAAAGTGTCGCCCACTCAGTACAAAGTTTGTACTAACTTAGTAAAAAATTAGCGACACTTTTTATGGATTGGAGGGACTATTTGTGAATCCCTTGTGTGGGCAATGGTACTCAATCCGCAATGGTACGCATTACAGGGGCCTATGATGCAATTTCTGCCTATTTTGGAATCACTTGGTAGCTTGCTAGAAGATGTTAGCCTTTAATCTTGATTAGGTATCTGCATGTTTATTTTCGTTGCATATAGTTTAGTTAGTTAGAGCTGTTGGCCGTTGCATATAGTTTAGTTAGTTAGAGCTGTTGGCCGGTGAAGCTTCTGTGCGCAAACAATGGTGAGATGCCAAGCTGACGGTGGCAAGGCGTGATGCTGTGCTGTGCGATGCAGCACTTGCGCGGAGGAAGGAGAAGGCCTGCATGCTCAGCCGAGTGTTTCAGCAAGTTCAGTTAGTTGGTTAGCTAGTTGCACGCAAGTGGTGGACCTGAGCTCGTGCATGCAATTAGTGGGTGAGTGCATGCAGGTCGTGGTGTTAGTGGCTAGCGTGGTACGAGTGTGTGTGTGTGTCAGCCTATTTATTCAGAGTTGTATGCATGTTTGCTTAACAAGAGGAATAGAGAAGAGATAAGCTCGGCTGTGTGAAGCAGTCCGAGGCCAAAACTCTAGTCTCCATTGTTGTTCTTGTGTGAGCTGTGAGAGACAGTTCAGAGGTAGAAGAAGGGGGCTGCCTTTGGCAGTCCCTACAGAAGAGCCATTGGATCTGATACCATTTTTAATACTTACAGATTTTAGCGAGTTGAGCAAAACCAAGACCCTCATGTCTTGCCATGCCCCGTGCTCTTCTATAAAATGAATAATTTCCCCAACAGAAAATATGGTTCGATTGATCTAATGTAGCTACAATCTATTAACTTGACATAAATTTAGAACCTCCGCTATTCATTTTTGTTCAATCGAGACAATAATGAGAAAAAAAGATTAAACTTGGACACAAGAAAGGATTTGTGGTTATACGGGAAATATCAACCGGGTAGCGGGGCAAAACTTTCAAATATCAGATTTTGATTTCGTGCACGCAACAATGAAGCTATCAATAGGATTGCTGTAACAAGAACAAGGGACCAAATTTTTACAAGAACAACGAGAGGGAAGAGAAGCATTACCGCATCGGAGGCAGGAGACGCAGCCAGTCGATGAAGCTGAACGCGTCCGCGGACGGGAATGGGGGGAGAGAAGAAGAGGAGAGAGGAGAGAAGAGAGAGCCATGATGGAGGTTCAACTTGCTAATTAATGTGTCGTTGCCCATTTTAGGTGCGGCGCGGACTCCTCGGAGGGAGGGAGGGAGGGAGGGGGGGGGGGGGGGGGGGGCGAACGACGGAGGGAGATTGGGAGAAGAACGACGGAGTAGCGGGTGAAATCTCCAGTCCACCTTTTATTTTTTTTGAGGGTGAAAATCTCCGGTCCACCTAATTTTGGTTTTCGAGAGTAGTCCACCTAAATTTGGACTCTCAAAGGCGGGCCCCTCTAGTCATAGACACAAGTAAACTCCGTTTTCTCTTCCCTTCCTCCCATCCCAATACATCCCCCCCCCCCCAACCCCCACACCTACTATCGTCGTCATTATGCTGTTGCTCCCCCATCATCTCACCACGTCACATCAGCGCTCGTCTCTCTAGGCATAGAAATAGTGGCGGCCCTCCTCCGTTTCGCCTAGGACTTTCCCACGTCGGCACTCGTCGGCACAACCGGTCACAGAGCTCGTGGCGACCTCGCGTGCCCGTCTCGCCCACAAGGTGTTCTGCCGATTTGTTTTCATGGATAGCGACTATGAGTTTATGGTGCATCTATTGATGGAAGAAGTCAATATTGCCGCCGATGAAGATGAGTATTAGACGATCCTCACTTGTCTTCTACAAGTACAGGAGAAGAGGCCGTCAAGGTCGAACCCAAACGCGGAGGTTCGAATTTTGGGAGGAGGAAGACCAAGGCAAGACAAAGGATGGAGGTTTATTGCATCATGTACGCAAACTATTTTACCGACTTGCCAACATTTTCTGTACAGGATTTTCGGTGTCGCTTTCCTATGAGCAGAAGCATTAGATTTAGCATTGCGTGCTACCCACGAGAGGGTCGCGACGCTGACATCTGGGGGGGGGGGGGGGGGGACGATTAAAACTTTTCCGGTTTAAGGCTTGATAATTGTGTAATAAAAATAGGTGTTTAAATTAACAAGCCGACAACCTAATATACTAGGTACAGCTATGTGCACCAACAACTTATGCTAAGCACTTTAACAACAAGGTGATAGCAATATATATGACATCAAGCACAAAGGCTATCACAATGTAAATTGAATAAGTAAAGAGCTCGGGTATAGAGATAACCGAGACACGCGGAGACGAGGATGTATTCCCGAGTTCCTCCTTGTTAAGGGAGTATGTCTCGTTGGACGGGTGTGAGCTCGCCACAAGAGGCCTACTCAAGATGCCACAAAGGCCTCACCTTATTCTCCGATGAATCGCACCCAAGGGTTTGGTTCACCTTCAACTATCGGAATCCTTCAAGGCGGAATCCGGAGCCTTTACAACGTTCTTGGGGCACACACCCACAACTCAATTGGGGGCTCCCAAATCTTGCCCGAAGCTTCACAACTCAAAATCTTCACGGCACCACCAACCGTCTAGGGTACACAATGCACCCAAGAGGCACAATCTCTTGGGAACACAATACACCCAAGAGTAATAAGCTTCCCAACCTTCAACTTTCATGAATCCTCGTGGAGAGCAAACCGATGCAACTAATACAAGAGCAAGAACACACTAAGTGGTCAAATCATTCTCTCCAAAATCCAACCAAAGCAACTAATACTATGGAGGAATTTAAAAGGAAGAACAAAGAGCAGAACCACAAAATAACTCCAAGAACTAGATCCACTAGGTTCTCCTCACTTAGAGGAGAGATTGTTCGGTGGAAACGTAGATCTAGATCTCCTCTTTTGAATCCCTAAATTTGGGAAAGAATTATTAGAGGGATTGAGAGAAAAACCCAAGCTTTTTCGAGGTCAAACAATGGAGGAGAGAGGGAAAAAGTGGGCAGCCTCCTCTTGGGGAAAAAGGAGGCTATTTATAGCCTCCCCAAAATCTCACCGTTACAGCCTCGGGAGGCCGGAACTTCCGGGGTAAAGGGCCGGAACTTCTGGCCCCCGGAAATTTCCGGGGAAACTTCCGGGGCAAAGTTTCGGACCCCCTCCAGAGAGAAAACGCGAAAATGACTTAGCCAAATTTTCCTAGAACCGGAAGTTCCGGACCAAGGGCCGGAATTTCCGGGCCTCCGGAAATTTTCGAGGAAACTTCCGGGGCAAATTTTCTGAACCCCTCTAGAGAGAAACACAAAAAAGACTTAGCCGAAAAACGCAAGGGAAAAATAGGGCCGATACTTCCGGTGCACCGGCCGGAACTTCCGGGGGCCGGAAGCCGGAACTTCCGCCCCACAGAAAAACAGCAGAAACTGCAAAACAAAAACGGGCATAACTTTCGCATCCGGACTCCGTTTTAGATGATCTTGGGCTCGTTAGAATCGCAACGAAAAGTTCTACAAGATCATGCACAGAAACATCATTGTCCATCATGTGAGGAGGAGGTCACATGGAAAGAGTTTGACCTCTCTAGAAAGGACACGCCGGAAAAACCTCCAACACCAAAAATGCAATAGGATATTCATATGAATTCCGTTTTTGGTGAACTTGGTCTTGTCATGACGAGCACGACAAGCACCAAGACCACACCATGATAAGAGCCAAATAAAAAACAATAAATATGATTGCAAAGATGCAAAGGTTTGAGCTCTCCACGAACGATACGATCAAGATACTCGGTCGAAAGCCCCTCTTGATAGTACGGCTATCTATCCTATAACCCGGTCTCTCAACTAACATCATGAGACCGGTAAAATAGAAAACCTATCAAGATCACCTTTGCCTTGCGCATAATCCACTTGAGGTCGATGATGACGATCTTCATCTCCTCAAGACGAACCACCTTTCTTGATTGCGCTTTGCTCGGTGAAGCCTCGCAAATTGCTCCCCCATACACCAATATGGGAGAGGCACTCTTCGGCATATCTTCACATGGCCTTGAGTGTTGATCAACTTGCACTTAGTCTTGATCAACACAACTCTTCTTCCCTTAGCCTTGACTCCAACAAATGGAGATCAAGCAATGCAAATGGACACACCTACAAGTAGCTCAATACAAACATTAGTCCATAGAGATTGTCATTAATTAACATAACCACACATGGGGGCAACCATGCACTTTCAATCTCCCCCATTTTGGTAATTGATGACAATCCCTTTTTAAGAGGGTTTATATAAAGAATAGAGCATCCTTGCAAGAGAAACATGCAAGGACGCTAGTGAATTAAAGGCAAATGCAACAAAAGCATAAAGCCCAAATTCCCTTAAACCCTCTAAACTTCTCCCCCATTGGCATCGATTGCCGAAATGGGAAAAAAATTAGAAGGCCAATATAATATGAGTTCCTCCATAAAGTGTGCATTTCTCAAGATGTGAGTGGAATCAAATGCACATATCCATTGACGAATAATTAGAGGAAATCAAACTATATTGAGGATCCAAAGATTGCAAAAGGATGAAATCATTCTAAGCATCTCCACAAAGGAGATAGGCAATCGAAAAGATCCAAAGCGAGAGTTCTAAATAAAAATGGAGAAGCTCCCCAATGTTCATGCACTATTGAGGAGTGTACAAATATGGAATCCTCACTCCCCCAAAATCATCTAGAACACACAACAAGTGCAAGTGTGCATAAAAGCAAAAGCAAATCATAGCACTTGCACCAAAGATATGGTTGAGCCATAAGGAGATACCAATTTTCAAATATTCAACATAAGATAGGCCCAACCGAGATAAAAAGAAGATCTTTAAAGGAGTATGTTCACAAGCTTAGGGATACCAATTGGAAACTAGAACCAATTGAAAATGCCAAAAGCTAGTGAGAGCATTTAGCCAATAAAAAACAACATACTCACCAAGGTAAGCATGAGGACAAAGATCTTTAATAAAATGTGAGTGCGCAAAGATGCAAATAAAAATAAGACAAGAACTCACGAGACAAATTTGGATCCACCAAAAAATTATAGATAAAAAACAAGGTGGCTCGAAAGAAATAGGATACCAAATAAAAGGTGACCTCTCTCATATGTATAGGTTTCTAAGTAGACAAATCGTTGATGATATACAGCCACAAAGAAACTTGCACATATGAAATGGTCGGTGAAGGGGAGACCACGGTATCCAAAAGGGAAGTCATGAATATACAAAAGAGATTATTGCTTAAAAGCATAGCACATAGCTCAAATTTATCTCATTGTATATAAATGAACTTCAAAAATATCAAAGACATCACACATATCACTAAGGGAACAAGAGATAGTGGAGATGCTTTGAGATAGGCAACAAGTATCATAAGGAAACACTACCAATTGAAGAAAAGGTTTTTGCAATTTCATCACAAATATCACAAAGATATACCAAGTGAAGGAAATAAGCCAAAACCACAACAATTGCACATAAAAGCTTTCATGCCAAGAAGCAACCTACACAAGGTTGAGACTAGAAAAGTATGCATAAGGTAGATACTTGTTACCGAGATACATTGACGATGAAGAAGATAAGAGTTTGTTTATCATCAAAGCTTGACTTCAATAATCACATGGTGAGAACACCTTCCTTATGAATGAGGCAAGCATCCAATGCATCTCTGTTGTACCTAAAACAAAATTCAAGTCCAACATGGTTCCCAAACTCATTGGGTCCCACAGTAGTTAGATAAACTATAATATATAGGAAATACTCCACATAAATATGTGCATATAGATATGAAATTGAATTTCATGCACATCTTCGCCGATTTAGGATTTGGTGAAGAATCCCCTATATATTGGAACTAGAAAGACAAACATGCCATATAATATATATATATTAGAAAATATACATGCAAAGTCTTTCAAGAACCAAACGAGATACAATTTGGACGAAAACACCAAGTAAACCAAGAACAGAGCACACCAAAGTGTGACACAAAAAGGTTGTCCAAATTATATCAAAATCCAAATCAACACATGATTGAGGAAAAATCAAATCAACCTATGATTGAATCCAAAACACATCAACACATGAAGTGTGCTATCAATAGGGATCGAATCAAAACAACACATGATCGATAAGACACCAATTGAAAATAAGATACCAACTAGGAGAAAAGATACCAACAAGAGGATAATACTTGACCGAAATCAAGTAGAGTAAAATAAAGAAATAAGGTATCAAAACTCACACAATAAGTATCAATTGAAACAAATATCTATGAAGGAGATATCAAATTCCAGGTGATATCCAATTGATGGTACTAAAGCATAAGATAAAAAATCAAATGCCAATTGAAAGGATCAAATATTGATAGATAGGATAGTGTTCTAAATAAAAAGGAATGCTCCCCCAAGATTCATGCATTATCTTTGATATTTGTATTTGAATACAAAATGCACGCACAAGGGATCATTACTCTCCATATTTTATTTACAACACTAAACACTACCAATTGAAAATTGGGATCCATGCAAAAGGCAAAGAAGGCAACAAATAAGGCAATTCAACGCAAGAGCCAATATGAGGATGAACAAAAATATTCTACCACAAATGTGAATATCAATTGTCCAAGGACAATGAGTATAAGGAAATATTTTCCCGGTGAGTAGAGATATACAAGGTCATCCTCACAAGATCAAACATATGGCAAGAGATAAGAAATGAAACACCATATTTTAATAAAGTTTGTTGGTAGTTTCAACTATTCAAACTAACCGGCAAGGCCAAGGTTAGAATAATGTGGAACAAATGATTTCTCAAATAATATATGGAAATGCATATTAGAGAAAAACCACACCAAGCAAACTCACACAAACAAGAGCCAAAGGATAACCAAAATGAAAGATGGAACTTGTTCTAGCCAACATGCCACATAGGAATAAGATAAATTACAATATCAAATCTAAGTGGCAAACCTCAAATGTTCACATTTTATGGGATTGTAATATGCACATAGTTTATTACTCCCCCATAATGTGATAATTCATTTTATCTAAGCAAGAGGCAAATAAAACCAACTAGAGAAATTAATGGACATTGTAGAATTTGAATTTCTCATGAATATGACATACCACATAGTAACTAGATAATATTGAAATATCAATACTAGGTGGTGTGCCTCATGTACACACATTTTAGGTTTGTGAAGTGCACAAAGCATATCACTCCCCCAAAATGGGATAGTCCATTAATCTCTCAAAAGAGCTAAATGAAATCCACACAAGATCCAATAAAGCTCAACACAAAGTTACATACATGACACACAACTATCATACACAACCTTGAATAATAAGGCAAGTAGGAAAGTAGCATAACATATACAATCACATGCTAGGAACAAAACTAACACATGCAAGGGAGCAAGCAACTTTCAATGTATATATAATGTAAATACAAGTTACCGCAAGGAGGAACATGGGATATGAGATATGGCAATATAATCCAATTGACTTGGTTTGATGAAATATTAATCATGAAGATCCCTTAATTCTTCAAAGATAGCCAAGTCTCCAATGTCCTCCAACAACACCTATTGATCAAGTTTGAACTTGTTGGTCCCCAACCAAGTTGGGTCCTAAGAGGTTAGTCACAATAGGCTTGGTAACTCAAATGGTTCTTATCTTGACACCACTTTGAGTTTCCACATACTTGGCAAACACATTGCCAACCCTATCCTTTCTAAGTGAATAAACATCATCAATTAAGATGGGGTTGGATAGGGTACCGATGGTGCACGAAGAAGCAAAGTGACCCTTGCCACGGCAAAGGTAGCAACATCGACTCTTTTCTTTCTTCTTAATAGGCTCCTCAACTTGAGGAGCATTGACTTGAGTCTTCTTAGGAGGTGGACTTTGTTCAACTCGTGGTTGAGCACGAGATTGAACAAGAGACCGCTTCCCTAGTTGCTTCTCACTAAGAGGTTTCTTTTTCATTGGGCAATCCCTAACATGGTGCCCTTCTTGATTGCACTTGAAGAAAGTAATCTTGGCCGAATTCTTGACTTGTTCTTGGCCCTTCTTCTTATTCTCAATCTTGGACTTGTTCTTGTTGTTGGAGTTGAATCCAAGTCCACTCTTGTCATTGGGGGATTGTTGCACACTCAACATGTTGTCAAGTGCACTCTTTCCCTTCATGACGTTTTTCCAAGCCTTTCTTCAAAGAAGCGACTTGGGCCTTGAGGTCTTTTATTTCCTCTACATGGTTAGTGGCAACAAAAGCACTAGAGGAAGTAGAAGCTTTATTGTTATAGCAACAAGGCAAGGAAAGTAATTCATCACAAGATGTACCAACATTTTGAGTGGATGAAGCACATGGCAATATGGCATTTTTAGTTAAAGTTGTGCTATTATCCACATGTGGCTCACAAGATGTTACCTTGGTAGTGATGGCCTCATGAGCTAACTTTAGACTAGCATAGGATGCTAGAAGATCATCATTAGAGCTAGATAGCTTTTCATGACTTTCTTCCAACTTCCCATACTTTCTAGTTAGCAACTCAAGTTGAGCCCTTAGCTCAACATTCTCCTTCAAAATAGATGCTTCACAAGAAGTGGAGTTAGTAGCACAAGCATCATTAACATTAGTAATGGAAGAAGAAACCTTGGCAAGCTCATCATTCAATCTAGCATTTTCCTTTTTCGTGACTTTATATTTATCATGAGCATGGTCACGTTCTTTAATGATTTTAGCAATTATTTCATTATTAAGCTCCTCAAAGGATTCGAGTTTCTCCTCAAGAGAAGCCTGAGTCACTTGCTCTTCCTCAAGGGCATCCTCTAACGATGCCTTTTCCATAGCATCCTCTCTTTCAATATTTCCTTTTTCTACAAGTCTTGCTTCCAAAGCCTTAATAGTAAGCCCACGCTCCATAAGAGTGCTCATGATTTCATGGAGGTTCTCACAAGCAATTTTATTCTTTGAAAGAGCCTTAAGAACTATTAGACCTTTCTCATGAAAGGAAGCATCATCATCATGTTCTTCATCATTATTATTATTGTCATCATCATTACTATTTGAAAATTTAGCCATAAGGCAATAAGTGGTGGATGAAGATGAACAATTAAATAAAAAACTACTCAAGTTCACATCTTGTTCCATAGCGAATTGGGTTTCCTCTACATTATTATTCATACAAGAGTTAGAGGGAACACAAGCATTTTTATCATGGCAACAAGATAAAGCAAGCATATCATCAAGAGATTTATCCAAGCAATTTTTGGATGATATGCAAGGACTATCAACACTAGCATGTATGACATTTATAGTGCTATGTATGTTTAAGTCCAAAGATGAGACATTGCAACAAGATAGAGATAAAAGATCATCAACAATGAGCTCACTATCAATATTGCACAACCTATCACTACTCACCATCACATTAGTTTGTGACTTACCACATTTTGGTGAAGTAGACGAAGATGAGAACTCATCACGACCGGAGCTGGAGGGAGAACAATCATCCTCAATAGTGTTGGACACTCCATATTTATCTTGAATTTTGGTCCAAAGCTCATGAGCGTTCCAGAAAGGCATGATCGACTCAAGTACTACATCGCTCAAAACACATATAAGACCATTAGATGCTAGAGTATCGAGATAAGAGTTTTTCTCATCGTAAGATAAAAATTGGGAATCCTTTGGAGGAGAAAAACCCATATCTACAATACTCTTTAAAATTGAGTCTATGTCCCTAAAAAGATTAAGCATGCGAATTTTCCAAACATCATAATTTGTGCCATCGAATATAAAAGTGGGATCGTGCACTAATTCTCTAAACGACATCTTTACTCTCTAGGCAGTAAAGCCAAAAAGAGAGTCGAGGCTCTGATACCAATTGAAAGAACAAACGATGTCGCCTAGAGGAGGGGGGGGGGTAAATAGGCGATTAAAACTTTTCCGGTTTAAGGCTTGATAATTGCGGAATAAAATTAGGTGTTTAAATTAACAAGCCAAAACCTAATATACTAGGTTCACCTATGTGCACCAACAACTTATGCGAAGCAATTTAACAACAAAGGTGATAGCAATATATATGACATCAAGCACAAAGGCTATCACAATGTAAATTGCATAAGTAAAGAGCTCGTGTATAGAGATAACCGAGCCACGCGGAGACGAGGATGTATTCACGAGTTCCTCCTTGTTAAGGGAGTACATCTCGTTGGAGGGGCGTGAGCTCACCACAAGAGGCCTACTCAAGATGCCACAAAGGGCCTCACCCTATTCTCCGATGAACTGCACCCAAGGGTTTGGTTCACCTTCTACTATTGGAATCCTTCAAGGTGGAATCTGGAGCCTTTACAACGTTCTTGGGGCACACACCCACAAATCAATTGGGGGCTCTCAAATCTTGCCCGAAGCTTCACAACTCGAAGTCTTCGCGGCACCACCAACCGTCTAGGGTACACAATGCACCCAAGAGGCACAAGCTCCTGGAAACACAATGCACCCAAGAGGAATAAACTTCCCAACCTTCAACTTCCACGAATCCTCGTGGAGAGCAAACCGACGCAACTAATGCAAGAGCAAGAACACACTAAGTGATCAAATCCTTCTCTCCAAAATCCAACCAAAGCAACTAATGCTATGGAGGGATTTAAGAGGAAGAACAAAGAGGAGAACCACAAAAGAACTCCAAGAACTAGATCCACTAGGTTCCCCTACTTAGAGGAGAGATTGTTCGGTGGAAACGTAGATCTAGATCTCCTCTCTTGAATCCCTAAATTTGGGCAAGAATCATTAGAGGGATTGAGAGAAACTCAAGCTTTTTCGAGGTCAAACAATGGAGGAGAGAGGGAAAAAGTGGGCAGCCTCCTCTTGGGGAAGAAGGAGGCTATTTATAGCCTCCCCCAAAATCTCACCGTTACAGCCTCGGGAGGCCGGAACTTCTGGGGAAACTTCCGGGGCAAAGTTCCGGACCCCCTCCAGAGAGAAAACGCGAAAATGACTTAGCCAAATTTTCCTGGAACCGGAACTTCCGGACCAAGGGCCGGAATTTCCGGACCTCCGGAAATTTCCGAGGAAACTTCCGGGGCAAATTTCCGGAACCCCTCCAGAGAGAAACACAAAAAAGACTTAGCCGAAAAACACAATTGAAAAACAGGGCCGGAACTTCTGGTACACCGACCGGAACTTCTGGGGGCCGGAAGCCGGAACTTCCACCCCACAGAAAAATAGCAGAAACTGCAAAAAGAAAACGGGCATAACTTTCGCATCCGGACTCCGTTTTCGATGATCTTGGGCTCGTTAGAATCGCAACGAAAAGCTCTACAAGATCATGCAGAGAAACATCATTGTCCATCATGTGAGGAGGAGGTCACATGGAGAGAGTTTGACCTCTCTAAAAAGGACACGCCGAAAAAACCTCCAACACCAAAAACGCAATAGGATATTCATATGAATTCCGTTTTTGGTGAACTTGGTCTTGTCATGACGAGCACGACAAGTACGAAGACCACACCATGATAAGAGCCAAATAAGAACCAATAAAGATGATTTCAAAGATGCAAAGGTTTGAGCTCTCCACGAACGATACGATCAAGATACTCGGTCGAGAGCCCCTCTTGATAGTACGGCTATCTATCCTATAACCCGGTCTCTCAACTAACATCATGAGACCGGTAAAATAGAAACCCTATCAAGATCATACCTTTGCCTTGCGCATAATCCACTTGAGGTCGATGATGACGATCTTCATCTCCTCAAGACGAACCACCTTCCTTGATTGCGCTTTGCTTGGTGAAGCCTCGCAAATTGCTCCCCCATACACCAATATGGGAGAGGCACTCTTCGGCATATCTTCACATGGCCTTGAGTGTTGATCAACACAACTCTTCTTCCCTTAGCCTTGACTCCAACAAATGGAGATCAAGCAATGCAAATGGACACACCTACAAGTAGCTCAATACAAACATTAGTCCATAGAGATTGTCATTAATTAACAAAACCACACATGGGGGCAACCATGCACTTTCAGCGCCTCGGGTAGAATGAACGTTATGCAGCTACACCGGGTCCTAGCCTCTTCTATGGGAATGTCGCCATGGGCAAGCAGGCCTATGACTATACCGCGGTGAGGCCTCTCATGAGCCCCTCCTCCCCACCTCTCTCTCTCTCTCTCTCTCTCTCTCTCTCTCTCTCTCTCTCTCTCTCTCTCTCTCTCTCTCTCTCTCTCTCTCTCTCTCTCTCTCTCTCTTCTGCCTCCGTCCGTTTTGTCGCCATCACGCTCCTATAGCGAGACCTGCTTCCGGTCATCTTGCTCCGATGAGACGAAGTAGAGGATGCTTAACATGAAGACATATCTGGACTAGAAGAGAGGCAACTGAGAGTGGAGAATGCTCTGTATCGGGAGTTTATCAAAATCTGCATACGATTCAGATACATGATATAGGAGGGAAAATGCATAGCAGCCAATCTAGCATCTACCCTGTTTCCGAAAATCATATTTCTAAATGCTAAAAAAATCGTAAAGAATATGCACGCATACGTATCCACATTCTATGTATGCACAATGAGTTTCACGGTGAAACGACTTTATTTTTGCCTGTGTAAAAAAATAAAGAACGTCTCATGAATTATTATTTTATATCTTTGCGGAGGCAAAATAAAGTCATTTTTTCCAAGAGTTTGTGTCGCACACATATTTTGGGGAGATGTACATGTGCAATTTTGGTTTGGAATTTTTGGACATTTTAAAACGTGGTTAAAATGCATTTAAAAAAAATGGGGCATATGCCCCAAGGATCAGATGGTGCCCTCTAAAGGAGAGGATAG
Organism: Puccinellia tenuiflora; assembly: GCA_012064385.1. NCBI lineage: Eukaryota > Viridiplantae > Streptophyta > Magnoliopsida > Poales > Poaceae > Puccinellia > Puccinellia tenuiflora. Next base: position 121,266 of record QRDG01000351.1, read on the forward strand.
CTTTTCCTAACAGGGGTCTTCCCGCATCCAGAGCTAGGAACAAAAGATCAAAAGTCAAACATGTCATGGACAAAAACCAAGTAAAGTCAATCTCAGAGGTTGGTGATATAGGGTTCATCGCGTTCTACGGTCACACATTTGCTGCAGCGCGGGGGATCAAAAGCACATGGTCGTGGCACTTCAGCATATCGACAATCCCGAATATCAGACCGTCCACAAACTTCCAGAAATATGCAGAGCCTGATATAATAAACGGGACCCTCAAAACAGAATGTATCCTTATTAAACTTCCTCAAGGACTCGCACAGTCAAATAAAACCTGCCAGACAACTTGCACCTCCCACAATGTTTGTCTGCCGATATGCTAGTTCAAAGTTCCGTGTATCAGATAGGACCACTGGTAGAACACATTAAGGAACAACTTCTGCTCGCAGTCTTTTACAGTGCTATCCACTAACTCAGAACTTGGCAATGACATAGCAACTTCATTTCTTCTGCTTGTTTCCCCCCACGTTCAGCTGCTGAAGGTTGAGCAACAGGTCATTGGAGTCGAGGAACACCTTGTTGGCCGAGGAGGCAATTATGTGAGAGATCTCCCTGGCAGCTTCAATATGCCTGAGAGCAAGGAAAGCAGGATTGTTTGCAATGGCATGACCAATCAGTTCGGCACTTTTAGCCTCACCCTGTTTACAAAAGAGAACAAAAGCACATCAAGTTTTAGCGCTAGGCTCGATCCCAAAAATACAATCGACACCACTGGATCATTACAGAAGACAGATTCTTACCTGTGCCCTGATAACTGCACTTCTCTTATCCTGCTCCGCTTTCTCAACAATGAACTTGGCACGCTCAGCCTCTTGAGCAGCAACCTGCTTGGCTTCAATGGCATGAGTAAACTCCTTTCCAAAGCTCAGGCTAGTGATGGACACATCGTCCAGGGCAATGTTGAAGTTTCTTGCCCTCTCTGTCAGTATCTTTCTGATCTCCCTACTCACAGTCTGAAATTGGTGGGCAAGAGGAGGGAAAACATTATCAAACACAAGGCAAGCCTACAGAATGCAAAGGTTGGATCATACCTCTCTCTGAGTGATTAGCTGGCTAGCATTGTATTGGGCAACTACAGCTTTCAGCGTTTCATGAATGATTGAAGGTAAAACCCTCTCGTTATAGTTTTCTCCCAGAGTCCTGTAGATAGTTGGTAGCTTCTCTGGCATGGGCCTAGTAAGCACACGGAGACCAATTTTCACCTGCTCAAATAGATGCAATTTCATACAAAAACATGAGAACACACATGTTTTTAGGCTTGTAGATACTCTTCTATCTTTTCAATGAAATGAAGCGCAATCCTTTTGGGTGTTCTCGAGAAACACTCATGTGTTCATCATCCAGACTAGCTGCAAACGAAACTCGGAATGCCAAGCTGATGATTTGAAAATTCAGTCTTCAAATATAACTGTGACCACTAATTCCTATTGTAGTTTATGTATAATGCCCAATAAAAAATTTATATTTTGAAATACTTTTCAAGACAAATAAATAAAAATTATTTACAAGTTTCCAATCTAAATATTCAAAAAAATATAAGCAGTCAAAGTTTGAATCAAGGTATGTCCAGCACAACACTTTTTTGTGAACTAGACGGAGTATTAGGTTTTCGTATTTGGCCAACCAGAATCGATTTTGATAAGTAAAAAGGGATTGTCAGGTTATTAGCACACCAAAGCATTGCTTTTGCAAAGAAGTTAAAAATACATATTCATAAAAAATGCTCACTAGCATGTTCCCCTATATGCTGGCATGAAAAATATATTAAGGTATATGACTTTTAACAATCCATTGTAGGAAGAACATCAAGCAATACCTTATTAACACTCCAAAAGACATTAAACTTCTGGAAATAGATATGGATAGACAAACAAACATACCTAGAAGATGTGTAACACAAATGCTCCATTATATATTGGCAGCATAGAACAGTACAAATACCATCGGTGCGTATTGGCTGATTGAGTAAACTGAAAAATGATAGTTTTAAAATCTAAACGGACTAACAATAACAAGTTCCTGATTTATTTATGGAACATTAATCTAAACTACAAAGTAGCTACTGGCTAGTGCTTAAAGCTTATAAAGTTGCAGCAGAAAATAAAACCTTTCACAGGATTGCCGATAGATTAAGCAAGCAACACATTAATAGGCACAAGTTTCAGTTCGGCTTGACCATGCTATCATGAAGCAATAAACAAGCATGCATGACAAATAGCAAATATCCACATTTACACAGTGATTTAGACAACAAAAAATGCAAATCCAGAAATGAGAAAACTGACAACATAATAACGAATTATATTTACCATCTGGAGATCCTTGCTTCCAGAAGTACTCTCAACAAGATTAGGGCGAGCACGGACATCATAAATGGTTGGCCTTTCAATCCATGGAATTATAAAGTGAGTCCCTTCAGGGTATACCTGGAAGCATGGAAGTTACGATTAGATGTGAAGTTAGGAAAATGGTCATTCAGACATTTTAAGGGGATGCAATACTCTCTGAGATATTAAATGCCACAGTGGAAGCTTCAGGAGTTTAATAGCTTCACTTGTTTGCGCACTAAGAAATGCTATCAGTACATGAATAATCCTGGTGCACAACATGTTAAAATGCGACTCACAAGCTCATCTTCAAAGTCGAGACCAGTTTTGATTTGATTGTAAGTATACTGCTATATAAAATTTAGATAAATGCATGATGGGCTGTTTTAATTATCCAACATGAAGCTTTCATGTGCACAATGCAGTCATGTATGTGCATGCTACAACTCGAGGTAGTTCAATTTTCAAATAAGCCTTGTATTTACATAGCTTGAGCTCCTTAACTTACATTAACCAAAATTTAAACTGAAACAACAAATACAATAAAAGCCTGAAAGTCAGGCAAAGGTAAAAGCTCACTTAGTTGTCCACCAAGTATGTATATGTAATATATTGCAAAAATATATTTCTTAAGAACTTGCCACCTTGTTTACGGATTTAAAATCTATGAAATTACTTGTACTATTTTAATGTTTACAAATTTCCTACCTATTTTCTTCAATCGAAGAATATTTCTTAACCATCGGGTGTTTGGAGATGGGATTTCACGTGATCATTTTAATTTTAGTACTCCGATAGAAACACACCAGAATTCAGTTACTTTTCACTAAAGGGAGAAAAGGATCAACAACTCCCTTTGTGCTAAATGTGATAACAAAAATTAGCGGCTAAGTTATGTACAGCTTGCTTGTAAGTTGCATTACATTCTCATTTCACAAGATGTCTAGTAGATAGACTTTGTACAGATTGTTAATCATTTGGAATTGGCCTGTTCAAGTATACAGCAGGAGATAACAATTATATACACAATCCAAGAAGGTAAACATCAATTTATCAAACCCGCCCCTCTTTTTCTCCATCATATGGCTTGCATCATACAATCATAGGGAAGTTTAACCACAATGAGCGAATATAAGTATTAATATCACAACTTTACATAAGTTAGTGGTACAGCCAGACATTAGCTCCTTTTAAGCGGACCGCGAACCAAAAATATATAAATATCCCTTCAGAATGACTGATAGAAGGTGTATGAAAAGGAAAATTTATCACAGATATTATTTTTACTTCAATTAAAATTTAGCTGTAGACCTCATTGTTATCTAAATCATCAAGATCGTACATCTCACAGCACAAGCAAACCCACACACTTAGCATAGGTTTACCACAACGTGGTCCGAAATTTGACCAAAGTGGATTAAGATACCCCAATCCACATTTCTCCAGGCAATCACGCACTATAACCTAACTTCTGCCAGCCGCAATCACGCAAAACCACACATCGGAGCAGAGTGAGAGGCGTTTGACCGTACACTGTCCTTGATGCCCTGAATGCGGTTGAAGACGATGGCCCGGTGGCCGCCCTCGACGTTGTAGAGGCAGTTGGTGGCGGCGTACACGACGGCGCCGCCCAGGAGCAGCACCTTGGCCGCCGTGCCCGCGCCCGGCGGCGGAACCGGCACCCGTCCGCCGCCCTTGATGTTCATATCGGGTCGCCGGAAACGAGCGGGTGGTGGTGGTGAGGGGCGGTACGATGCGCCGCTGTCGCCGTCGGTGGGGAGAAATGTGTGTGTGTGTGTGTGTGGGGGGGGGGGGGGGGGGGGGGGGGGGGGGGTGAGGAGGGTGGGGGAGCGGCGGGTTTTGGAGGTTTTGTTGAAGGAGAGCGGCGTTGAGGAGATTTGGATCCAACGGTGTGGATGTGGTGTGGGCTTCTTTCCTGCACTGCAAGAAACGGGAATGGTGCTTCAGACCTGGCCAATGGGCCGGCAGCACGGCCCGTCCAGGAGCTAAACGAGCCCGGCACGGTCTGGCATGTCGAGGACCGTTTATAAACGGGCCGTGTCGTGCCGTGCGGCGTGCCTCGCCTCGAGGGGCACGACCCATTTAGCCAACATTGTGTTGTGCGCTTCTTCCCTGCATTGCAAGAAATGGGAATAGTACTTGCCCACCTAGCCAACGGGCCGGCCTGGGCACGGCACGGCCCGTCCAGGAGCTAAATGGGCCAAGCACAGCCCGGCACGTGGCGGCCCGTTTATAAACGGGTTGTGCCGTGCCGCATGCCTCGCCTCGAGGCCCAGGCACGACGGCCCCTTTACTAAACGGGTCGGCCCGGAGAAAAAATAAAAACGAATAAAAAATGTCAATCAGGGTTGTTTTTGGCCTGTCAATACTATTTTTTCTGAAAAAAATATGAAAGAAAGTAAACATAATATTAAATGGGTCGTGTCGTGCCGCCGGCCCGTGTGCCTGGCCTCGATAAGTGGAAACGGAGACATTATCCCGAAGTTCACTTTCCAAGGGATGCTAATCTCTATTTGCATAGGTGTGGAGCCACTGAAGCACTCCAACGCACGAACGTGCTTACCTATTTCCTTGGGACTCTCCTGTGAGGGAAACACCCAGTCCACTAATGAGGTCTTCTTTAGGATGTTGACCAATTCCGTACAAATTTTCTGTGGCTATCTACACAACTTAATTGGAGTCTCCCGAAACTTCACGCCAAGAAGACCTTCGCAACAACACCAACCGTTTAGGATACACAATGCACCTAAGAGGAACAACCTTTCAGGAACACCCAAGAACTTTACTTCCACGTATAGAGCACAAACTAACCTATGCACCAAATGAAATGGTAAGAACACAATAAGTGGTCAAGTCTTTCTCTCCAAATCCCACCAAAGTAACTAATGATAGGAAGGAATATAAGAGAAATAACAAGGAGGAGAAACAAAAATCAACTCCACTATCTAGATCCAAAGTCTTACCCTCACTAAGAGGAGAGATGGATTGGTGAAATAGTAGATTTAGATCTACTCTCTCTTTTCCCTTCAAATGGAGGAAAAAATCATGAAGAAATAGAGAGAATACAAGTTCTCAAAAGGTCAACAATGGAGGAGAGAAAACATGCCAAAGCGTTGGGGACCTATTGTGGAAGAAGGCCCATCGAACATGTAGGTACCCTGAAAATCAAGACGTTGGGCACAGATTCGAGTAGGGCTGGTACTACCGCCCTATAAGATTCAGCCCACCAACGGCTCTCGGCATATCCTGCGGCTCGGTATTATGCTATAATGTAGGGTTTGATACGTGTCAAACATATCTATAATTTTTGATTGTTCTATGCTTATTTTATATCATTGTCACATGTTTTTACTATCATATTATATCATTTTGAGGCATTTTATTGAACTAGCCTATTGACAAGATGCCCAGTGCCAGTTCCCTGTTTTCTGCTGTTTTGTATTTTAGAAAATTCTATTCTGGAAAACTCCTCAAACTTAGACCAAAATTACGGAGATTTTTTATATGCCAAGACGAAGACGGAGTCCGGAGGGCGACCTGAGGGGTCACCTGGAGGCCAGGGGCGGGTTTGATGTCTAGTACACACTTCTATTCTTGTAGACTTGTTGGGCCTCCAAGCGCAGAGGTTTGTAGGACAGCGGCAAATTTCCCTTAAGTGAGTAACCCAAAGTTTATCGAATCCACGGGAGGTAGAGGTCAAAGATATCCCTCTCAAGCAACCCTGCAATTAAGATACAAGAAGTCTCTTGTGTCCCCAACACACCTAATACAATTGTCAGTTGTATAGGTGCACTAGTTCGGCGAAGAGATGGTAAAATGCAAGTGATATGGATGGTAAAAGGTGATTTTGTAATTCTGTAATAAAAATGGCAGCAAGCAAACAAGTGACAAAAGTGACTAAAACGGTGTATCAATGCTTGGAAACAAGGCCTAGGCTTCATACTTTCACTAGTGACTACTCTCAACATCATTAACATAATTAAACACATGATAGTTCCCACAAAAATACATGCATGGTAGACGTTACTCGGAGATCATTCTTTTGTGGATCAAATATGATGAGAATTGCGTAGGGCTACGAAAAGCACACCTTAAAGTTCGTATTCCACCTATATGGACACTTCATGCTGTCACTATTCGCATCCAAAGATAGTACTAACAAACACCACAACCTATTTCTCGAATAGTCTCTTTCTTCAATAACACAAGCATCAAGAAACCTCATGATCTATTCAATCCAACAATAATAAAGAACAAACTCATGATGAAGATCCTTCCAATCTATTATCCATAGAGTCACACACGGCACCCACACTGTCACCGAGATACCGTGATCACAACGGTGACTCCGGAAATTGTACTAAATAACACCACTTGAGCAACATCATATCCATTACACATAGGGAAACATTATGTATTCAACTATACTTAACAAAGCTCATGATCACAACGAAAATCACATCATGGGAGAGAGATAACCACATAGCTACTTGTATAAGCCTCGGCCCCGGTGAGGGACTACTCCCTCCTCATCGCGGGAAACAGCGGTGTTGATGGAGATGGCTCCGGCGGTCGATCCCCGTCCCGGCAGGGTGCCGGAACAGGACCTTCTAAACCCCCGAAACTTGTCGGCGATGGCGGCAGAGCTCTGTTGCGTATTTGGGAAAATCCTTCGGGGGTTAGGGTTTTTGCGTCGGATGTGATTTTATAGGCGTCGGAGGCGGCCGAGGGGTGCCCCACAGGGCAGGGGCGGGGCCCTAGGACGCGGCAGGGGGCCGCCCTTGGCCTGTGTGGGTCCCCTGGAGTAGCCCTTCGGGCTCCCTTCCTCATTTCTTCAATAAAAAATCTCCGTAAATTTTCATCCAATTCCAAGAATATTTCCAGAAGTAACTTTCTGCAACAAAAACAACACAAAAACAGGGAACTGGCACTGGGCATCTTGTCAATAGGTTAGTCCAATAAAATGCCTTAAAATGATATAACAAGATGGCAAAAACATGTGACAATGACATAAAACAAGCATGGATCACTCAAAAATTATAGATACGTTTGAGACATATCAGGGTTGCAGCCGCGGCCAAAGGGGAACTCGCGGGCCCACCCCGCCCCTGCTCCTGGTGGGTCTCCTCGGCCCCCTCCGACGCCTATAAAATCACTTCAACCCAAAAAACGTCGAGGCGGCCATTATTTTCCACGAAATCGTCCCGAAGCCGCCGCCATCTCGAAACCTAATTTGGGAGGATTCTGAAGCTGATCCCGACACCCTGCCGGAGGGGAGATTGATCCCGGAGGGCTCATCATCGTAATGCCTTCCGCCGGGATGATGTGTGAGTAGTTCCACCTTGGATTACGGGTCCATGGCAATAGTTAGATGGTTGTCTCTCTCCCTTGTGCCTCATTGTTTATGATCTTGTGAGTTGACTAACATGATCAAGATCGACTATTTAATGCTATATGATGTGTTTGCTGGGATCCGATGGATTATGAAGTTATGATCAGATTGTGCTTGATCCTTATATGTTAATTTAGGTTCCTACATGCTCTTCGATGTGTGTAGTTACTTTGGCCAAGTGATTGCTTGTATCTCCAAGAGAGAGTATTTATGCTAGATGGTAGGTTCATGCCCCCTTTTGTGCATGTGCTCGAGTGACAAAAACGTGTAAGGACGAGGGTGTGTTGTTTCTACTATGGGTAAAACAACAGTGTTTATTTCTTTATGATTATTAATATTGCTTACATCATGAACTATTTTTCATGCAATTGCCTGTTGCTTGCAACTTAATAGCGATGGGTGATTGGCTGGATAGTGATCCCTAGGTGGACTTTTTAGACAAAGATGCAGTTGGATGACGGTCTTTGTTATTTGTCGTGATGCCTACATAAATATTTTCATGAACTCTTTGTCATAGCTAGATTAAGTTTTTGTCATAATCTTGTCAATTGCCTAGCTGTAATTCGTTTACCTATCATATGAGTATTTTATTTTATGGAGAGACACCAATAGTGAACCCATGGCCCCTGGCCCATCTTTTTCCATTGATTACAACACCGTTTACTTGTTTTTCACAATCACTTGCTCGCTGGTCCGTTTCCATATTTTATTCACTACACCATACGTTTTAACCGCTTTGTTTTCAGCAGAAAGATTGATAACCTTCCTGCCGTTGGGGGCAAAGTAATTGTTTGATTGTGTGCAGGTCGATTTGCACTGGCAGAGTTGGCAGGGACTAATCTTCTTATGTAGCTTTAGTGTGTTCCTGATAGGGCTTATTACTTTCGTGCCTCACTTCCCTTAGCTTGGCTCGTTTTTGCCCCACTAGCTTAGCTTTCCTCATTTTTGCCCCACTTCGCTCTATCCACTCTCGCAGGCGGCCAAGCGGCCATTTCCGTCGGGTCAACCTCCTTTGACCTTACTCGGCCTGACTAGTGGGGTCGGGGTAGGGCCGGACAGGGGCACTTGTTTAATCAAGGGATACCTTCGATGGGCCCCACGTGGTCTTTCTCCCTTTGCTTCCTCACGAGTGGGGCTGGGGTAGGGCCGGACAGGAGGAGTGTTTGCATGCAGCCATGCGCGTCCATGCTGCTCGCCGTCCCCGAATTTGGGCGTCTTCAATGACCGGCAAAAAGCTGCATCGCCGCCTATGATGCCGGCCTGGCCGCGCATCTGCACCGCCGCGCAGCTGCTCTCTTGCAAAGTCTGTCCTGCCGCACGCTAAGTATGGCGAGCCAAATCAATGCCCCGGTCAGCGGTCACCTTTACTGCCGGCTAGTCCAGACATCGCCGAGTGATGCCTAGAAAAGGAGTCATTTTCCTCTCCCATTGCACCCCCGTCGCCCAGTGATCTACTCTTCCTCTCCTTGCCACCCAAGCCCGGCCCTCTGATCTTTGGGTTGATCCTTCCATGGCTCGTGGTGGTGGCGGCTCCACTCCAGGTCGCGGCAGCAGCTCGAACCGCCGCCGCCACGTCAACTATCCTTGGTTTCTTCAGTCGAGCGAGGGCGGCGGCAGGGAAAGTACACCTCGGCGCCGGGGCAGGGCTTCTCCGAGTTCGAGCAAGACTCCTCCGAGCTCGAGCAGGGGCAGGGGCGCCTTTGCCGTCCGCCGAGCCATTGCTCACGATCCCATTCCCTTCATCGATCTTTAGTCCGATGAGGAGGGGGAGGAAGAGGAGGAGGAGGAGGACGTGGTGGACATGGGTATGACCTGGGCAAGGGCCGACTACCAAGCCACAGAGCAGGCCAGACATTCCGTTGAGCAGCAACAGCTCGTGGATAATCTGGTCGCTTCTGTGGTCGACGCGGAAGGCACAGAACAGGCGAGAGCCGCGCAGTATTCGGAGGACCTGAACAACTCGCTGGAGGACAAGGGCAAGGCCCCAATGAAGGTGGAGGGCAAGGCCCCGGCCCCGGTGGAGGTTTCCGACGATGAGGACGAGTGGTAGTTCATTTTAGATTATATGTATTAGGCCCCAATGAATATTAGTATGAAGGATAAAGGGCCAAAAATCCCTTTTATTATTATTATTATTATTATTATTTGTTAAGTGTCGAATATTTGTTAAGTGCATTAGTTGTTGTCTTGTTGATCTTGTATAATGGTAGCAAGTATATTCTCGAAAAAAATGATAGCAAGTTACCCCAATAACTTAGCCATGGCAGAACCAGCATGTCTCGGCTCGCCCAATCGGACGAACGCAGTTCGACGCTAGGGTATGATCGAACGGTCATAGATCGCCGCTAGGGTTTGGAGAGGGACTGTGGGGTTTTGAGCGGATCAACGGGGTTATCTGAGGTTTCACCAACATTCAAATAATCACAAACATGGGTATTGACATTATAAAAAACTTTGCCAAAGCAAGATTAAAAAAAAAACATTTTTCATTTTTTATTATTTGTTTAGTGTCAAAATCCCTATTTTTTGTGAAGTAGGTACCACAAATAAGAATGAAAATTGTCATCTCACAATTTTCACACAAAGTATATCTTATGGGAGGCACAATCCCTGAATATCTTGAATTTTTGAGTTTTTAACTATATTCCCGCCATTATATCTTCTATATCTAAATAGGAATGACCCACTACAAGGAATTCTCTCAACATGCAAGGCATCCACCTCATCAAGCATCTCTAAGCAATCCTAACCTTCCACCTAAGCAAATCTGCCACCTAATTAAAAGGAAAAAATAATTTCAGGAGACAAACTTATACCATGCTACACAAGATTTTCCATTGTGTGAGGCGTTTGTCTCGGCTTCTTGGCAGAAACGTAGCGCCGTTTGAATCTTAACTCAGCTATTGATTCCCCTATCCTCTTCACCTTCTGTACCACTACTGGCACTGCAATTTAGCAAAAGAAATCGCCTCGCCTTCCTGACCATAAAAGAAAAAACTGCACGAGTAACCGATGGAGTTCCTCGCCAATTTAAGGAACGCAGCTGCGCCTGTTTCCATCCTCCCACAGTCCCCCTCCTTGCTAGCAAGAATTCAGCAGATTTCGCCCAGGGAAAACCACAGTGCTTGATTAGACGTATTCGACAATCAGCGCCTGCTGGTACTGCGCGTGCTGGCCGGGACTTATCTGCAGCTCTCGCCGTCACCTGCAACCTGTTTCGAACTCCTATGGCCCTATCTTTACCAAATTGCTATTTGCTACTGAATCTCCCATTCCCAATCTTCCTCTACTCGGTTTCCTATTATCCTGCACTTGACAAGTTGGTTATTTTTCCATTACTTCCTTCAATACTTTCAGAGACGATTTTTATTACACCTGTCTCCTTTGACTCAACTTCACGAGGTCTTCGTGCAGGTGGTTGTCAACCACAACATCATGGCCAGCCTGCTCAGGAAATTTGCACCTCCGATCAGTGTTACTGTCCTAGCCTATGATCTCACATTAACCTGCTGATGTATTTATTTATCTCTCTGCACATACATGCTCAGGTGCTTTCTTTCAATTTGAATTGATCATGTAATGTATCAATTATTTGAAAGCAAATATTATTTCATTAGCACCTACACCAACGTAGTACTTATTTTGGATTAGAATTATTTGTACGCATTTCATCATCCCTTAAATTCTGCTTCTCAATACTGTATACCATATAGTTCCATTAGTAAAGGTACAGAAAAATCCAAGTTGTTCGTGCAGCAAAAGGCTCAGCAGCTTGGCTGATAAAATGTGCATCTAACTCCCTTAACTTCTGTACATTTCTGCCCACACTTAATGTTTTGATCTTCCATCTATGATCTTCTTTCTGCTATTTGTTTATTGCACTAACAGATCATGAAAATAATTGGCAATTCGTGTTTCCTTGCTTATACATGCAATGCTTTCAATTTTAATGATCTGCCTGAGAGCATTATTTCAATGTCTGCCATCTTCCGATTGCTCAACATGGTAATGATTATAGTGAGAGGTTATTTTGGTATCATGATATACAAGTCACACACATAGTTGTCGATGTAGCAAGTTTCTACACTAAATTATGTGAGGTTATTTTTTGCACCAACCAGTTATTTTGGATCAAATATCTGTTCCAATATTGTTTCATGAAATGCATTTAATCATGTGATATAATATGACAATGGCACATTTTAGCAATTAATAGAGATGCACTTATACATTACCGCAACAACGCGTGGGTTACCATCTAGTTAGTTTAATAGCATTTACCAATAATAAATGAAATTTGAACTACAAGTGTGTCATAGTTTGACCCAAAAAATATAGAAAAATCATACAAACGTAGTCTACCATGATTCTATGCAATTGCACAGAAAAAAGTTGGAAAATGCACCCATTAGATATGAATGGTCACAAAGACAATTTTGGCCCTGTTTTGAAAAAATCCAATAAATGGAGAAAAACTCAAAAAATTGTAAACCCTGGGGGAATCTTCCTTTTTAGTGTACTACTGTCAGGGAAAATCATAAACTTGCAATATAACATTTTTATAAAACAAGTGTTCACAAAAAGGACAACATTTTCTGGAGTTTCATGACTTTCAAGACAAAGACCATGGACATGGCCATATCCATGGCTACCTTCTTATATAATGAAAAAACTCGGCACAAACATGTGTACTGACATTATAAACAACTTTGCCAAAGCAAATTCAAAAATATTTTTTATTATCTGTTTAGTGACAAAATCTCTATTTTTTGTGAAGTAGGTACCCCGAATAAGATTTCGAATTGACGTCTCACAATTTTCACACATAGTATATCATAAGGGAGGCAGAATCTCTGAATATCTTGAATTTTTGAGCTTTTTAACTATATTCCACTCATTATATGAGTTAAATAGCATTTACCGATGAAAAATCACATAAATCGAAGAAAACTCAAAAAAAAAAACCTGGGGGAATCTTCCTTTTAAGTGTACTACTACCAGGGAAAAATCATAAACTTACAATACAACTGTTTTCAAATTTTTGTGTCCCAGAGCACGCACTATGGGTTCGCCTCCGTAGGCGGTTAATGTCCTTGAGAAACTCGCTGTGCACTAAATTGTCTCACCGATAGAAGGATAAAACCACATTACATTTCCCTTTGCGGTTCGCAGTTGCCATCTTCCTAGTTCTCTCCACGATACGTGTCAAACGTATCTATAATTTTTGATTGATCCATGCTAGTTTTGTGATGTTATCACATGTTTCTACTATATTATTACATCATTTTTATGCATTTTGTCGGACTAACCTATTGACAAGATGCCTAGTGCCAGTTTCCTGTTTTTGCTGTTTTCTCGTTTCAGAAACTTACCACAGGAAATATTCTCGGAATGCGCTGAAAATTTACGAGGATTTTTTATTCGCCAAGACAGAGCTTCAGTCCAGAGGGCAGCCCTGGGGGCCACCCACAGGGCAGGGACGACCTCCTATCGCGGCCTGCCCTAGGACGGCGGGTGGGACCCGCCCCTGCTCCTGGTGGGTCCCCTCGGCCCCCTCCGACGCCTATAAAATCAGATTAATCCCAAAAACGTCGAGGCGGCCATTATTTTCTAGAGAAGTCACCCCGAGGCGCCGCCACCATAAACCCTAGTTCGGAGGTGATTCTGAAGCTGATCCCGGCACCTTGCCGGAGGGGAGATCGATCCCGGAGGGCTCTTCATCGCCATGCCTTCATCCGGGATGATTTGTGAGTAGTACCACCTTGGACTACGGGTCCATGGAAGTAGCTAGATGGTAGTCTTTCTCCCTTGTGCTTCATGTATTATGATCTTGTGAGATGCCTAACATGGTCAAGATCGATTATTGTAATGCTATGTGATGTGTTTCCTGGGATCTGATGGATTATGAAGTTATGATCAGATTGTGGATGATTCTTATATGTTGATTTATGTTCTTGCATGCTCTCCGATGTGCGTAGTTACTTTGGCCAAGTGATTATGTGTATCTCCAAGAGGGAGTATTTATGCTAGATAGTGGGTTCATGCCCCCTTTTGTTCCTGGGCACGAGTGACAGAAACGTCTAAGGGCGAGGGTGTGCTATTGCTACTAAGGGTAAAACAGCGGTGTTAATGTCTCTTTAGATATTAGTATTGCTTACTTCATGTGCTTTACTTAATGCAAATGTCTGTTGCTTGCAACTTAATACCGTTGGGTGACAGGCTGGATAGCGATCCCACGGTGGACTTTTTTAGACAAAGATGCAGTTGGACTTAACGGTCTTTGTTCATTGTTGTGATTCCTACATAAATATTATCATGTTCTCTATGTCATAGCTAGATTAAGTTTGTGTTATAATCTTGTCAATTGCCTAGCTGTAATTTGTTTACCCATCATATGAGTGTTTTATTTACTTGAGAGACTCCACTAGTGAACCCATGGCCCCCGGTCCATCTTTTTATATTGATTGCAACCTTTATTCATCACTTTTCATCATCATTACTCCTCTGGTCCACTTTCATATTTTCATCTATTTCACTATATAATTAACCACTTTGTTTTCTGCGAGACCGGAAAGATTGACAACCTTTCCGCCGTTGGGGGCAAAGTAATTGGTTGAGTGTGTGCAGGTCCACGTCTGTTGAAGATTAAGCGCCAGAGATCTTCAACATTCACTTTGTTGTTGATTTCAAAGTCCTACTGGTTCGATAAACCTCGGTTCGTTAACGAGGGAAAACTGCTATTTACTACATCCACGCCTTCATTTGGGGCACAACCCAACGCTACCATCACCGATCATCAAGCAGTTTTCTGGCACCGTTGCTAGGGACTTTGGAGCTACATCAAGGGGAGTCTCATACTCTCAATCACTTTACTTTGTTTTTGTCTTGCTTGCTTTATTTCTCGTTTAGTTTATTTTTCTTGTTGCAAAATTTTAAAACCCAAAAAATTAGTGTAGTCTTTATTCCTGTCTTGTTATTTTATCTTATCATTATGTCTTCCACTGAAAACACCAAGTTTTGTGACTTTACTAGCACTAATAACAATGATTTCATATGCTCTCCAATTGCTCCACCCGCTACTAAATCGGAATCTTATGAAATTAAGCCTGCCTTGCTAAATCTTGTTATGAAAGAGCAATTTTTGGTGCTAGTACTGATGATGCCGCCTCTCATTTAAATAACTTTGTTGAGTTATGTGATATACAAAAGTATAAAGAGGTAGAAAGTGACATCATAAAACTAAAGCTTTTCCCATTCTCTTTGAGAGGGAGAGCAAAAGAATAGTTATTGTCTTTTCCTAGAAGTAGCATTGATTCTTGGACTAAATGCAAAGATGCTTTTATTGGAAAATATTATCCACCTGCTAAAATCATGCAATTGAGGAGTAACATTATGAACTTTAGACAATTTGATAATTAACATGTTGCTCAAGCTTGGGAGAGAATGAAATCTATGGTTAAAAATTGTCCCACGCATGGATTAACTACATGGATGGTTATCCAGACTTTTTATGCAGGTTTGAATTTTTCTTCAAGGAACCTCTTGGACTCGGCTGCGGGAGGCACCTTTATGTCCACCACATTAGGTGCAGCAACTAAACTCTTGGATAAGATGATGACGAATTATTCACAATGGCATACCGAAAGAGCTCCAAGTGGTAAGAAGGTAAATTCTGTCAAGGAAATTTCCTCTTTGAGTGAGAAGGTTGAAAGAGGGAAATATAAGATTTCAGTTCCCCTTAAAAGAGGGATGGAACACTTCCCTAGAAAGAGAAAGAAGCTTCCTTTGGAATCAATCATAAGGTCAAGCTATGCTCTTGATGTTGCAAAGGCCTCCGAAAAAACTTGATATTTGGCATTGCACCTAGCTAAAAGGCGTGAAAGAAAAGCGCTTGTTGGGAGACAACCCATCTTTTACTTTCAGTTTGTTTTTGCTTTTCTTGAGTCATGGAGTTGTTGCCTCTGTAGCAACTTCATTGTATCCTTTTGTTTTGTTTTTTGTGCCAAGTTTAGCCTCTAATGCATTGAAAGTGCGAGGTATTGTTTTGCTGTCCAGAAACAGATTCTGTGCGCCTGTTACAGAAAATCTCGAACAATCCCTGAATTTTATATTTTTCTGATATTTTTGGACAGCAAGCCTGATACTTTTATCTATCTTTCGTTAGTTTTGAGTTTTCTGATTTGAGCTACATAAGTGCCTTGAAAAATTTGATCTTTACGGACTGTTCAGTTTTTAATAGATTCTGCTTTTATTTTGTATTCGTCTCTTTTACTATCGTCAAATGTGATACTCTAGAGGTGGAGTGTCATATTGAGGCTTAGTAAGCAGTAGCTAATGCCCAATAAAGTTGTTTGCAATTTGTCTTGAGTTGAACACATGTGCATTTTAATTTATGAGCACTAACCCTCTAATCAGTTTATGAGAAGTTTTGTGTGAAGTGAGTTTTTAAGTTCCAAAGGAGAGGATAATGAAGAAATTGAAGATGGATCAGAGCTCAAGCTTGGGGATGCCCCCATGGCACCCCCTCTGAATATCAAGAACCATCAAGCGTCTAAGCTTGGGGATGCCTCCCCAAGGCATCCCCTCCTCTTCGTCGACTATCATAAGGTCGTCTTCGTTGAACTACGTTTTTATCACTTTACATATTATGTGCTATGCTTGGAGCATCTTTTTGCCTTCATTTTTGTTTTGTTTGTTTGCTGGTCATATCCTTGTTGGATCCTAGCTTTATCTGTGTGGGAGAGAGGCACGCTCCGCCTTTTCATTTGAATACTCCTTTGCTTCGCTTATATCTTATTGAGTATTCTTAGCTACTGTTTGTTTGCTAGTAAGCTCTCGCTTTTAGCTTTTATCTTGTTTAGAGCTTCTAGTTGTTGATGTTAAACTCTCTTGTTCTTCACTTATACTTGTTGGAGAGTTGTTATTGATAAATTGCTTGAATTGTCAAAGTGACAAAATGCTATCCATGTGATATTGGAATGAAATGAAAGCCTGCATAGTCTTGTAGATCATTGTGTGGATACTTGATGCTTCTCAATTGTTTTGAGATAATAAGGTGAATGCTTAAACTTGCTGGTTATTTGAGTGGAAACTGATTAGTAAAGAAATACAGTTAAAAGTTTGAAACTGTGTGGTGTTTCACAGTTGTTAATTCATAAAGCTAATCTTTCCATCAAAAGAACTGTTTGGTCAACAAGGGAGACGGTGTGGAGTGTTTATGGTTATGATTGACTTGTTGGATGTTTGCTTCAAATACCATTTTTGCCAAGCCAAAAAACTCTATACTGAGTGTGATGTTCACTCGTGCATCCAAATCCCAAAGCCAAACTATCTTGCCAGGTGAGTCCACCATATCTACCTATGCATGGTATTTCCTGCCATTCCAAGTAAATTTGTCATGTGCTACCTTTAAAACCTTCAAAATATTCTCGTTTTGGTGCCTCTGTTTTCAAGCTCATGAGAAAGTAAGGAGGGGGTTCGTTATAGGTTATGTCGAGAAAGGTTTTTCTTTTATTTTTCTTTTTTCCCCTCCATTTCACCCGATGTTGATGGTTTACGTCCTCACTTGAATCAATCCGAGAGCGGCTTAAGAAAAATATAAATATAACTCACCATTCTCCTCCGCACAATGAAAATCTGGGAAATCAGCTCAAACATTGGTTAGTGGTGAAACAAAGGAGAAAGAGGAATGTACTCGTTCCTCTAAAACCAGCCGCTCTCACAACTCTAAAGACCTTGCTTGACATAGGGGACTAATGGGCTTCTGAGCTATGGAATCGTTGACGGAATTATGCATCTCTCAAAATTGTTTTTATCTCTGTTTTTCAAAATAAAAAAGCCATAGCACCTGACTAATCCCTGCTTCCCTCTGCGAAGGGCCTTTCTTTTACTTTTAAATGTTGAGTCAGTTTTCCTTTTCCTTCTATCTCCACCAAAGCAAACAAACAACATTGACCACTACAAGGCAAATGACTTTTAGTAACAAAATGCTTTTGTCACTTAATACCTCATATTCGTCACTAATTAGTTGAGGATGACAAAATTGGGGCGTCATTAGGTTTGTCATTGATTGACCGTCATAGATTCATGGGGGTGACGAGATGAAAAAATTTGTCACTGATTAAGTTGAATCTGTGACGGTAGGATTTTTTGTCAATGATCATGGTTAATCTGTGACAGCCTGATTTGTCACCGTATGTATGAAAATTTATCACTATTAGATTGAATTTGAGTGAACGACTGGTCAACAAATGCTGACGTGGCATCTTACATGTAGGTCCAGCTGGGGTTATGTGGATGCTGACGCGTGGGTCCAGATGTTGTGACATCACATGATGTCATGTGGGCTCGAACGGTGCTGACAAGTTGGACGCACATTTTTTCTGGTAAGTGAGACCCACTTAATCCTGACAGGTGGGACCCATTTTGTTTCTGGTAAGTTGGACCCACAAAATTCTAACCAAATTTGAAATAAAAATAATTCTAAACAAATTTAAAATTAATTAATTCTAAACAAATTTGAAAGCTTTCATCCATATTAGAAGTTGACAAATCTGACACAAAGTGTTATATTAACAAGAGGTACACTTCTGAAAAGAAGACACAACAGCCAAGTACAAATCATGTTTCTCATAAGAGATTGTCTTGCATAAACTGCGTGTGCATCTTTACTCTTGCACATTTCCATGTCGAAGTAGTTTGTTTTGCATAAGCTTCCTCGGCATCTTCACTCTTGCACCCTTCCATGTCGAAGTAGCTTCCTGGTGTCTCATCTGCTACAATGAGTTGATGCTTCGTGGTAATTCTTGCGCTTAAATAACTTGTTGCCTGCAGCGAGTTTATACACTTAGAAGTCAAATAAATCTGGGTATACATCATAATGACATGAGAAGAAACGGCTGAAACGCAATCACTGACAATAGTCAGCTATTTGTATATAATCCAGGCAAGTATATATCATTTAGTTTTCTCTCATTCAGGCATGCCGCAAATATTTCTAATCAACAAAGGACAAAACGATGCTACATAAATATCATGATGTATGCTACATCCTAGAGCGAACAAATATAGAAACAGCTTCAAAGAACTAATGACTCACCAATTTATTGTGATTTGAATAATATACCTATTGCCTTCCTGACACTATTATGAGCCACAGCCACCTGGTATATTCCCATCTTCAACTTATTTCCATTTGCTTGCCAACATATAAATTGTTCCTATGGAGTTAAAGGGAGGCATCTATATTCAGGAGCAGACAGGACAAAACACAGTAATGCTATGCAAGAAGGATCTGCTACCTTCAAAGACAAGGAGCTAGAGAGAGAAGCCATTGCTCCTCCAGCTTATCATTCTTTTCGACTACAAACTCATAGTTATCATGAAAAAGAACCAGGTTGAAGAAATGTAGAGCAGACATCTATGCAAGAATACAGAGAATAGTTTTAGCAAAACAAAATAGGCTCAAAATGTTGATAGCTAAGACTACATTATCTTATAGAACTAACACTCACATGTACTAGTTGCTTACTTTGGCATGGAAAGTTAGAATTTCTGACGATGGAACAATGGGGTTTCATGCATGTACTTAATTACCTTCAAAGACAACACCTGCTTCTCTATCTTTTCATTAGCCTTAACCACCTTCTGGTACTTCTCCTGAGAAACAAATGTAAACGAAATTGGTGCAACAAAGCAAGCAATGGAGTGGCTTAGCTACACTAGTGAAGGGTAGATCAAAACAATGAAACCAACATATAACTAAATACTCCAGTACGTGCTTAACATATTATTATCCATTATTAGTGGGGAGACAATCTAATCATCAGTGCAGTTCAGAAAGGATGTTCGAAAATAATTACTTCCTCTTAGTATAAGCAGTTTCTTCAGAGACCGAGAAGAACTAAACATGGCAACCATCTAAATGTCGCAGCATGCCATTGTTATTAATTTACCCATAAAAAACTTCACAAAAACAGAATTTACATGACACTAGCCAAGTCCATAGAAATAAAAAGGCTAAAGCAGTAGACAATCCAACTAAATAAGAGAGGGAGAAGAGGTATGCCAAATGGCACATTCCCAACGAGGCGATCAATTGTTAAATTAATGCCTCCTGCATAAATATTGTGTACAGATCAAAACATTTTGCACCGACATGAGAATCTATTACATTGGTTAAATCATTATACCCATTTCAAATTGCAATAATGATTGATTAGCAGAGATTTGAGGGTAGCAAAAGGCTTATGTTGTTACTAACCATATCCTGATATCATACTCTGCATATGAAGCAGCCAGAAAAGCGTGAAGATCTGCAAAGGGAGTATTGCATGAAACGTTGCTGATAGAGAAACATAATAGTGTGAATGAGAAGTGTCCTTACATGGACGCATAAGTTGAACTGATTTCCGGTACATGGCAAATCACAGAATAATGTCTTATAACAACTTTTTTGCAGTGGCTTATAACGAAATATTTAATCTAGTCAAAGCTTAAATCATGCAGGAAGTTGAACTGATTTCACATAGATTGATAAGAGATCAAACACCAACACTATCAGAATTAACGACAAATGGATACACTGCAAAATCATGTGGTGCAGCCGGTCGTGTGCAGCGCCACCAGCATCTGAGGCAGACCTGCATCTGAGGTCGTTCTGTAGTGAGCGTTTAGGTAAGGCGCGCGGGATACATACCTGCATCTGAGGCGGACCTGGATGTCAACTCCGCTGACACCGCCGTTCCTTGGTGAGGGAACATGAGGGGAAGGATGCGCTGATGGGATCACCCTCGGCCGTCGTGGAGGGCGGAGGCTGCATCGCAGTGGAGGGTAGCTGCCTCGCCGTCACTTTCGTAGAGGGCCATTGCAGCTCCCTCCAGTGCCATCTCCACCATGCGCTCCACCCACAGGAAGGATAGGAGGGATGAGTGGGGAGCAGACGAGACCGGCGAGGTGGGAAGGGAGACGGCGAGGCCGGGATCTCGATCTGGTTCATGGGGAATCAGGTCGACATCTGCTAGCGACGGAGGCGGGCAAAGGGGATCGAGAGTGAGGAAGGGGATCGAGGGAGGGAGGGCGGCGACGCGGATTGGTTCTTTGGAGGGAGAGGGAAGAGATAAGGTAGGGCGCGGTTTGGACCTTGATGACAAGCTCGGCCAAATTTAACATCGCCCGCTCGCGCTTAGTGTGCAAATAAGCCCGCGTAAACCTTTTTTCCTCGTTCGTGGAATCGTGGTATTTTTTTTTGAAGGAACCGCTCCCCACTCATTGCTTAAATATAGACGGTCGTTGTATTTAATTATTTTAAATGATGCATTTTAAATGGCATCAAATGAATAATTCATCAACGTGAAAGTTTTTTATTTCATAGATTAGAACACAATTTTCGGTCGTCTCAATTGAAGGTAGTATAAAAAAATCATGGTGAAACTACTCAAATCATTCAAGCTTGCGATCTCGTTCAAATTCTATCTCGTGGATTTGTATTTCAATAATTGCGATGAGTACCATTGAATTTGGGATCGTATCAATCTACGGTCGCATGCAAAATTGAAGGACAAACTACTATGCTCGTGAATTTGACTTGCATAATTGAGACGAGCACTTATAACATACTATGCCATGGATATGGTTGCTTGTTTAGCTTGAAACTCATGAATTTTCATACTTGATAGGGTTTTTATGAAGAACTTTTTCAAAAGTTGTCGTACTCTAAGTTTAGAATTTTTCCTAGTATCTTTGTTTTTTAAGAACAATTTTTTCCTAGTAACTAGTACACATAAGTGGACTACATGAGCAAGAATTACATTATTTGAATTTTTCTTTATTTCTTTGAATTTACACATCAATGGACTACATGACTACATGGGCACTTTATCACAAACTATGCCGCGGGAATGCCCATACCTTGGTCGTTTGACTTCAAATCTATACCTGTAAAAAAATCAGAGCAAACTATCACACACTTATAGTTCAAATTTGAATTACTTTCAAAAAATCGGCATAAAGTCATTTAATGTGCAAAATTAGGTATCAAGCGAGAAAATCCTAATATTTGTGGATTATCCGTCAAACATGGACTAATTTATGAGAAAATTGTATGGGTGTCATTTTGCAACAAATTTTTTGTACTTGCTTCACAAAAAAGTCATTTTGCCACTTACAAATGAAAAATGGTACTTATAAAAATAATTTGAAAAAATAATTTTGTAACATTGTTTCCCATAACAAGATACACCTATGTGCCAAACATGGGCACATTATCAAAAACTATGCTATGGCAATGGTCATATCTTGGTCGTTTGGCTTGAAACATATACATATTTATATATGATAGACTTTTTGTGAAGGATATTTTTGAGAAGTTTTTAAAAAATCAAGTTTATAATTTTTCCTATCAACTAGTACACATAAAAAGACTCCATGCCAAAGGATTTCTTTAATTAATTGTTTCTTCATTTTCTTTGAGTTTTTTGAAAAAATGGTCAAAATGGCCACCATGGCTATTCGTTGGAAGAAATCGATTTTTTTTAAATATCGATGGTTCTGTAAAATAATCACTACTTGTGTACCTTAAAATCATTTTTGGAAAAATTCCAGAGCAAACTATCACACAGTTGTAGTTCAAATTTGAATTACTCTCGCAAAATCGGCGTAAAGTCGTCTAAATGTACAAAATTAGGTAGAAAACGAGAAAATTCCTAATATTTACATATTATCTATCAAATATGGATTAATTTATGTGATAATTGTATGGGTGCCATTTTGCACCATATTTTTGGTAGTTGCTTCACAAAAAAGTCATTTTTGGTACTTAGAAAATGAAAACAAATATTTATAAAAATAATTTGAAAAAAAAATCAGTGTGGTAACATTGTTTCCTATAACAAGATACACCTATGTGCCAAAATTGGACACATTATCATAAACTATGCCACGGGAATGGTCATATTTTGGTCATTTGGCTTGAAACCTATAATGTTAATATATGATAGACCTTTTCGTCAGTATTTTTTTGATTTTTTTTCAAAAATCAAGTTTATTATTTTTCCTATCAACTAGTATACATACTAGCAAAATACCCGTGCGTTGCCACGGGATACTATGAGATATTTTGAACCATTGACGTAAGGGTTCTTGCATTTTCTAAACTGGTGCATTAAGGGTGACCTCCATGAAACTTAATTTCAGAATATACCACGTAGGTGATCTGTTCTTCTTTCAAGTTTTCTCTTATGATCAATGTCGGTCTTCTACCTTTATGCATGTCCTTTGTCTGTGTTATGTGGTTGCACGCCTCATATTCTTGCCTTACCATGTCAATGATTTGTTATATATATGCAAATGCAAGTCCAGGATCTTTTTACGTGCTCTTGTCCACATTGCGTGAGTTTAAGAAAATCTCGGTGGACTCAGATTTGGTAAAATTGTATGATAAAGTAATTTTTGGTCAAACAACTGTATACTAATTCCTACAAGCGTGCCATGTAAAGAAGCTTCTAAAGCATGGTCGACCAATTGTACGACAAGTTCCCGATGGTCAGAATGATAATCAAATGTTCTCAAATATGAAACATGAAAAATTTAACACCAGAATATTCTGTCACTAATGGTGCCTTAATTTTGCTTCCATTCATCCAATGCAGGTAAATGGTTCACGATGATCTCCTCGTTCAAGATGTATTTTACCAGTCTTAATTGCCCTTCCCTATCAAGTTTACATCCCAATTGTACTGGTTGAACCGATATATTTACTTCTAATACTTGAAAAAATTGACGTGGTTTCGGACCGAACCAAGAATCCCGTAGTAAGCATATTCTACAATAAGCAAAGAAACTAAGAAAATCCAAGTAGGCTTCATGCTCTACAAACTAACACAAGTAAAAATATAAGTTAGAAAAACAAGAAAGAAAGGCTAAACTGTGCTCTTGTGCATCAGAAACTGTAGCGCCCCGACCTCGGAATTATACAGAGAGGCTATGTAACCCACAGGCTATGCTACACAATCGAAGGGCATGGAATTACCGCTCCCACGCAACACATCGATCGTGCCATAAACATTGGCATAGCTATCAATGTATAAAATAGAGATCAAGACTTGTGGAACAACTGGCACATTGCAGACTCTACGAAACAAAATCATATCGCAACTCATATATGAGAAAGCTACAAATTTCACACAAAAGGGGTCACAGACCCAACAGTACATCAAGCGGAAGCGAGGTAGCGTTGTCTAACAACAAGATCCAACATATGGCCTAAGAGGCCTACAAATAAATATAACCCTGTCAGCTTGTTCCGATGTCCCAAGCTGCCACCTGGGAACCCCGAACTACTCGTCGATGTTCAGGAAGAAACCACCTGGCGGCTCGGTGTCGTCCTCCTCTGAAACAAATTATAAAGGCAGCAAAGAGAGTCTGAGTATGATGTACTCGCAAGTTTAGTAGGGCGATATAGGCCAATGATGACGGAGGCTCTAAAGCTGTATATGTATTTATTTTTGCATAAAGCTAATTTTCCTTTATAAAAGACATAAGTGACTCAAAGACATCGTCTACTCGGAATACTTTCGAAAGGGGGTAAGAATTAAAGTTTCATCTCCGGTTCTCCACGAACCAATAGTAACCAAAAACATCTCATCATCACCAAAGGCACTCCCTCGAATCCCCCTCGAGGAAATGAACCTTTTATCACACGTTGAAATACAACCTTTAGCTGCCAAATTTTAAATTATGCTTAGATTCTCTATGGTCTCGTAATCCGTTCCCAAGGCGTCCATAACCGCGGACACGGCTTTTCGAAAGATTTACCCTGCAGGGGTGTACTAATTTACCCACCGGTACCGTCCGGCTCACCTGATTGGCCCTCTTCCGGGGAAGGCCGGCGAGTGGGCGCGGTTAAACCTTTACCTCGCGTGAGACTATCAAGAGTCATCTGTGGCCACAGGACAAGTTCAGTGCCTATTTCAACACCCTGCCCCATCGCCACGTCCTAAACACCACCGTCCTCATCATTCCCTTTTCCACCCATGGACTCACACGCAAATGGAAATAGCAAACTAGAGGACCCTTGGATACCCCCGCACGAGTTATTAATTAAAGGGGATTCCATATGTCCCCACCAATGGCAGCACGCTCAAACCTTGGTTCTAGAGACAAGAACTCGCACCTAGGGGCAAGAATGAGACAAAACACCATCCCCGATGACAACTCATCCAAGCCTTTTAAACAAATTAATTAAGTACCACACCTCACCACCATGTCCGAAACATTGCATCAACTTCAATATCATGGAATTAAAGCAACGGACAATAAAGCATTTATCTAAGCATGGCTAAGCATCTCTAAGCATATATATATATATATACAACAATTATATCTTTGTCTCCGGCCAACACATCAAACCTAGGGTTCATAGGAGGGGAAGCATGCGATGGTTTGGGGAAAACATGCATTCATAGGATACTCTAGCATTGAACAAAATTATCATTGGAATCGCATGCAATATTATGGTGGTTGAAATAAGTTTATAAAACACAAGGATACTAGATGCCAAGAAGGTTAGGTTATCTCTTGCCTTGCTACCGGGGCGTGTAGTACTGCTCGTCGGAATAGGCGAGGGAACCCTCGACTTCGGGATCTATCGATACCCAAAATAATACAGAAGAACAAATAAATCACACGAAGACAAGGTGCAATGCACAATCACATGATGACATGACAAGTTTATGCAAAGATATCATTATTTAATTTATCTAACAAATTAAATGGAGTTCCAAATAATTAGTGCAATTATTTGGAAACAACCCCATATTTATCTTAGTGACCACCTTATTTATAATTATTACATTACAAAAGAAGTGGCTTAAATATGCATGGACATGACATGATTAAGTAGGTTTTGTTCTTCCGATCATTTTGGTACCTCATTTGTGATTTTTCGAGTACCGATGAATAAAAAGTGAATTAAATAATTATTTGAATTTAATTCTTTTAATCAATTAAAGATTAACATCATAAGAAAATTTGTGATCATGATTGGATAATTGCATGGTTTGATAGCATTTGAAGTGTTGATCACATTGATATTTTATTCATGATTTTTGGTGAAATATTTAATAAGTTATGATTTTTCCCAATTTTGGTATTATTTAAGCCATTTTAGGAATTCTTAGATAAAGGCAAAAGTATTTACTCAAAAAGGCATGGCAATGTTACCAAATGATAGGTATTGTTTTTCTGAACAATTTGATATTTGATTTGTCAAATTTGAAGCAATATTCGAATAGTTATGAATTATTTTATTTTAAACAAAAACTGTTTTTACTGTTTAGGCCGGCCTCCACGTCGGCCCAGGCCGGTTTCCAGGCCGGCCTCATATCCGAAATAGCCGGCCTATTGGCCGGCCCAGACCAGGCACCAGGCCGGTCAAGGGCCCGAGGATGCTGGCCTCCTGGCCGGGCAGTGACTCGAGGCAGCCGGCCTCGTGTCCAGCCCAGGCCGACCCCCAGGCCGGGCAAGCGGGCAACGGAGACGTCGGCGGCCGACGGCACGGAATGCGGCGGCGAGAGGGATAAGGGAAGCGGGAGGTTGTCCACAAGGAAGAGGAGCTCACCCCGGTGGCGTGGGTGTGCTCGACGGTGGCGGAGGTGGACGGGGAGGACGGAATCGACCCCGGCGAGCGTCGGTCGTTTTCAAGGTAGCCGAGGACGAAAACGGCGAATCCGGGCTCCCCGGATCGATTCCTTGGACGGGGAGGAGCGGCACGGCGAGACGGAGCTAGTGGTGGCGATGGCTTACTTCGGGGTGGCCGGAATCGACGAGGATCTCAACGGCGGCCGCGGAGAACTCCGGCTCGATCTAGGGCTCTCCGCTCGGGACAGAGGACGGGAGAGAGGGGAAATGGAGGGAGCAGGTAAGAGGGAGCAGGTGGACGTCCTCGGTGGTCTTTAACCCGCAGGGAGGCGCGGCAGGGTGGCATGGGAGCCACGGCATGGCGCCAGTGGCCATGGTCGGCACTATGGAGAAGAAGGGAAAGAAGTTTTTGCGAAAACCCCCTTAGCCTCAATTTAAATTAATTGCAAAGTGGTCCTGCAGCAAACTTTGGGGATTTAATTGAGGCCTTTACACATTTTCTAAAAATCTGCAAAATTTCAGGTAGGCTCTCTTTAACATCTAGAACCTCCAAAAAAATTTGTGTGGAAAAATAAAAAGTTTTGCACCACATTTGTTCATAGGGTTTGAATAAGGTCATTTTTGATAATTGCCCTATTGTATTTATTTGGAGCACTCAAGCATTTCCAAAAATAATGAAATTATTCATGGAGGCTCCTAATATGAAAAAGAAGCACCCCATAATTTTTAGTTGGAATTTTTGGAATGTTTAACTTGGGTCCAAAAATAGAATTTGGATTGAACCAATTTTGAATTCTCAAGTTTATTTATTTGCTTGTTAAGAACTTAGCCTTTGGCAATTATTTATAAAATATATCCTTGATCTTCCTAGACAAATTGGAGACTCAAGAACAATTGGTTTTGCAAGTTTGAGTAATGTATTTGGTTTGAAAATTTTGGGAAGGGTTTTTCTTCCTTTGTTTTAATTTCCAGGTGTTGCTTTATTTAAAATTAACAATTTAAAATATGTATGCCATGATGCAATGAAAAATAAAAAGTGAAAATTTGGCCCATATTTTAGGGTACCAAACTGGGGCTGTTACAATTCTACCCCCCTTACAGAAATCTCGTCCTGAGATTCTAGAGTAGAAGTAGAGAAGAGGAAAACATGTCAACACGTATCTTCCTCGTTGCAGAGATTGGGCTGACCAACATGACATGCCGATGGGGCGGAAAGGACAGAAGGTAGCTTAAGTGATAGACAAAATGACTCTTGCCCAAAACCATAAGCCATTGAGGGAACTAGGAACGACTTGACCAAGCAAAGGTCGAGCCGAGGATAGGACAACTTCTGGACTCCACATTTTTGACATACTAGACGATTCCACAAGGTTGAAAGCTCAGGCCCTAACGTGACCGATGAATTTACACAATGTCCGTGTGATTGGGTAAAACTTCGGGCTCACCTAGGAAGGGAAGATATAGCACTGAACCACCATTAGATGAAGAGGTAAAACCTGATATCGAGCTATTGCCACAAGATAGATGGAGTAGGAGGATTGACCGAGGGACAATTAGTAACTCCGTTGCAAGGTTCTCCTTGAGATTCTAGATATCAGACTCCGGTTTCGGAATAGCCTTCAATCGATCATCATGCGAAGGTCGTACTTGAAGATAGAGAAAAGGCCATATGTGGACTATTAGGATAAATCACCCACGATACTCATGGATAGTGGGTGATTTTGAAGGATTGAAGAGATTTCGTCAACAGATCTTCCGGTGAGGTGCTTGATCCACAACACCGAACTTGTCGGGGTTTAGGTTGGACTAGGTCATTTTCTTGATAAACACCAAGCTTCATTTCTGCTTGAGATTCAGATTTGGTTAGGAGTGCGGATAATTCAGACCTGACATGTCCGAAGAAGGAGTTTGCTAAAGTTAACTGATAGATATGGTAACTAGATTCTCAAGCTCTGAGCTACAATGTCAAGCTCCAGGACACGATCAAGATTGGGAAACCCATGGGGCCACGATTACTAAGATAAAATTGAACTAGCATGTACTCCAATCACTGAAGCACAACCGAGTCCTGATTGGGAAACACCGGTAAGATACTGAGATTTGGCAACTTCTTCTTATTTAAGAACAAATCGGTCAGTGGCATACATGACGTATTTAGAGAACGGGAGGTATCAACCTACCCTCTTAACAACATTCCGCACATACATTACCAACTTGCGATTATTTCCGGGGAGACAAGTGAACTTCACTCGGACCCCTGGCGACAGATGTCAACCATTACATGTGGACCAGAGAAGAACACTTCCATCATCCAGAACATATACTACGCGATGACACGAAGATGGTTCGGACAAGCTTCCAGTATCACTCGACAACACGGTCATGGGACAACACGGCAGTACTTCTGGAAAGACATCCAGGATATCACGAACCACCGCATATCACGAGTTGCGAGAGGAAACATGCTTTTCAAGGAAAAGATGTGGCCTTGAGAGTTTTGACACGAATCTAACTCGTTGACCGAAGGGGTGCACCTGAACAAATGGACTTGGCAACACCGACAACTCAGCTCGATGATAAGATTACCAGTCATGCTAAGAGTGCCACCAAAGTCTTTGGATTTCAAAACAATAAAAATTGCTAAGAATATCCGATTACCACAACGATATTCATCCTCAACATTCTCAAGCCCGAGTAGCTCGGAGATAGATGGATAAGGAAGGGTAGGAGCATCACTACATCAAGTATGTCATGAGACTAAGCACGACCTCTTGATATAAAAATGTGTGACACTCCAAGGTGGAACGGAATAAAAACTAGACAAGCTCTTACTCCGCGAATCACAAAACTTTGACCTGGCCGAGAAATGGACAGTGTACCGGAGTTTGTTTCTCCTGACATCCCGAAGTGGAATGCCTTGATGAACCACAAGAATAACATGCATCAGATCACCCCAATGCACGATAACACTTGACTGTCAGCAGACAGATAGAGGGCTGACAACATATTTAGATTAAGGAACAGGCTATCAACAATTCCACGATATTGCAGAAGCCCTTGTTAGCACTCTTCCGACAACTAGTGCCGAAAGGGTTTCAGGAACGAGTGTTATTGGATGAATCACAGACATTGATGGACCACTCGCTAAGAGCAATCCCGTCGTGATTCAGATGGTTCCATAACAGAGAGTTTAGTTAAAGCTAGTGACAGAGAGGAGCATTGTTGAGCAAACAGTTACGGTTGCAACCTCGAGTTTGAAGACTAACTTCAAATTTTGCCAACCTGATGTAGGGTTTAGCAATTAACATCAGGGTTCAACAGAAAAGACCTTGGGTTAAAGATCAGCTTCATGCACCGGGACTCACAATAGCTCACAAGGGTGAAACCCCCATGAATCATTACACCGGAACCCTAGCACAATCCGGGACCTTCGGTTCAAGATCTTGGTCGAAAGCAAAGGAATTTCTTGACGATCCGCAATACTTCCTCTTTTCGGGCTTTAGAATTGGCAGACGAGCAGAGATAACTAGTAAACTAAAGGTAGAAACCAACCCCGTGAACCTAGAGATTTAGAATTTGCCGACGATCAGAAGAACCGTTAAATCAAATAGAGGTAAGATGGCACCGAGATCAGAGTGAATTGGATAAGGAGTAAAAAGAATCCTAAGAAGATTTTCACAACTCATTTTTAGGTTATAAATAATTTTCCAGCTAGACTCGACATCGACCAATAGAAAGGGTTTCTACAGGCAGTCCTGCTCTGATACCAACTTGTAGCGCCCCGACCCCGGAATTATACAGAGAGGCTATGTAACCCACAGGCTATGCTACACAATCGAAGGGCATGGAATTACCGCTCCCATGCAACACATCGATCGTGCCATAAACACTGGCATAGCTATCAATGTATAAAACAGAGATCAAGACTTGTGGAACAACTGGCACATTGCAGACTCTACGACACAAAATCATATAGCAACTCATATATGAGAAAGATACAAATTTCACACAAAAAGGGTCACAGACCCAACAGTACATCAAGCGGAAGCGAGGTAGCGTTGTCTAACAACAAGATCCAACATATGGCTTAAGAGGCCTACAAATAAATATAACCCTACCAGCTTGTTCCGATGTCCCAAGCTGCCACCTGGGAACCCCGAACTACTCGTCGATGTTCAGGCAGAAACCACCTGGCGGCTCGGTGTCGTCCTCCTCTGAAACAAATTATAAAGGCAGCAAAGAGAGTCTGAGTACGATGTACTCGCAAGTTTAGTAGGGCGATATAGGCCCAATGATGACGGAGGCTCTAAAGCTGTATATGTATTTATTTTTGCATAAAGCTAATTTTCCTTTATAAAAGACATAAGTGACTCAAAGGCATCGTCTACTCGGAATACTTTCGAAAGAGGGTAAGAAGTAAAGTTTCATCTCCGGTTCTCCACGAACCAATAGTAACCAAAAACATCTCATCACCACCAAAGGCACTCCCTCCAATCCCCCTCGAGGAAATGAACCTTTTATCACACGTTGAAATGCAACCTTTAGCTGCCAAATTTTAAATTATGTTTAGATTCTCTATGGTCTCGTAATCCGTTCCCAAGGCGTCCATAACCGCGGACACGGCTTTTCGAAAAGATTTACCCTGCAGGGGTGTACTAATTTACCCACCGATACCGTCCGGCTCACCTGATTGGCCCTCTTCCAGGGAAGGCCGGCGAGTGGGCGCGGTTAAACCTTTACCTTGCGTGAGACTATCCAAGAGTCATCTGTGGCCACAGGACAAGTTCAGTGCCTATTTCAACACCCTGCCCCATCGCCACGTCCTAAACACCACCGTCCTCATCATTCCTTTTTCCACCCACGCACTCACACGCAAATGGAAATAGCAAACTAGAGGACCCTTGGATACGCCCGCACGAGTTATTTAGTTAAAGGGGATTCCATATGTCCCACCAATGGCAGCACGCTCAAACCTTGGTTCTAGAGACAAGAACTCGCACCTAGGGGCAAGAATGAGACAAAACACCATCCCCGATGGCAACTCATCCAAGCCTTTTAAACAAATTAATTAAGTACCACACCTCACCATGTTCGAAACATTCCATCAACTTCAATATCATGGAATTAAATAAACAGACAATAAAGCATTTATCTAAGCATGGCTAAGCATCTCTAAGCATATATATATACAACAATTATATCTTTGTCTCCGGCCAAATCATCAAACCTAGGGTTCATAGGAGGGGAAGCATGCGATGGTTCGGGGAAAACATGCATTCATAGGATACTCTAGCATTGACCAAAATTGTCATTGGAATCGCATGTGATATTATGGTGGATAAAATAAGTTTATAAAATACTCGGATACTAGATGCCAAGAAGGTTAGGTTATCTCTTGCCTTGCTGCCAGGGCGTGTAGTACTGCTCGTCGGAATAGGCGAGGGAACCCTCGACTCCGGGATCTATAGATACCCAAAATAATACAAAAGAACAAATAAATCACACGAAGACATGGTGCAATGCACAATCACATGATGACATGACAAGTTTATGCAAAGATATCATTATTTAATTTATCTAACAAATTAAATGGAGTTCCAAATAATTAGTGCAATTATTTGGAAACAACCCCATATTTATCTTAGTGACCACCTTATTTATAATTATCACATTACAAAAGAAGTGGCTTAAATATGCATGGACATGACATGATTAAGTAGGTTTTGTTCTTTCGATCATTTTGGTACCTCATTTGTGATTTTTCGAGTATCAATGAATAAAAAGTGAATTAAATAATTATTTGAATTTAATTCTTTTAATCAATTAAAGATTAACATCATAAGAAAATTTGTGATCATGATTGGATAATTGCATGGTTTGATAGAATTTGAAGTGTTGATCACATTGATATTTTATTCATGATTTTTGGTGAAATATTTAATAAGTTATGATTTTTCCCAATTTTGGTATTATTTGAGCCATTTTAGGAATTCTTAGATAAAGGCAAAAGTATTTACTCAAAAAGGCATGGCAATGTTACCAAATGATAGGTATTGTTTTCTGAACAATTTGATATTTGATTTGTCAAATTTGAAGCAATATTCAAATACTTATGAATTATTTTATTTTAAACAAAAACTGCTTACTGTTTGGCCGGCCTCCACGTCGGCCCAGGCCGGTTTCCAGGCCGGCCTCATATCCGAAACAGCCGGCCTATTGGCCGGCCCAGACCGGGCACCAGGCCGGTCAAGGGCCCGAGGATGCCGGCCTCCTGGCCGGCCCAGGCCGGGCGCTAGGCCGGGCAGTGACCCGAGGCAGCCGGCCTCGTGGCCGGCCCAGGCCGACGCCCAGGCCGGGCAAGCGGGCAACGGTGACGCCGGCGGCCGACGGCATGGAACGCGGCGGCGAGAGGGATAAGGGAAGCAGGAGGTTGTCCACAAGGAAGAGGAGCTCACCCCGGTGGCGTGGGTGTGCTCGACGGTGGCGGAGGTGGACGGGGAGGACGAAATCGACCCCGGCGAGCGTCGGTCGTGGTCGAGGTAGCCGAGGACGGAAACGGCGAATCCGGGCTCACCGGACCGATTCCTTGGACGGGAGGAGCGGCACGGCGAGACGGAGCTAGTGGTGGCGATGGCTTGCTTTGGGGCAGCCGGAATCGACGAGGAGCTCGACGGCGGCCGCGGAGAACTCCGGCTCGATCTAGGGCTCTCCGCTCGGGAGAGAGGACAGGAGAGAGGGGAAATGGAGGGAGCAGGTAAGAGGGAGCAGGTGGGCGTCCTCGGTGGTCTTTGACCCGCAGGGAGGTGCGGCAGGGCGGCATGGGAGCCACGGCATGGCGCCAGTGGCCATGGTCGGCACTGTGGAGAAGAAGGGAAAGAAGGTTTTGCGAAAACCCCCTTAGCCTCAATTTAAATTAATTGCAAAGTGGTCCAACAACAAACTTTGGGATTTAATTGAGGCCTTTACACATTTTCTCAAAATCTGCAAAATTTCAGGTAGGCTCCGTTTAACATCTAGAACCTCCACAAAAATTTGTGTGGCAAAATAAAAAGTTTTGCACCACATTTGTTCATAGGGTTTGAATAAGGTCATTTTTGATAATTGCCCTATTGTATTTATTTGGAGCACTCAAGCATTTCCAAAAATTATGAAATTATTCATGGAGGCTCCTAATATGAAAAAGAAGCACCCCATAATTTTTAGTTGGAATTTTTGGAATGTTTAACTTGGGTCCAAAAATAGAATTTGGATTGAACCAATTTTGAATTCTCAAGTTTATTTATTTGCTTGTTAAGAATTTAGCCTTTGGCAATTATTTATAAAATATATCCTTGAGCTTCCTGGACAAATTGGAGACTCAAGAACAATTGGTTTTGCAAGTTTGAGTAATGTATTTGGTTTGAAAAATTTGGGAAGGGTTTTTCTTCCTTTGTTTTAATTTCCAGGTGTTGCTTTATTTAAAATTAACAATTTAAAATATGTATGCCATGATGCAATGAAAAAGAAAAAGTGAAAATTTGGCCCATATTTTAGGGTACCAAACTGGGGCTGTTACAGAAAAGGAATCAATCGAGCTGCTATCGGCTTTTCCACGACAAGATGCGACCTAGCACAAATAAAAAAGGCAAGAGATAATTAAACTCAGGCAGCACGTATACAGAAGAATTGATGATGCTTGTACTGCTTCTACAGTTCTACTTGCACGAATCAAAGGCACGAACTGCACAGCTCGTTTGCCGGCGAAATGAAGCGCGACACTCTGCCGACGCCCTTGCTGCGAGGCAAGCCAAGGCATCAGGCCAAATCCGAGTTTGTGGCAGTAGCTCAGGCACGGATCCTGTGCGGCCGGGCGGCCGGGAGATATGAGCTCCAGCCTGGGAGCTCGCCGACGTGGGCTGGTGGCGGGAGCTTATTGAGAATGAGGAGGGAGCAGAGAAGGCACTGGGCCCTGGGCGTTGGTGCACCGCTGGCTCGTGTCGATTGAGCATCGGAGACATCAATTAGTCATGGAGAGAGAGGAGACGTACGGTGGAGGTGATGGGGGAAGAAGATGGCGACATCCAGGACCAAGGTCGGGATCGGGGCTAGGACTCGAGGTTGGTGGGCTTGACCAGGACCGAGATTCGAGCTGCCGCTCGGGAGCGAAGAGGTACCAGCTATTGGAGGGACTAAAATAAAAAACATACAGGACGTACCAACGATCAATCACCTATTGCAATTTTATAGTAGAGATAAGGACTCCATGCCAAAGGATTTCTTTATTTGAAGTTTTCTTCATTTTCTTTGAGTTTTTGAAAAAAATGGACCAAACGACGAGCATGGCTATTCGTTGAAAGAGGTCCATTTTTTCAAAACTATCAAAGGTTCTATGAAATAATAACTACTTGTGTACCTTAAAAATATTCTTGGAAAAATTCCAGATCAAACTATCACACACTTGTAGTTCAAATTTGAATTACTTTCGAAAAATCGGCATAAAGCCATTAAATGTGCGAAATTAGGTGGAATGCGAGATAATTCCAAATATTTTTGGATTATACGTCAAATATGGACTACTTTATGTGGAAAATGTATGGGTACCATTTTGCACCATATGTTTCGTACTTTCTTCACAAAAAATGTCATTTTTGGCACTCAGAAAAATAAAAAATGATATTTATAAAAATAATTTAAAAAACCCAGTTTTGTAACATTGTTTCCCATAACAAGATACACCTATGTGCCAAATATGGTCATATTATCATAAACTATGCCACGGGAATGGGCACATTATCATAAACTGTTGCCCTGTCGTCTAGGTGTACACATGTCTAGTGACGTGCGCCCTTCTTTATCGTATGCATTTCATTTTCTTTATCTTGCATCTAGCGTTACCGTGTGTTTTATGTGCTATTACGCCGTGCGTTTTTATTTGCCATGTGCCGCACACGGTAAAGGCACACGGCAAAGAGCCACTCTCCTGTAATTTATTAGCAGGCTTTGTGTTGATCATATAACACAACTATTCGATTGTCTTGGTGGTAACGTGTTTCCCACACAAGGAGTTGGTCTATGGTTCGAACCCAGCCTCACGCCAATTTTAATTTTATTACTTCTTGTCGCAATGCAAGGAAACGTATAAGGAAATTCATCCCGAAATTATAGGGTAGTTTTCTTTTCCTGGACAATCGGTTGCCATATTTATTGGGTGAGCAATCCAATGCATTAATACTGGCCTAGATTAGAGGGAATTGTTTACGGGGGTTCATTTTCTTGCCCAATCGTCTGCTGTGTTCATTGAGAGAGTATTCCGGATTTAATTAGGGGTGCTGGGTTTTAGGGATTAAATTCTCCGGCCTTACAAACCCAAAAAATCTGAAAATCGTCACTGGCCCTAGAATTCACAAAGGAGGGAGTACTATCGATTATTTAGAACACAAGTTGAGATGTGGGGTAATGGCTAGCTTGCTTGATCAATAGGAAGAAATCGCAGGTTCAAGTTATACTTCCAACAGATTTTGTTTTGTGTATGTATAAGCGGTTGTTATATAACAGGAGTCTCTACTATTACAATATGTGGAGACAATCCGTGCAGCGGACTGGTGGTTAGCTCCTTGTATTTGATCTGCGAGGTCATGAGTTCGAAACCTAGAGTACACGATTTTTGCATCATTTATTTACCAGACTATTGGGTCCAAACAAGATAGCATTATATTAAAAATTGCGCAAATTATTTTATTAAACCTGACTAGTGGGTCCTGCGTGATATTCAGTGACTACGATTTAAACTACCACGGTCTCAATTCATCACCTATTAATATGCCCATCCCCACTGGTTAATCCGTGACGGTTTGTCTGTGACAAAATATGCATCTGTCATTAATTACTGTACATCCATGACGCCAGACACAATTTGTCATCGATTAAGCCGTATCAATGACGGTTTGGAAATTTTTCACGAGTCATTTGTCACTAAAAGTCATTTCTCTTGTAGTGGACCCTGGGTATCATTGATCATATTGCATCGTCAAATTAAACATGAATCTTTATATTGACTTTATCTATAAGATAAGCCGTTGGAAGTTGAAGCTTTTTGCTAATACTTACGTCTTCCTTTGTGTTGATTCTCAAACACTTTTGTCGTGGAACCATTACCTTTGAGAATTAGTCAAATATATGGGTCACACTCCTTTCATATCTTTAACGTACTATTTATGAAAGATTTTGCTTTAATGATTCAACTTGGTTATTCATTGCTTTCTTGCTATCAACTATAGACAATTGTTTTGTATCACTTCGTTCACGTCCTATGCTTTATATTACTATCTTGATCAAGATTGTGTTGGTTGCATGTCTCATCAAAAATTATTTTGTTATCACTTACCTACTCGAGGACGAGAAGGAGTTAAGCTTGGGGATGCTGATACGTGTCAAACATATCTATAATTTTTGATTGATCCATGCTAGTTTTGTGATATTATCACATGTTTCTACTATCTTATTACATCATTTTTATGCATTTTGTCGGACTAACCTATTGACAAGATGCCTAGTGCCAGTTTCCTGTTTTTGCTGTCTTTTCGTTTCAGAAACTTACCACAGGAAATATTCTCGGAATGCGCTGAAAATTTTCGAGGATTTTTTATTCACCAAGACGGAGTTTCAGTCCAGAGGGCAGCCCTAGGGCCACCCACAGGGCAGGGACGACCTCCAGCCGCGGCCTGCCCTAGGACGGCAGGTGGGACCCACCCTTGCTCCTGGTGGGTCCCCTCGGCCCCCTCCGACGCCTATAAAATCAGATTAATCCCAAAAACATCTAGGCAGCCATTATTTACCAGAGAAGTCACCACGAGGCGCCGCCACCATAAACCATAGTTCGGGGGTGATTCTGAAGTTGATCCCGACACCCTGCCGGAGGGGAGATCGATCTCGGAGGGCTGTTCATCGCCATGCCTTCCTCCGAGATGATTTGTGAGTAGTCCCACCTTGGACTACAGGTCCATGGCAGTAGCTAGATGGTAGTCTCTCTCCCTTCTGCTTCATGTATTATGATCTTGTGAGATGCCTAACATGATCAAGATCGATTATTGTAATGCTATGTGATGTGTTTGGTGGGATCTGATAGATTATGAAGTTATGATCCGATTGTGCATGATTCTTATATGTTGATTTATGTTGTTGCATGCTCTCCGATGTGCGTAGTTACTTTGGCCAAGTGATTATGTGTATCTCCAAGAGGGAGTATTTATGCTAGATAGTGGTTTCATGCCCCCTTTTGTTCCTGGGCACGAGTGACAGAAACGTCTAAGGGTGAGGGTGTGCAGTTGCTACTAAGGGTAAAACAACGGTGTTACTGTCTCTTTTGATATTAGTATTGCTTACTTCATGCGCTTTACTTAATGCAAATGTCTGTTACTTGCAACTTAATACCGTTGGGTGACAGGCTGGATAGCGATCCCACGGTGGACTTTTTAGACAAAGATGCAGTTGGACTCAACGGTCTTTGTTCATTGTCGTGATGCCTACATAAATATTATCGTGTTCTCTATGTTATAGCTAGATTAAGTTTGTGTTATAATCTTGTCAATTGCCTAGCTGTAATTTGTTTACCCATTATATGAGTGTTTTATTTACTTGAGAGACTCCACTAGTGAACCCATGGCCCCCGGTCCATCTTTTTACATTGATTGCAACCTTTATTCATCACTTTTCATCATCATTACTCCTCTGGTCCACTTTCATATTTTCATCTATTTCACTATACAATTAACCGCTTTGTTTTCTGCGAGACCAGAAAGATTGACAACCTTTCCGCCGTTGGGGGCAAAGTAATTGGTTGAGTGTGTGCAGGACCACGTCTGTTGAAGATTAAGCGCCAAAAATCTTCAACATTCATTTTGTTGTTGATTTCAAAGTCCTACTGCTCCGATAAACCTTAGTTCATTAACGAGGGAAATCTGCTATTTACTACATCCACGCCTTCGCTTGGGGCACAACCCAACGCTACCATCACCGATCATCAAGCAGTTTTCTGGCGCTGTTGCCGGGAACTTTGGAGCTACAGCAAGGGGAGTCTCATACTCTCAATAACTTTACTTTGTTTTTGTCTTGCTTGCTTTATTTCTCCCCTGGTGGGAGAGGGTGTGGCGGAGGACTCGGACGAGGAGGAGGAGGAGCCGCCGGTGCTGTCGCAATACTGGAACACGGGGTTCCCCTGATGCGGTCAAAGTGGTGTTGGAGATATGCCCAAGAGGCAATAATAAAGGTTATTATTTATCATATTTCCTGTTCATGATAAATGTTTATTATCCATGCTAGAATTTGTATTAATCGGAAACAAATACATGTGTGGAATATAAACGTAAAGTGTCCCTAGTAAAGCCTCTAATAACTAGTTCGTTTGATCAAGTGTTGGTTAGAAGTTTCCTAACCAAGGATTGATGAATCACTTGATAAAAGAAGTTGTATCACGGGGATGATATAATGGACAGACCCAAATTTAGAAGATGTCACTCCTGCTTACCGGAAAAGTACTTTGTGGACATCAAACGTCATCTCGTAACTGG
Organism: Puccinellia tenuiflora; assembly: GCA_012064385.1. Lineage (NCBI taxonomy): Eukaryota > Viridiplantae > Streptophyta > Magnoliopsida > Poales > Poaceae > Puccinellia > Puccinellia tenuiflora. The sequence continues at coordinate 160,232 of QRDG01000351.1, forward strand.
GTGACTATAAAGGTGTTTTTCAGATATCCCGATGGTAAGTTGTTGGGTTGCATGAATCAAGACTGGGATTTGTTCGTCCAACAGTTGGATAGATTTCTCTGGGCCCTCTCGGTAGCATAGCATCCAAACGCTTGCAAGCATATGACTAAGTGTGTAGTCACAGTGGATCCTATCCTATGGGAACGAGTGAAAGAGAACTTGTCGGGAACGAGATTAATCGGATATGGAGATATGAGTGATTAAGTCTCGGACAAGTAAGATATCGTGAAACAAAAGGAATCATATATGGATTAATTGAATCCCGGACATAGTGGTTCAACTGGTAAAGTACTTCGTTGAATATGTAGGAATTAATATGGGCATCCCGGTCCCGCAATTAATATGACATATTCTCGAACCCGCAGGGTCACACACTTAACGTTTGATGTAGTTAGGGCTCGAGATAAATGATGGTGTGAATGAATGTTGATTCGGAGTCTCGGATGGGATCCCAGATATCACGAGGAGTTCCGGAGTCGTTAAGAGAATAAGATTCATATAAGGAAATTGGTTTCCCGTGGTATCGGAGAAGTCCGGGAATTTTCCGGTAGGGTACCGGAATATTCTAGAAGGTTCTAGAGGAGTCTAGAAGTGGAGCCTATAGGAGTATGGGGCCCACATGGACCAAAGGGGTGGTGCAGTGGCCACTTGGGCCAGCCGCACCAAGCCCATAAGGGGCCCATGCGGGCTAGGGTTTAGGGGAGGCCGGCCCTAACCCTAGGGCGGCTGGCTTGGGGGCCAAGGCACCCTAGCCACCGGCCCTAGGCTGCCTTGGGGCGCACCCCACCCTGCCGCCTATATAAGGAGGGGCTAGGGCAAGGGGTGCGGCACCCTTGTGCTCTGACACCGCCGCCTCCCTGACCCTAGCCACACCCCTCCCCCTATCGCACCTCCTCCTCTCTTGCTTGTTGCTTGGCGAAGCCCTGCTAGATCTACACCATATCCACCATGCCACCGTTGCCGTGCTGCAGATCTCGCGAGCCTCTCCATCAACTCTTGTGGGATCAAGAACGTGTAGTCTTCATCGAGCCATACGTGTGGATCTCTCGGAGGCGTTGCTCGTGCGACGCATCGGATAATACATCTCCTCGCGACTAGACATGTCTAGTTGCGGGGATCGACTAACCAACCCCGGCCTTGACAAAACGCTTTCGGTTTTCTTCGAGGGTGAGATTCGATCTCCTTCTTGCTACCTCCATCTAGTAGATCAGATCTCGTGTTAGGTTTATTCTGCCTTTATCGCGTAGGAAATTTTTTGTTTTCTATGCTGCGACCCTTCAGTGGTATCAGAGCCTAGATCTATTCGTAGATGTTGGTGCGATTAGAACACAAGTGTTGTGGGCGTTGATATTTTATGTTGCTACCTTCTCGCGTGTACTTCGCATCTTGTTGGATGGTTGGATTTAAGCGGCCCGGGCCAACCTTACTCGTCCACGCACAAGAGACCGGTTCCACGACTGACATGCAACTTGTATTGCATAAGTGGTTGGCGGGTGTCTGTTTCTCCAGCTATGGTGAGATGTGATTTGCAATGGGAGGCCTTTAAAAAGGATGAGTAAGTAAGCAACTCTCATATCACCGTTGTGGCTTTGCGTAGATTAGAACGGTTCTATCTCATGACCCATAGAAGCCACGTAAAAATTGCATAAACAAAGTAGAGGACATCTAACTTGTTTTTGCAGGGGTTTGTGATGTGGTATGGCCAAGATATGATTATGTGATAATGTATGCAATGATCATGTTTTGTAATTTTCACGACTTGCATGTCGATGAGTACGGCAACCGGCAGGAGCCTTATGGTTGTCTCTTAATTATTGTATGACCTGCGTGTCACTTTAACACCATGTAATTGCTTTACTTTATTGCTAAGAGTAGCCATAGTCATAGTTGCAATAGTTGGTGGAGGCAATCATGGTGGTGGCGCCACATGCTGGATATTATGGAGATCATGCCGGTGCTTTGGAGATGGAGATCAAAGGCACAAGAAGAAAAGGCTATACCATGTCACAAAATTATGAATTGCATGTGATGTTAATCCTTTTATGCACCTTATGTTTTGCTTAGATTCGATCACGACGATAGCATGATAAGGTGATCTCTCATGATAATATCAAGAAGTGTTCTACCCTAGTATGCGCCGTTGCAAAAGTTCGTCATTTTGAAGCACCACGTGATGATCGGGTGTGATAGACTCTACGTTCACATACAACGGGTGTAAGCCAGTTTTACACATGCGGAAATACTACGGTTTCCTTGACGAGCCTAGCATGTACAGACATGGCCTCGGAACACAAGAGCCGAAAGGCTAAACACGAGTCATATGGATGATATGATCAACATGGCGATGTTCACCTCTGAAGCTACACCATCTCACATGATGATCGGTCATGGTGTAGTGGATTTGGATCGTGTATCACTAAACAAACCAGAGAGATGTTGAGTTTACTGGGAGTTCGTTTTAAGTAATTTAGATTAACACGAACAAACTATCATGAACCTAGTCTCAACACCTTTTGCAAATAATGTTGTAGATCAGTGGCCCGTCCCAACACCACCATGAATTTTAACGCGTTCCTAGAGAAAGACAAGCTAAAAGACGATGGAAGCAATTTCTCAGATTGGTTTATGAATCTGAAGATTATCCTCACTGCTGCCAAGAAACTGTATGTCCTAGATGCACCGCTAGGTGAAGCTCCAGCAGCTGGAGCGGCTGAAGATGTTAGGAACGTCTGGGCAGCCCACTCTGAGGACAACGAGATAGTTAAGTGCAGTCTGTTGTACGGCTTAGGACCAAAGCTCCAAAAGCGTTTTGAGCACCATGGCGTTCATCAGATGATTAGTGATCTGAAAGTAATGTTTCAGACTCAAGCCAAGGTGGAGAGGTATGAGGCTTCCTCCAAGTTCTTTAGCTGTATGATGGAGGAGAACAGCTCCGTCGGTGAACACGTGCTCAAAATGTTTGGGTACGGTGATCGTCTGGCGCAGCTGGGTGTCGTGATTCCAAATGAGTTGGGGATTGATCGTGTTCTCCAGTCACTTCCACCTAGCTACAAAGGCTTCGTGATGAACTATAATATGCAAGGGATGGAGAAAACTCTTCCTGAGATCTTCGCGATGTTGAAAACCGCAGAAGTGGAAATCAAGAAGGAGCATCAAGTGTTGATGGTCAACAAGACCACCAGTTTTAAGAAAAAGGGCAAGAAAGACAACTTCAAGAAGGGCGGCAAGCAAGCTGCCGCGCCTGCGAGGAAGTCAAGGAAGGGCCCTAAGTCTGATACTGAGTGCTTCTACTGCAAGGGAACTGGACACTGGAAGTGGAACTGCCCCAAGTATCTGGCGGACAAGAAGGCTGGCACCGTCAAACAAGGTATATGTGATATACATGTTATTGATGTGTATTTAACAAGTGCTCATAATAGCACCTGGGTATTTGATACAGGTTCGGTTGCTAATATATGTAACTCGAAACAGGAGCTGCAGAATAGACGACGCTTGGCGAGGGACGAGGTGACGATGCGCGTCGAAAATGGATCAAAAGTTGAATTCATCGCTGTCGGCACACTCCCTCTACGTCTACCTTCGGGATTAGTTTTAAACCTTAATAATTGTTATTTGGTGCCTGCGTTAAGCATGAACATTGTATCTGGATCTTGTTTATTGCGAGATGGTTATTCATTTAAGTTTGAAAACTTTGGTGTTTCGATTTATATGGATAATATCTTTTATGGTCATGCACCTGAGAGGAATGGTTTATTTCTGTTGAATCTCGATAGTAGTGATACACATGTTCATAACATTGATGCCAAAAGATGTAAACTAAATGATGATAATACCACATATATGTGGCACTGCCGTTTGGGTCACATTGGTGTAAAGCGCATGAAGAAAATCCATTCCGATGGACTTTTGGATTCACTTGATTTTGAATCATTTGAAACTTGCGAACATGCCTTATGGGCAAGATGACTCGAACACCCTTCTCCGGCACAATGGAGAGAGCAACAGACTTGTTGGAAATCATACATACCGTGTGTGCGGACCAATGAGTGTTGCAGCACGCGGTGGATATCGTTATTTCTTGACCTTCACTGATGATTTAAGTAGATATGGGTATATTTATTTAATGAAGCACAAGTCTGAAACGTTCGAAAAGTTCAGAGAATTTCAGAGTGAAGTAGAGAACCATCGTAACAAGAAAATAAAATTTCTTTGATCTGATCGTGGAGGTGAATATTTGAGTTACGAATTTGGTATGCATTTAAAGACGTGTGGAATAGTTTCACAACTCACGCCACCTGGAACACCACAGCGTAGTGGTGTGTCTGAACGTCGTAATCGAACCTTATTGGATATGGTGTGATCTATGATGTCTCTTACTAATCTGCCACTATCATTTTGGAGCTATGCATTAGAGACAGCCGCATTCACTTTAAATAGGGCTCCATTAAAATCCGTTGAGACGACTCCATATGAGTTATGGTTTGGCAAGAAGCCGAAGTTATCGTTTCTTAAAGTTTGGGGCTGCGATGCTTATGTGAAAAGATTTCAACCTGATAAGCTCGAACCCAAGTCGGAAAAATGCGTCTTCATAGGATACCCTAAGGAAACTATTGGGTATACCTTCTACCACAGAACCAAGGGCAAGATTTTTTTTGCCAAGAATGGTTCCTTTCTACAGAAGGAGTTTCTCTCGAAAGAAGTGAGTGGGAGGAAAGTAGAGATTGACGAGGTTATCGAACCTGTTCTTGAGATGCCGAGTAGCGCGGATCTGGAAGATGTTCCAGAGCAGCCATCGCCACCTGAAGAAGGAACAAATGATGGAGATCATAATGCTCCGGTCAAGGCTGCTATTGAACCTCGCAGGTCAACGAGGGAACGTATCGCCCCTGATCGGTACGACCCCGTCATGAGTGTCATGGTGTTAGACAATGATGAACCTGCGAATTATGAGGAAGCTATGATGAGCCCTGACTCCGATAAATGGCTAGGAGCCATGAAATCCGAAATGGAATCCATGTATGAAAACCAAGTATGGACTTTGGTGGACTTACCAAACGACCGCAAGGCCGTTGAGAACAAATGGATATTCAAAAGAAAGATAGATGCTAATGGAAACGTCACCGTGTACAAAGCTCGACTTGTCGCAAAGGGTTTCCGACAAATTCAAGGAGTTGACTACGATGAGAAATTCTCACCAGTAGCGATGCTGAAATCTGTCCGGATTATGTTAGCAATTGCCGCATTTTATGATTTTTAAATTTGGCAAATGGATGTCAAGACCGCGTTCCTTAACGGTCACTTTAAGGAAGAGTTGTACATGGTGCAGCCCAAAGGTTTTGTTGACCCTAAAGATGCTAACAAAGTATGCAAACTTCAGAGATCCATTTATGGACTGAAGCAAGCATCACAGAGTTGGAATCTTCGGTTTGATGAAGTGATCAAAGGGTTTGGATTTGTCCAAAAGAGAGGCCTGTATTTACAAGAAAGTGAGTGGGAGCTCTGTAGCATTTCTGATACTATATGTGAATGACATATTATTGATTGGAAATGATATAGAACTACTTGAAAGTGTAAAGGCTTATTTGAATAAGAGTTTTCAATGAAAGACCTTGGCGAAGCAGCGTCATTTTAGGCATTAAAATCTACAGAGATAGATCAAAACGCCTAATAGGGCTTTCACAGAGTACGTACCTTGACAAGGTTCTGAAGAGGTTCAGAATGGAAAATTCAAAGAAGGGGTTCTTACCAATGTTGCAAGGAAAGGTTTTTTAGTAAGACTCAAAGTCCTGTCATGGCAGAAGATAGAGAGACAATGAACAAGGTTCCCTATGCCTCAGCCATAGGCTCTATCATGTATGCCATGCTATGTACTAGACCAGATGTGTGCCATGCTGTAAGTTTGACTAGCAGGTATCAAAGTGATCCAGGAGTGGAACACTGGACAGCTGTCAAGAATATCCTTAAGTTTCTGAATAGAACTAAGGAAATGTTTCTCGTATATGGATGTGACCAAGAGCTAGTCGTAAAGGGTTACGTCGATGCTAGTTGGGATACAGATCCGGATGATTCTAAGTCTCCATCCGGATACGTGTTTATTCTAAATGGTGGCGCTGTGAGTTGGAGGAGTTCCAAACAGAGCGTGGTGGCGAAATCTTCAAGAGAAGCGGAATATGTGGCAGCCTCGTCGGCAGCAAGTGAAGCAGTCTGGATGAAGGAGTTCCTCTCCGAGCTAGGTGTGGTTCCAAATGCGTCAAGACCACTAGCCCTATACTGTGATAATACAGGTGTGATTGCTCTTGCCAAGGAGCCAACTTCACACAAGAACACAAAGCATATCAAGCGCCGCGTTCACAATTTGCGTGAGAATGTCCGAGATGGAGACATTGAGATTTGCAAGGTGCACACGGATCTGAATGTGGCAGACCCGTTGACTAAACCTCTTCCACGAGCAAAACATGATCAGCGCCAGGAGGCCATGGGTGTTAAATTGTTACATATGTAAACTAGATTATTGACTCTAGTGCAAGTCGGAGACTGTTGGAGATATGCCCAAGAGGCAATAATAAAGGTTATTATTTATCAAATTTCCTGTTCATGATAAATGTTTATTATCCATGCTAGAATTGTATTAATCGGAAACAAATACATGTGTGGAATATAAACGGTAAAGTGTCCCTAGTAAAGCCTCTAATAACTAGTTCGTTTGATCAAGTGTTGGTTAGAAGTTTCCTAACCAAGGATTGATAAATCACTTGATAAACGAAGTTGTATCATGGGGATGATATAATGGACAGACCCAAATTTAGTAGATGTCAAATATAGTTTCCTTAGACCATGAGATTATGTCACTCCCGCTTACCGGAAAAGTACTTTGTGGACATCAAACGTCATCTCGTAACTGGGTGACTATAAAGGTGTTTTTTAGGTATCCCCGATGGTAAGTTGTTGGGTTGCATGAATCAAGACTGTGATTTGTTTGTCCAACAGTTGGATATATTTCTCTGGGCCATCTCGGTAGCATAGCATCCAAACGCTTGCAAGCATATGACTAAGTGTGTAGTCACAGTGGATCCTATCCTATGGGAACAAGTAAAAGAGAACTTGTCGGGAACGAGATTAATCGGATATGGAGATATGAGTGATTAAGTCTCGGACAAGTAAGATATCGTGAAACAAAACAAATCGTATATGGATTAATTGAATCCCGGACATAGTGTTTCAACTGGTAAAGTACTTCGTTGAATATGTAGGAATTAATATGGGCATCCCGGTCCCGCTATTAATATGACATATTCTCAAACCCGCAGGGTCACACACTTAACGTTCGATGTAGTTAGGGCTCGAGATAAATGATGGTGTGAATGAATATTTATTCGGAGTCTCGGATGGGATCCCAGATATCACGAGGAGTTCCGGAGTCGTCAGGAGAATAAGATTCATATAAGGAAAGTGGTTTCCAAAGGTATCGGAGAAGTCCGGGAATTTTCCGGTAGGGCACCAGAATATTCTAGAAGGTTCTAGAGGAGTCTAGAAGTGGAGCCCATAAGAGTATGGGGCCCACATGGACCAAAGGGGTGGTGCAGTGGCCACTTGGGCCAGCCGCACCAATCCCATAAGGGGCCCATGCGGGCTACGGTTTAGGGGAGGCCAGCCCTAACCCTAGGGGGGCTAGCTTGGGGGCCAAGTGTAACGCCCCGACCCCGGAATTATACAGAGAGGCTATGTAACCGACAGGCTATGCTACACAATCGAAGGGCATGGAATTACCACTCCCACGCAACACATCGATCGTGCCATAAACACTGGCATAGCTATCAATGTATAATACTGAGATCAAGACTTGTGGAACAACTGGCACATCACAGACTCTACGACACAAAGAGATCATATAGCAACTCGTATATGAGAAAGATACAAATCACACACAGGGGTCACGGACCCATCATTACATCATGCGGAAGCGAAGTAGTGTTGTCTAACAACAAGATCCAAAATATGGCCTAAGAGGCCTACAGATAAACATCCCGTGCCAGCCTATTCCAGGACGTCCCAAGCTGCCACATGGGAACCCCAGACTACTCGTCGATGTCCACGAAGAACCCACCCGTCTGCTCGGTGTCGTCCTCCTCTGAAACAATTAATAATCAACAAGGAGAGACTGAGTACGACGTACTCGCAAGTTTAGAAGGCCCAATGATGACAAGGCTCTAAAGCTGTATGGTATTTAATTTGCATAAAGCTAATTTTCCCTTTTAAAACATGACCCATGGCATCGACTACTCAGAAGGTTTTTCGAAAGGGGATAAGATATTAAACCTTTATTTTCGGTTCTCAAGAACCAATAGTAACCAGAAACAAACTCTCATCTCCACCAAGGCACTCCCTCGAAACACCCTCGAGGAGATGAACCTTTACCACATGTTGAAAAGTTGCAACCTTTAGCTGCCAAATTTTAATTGGGTCTTATCGTCTATTCCCAAGTCATCCATAACCGCGAACACGGCTTTTTGAAAAGATTAAACCCTGCAGGAGTGTACTAATTTACCCATTGGTACCGTCCGGCTCGCTTGATTAGCTCTCTTCCGGGGAAAGCTGGCAAGTGGGTGCGGTTAAACCTTTACCTCGCATGAGACTATCCAAGGATCATCTGGGGCGACAGGACAAGTTTATCCAGCCTATTTCAGCCCCTGCTCCCATCTCCACGTCCTAAACACCACAATCCTCATCGTTTCTTTTTCCACCCACACACTCACCCGTAAATGGAAATAGCAAACTAGAGGACCCTTGAATACGCCCGCACAAGTTATTCAGTTAGTAAGGAGCTCATACCCCCACCAAAGGAAGCACGCTCATCTTGGTTCAAGAGGTAAAGAACTCGCACCTAGGGGCAAGAATGAGACAAGACACCATCCCCAATGGCAACTCATCCAAGCCTTTTAAACAATTTAATTACTCACCACAGTAACCACCATGTACGAACATTCCATCAACATCATAATTATGGAATTAAATCACCGGACAAAGATAATATTTAACTAAGCATGGCTAAGCATAGCTAAGCATATATATATACAACGATTATAAAGTATCTCAGGCCAACACATCAAACTTATGGTTCATAGGAGGGGAACATGTGATGGCTTAGGGGACAATGCATATCATAGGATACTCTATATTTTGATCATAAGTTGACATAGAATCGAATGCAATATTATGATGGATAAAATATTTGTATAAAGCAATAGGATGCTATATGCCAAGAAGGTTAGGTTATCTCTTGCCTTGTTGACGGGGCGTGTAGTACGGCTCGTCGGGGTAGGTAGGGGAACCCTCGACTCCGGAATCTATCGATACCCAACAATCATAAAAGAACAAATAAATAACACGAAGACAAGGTGCAATGCACAATCATGATGACATGTCAAACTTATGCAAGGATATACCCATATGATTTAACCAACAATATTAAATGGAGTGCCAAATAATTAGTGCAATTATTTGGAAGCAACCCCACATTTAACTTAATGTCCAAATTGCTTATAAATTATTATATTACTAAGAAGTGGATCAAATATGCATGAACATGACATGAAAGGATAGGTATTATTCTTCTGATTGTTTTGGTACCTTATTTGTAATTTTCCGAATATCGATGAATAAATAGTGAATTAAATAAATATTTGAATTTAATTCTTTTTATCCAATTACAGAATAGCATCAAAGTAAAATTTTTGATCATGATGTGATATTAGCATGGTTTGATAGCATTTGAAATGATGATCACTTTGATATTTTATTCTCAATTTTTGAGTAATTAATTATCGAGTTATGATTTTCCCAATATTGTTATTAATTTTGCCATTTTAATAATTCTTAATAAACAGCAAGAATAATATTGATTCAAAAGATCATTACAATGATACCAACAGGTAGGGTTTGTTTTTCTGAACAATTTGGTATATCATTTGCTAAATTTGGAACAATATTTAATTAGTTATCATTTTATTTAATTATTTTTATTTTCTTTTACTCTTAGGCCGGCCTCCAGACCGGACAGGCCGGCCCATAGGCCGGGGCAACACCCGAGCCAGTCGGCCCACTGGCAGGCCCAGGCCGACACCCAGGCCGGGTATGTGCCTGAGGCTCCCGGCCTCCCGGCCGGCCCAGACCGGAGCCCAGGCCGGACACCTGCCTGAGGCTGTCGGCCTCCTGGCCGGCCCAGGCCGGTTCCCAGGCTGGGCTCACACAGGCGTGCGGTGGTGACCGCCGGTGATGCGACAAGCGGAAGAAGAGGGGGGGGGGGGGGAGCGGGAGGAGGTCAAACCGGAGGGAGAGCTCACCAGGAGCAAGTGGTCGGGGTCGACGACGGCGGGGAAGGACGCCGGCGACGAGCGCGTGCTCGATGGCTCCCGGCCGACGCGGATGGAGAAGAGGAAGCCAGCGACGATTCGAGCGTCGAGGAGGGCCACTTGACCTCCAGGGGAGCAGGTGGAGCGGCGGCCGCGTGCGCGACATGGCGGCATGGCACCAGGGCGCACTGGCGCCACAGTGAGGAGGAAGAGGGAGGAGAGAGGATGACAGGGGGGCCCGCTGTCAGATTTTTAAACTTTCCCTTTTCTGTTTTTCCCTTTTTAAAAACAGCAGACTTTGGATATTTAAAAGAGGCATCAACACTTGTTCAAAAATTATAAAAATAATCAGGGTGGCTCCTAATAAGATAATGAAGCCCACCATATATTTAATTGAATGTTTGAAATGTTTAACCTGGCTTCAAAAATAGGAATTGATTTAAACCACATTTTAAGTCCCAAATTAATTAAGTGTTTGGCAAGAATTTGACATTGCCAAATAATTATGAAAAAGCAAGGTTGGAACTTGCTGGACAAAAATATAGAAGCTCAAGGATAAGTTGTTTTGCTAGTTTGAGCAATTTCATTTAGTTTGGAGGTTTGGGAAGGTTTGGCTTCCCCTTTTATGGTTTCCAAATGTTGCTTGTTAACATTAGCAAATTTAAAGGATGCCATGATGCAAACATGAATGCAAAAAGTGGAAAATTTATTCATATTTTCAGGTTCCAAACTGGGGCTGTTACAAATCTACCCCCCTTACAGGAATCTCGTCCCGAGATTCTAGGCTTGAGTGAAGAAGGCGGGATATTCCTGACGAAGGCTAGTTTCACGCTCCCAAGTCGCTTCTTCTTCGGAATGGTTAGACCATTGGATTTTGAGGAACTTGATGGTCTTGTTGCGGGTTTTCTTTTCCGCTTCATCTAAGATGCGGACAGGATGCTCACGGTAAGTCAAATCCTCCTGGAGGTCCAACACCTCATGATCAACCCCACAGATAGGATCTTTGAAGCATCGACGGAGTTGAGAAACATGAAACATATCATGCACATCCGGGAAGTTTGAGGGTAGCTCGAGTTGATAGGAGAGATCTCCTCGCTTGGCTAGGACGGTGAAAGGACCAACATAGCGAGGTGCCAATTTTCCCTTGATCCCGAAGCGACGAACGCCTCGGAGGGGAGAGACTCGGAGATAGGCTTTATCACCAATTTCATAGTGAACCTCCTGATGATGCTTATCATAATAGCTCTTCTGCCTTGACTGAGCAGCCTTGAGATTATCCCGAATGATATGGACTTTCTCCTCGGCCTCATTGATCACATAGGGACCGAAGAGTGGCCTCTCTCCGGTTTCAGACCAATTCAGAGGAGTCCGACATTTTCTCCCATAAAGAACCTCAAAGGGGGCCATTTGCAGACTAGCTTGGTAACTGTTGTTGTAGGAGAACTCTGCGAGGGGGAGATACTTTTCCCAACCCTTACCGAAAGAGATAACACATGCTCGGAGCATGTCCTCAAAAACTTGGTTCACCCTCTCAGTCTGACCATTAGTCTGAGGATGATAAGTGGTGCTGAAGTTGAGACGGGTTCCCATAGCGGTTTGGAAACTCTGCTAGAATTTGGATACAAACAGACTACCACGGTCTGAGATGATCCTCAGTGGAACCCCATGCAAAGGAACAATCCGGGCAAGGTACAAATCAGCAAGTTGGCTTGCTCGAATATCGTCATGGACCGGAAGAAAGTGAGCGACCTTGGACAAACGGTCGATGACTACCCAAATGGCATTATTTCCTTTTTGTGATTTTGGGAAGCCAGTAATGAAGTCCATGCCAACTTCATCCCATTTCCACTCGGGAATGGCTATGGGGCGAAGAGTACCAGTGGGCCTTTGATGTTCAGCCTTCACTCGGTGACAGACGTCGCATTCAGCAACATATTTGGCAATTTCTCGCTTCATGCGAGTCCACCAGAATCTGCTGCGAAGGTCTTGGTACATCTTGGTGCTATACCAGGGTGGATGGATATGGGAGACTCATGTGCTTCTTGGAATATCAACCCTTTTGTATTCCCACTCTTGGGCACCACTAGACGGTCACCAAAGTACACAACACCGTTGTCGTCAACGGAGAAACACTTGGCCTTCCCATTAGCTACTTTCTCTTTGATTTCGAGGATTTCATCATCAAGTTGCTGGGCTGCCTTGATTTCATCCTCAAGGGTGGATTTGATTTCCAGGTTAGCTAGGTATCCGGAGGGAACAATCTCCAGATTCAACCGAGCAAATTCCTCATGGAGAGCAGGTTGTGCCTTTTCAACCATCAGAGTGTTGCAGTAGGCCTTGCGACTCAGAGCATCTGCCACGACATTGGCCTTGCCAGGCTGATAGTTGAGGGTCACATCATAGTCTTTGATTAATTCCAACCATCTTCTCTATCTCAGATTCAGATCCGGCTAGGTGAAGAGATACTTCAGACTTTGATGATCCGAGAAGATTTCGCAATGGTTGCCCAATAGGTAGGGCCTCCATTGCTTCAAAGCATGTACTACGGCAGCAAGCTCTAGATCATGAGTTGGATAGTTTTGTTCATGCGGTTTGAGTTGACGAGAGGCATAGGCTACCACATGGCCTTCTTGCATTAGCACACAGCCCAACCCTTGGAGTGATGCGTCACAATAGACAACAAAGTCCTTGTCTGTGTCAGGAAGGACAAGCACCGGGGTGGTCGTGAGCTTGACTTTGAGAGTTTGGAAGCTCTCCTCGGCTTTGTCGGTCCACACAAACTGTTTATTTTTCTTGAGAAGATCAGTCAAAGCCTTGGCTATCTTGGAAAAGCCCTCGATGAATCGGCGGTAGTAACCCGCCAACCCAAGGAAACTACGGATGTCTTTGACGGACTTTGGAGTAGGCCAATCCAGGATTGCCTGAATCTTGTCGGGTATCACAGCTACTCCAGCAGCTGACACCACATGATCTAGGAAGATGAGGTCCTTTAGCCAAAAATCACACTTGGAGAGATGATCATGAAGCTTGGTCAGAACTAGCCAAAGATGCTCAGCATGTTCTTCTTCGGTTTTGGAGTAGACGAGGATGTCATCGATGTACATTATGACGAACTTGTCGAGGTACTCGTGGAATATGGAGTTCATGAGCCTCATGAATGTAGCCGGAGCATTGGTGAGGCCAAAGTACATGACGGTATACTCATATAGGCCATAACGAGTAGTGAAAGCCGTCTTCGGGATATCCTCTTTTCTGATTTTGATCTGATGGTAGCCTGACCTCAGATCCATCTTGGAGAATACCGTTGCACCAGCTAGCTGATCGAACAGGTCAGTTATTCGGGGAATAGGATACTTGTTCTTGATGGTTACCGCATTCAAAGGGCGGTAATCAACAACCAGACGAGGAACATTTGAAACCCTCTTCTTGACAAAGATGACCGGGCAGCCCCAAGGCGAGCTACTAGGCCAAATGAATTCTTTTTCCAGTAGCTCATCAAGCTGCTTCTTCAGCTCAGTCAACTCTTCCGCTGTCATGCGGTAGGGACTTTTGGAAATTGGAGCTGTTCCCGGAACCAATTCAATGACAAACTCCACACTTCGATCAGGTGGCATGCCAGGTAATTCTTCAGGGAAGACATCGGGAAAATCACACACCACAGCAACCTCATGCATTTCAGGTGGGGTGGTTCCTTCCAAGAAACATAGGCTGATCTCCGGCGGGAGAGGAGTGGCAGCGGATGGAGTTGCGGACGAAGGTGACCAATAACTCACCAGCCCGACGGTTGGGTGGATCACTGTGACAGACTTGGCAGCACAGTTCAAGTTGGCCTGATATTTGACTAGCCAGTCCATGCCCAGAATGACATCTCGACTATCTGACTTCAGGGCCATCAACGAGAACGGAAAGGACCAATAGCCTATGGTAATCTAGACCTCCGGAGCAATCCATTTAGTGTGCCAACTAGACACTGGTGTTTTGACCACTAGAGGGGAGTCCATGTTCACAAACGGTATTTGATGATTGTGTGCAAAAGCTATGGATATGAATGAATGCGATGCTCTAGAATCAAACAAGACTGAAGCTGGGTAATCATTTATTCGAAGCGTACCCATGAGAACACCGGGGTCCTCTTCGACTCCTTCAGCCGAGACGTGGTTCAGGCAGCCACGGCTGACGGTCATGGCCTTGGCGGCCGGTGTAGAGGGAGCTGGTGCTGGTGTTGCGGTAGCCGGTGCCTTCTGGGGACACTCCCTGGAGTAGTGCCCCGACTGGCCACAGCTTTAGCAAGTGGGCCTCGATGGTGGTGGAGGTAGTTGAGGGCGGAAGACACTTCCAGCCGCACCCAAGGTCGAGGTAGCTGGGCGAGGCGGAGGTGGCCTGTACCCTGAAGGCCTTGGCACGAAGGGAGCACGAGGCACAACACTAAAGGGCACAAAGACCCTGCGCTTCTTGCCCTCAGAAGAAGAGGAGCTCTGATTGTCCATTGGAGCTGGCCTCTTGGATGACTCCAGCTCCTTCCTACCCTGCTCCATAGTGAGAGCCTAGTTGTAGAGCTCCTGGTAGGACTGGAACTTGAAGGGTAGGAGCTCATATCGGAGCCGAGGTGCAAGCCCCTTGCGGAACAGATATTGCTTGTCCTCGTCGTTTGTCACGTCCCGAGGGGCGTAACGGGAGAGGTGGTTGAATTCACGCCCATAGGATTGGACGTCCATGCGTCCCTGGGTCAAGTCCAGGAACTCCCTCCTCTTGAGGTCCATGATGGGCTTGGGGATGTAGGCCGCACGGAAAGCGGTGCGAAACTCCGCCCAGGTGAAGACATGGCCAGCATCAAACATTGACACATGGCTCTCCCACCAAGAGCCAGCGGCTCCGTTCAGCAGGTAGGTGGCAAAGTTGACTTGTTCGGCCACCGGCACATGCAAGGCCGCAAACTTGCGCTCGAGAGCACGGAGCCAATCATCAGCATCCAGTGGCTCTCTAGCTTCAGAGAAGGTTGGTGGCTGGGAGCGCAAGAACTCCGTGAGGGTGTTGCAGTCAGTGTTCCTTCTGGCACCCTGCTGCACCAACTGCTCGAGCAGACGCTCATTGCGCAGTCGGTTATCCTCAATAGCCATTAGAACCTCCGCCATTGAGGGTGGTGGCGGTGGCTCAGGATTGCTCTGTTCACCACGACGGGTAGGAGCCATTCTGAAGATTTGGAATAAGGGCATAGTTCGTAACCATCTCCGGACATTTAAGATAGATCATTAGAGTCCTTCCTGGTATAGATATTAAGATGGCACTAACAGGAAAGACAAGAACCAAACAACCACGTGTGACACCACGTCAACGCGGCGGTAGCAAACAGAAGTAAGACTCGAGACATACACTGGACTGTAGGAACCCAACCTCGAGAACCTAAAACTTGACACCACGTTAAAACAAATAGAGGTAAGATAATCAGAGGGGAGCGAGTTGGATAAGGAGTAAAAAGAATCCTAAGAGGGTTTTCACAATTCATTTTTAGGTTATAAATAACTTTCAACACTAGACTCGACATCGACCAATAGAAAGGGTTTCCTACAGGCAGTCCTGCTCTGATACCAACTTGTAACGCCCCGACCCCGGAATTATACAGAGAGGGTATGTAACCCACAGGCTATGCTACACAATCGAAGGGTATGGAATTATCGCTCCCACGCAACACATCGATCGTGCCATAAACACTGGCATAGCTATCAATGTATAATACTGAGATCAAGACTTGTGGAACAACTGGCACATCACAGACTCTATGACACAAAGAGATCATATAGCAACTCGTATATGAGAAAGATACAAATCACACACAGGGGTCACAGACCCATCAAAACATCATGCGCAAGCGAAGGAGTGTTGTCTAACAACAAGATCCAAAATACGGCCTAAGAGGCCTACAGATAAACATCCCATGCCAGCCTGTTCCAGGACGTCCCAAGCTGCCACCTGGGAACCCCAGACTACTCGTCGATGTCCACGAAGAACCCACCCATCTGCTCGGTGTCGTCCTCTGAAACAATTAATAATCAACAAGGAGAGACTGAGTACGACGTACTCGCAAGTTTAGTAGGGCGATATAGGCCAAATGATGACAAGGCTCTTAAGCTGTATGGTATTTAATTTGCATAAAGCTAATTTTCCCTTTTAAAATATGACCCATGGCATCGACTACTCAGAAGGTTTTTCAAAAGGGGATAAGATAGTAAACCTTTATTTTCGGTTCTCAAGAACCAATAGTAACCAGAAACAAACTCTCATCTCCACCAAGGCACTCCCTCGAATCACCCTCGAGGAAATGAACCTTTACCACACGTTGAAAAGTTACAACCTTTAGCTGCCAAATTTTAATTGGGTTCAGGTTTTCTATGATCTTATCGTCTATTCCCAAGTCATCCATAACCACAGACACGGCTTTTCGAAAAGATTAAACCCTGCAGGGGTGTACTAATTTACCCATTGGTACCGTCCGGCTCGCCTGATTAGCTCTCTTTCGGGGAAAGCTGGCAAGTGGGCGCGGTTAAACCTTTACCTCGTATGAGACTATCCAAGGATCGTCTGTGGCGACAGGACAAGTTTATCCAGCCTATTTCAGCCCCTGCCCCCATCGCCACGTCCTAAACACCACCATCCTCATCGTTTCTTTTTCCACCACACACTCACCCACAAATGGAAATAGCAAACTGGAGGACCCTTGGATACGCCCGCACAAGTTATTCAGTTAGTAAGGAGCCCATACCCCCACCAATGGAAGCACGCTCATCTTGGTTCAAGAGGTAAAGAACTCGCACCTAGGGGCAAGAATGAGACAAAACACCATCGCCGATGGCAACTCATCCAAGCCTTTTAAACAATTTAATTACTCACCACAGTAACCACCATGTCCGAACATTCCATCAACATCATAATTATGGAATTAAATCACTGGACAAAGATAATATTTAACTAAGCATGGCTAAGCATATATATATACAACGATTATAAAGTATCTCAGGCCAACACATCAAACCTATGGTTCATAGGAGGGGAACATGTGATGGCTTAGGGGACAATGCATATCATAGGATACTCTATATTTTGATCATAAGTTGACATAGAATTGAATGCAATATTATGGTGGATAAAATATTTGTATAAAGCAATAGGATGCTCTATGCCAAGAAGGTTGGGTTATCTCTTGCCTTGTTGACGGGGCGTGTAGTACGGCTCGTCGGGGTAGGTAGGGGAACCCTCGACTCCGGAATCTATCGATACCCAACAATCAGAAAAGAACAAATAAATAACACGAAGACAAGGTGCAATGCACAATCATGATGACATGTCAAATTTATTCAAGGATATACCCTTATGATTTAACCAACAATATTAAATGGAGTGTCAAATAATTAGTGCAATTATTTAGAAGCAACCCCACATTTAACTTAATGTCCAAATTGCTTATAAATTATTATATTACTAAGAATTGGATCAAATATGCATGAACATGACATGAAAGGAGAGGTATTATTCTTCTGATCATTTTGGTACCTTATTTACAATTTTCGAGTATCGATGAATAAATAGTGAATTAAATAAATATTTGAATTTAATTCTTTTATCCAATTACAGAGTAACATCAAAGTAAAATTTGTGATCATGATGTGATATTAGCATGGTTTGATAGCACTTGAAATGATGATCACTTTGATATTTTATTCTCAATTTTTGATTAATTAATTATCGAGTTATGATTTTTCCCAATATTGTTATTAATTTTGTCATTTTAATAATTCTTAATAAACAGCAAGAATATTGATTCAAAAGATCATTACAATGATACCAATAGGTAGGGTTTGTTTTTCTGAACAATTTGGTATATCATTTGCTAAATTTAGAACAATATTTAATTAGTTATTATTTTATTTAATTATTTTTATTTTCTTTTACTGTTAGGCCGGCCTCCAGACCGGACAGGCCGGCCCACAGGCCGGGGCAACACCCGAGCCAGCCGGCCTACTGGCCGGCCTAGGCCGACACCCAGGCCGGGTATGTGCCTGAGGCTCCCGACCTCCCGGCCGGCCCAGACCGGAGCCCAGGCCGGGCACCTGCCTGAGGTTGTCGGCCTCCTGGCCGGCCCAGGCCGGGCCCACAGCGGCGTGCGGCGGTGACCGCCGGTGATGCGACAAGCGGAAGAAGAGGGGGGGAAGCGGGAGGAGGTCAAATCGGAGGGATAGCTCACCAGGAGCAAGTGGCCGGGGTCGGCGACGGCGGGGAACGACGCCGGCGACGAGCGCATGCTCGACAGCTCCCGGCCGACGCGGACGGAGAAGAGGAAGCCGGCGACGATTCGAGCGTCGAGGAGGGCCACTTGACCTCCAGGGGAGCAGGTGGAGCGGCGGCCGCGTGCGCGACATGGCGGCATGGCGCTAGGGCACACTGGCGCCATAGTGAGGAGGAAGCGGAAGGAGAGAGGATGACAGGGGGGCCCGCTGTCAGATTTTTAAACTTTTCCCTTTTCTGTTTTTCCCTTTTAAAAAAAAAGCAGACTTTGGATATTTAAAAGAGGCATCAACACTTGTTCAAAAATTATAAAAATAATCAGGGTGGCTCCTAATAAGATAATGAAGCCCACCATATTTTTATTTGAATTTTTTAAATGTTTAACCTGGCTTCAAAAATAGGAATTGATTTAAACCACATTTGAAGTCCCAAATTAATTAAGTGTTTGGCAAGAATTTGACATTGCCAAATAATTATGAAAAAGCAAGGTTGGAACTTGCTGGACAAAAATATAGAAGCTCAAGGATAAGTTGTTTTGTTAGTTTGAGCAATTTCATTTAGTTTGGAGGTTTGGGAAGGTTTGGCTTCCCCTTTTATTGTTTCCAAATGTTGCTTGTTAACATTAGCAAATTTAAAGGATGCCATGATGCAAACATGAATGCAAAAAGTGGAAAATTTATTCATATTTTCATGTTCCAAACTGGGGCTGTTACACCAAGGCACCCCAGCCACCGGCCCTAGGCTGCCTTGGGGCGCACCCCACCCTACCGCCTATATAAGGAGGGGCTAGGGCAAGGGGTGCGGGACCCTTGTGCTCTGCCGCCGCCTCCCTGCCCCTAGCCGCACCCCTCCCCATGCCGCACCTCCTCCTCTCTAGCTTGTTGCTTGGCGAAGCCCTGCTAGATCTACACCATATCCACCACGCCACCGTTGTCGTGCTGTAGATCTTGCGAGCCTCTCCATCAACTCTTGTGGGATCAAGAACGTGGAGTCTTCATCGAGCCGTATGTGTGGATCTCTTGGAGGCGTTTCTCGTGCGACGCATCGGATAATACATCTCCTTGCGACTAGACAAGTCTAGTTGCGGGGACCGACTAACCAACCCCAGCCTCGACAAAACGCTTTTAGTTTTCTTCGAGGGTGAGATTCGATCTCCTTCTTGCTACCTACATCTAGTAGATCAAATCTCGTGTTGGGTTTATTCCGCCTTTATCGCGTAGGAACTTTTTTGTTTTCTATGCTGCGACCCTTCAAGTGGGTCCACCACCAGTGGGCCCACCAAGAAGGCAAAAAAGGCAAAGGTTCAAGGCTGGCAGATGGGCCCCCCATCCGTGGGGAGGGTCTGGAGAGCCTCTAGCCCCACGACCTCCACGATCACGGCTTCCACGACCACGACCGCGGCCGCCGCCGCGACCGCGCCCCGCTCGACCTCAGGAGGCAGCCCTCCCACGGCTACTGGTGGCCACCTCCGCCTCCACTGAGGAAGAACGGGGGCGTCCAGCTCCTCTCCTAGCTCTCATCATCAACACGCTCGGCTTTGCTGAGGGGTGGAGCTGGAAGAAGAACGAAGACGATTGAAGATTCGGGAAGGGCACCCCCTCCTTTAAGAAGGCTCGGTTGCGCCTTCAACGGCCGTCGCCTCGCCTTCTCCGTTTCCGAGAATTGAGGAGGCAGGCGCAGTTATTCCCCCAAGCATCCACTCCCAGACGGATGGGACAAGACAGTCAAGGCAAGGCGCCGGGGACCCACTTTGACTTTTTTGGTCATAGCCCCGGCAGCAGAGGGACATGGTGTAACATCCCAAGATTTTCAAATTTTTGAAAATTCCGAGGGAGCAAAAACTTCTTGTGTTTAATTTTCAAAACACAAAAATCATGCATGGCATTCATAGGCATCATGTGGTTGCTGCATTTAAGTTGCTTGAAATAGTAAAATATTTCAAACTTAAAAATATATTTAATTAAGTGATATAAAGGGTGCAAAGAAACCCTAGTCCTTTTTTCAAATATTTTGATTTTACTTGATGGCAAGACTAGTGCCATAATATTGTATTTCATTTAAGCTTTCCAAAAAGTATTTTTATGAATTTTTCTGAAAAGGTTTGATTCAGTTTGAAATTTCTAAAAGAAAAAAAAAGAGAATTGGACCGGCCGGCCGGCTAGCCAAGGCCCAGCTGCCAGCCAGCAAGCTAGCCACGGCTAGCAGCCACGCTCGGCCAGGCCAGCCAAGAGCTCGGCCCAGCCAAAGGCTAGCCTCAGCCCAGCAGCCAGCCAGGCCCATTTTCGGGTCAACGATCGATCGTCGCCCAGCTCTGGACGAACTCCAGCACGAGCACGCGCGCGTCCGTGCGAAACTGCTTCCGAAAAATCGCTCGATCCGCTCCGATTTCTTCTCCGTTTTCTACCAAACTTCGGGGATAAATACCCAACAATCCCGCACTCCATCTCCCCCCAAAACCCCCAACTCTTCGCCGCCAGGCTGCCCACTTTTCGAGCCGAAACCGATCTGCCACCGCCGCCGCCATTGTCGACCTTCGGAGGTTGGCCCCGTCGTCTCAGTTCACCCCATGATGTAGCCCCACATGTGGACAACACCATGGACACCACGCCAAATGGCCCAATGACAAGATCAAGAGTCAAGGCTCTTCATGAAAAGGTGACCTCGCTCCTCTCGATGTGTGATCTCGACCTCCCTTTGAATGGTTTGCTACTTCATGCCGGTACCTTGTGCATACTCAGGATCCAACCGGATGATGTCCCACAATGGAGTCGAGAAGAGGTCCAAGATGATGGAGAAGGTGACCAAGAGAAGGCCCCAAAGGATGGACAACGAGAAGAAGGAGGCGAAGACAGGCAGACCAGCCTCCAGCCCGGCCTAGGCCGGCCCCCAGGCCGGCACCCCTCCAGTGCTGGCCGGCCTCCCAGCCGGCCTAGGCCGGACCCCAGGCCGGCCATCCTGCCGAGACCGCCGGCCTCCCAGCCGGCCCGGGCCGGTCTCTAGGCCGGCCACCCACCAGAGGCCACCGGCCTCCCAGCCGGCCTGGGCCAGCCCCCAGGCCGGAGCCCCACCTGCACCAGCCGCAGCCTCCTACTCCTGCCGGCCTCCAGGCCGGCCTAGGCCGGCTTCCAGGCCGGCCACCCGACAGCACCCGCCGGCCTCCCAGGCCGGTTCCCCACCTTCCTGCCCTGTTTTGTACTAAGATTATAAATAGCTTTCCCCTTTCCCCATTCTAGGTCAGACTGAATTTGAGACTTGTGTGAGCTATGCTCCTCCTCCCTCGTAGCTAGGGTGCCTCGTTGAGGTAGATCTTGTTGTTGCTACTCTTTCACTGCGGTGTCTCTAGTAGTGCAAACCAATCTCTCACTGCGGTGATTCTATTGGATCGGTGGACCGGCCGATAAGAGCAATCGGTTTCAACAAGAGTAAGTTTGGCTTTGATTCTTCGATCCAAAGGCTACCTTTTTAAGGGTTTGTTGTTGGGTGGAGTTCTTAGCAGGATTTGCTAGTTATCCTTGTGTTTTGCCCCCGAATCTCCCTCGCTACCCCTCCGTGTTCTTCGTGTTCATCCCCTTTTCCCCTCAAATCCGTGAAGATCGGGCCTAGCCCTACATCATTTGGTATCAAGAGCAAGGGTTTCCACGGATTTGGATCGTGTTTCCACCTTTTATTAGCCTTTTGCCCACCAAAATTTTTCTTTCCCATACCAATTACAAAAATTCAAAAAAAAAATAGCCCATATGGATTTCGTTCGATCTTTCGATTTGGTGAGCGATTTGTGGTTTTGATCCACGGATCTCGTGCTTAAGACCTTTCTCCACTTTCCGTTGGTGTTCCGGAGGCCTTTTCCGCTCCAAGCCCAAGCAACCCGCGCAATTCGTCGCCGGCGGTACTACCGTCTGAACGGCCGGTACTACTGCCCGCAATCGGTTCTACTGCCCGTTCGGCCGGTGCTACCGCCGCACGACTATTCACCGACTTCATCTTCGTGCCGCTTCATCGCTACCTCGACGGCATCAAAGGTATAGCTTCCGACACATCTCTTTCCATTTCACGAAACTTTTTCCTAGGAGCTAGCTCTTCATAGTGTGAGCATTGCACTAGTGTGACACCAAGTGACCATATCATAATCTTGTGAGCATCTAGTTGTAGCGGACTTGGCTCGGGCAAAAGCATAAAGCAAAAAGAGAAATAGAAAAGATTCAAAAAAAAAGAGAAAAGTCGAGCCGTGATCCTAGTCATCCTCAAGCTCCAATAACCAATAGAGAAATGGGTACACTTGTGCAAATCGGGTGCTCCTTCCCATACACTTGAGCTAGTTGTCCTTCGAGAGGTGGTGCGGCACGAGCATAGTCTTCATTAGGTCCAAGTTGCTCCTCCCTATAGTCGCACCATCCACGTTTTTCTCCATGTGTGAGTCTCCTTTGTTTCTCGGATTGTGTGGTTAGTCTCTTTTGTTTCTTGATCTTTGTGGTTATCCTCCACTTGTTGCAATAGCCTTTTCGTTGGTTTCGTTTCGATTTCTTGCCACTTTACCATACCTAAGCTCCTCATAAGTGTGTGTGAGTCGCTTTTGGATCACTAATCAACCAACTCTTACTCTTGTGACAACTTTGTCTCGGAAGGCAAGGCCACTTATCCAATACTATCATCCAAAGGTAAGAGCGGTTATTAGCCACCAAATTTTCCACATATCACTTGTATTGTCTTATCATGGCTAGGGAAGAACAAGACGCCGCCTTCGGCAAGCAGGAGGAGGCCCTTCGGAGGTACATCGACGACAACTTACGCCGCTATGAGGAGCGCCATCAAGCCGCTCAACGTGAAAACAATGAGCGCTTCGCTCAAATCCAAGATTCCATGAGCAAGCTCCTCGATCGAGATCATAGTCGCTCTTCAAGGTCAAGTTCACGAAGCTCTCGCCACTCCACCGCAAGAAGACACGCACGGAGTGAGAATGATCAAGGACATCGTCATCGCCAAGAGCACCATCGCCAAGAGATACCTCATCAATAAGCGAACTTGGACCCTCACCAACACCAAGACCAACATCGTCAAGAAGCGCCTCACCCTCAAGCGAACGTAGGCCCTCAAGATCGTCATCGACAAGAAATACCAATTCCAAATGCTAACTTGGATCCCCAACACCGCTATGAAGATAATCGACATCATCGTCATGACCTACCTCCACATCGAGCCCGCCGAGTGCCATTGGCTGATAATCATATTGATCTTGAAGACATTGAGGATTATGTTCCACGACACCATCCAAGGCATCGTCACCGAGACCGCCATCGCCACCATGATGATGATGATGAGGATGATCACAAAAACCGTTTCAATCCTCCCAAGCTCGTCATTCCTAAGTTCCATGGCACCAACGACCCGGAAGACTACATTGCATGGGAATCAAAGGTCTACAAACTATTTCGAGTCTACAAGGTGCCGCAAGACAAACGAGTTGATCTCGCATCCCTCGAGTTCGAAGGCTATGCGCAACTATGGTGGGAACAACTCCAAGCATCCTTTGAAGACCCAATCGACACATGGAATGACATGAAGAAGGAAATGCACAAGTGCTTTGTGCCACATCATTATGCGCGAGATTTATAGAAGAAGCTACAAGAGCTCAAACAAGGCCTCAAGACGATCGACGAGTACTACAAGGAGATGGAGTCAACTCTCTCCCGCGCACACATTGTTGAGTCCGAGGAACAATCAATGGCACGTTTCTTGAACGGCCTCACGTACCCAATAAAGAAGATAGTGGAATTCCAACCTTATGAGAACCTTGTTGAGCTAGTTCATCAAGCCATGAAGGCCGAGCGCCAAGTCGCCGAAGAACTCAAGTATGTCAAGGCCAAGTCCTTCGTCGCCACTAGAGCTTCATCATCAACACAACCCATCACTCAAGTCCAAGCTCAAGGCAATATCAAATATCCTACACCGCAACCCACTACAACCTCCAAGAAGACGACGCCCTCACCCCAAGCCACCAAGCCATATATCACTTGCTACAAGTGTGGAGGTCAAGGGCACAAGTCATTTGAGTGCACCAACAAGAAGGTGATGATCGTCAATGACAATGGAGACTATGAGTCTATGAGTGAAGATGAGTACCACGCATTGAACAAGGTGGCCACGATGCAAAGCTTGGATGACGCCGATGACTACATCTATTGTGATGGTGACCCCAACCCCACTCTAGTTGTCACTCGAGTCTTGACTACAATCAACCAAGGTGATGACGCTCAAAGATGCAACTTGTTCCAAACCAAGGCCGGCATCAACGGCAAATCAATCAAGGTAATCATTGATGGTGGGAGTTGTCACAACTTGGCAAGCAAGGAGCTATGTGAGAAACTCAACTTGACGTACAAGAAGCACCCCAATCCTTACCATGTGCAATGGCTTAGTGACTCCGGCACCGTGAAGATCCAACACACGGTTCAAGTATCCTTCAAGATTGTCTCTTACGAGGACACGGTGGATTGTGATGTGGTACCCATGTCGGTTTGCCACTTACTTCTTGGCCGCCCTTGGCAATTTGACAAGGCCGCTACTCATGATAGGCACACCAACTACTATAGCTTCAAATGGAACAATAAGATCCTAGTGCTCCGCCCAATGACTCCAAGCCAAATTATCGCCGACAATGCCAAGACAATTGTAAGAGCGCAAGAAAAACAATCCCCTAGTGAGTTGAGTGGTGAGAGAGCGAGCCACATTCACGTGAGTGAGAGCCACAAGCCAAATATGAGTGAGAAAGGGAAAAGAGTGAGTCCCGGCGTAGTCTTGTTAGCCACCAAAAGTGAGATGAGGGAAGTGAGAGCAAACCCATCCACTTTCCACTTCGTGCTCTTATGCAAAGGAGATGGCAAAGACACTAATGACTTAACCCAAGTTCCTCCGTCTATGTTGTCTATCTTGCAGGAATTCAAAGATGTCTTTCCGGATGAGCTTCCTCAAGGACTTCCTCCCCTACGTGGAATCGAGCATCGCATCGATCTCATTCCCGGCGCCCCTCTACCCAATAGAGCGCCATACCGCACCAACCCCGAGGAGACAAAGGAGATCGAGCGCCAAATTCAAGAACTCCTCGCCAAGGGACATGTTCGTGAAAGCTTAAGTCCGTGCGCCGTTCCGGTCATCCTCGTCTCCAAGCAAGACGACACACTCCGAATGTGCATGGATTGCCGTCCCATCAACAATATCACGGTGAGGTATCGACACCCTATCCCACGACTTGATGACATGCTAGATGAGCTTAGTGGTGCCACTATCTTCTCCAAAATTGATTTGAAAAGTGGCTATCACCAAATCCGTATGCATGAAGGAGATGAATGGAAAATCGCATTTAAAACAAAACTTGGTCTTTATGAGTGGCTTGTCATGCCCTTTGGTCTTTCCAATGCTCCTTCGACATTTATGCGTCTTATGAATCACGTCTTGCGCGCTTTCATTGGCAAGTTTGTCGTTGTCTACTTTGATGACATCCTTGTTTATAGCAAATCTTTGCATGAACATGTCGACCATGTGAAGCAAGTTTTGTTGGCCCTTCGTAATGCTTCGCTTTTTGCCAACCTCAAGAAATGCACCTTTTGCACCGACAAGCTTGTGTTTTTGGGTTATGTAGTTTCTTCCAAAGGGATTGAAGTTGACACCTCTAAGATTGAGGCAATCACAAATTGGCCACCGCCAACTAATCTTGCTCAACTTCGTAGCGCCCTTGGTTTGTTTGGATTTTACCGTCGCTTTGTGAAAGATTTTAGCACAATTGCTTGCCCCTTGAATGAGCTTACCAAAAAGAATGTACCCTTCATTTGGGGCAATGCTCAAGAATCGGCTTTCAATGAACTCAAGAAGAGATTGACCGAAGCTCCTTTACTTGCTTTGCCGGATTTCTCCAAAACCTTTGAACTTGAGTGTGACGCTAGTGGCCTTGGCATCGGTGGCATCCTCATGCAATGTGGCCGTCCCGTTGCCTATTATAGCAAAAAACTTGATGGTGCTCGCCTAAACTACCCAATCTACGACAAGGAACTCTATGCCTTAGTCCGTGTTTTGGAAGTGTGGCAACACTACCTTTGGCCAAAAGAGTTTGTTATTCATTCCGATCATGAATCTTTGAAATATTTGAAAACCCAAACCAATTTGAACAAAAGACATGCCAAATGGGTTGAATTCATCGAGTCTTTTCCCTATGTGGTGAAGTACAAAAAAGGCAAGGACAATATAGTTGCGGATGCTCTTTCCCGCAAAATGATTTTACTCACCCAACTTGAAATCAACGTTTTGGGCCTTGATGACCTTAAAGAACTCTATGCTTCCGATCCTTTCTTTGGTCCTATCTTTACAAAATGCACAATTGACAAAGGATGTGATGATTTCTACTTGCACAAGGGTTTCTTGTTTAAGGCTAACAAACTATGCATTCCCGAGTCCTCGCTCCGTTTGTTGCTTTTACAGGAATCACATAGTGGGGCCTCATGGGACACTTTGGACGTGACAAGACACTCGCCATGCTATCTACACACTACTTTTGGCCAAGGATGACGCGTGATGTGGAGCGCTTGGTGCGCCGTTGCCCAACTTGCCTCAAAGCTAAGTCCACGTTGAACTCTCATGGTCTTTATATGCCTTTACCAATACCACACACACCTTGGTCCGACATTAGCATGGATTTCGTCTTAGGATTACCTCGAACAAAAAATGGCAAAGATTCAATATTTGTTGTTGTCGATCGCTTCTCTAAAATGGCACATTTTATTCCTTGCATTAAGACCAACGATGCTTCACACATTGCAACTTTGTTCTTTAGGGAAATTGTTCGTCTACATGGAGTGCCGAAGACCATTGTTTCGGACCGAGATGTCAAGTTCACAAGCTACTTTTGGAAGGCATTGATGGCAAAGCTAGGAGTCAAGCTCCTCTTCTCCACCGCTTACCACCCACAAACCGATGGCCAAACCGAGGTGGTGAATCGAAGCTTATCAACTCTCCTTCGCGCATTAATCAAGCCAAACCTCAAAGCTTGGGAGGAATGCATACCGCACGCCGAGTTCGCCTACAACCGTGCAACCCACCGGGCGACCAAGCGAAGCCCGTTCGAGGTTGTCTATGGGTTCAACCCCAACACCGCCCTAGACATCCTACCACTTCCTCTACACGAGCGCACCGACATGCACGTCGACAAAAGGGCCGACTACATGAAGACATTACATGAGTCAACTCGAGCAACTCTAGAGGAGCACACCAAGCGCCAAGCTACCAAGATCAACAAGTTGAAGAAGCCCATGATATTCGAAGAAGGAGATCTTGTGTGGCTACACCTCCGCAAGGACCGTTTCCCGGATGAAAGAAAATCCAAGCTTGCTCCTCGCGGTGACGGGCCTTTCAAAGTGCTCAAGCGCATCAACGACAACGCCTACAAGATCGATATCCCAACCTCCAAGTACTTGGTGCATGACACGTTCAACGTCGCCGACCTATCCCCTTTCCACGGAGATGCAAGCGTTCAAGAGGATGACGAGTCGAAGACGACTCTTTCGAAGGGGGGGGGGAGATGATGTAGCCCCACATGTGGACAACACCATGGACACCACGCCAAATGGCCCAATGACAAGATCAAGAGTCAAGGCTCTTCATGAAAAGGTGACCTCGCTCCTCTCGATGTGTGATCTCGACCTCCCTTTGAATGGTTTGCTACTTCATGCCGGTACCTTGTGCATACTCAGGATCCAACCGGATGATGTCCCACAATGGAGTCGAGAAGAGGTCCAAGATGATGGAGAAGGTGACCAAGAGAAGGCCCCAAAGGATGGACAACGAGAAGAAGGAGGCGAAGACAGGAAGACCGGCCTCCAGCCCAGCCTAGGCCGGCCCCCAGGCCGGCACCCCTCCAGTGCTGGCCGGCCTCCCAGCCGGCCTAGGCCGGACCCCAGGCCGGCCACCCTGCCGAGACCGCCGGCCTCCCAGCCGGCCCGGGCCGGTCTCCAGGCCGGCCACCCACCAGAGGTCACCGGCCTCCCAGCCGGCCTGGGCCGACCCCCAGGCCGGAGCCCCACCTGCGCCAGCCGCAGCCTCCTACTCCTGCCGGCCTCCAGGCCGGCCTAGGCCGGCTTCCAGGCCGGCCACCCGACAGCACCCGCCGGCCTCCAGGCCGGCCCAGGCCGGCCCCCAGGCCGGTTCCCCACCTTCCTGCCCTGTTTTGTACTAAGACTATAAATAGCTTTCCCCTTTCCCCATTCTAGGGTTAGACTGAATTTGAGACTTGTGTGAGCTATGCTCCTCCTCCCTCGTAGCTAGGGTGCCTCGTTGAGGTAGATCTTGTTGTTGCTACTCTTTCACTGCGGTGTCTCTAGTAGTGCAAACCAATCTCTCACTGCGGTGATTCTATTGGATCGGTGGACCGGCCGGTAAGAGCAATCGGTTTCAACAAGAGTAAGTTTGGCTTTGATTCTTCGATCCAAAGGCTACCTTTTTTAGGGTTTGTTGTTGGGTGGAGTTCTTAGCAGGATTTGCTAGTTATCCTTGTGTTTTGCCCCCGAATCTCCCTCGCTACCCCTCCATGTTCTTCGTGTTCATCCCCTTTTCCCCTCAAATCCGTGAAGATCGGGCCTAGCCCTACATCACCCCACCTTCTATAACCTTGTCCAACAGCTCTCCCACAAAATTTCTCACCCGCCTATCATCTTCGATTTGAAAACGCTCCACCAGGACGCTCGCGGTAGTCGCCGGACCGTCGCCGGAGCCGGAGCTCAAAAAGCCGCCGCCACCGCCGATTGGAGCCACGGGAGCCGCCACCGAGGGGAGCATCGACACCGCCGTGACTGCCGCGGCACGTTGGACAACTTCACCAAGCCGGAGTACCACTGGAATGCACCGAGGACCACCGCCCGAGCCGCCGTCGTTGTCTTCCGGTGAGTCTCGCCGGCGTCCAGGACGAATTCGTCCTCGTCCGTCCGATCGCGAAACAACGGCCCGGATTAGATCAGCCGGTGAACCGGTACCGGCCAATCCCGTCATGCCATGTGGTTGCCGCGTCAGCTCCGCGTCATCGCTCGCATCAGCACTGATGTCAGCCGGTCAACCCGGTCAAAATTTCTCCCAGGAATAAATAAAAATGGTAGAAAATATCCCAATCTTGTAAAATTCATAACTTTTCAACCGTTTGGCCAAATTTAACAAACTTTATATTTTTGAAAACCTTATGACCTGTAGATTATTTTAGAACCATTAGTTTTCTCTATTGCCATTTTTAAATTATTCAAATTTCAAATGTGAGATTTGAGTAATTTTGGCATAACTTTAAATCTATAAATTCTTTTAAATTAATTTCTTCTGCAAAAGTGTGTCTTTTAGTGTCCTCTGTCCAGTAGTATCTTTAGGTTGCACTCTAGCGTCATGCATTGATAATGTTTTGTAAAAACTCAAATAACGGCATTTTGACTATAGTAATTGTTTTTAAATTACTAAAACCACTTAAAATATGAATCATGAGCATCATGCATATAGTAAATAAGAGAAAGTAATTACTTTATTAATTGTTTAACCTTGACTTGTGTTGTTAGAAAATCATCTTGCATGCATGTTTTATTGTATTGCCATTTTGTCTATGTATTGATTTTATGCAAATTGTTTGTTTAGATTGTGAAGAGTGCCAAGAGTGCTGTGAGTGCTGCAACAACCTGAACAACTGTCAAGGCAAGTGCATACACAATTCATGACAGACCTATTACTATTTTTATATTGCACTGTAGACTATTTTCCAGCAGCATGCATGATAGGCTGTTTTATTAAAATTATTATGCTATGCAAACCTGTTAGGCTAGCCACATGTTGTAGATGACCAGTGACCTATATTAATTTAGTAGAGTTGCTTGCTGCAAAAATGATTGTTTTGTGGTAGATGATTTAAGAAAATTCTACTAAATTAATCAATCACCTGGGTGTATTTGGTGTTGCTCTACCGGTTGTTTAAAGTTGAGTGGCTACTCAGGCCCATTTTCATGGTGTGAACCTGAGTATGTGCACTTCTGGTTTGCCACCCAGGGTCTTTGAGATTTCATGTCACTCCATGTCTAGTTTACTTCCAGTGCAGCCACTAGTCATATGGGCTCTGTCTTGACTAAGTATGTTGTGTGGACTCGACCCGGCTTGACAAGATGATGTAGGGGTTGTAGGTGGAACGGGTCAAGCCGTTGGGTTGGGAAAATGCTTCTGAAAGGTCTCGTATTAACTCTCTCCTTTCCCTTTTACTAAATGAGTGATTGGGAAGTTTGGGTTAGTTGAGTCTAGTGGGGAAAGTGCCACAAACTCTCGAGAGTAAATAAAACTAAGATCTTAGCCGTGTCCCCGGTTATGGACAATTTGAGTAACTAAACAAGGTGGTTGACAGAAGAATCTCATTCATTCCAATTTCTAAATTAAAATTTGATGGGTGAAAAAGGGTAGAAGAGATATTGGTTTTCATGCCATGTTTATCTCATAAATAGCTGGTTTTAAAAGAAATGAATTTTGAAAGTATAGGATAAAATTTGCTTTGCGCAAGAGCCTTGAGATCCACCAGCCAAATATGCATGTAGAGATAGTCTTGCCATTTATAAACCACCATAGTATGACACTTGCCAGCCTATCACAAGGTATTGACCCAAATTCCCTGGGCGCAACGTTAATGTTGCAGGTTGTTCAGATGAGGAGTAAGGACGTTTGATTTCTTTCGAGCTTACAACCAACATGGTCGCCAGTGGCACATGGAGATGATGGAGCTCAGTGTTACTTTACTATGCTGCTTGAACTATGAATAATATTTGTGGAACTTTATTTTATTTAAGCTAGCTTCAGCTATGCAAGTTGTAATAAAGTACTTTATTTTTGGATCATTCGTACGTGCGATGTAATAACGTTTAACATTTATGCATGATATTACATCCTGTTGGTGAATGCTAGCCATACTCGATCCAGGGCCTAGCAAATTCATGAAGTATTCTTGCTTTTCAAAGTGAGGGTGCTACAGAATGGTATCAGAGCGTAATGTTGCCTGTAGGCTCGAAAACCCTAGGTTTATATTAGAAATAAGAAAGGCCATAGGAACAAAATTCTATTTTCTTCTTATCCAAATCTTTCCAAACATCTTTCTTGTACCTTTCTCAACTATTGCTTTCTAAATTACCTTCTCTTGTTTTAGATGACCAACCTCATAGAATATATCAACAAAGGATCAATGATGATTATGGCTATGGATTGTGAAATGGAGTTTCAAAAGACACCTAAGAAGAACTTTCAGAAGGAAGACATAGTCGAGACCACCACTCTACATAGGTTATTAGTTATCGTCTCGCGTTAAAGTATTGACCTATCAAAATGTGGTATGGCAGTACTAGTGTGCTCGAGTTAGAACCTATCGTGTTAGTTAAGTTTTCAAAACCTTAGTTTTTCGAATTTATAAAATTCTTGACTTGTTTTACTGTGTGATCGTTTGCTTGTTGCTGATTGTTGTTAATTGTTTGTATGGGTAGAAATATTTCTTTTAGATCTTTCTTTCTATGCTCATCTATGCTAAACCCCAACAGATGCCTCCTCGCCGTGACCCTAGCAACAACAACAATGACCAGATGCAACAGATGATGGCCGCACAAACCCAGTTGATGAATATGATGGCCCAATTCCTGGCAAACCAGAATGCACCTCCACCACCACCACCACCACCCCAACCCCCAGTGGATAGGCTCGCCAGATTCCTGAGACTTAGACCCAATAAGTTCTCTACAGCCGCTGAACCCATTGTAGCTGATGACTGGCTACGTTCTGTGCACAAGGATCTAGTCACTTGTTAGTGCAATGATGCTGAGATGGTGAGATTCACTGCTCACCTACTCGAGGGACCATCAGCACAGTGGTGGGAGACCTACCAGATTTCTCACCCATTAGCTGGACTCACATGGGACACTTTCAAGGAAGGATTCCGTAATGCGCACATTTCCCCAGGAATCATGAACCCGAAGAAAGATGAGTTTCGCAATCTGAGGCAAGGTAATAGGACTCTGAAGGAATACATGGATGATTTTTGTGCTCTGTCACGCTATGCTCCAGAGGAAATTGATACTGATGCTAAGAGGAAGGATAAATTCCTTAAGGGACTCAGTGGTGAACTGAAGATACCCTTGTCAGTGGCATATGCACCAAATTATCAGGCTCTACTGGACCAAGCCATCACACTGGACAACAATATACAGAAGGAGGAGAACAGGAAAAGGAAGTATAATGGAAACAAGTACAACTCTGAATCTACACACAAGAAGGCCAAGTACCATGGTGGACACATCCACAACCATCAGGGTCAAGAGCACAATGGAGGAAACAAAGGAGGTAATGGAGAATACAAGGACAATGAACACAATGGCCGCAACAATGGGAACCACAATGGTCAGAATCATCATCACCATGCAGGAAAGAAAGACCTTAGTCACATTCAATGCTTCAAGTGCAAGCAGATGGGGCATTATTCAACTGAATGTCCGGAAAGGAAGACTGAAGAAGCTGGCAAACACAACTCTCTCGAGAAGGGACACGTGAACCATGTTCATGTGGGAAGAGCATTCAATAAGCCTACTATGGTGAACGGTACACTACTAACCATTTACCTCAATCATTTGTTCTTCATCTACCACATAAGAGGATTAAGGATGTTAAGTCATGGCTCAGCTTTAAACCACAACTTGTACCCTAGATGGAGGATAAGAGTTCTAGACTACCAACAAAAGTTTCTTTTAAGGGTGGTAGCCCACCCCGTTGCCTAAAACCAGAGATCCCAAACCCATTTCTTTCTAGCCTCTTCGAATCTCGGGGACGAGATTCCTTTTAAGGGCGGTAGTCTGTAACATCCCAAGATTTTCAAAATTTTGAAAATTTCGAGGGAGCAAAAACTTTTTGTTGTTTAATTTTCAAAACTCAAAAATCATGCATGGCATTCATAAGCATCATGTGGTTGCTGCATTTAAGTTGCTTGAAATAGTAAAATATTTCAAACTTAAAAATATATTTAATTAAGTGATATAAAGGGTGCAAAGAAACCCTAGTCCTTTTTTCAAATATTTTGATTTTACTTGATGGCAAGACTAGTTCCATAATATTGTATTTCATTTAAGCTTTCCAAAAAGTATTTTTATGAATTTTTCTGAAAAGGTTTGATTCAGTTTGAAATTTCTAAAAGAAAAAAAAGAGAATTGGACCGGCCGGCCGGCTAGCCAAGGCCCAGCTGCCAGCCAGCTAGCTAGCCACGGCCAGCAGCCACGCTCGGCCAGGCCAGCCAAGAGCTTGGCCCAGCCAAAGGCCAGCCTCAGCCCAGCAGCCAGCCAGGCCCATTTCCGGGTCAACGATCGATCGTCGCCCAGCTCTGGACGAACTCCAGCGCGAGCACGCGCGCGTCCGTGCGAAACTGCTTCCGAAAAATCGCTCGATCCGCTCCGATTTCTTCTCCGTTTGCTACCAAACTTCGGGGATAAATACCCAACAATCCCGCACTCCATCTCCCCCAAAAACCCCCAACTCTCCGCCGCCAGACTGCCCACTTTTCGAGCCGAAACCGATCTGCCGCCGCCGCCGCCATTGTCGACCTTCGGAGGTTGGCCCCGTCGGCTCAGTCCACCCCACCTTCTATAACCTTGTCCAACAGCTCTCCCACAAAATTTCTCACCCGCCTGTCATCTTCGATTTGAAAACGCTCGACCAGGACGCTCGCGGTAGTCGCCGGACCGTCGCCGGAGCCGGAGCTCGAAAAGCTGCCGCCACCGCCGATTGGAGCCACGGGAGCCGCCACCGACGGGAGCATCGACACCGCCGTGACTGCCGCTGCACGTTGAACAACTTCACCAAGCCGGAGTACCACCAGAACGCACCGAGGACCACCGCCCGAGCCGCCGTCGTTGTCTTCCGGTGAGTCTCGCCGGCGTCCAGGACGAATTCGTCCTCGTCCGTCCGATCGCGAAACAACGACCCGGATTAGATCAGCCGGTGAACCGGCACCGGCCAATCCCGTCGTGCCACGTGGTTGCCGCGTCAGCGCCGCGTCATCGCTCGCGTCAGCACTGATGTCAGCCGGTCAACCCGGTCAAAATTCGTCCCAGGAATTAATAAAAATGGCAGAAAATAGCCCAATCTTGTAAAATTCATAACTTTTCAACCGTTTGGCCAAATTTAACAAACTTTATATTTTTGAAAACCTTATGACCTGTAGATTATTTTAGAGCCATTAGTTTTCTCTATTGCCATGTAGAATTTATTCAAATTTCAAATGTGAGATTTGAGTAATTTTGGCATAACTTTAAATCTATAAATTATTTTAAATTAATTTCTTCTGCAAAAGTGTGTCTTTTAGTGTCCTCTGTCCAGTATTATCTTTAGGTTGCACTCTAGCATCATGCATTGATAATGTTTTGTAAAAACTCAAATAACGGCATTTTGACTATAGTAATTGTTTTTAAATTACTAAAACCACTTAAAATATGAATCATGAGCATCATGCATATAGTAAATAACAGAAAGTAATTA
Source organism: Puccinellia tenuiflora (assembly GCA_012064385.1). Taxonomy (NCBI): domain Eukaryota; kingdom Viridiplantae; phylum Streptophyta; class Magnoliopsida; order Poales; family Poaceae; genus Puccinellia; species Puccinellia tenuiflora. Next base: position 195,445 of record QRDG01000351.1, read on the forward strand.
CTTTATTAATTGTTTAACCTTGACTTGTGTTGTTAGCAAATCATCTTGCATGCATGTTTTATTGTATTGCCATTTTGTCTATGTATTGATTTTATGCAAATTGTTTGTTTAGATTGTGAAGAGTGCCAAGAGTGCTGTGAGTGCTGCAACAACCTGAACAACTGTCAAGGCAAGTGCATACACAATTCATGAAAGACCTATTACTATTTTTATATTGCACTATAGACTATTTTCCAGTAGCATGCATGATAGGCTGTTTTATTAAAGTTATTATGCTATGCAAACCTGTTAGGCTAGCCACATGTTGTAGATGACCAGTGACCTATATTAATTTAAAAGAGTTGCTTGCTGCAAAAATGATTGTTTTGTGGCAGATGATTTAAGAAAATTCTACTAAATTAATCAATCACCTGGGTGGATTTGGTGTTGCTCTACCGGTTGTTTAAAGTTGAGTGGCTACTCAGCCCATTTTCATGGTGTGAACCTGAGTATGTGCACTTGTGCTTTGCCACCCAGGGTCTTTGAGATTTCATGTCACTCCATGTCTAGTTTACTTCCAGTGCAGCCACTAGTCATATGGGCTCTGTCTTGACTAAGTATGTTGTGTGGACTCGACCCGGCTTGACAAGCTGATGTAGGGGTTGTAGGTGGAACGGGTCAAGCCGTTGGGTTGGGAAAATGCTTCTGAAAGGTCTCGTCTTAACTCTCTACTTTCCCTTTTACTAAATGAGTGATTGGGAAGTTTGGGTTAGTTGAGTCTAGTGGGGAAAGTGCCACAAACTCTCGAGAGTAAATAAAACTAAGATCTTAGCCGTGTCCCCGGTTATGGACAATTTGAGTAACTAAACAAGGTGGTTGACAGAAGAATCTCATTCATTCCAATTTCTAAATTAAAATTTGATGGGTGAACAAGGGTAGAAGAGATATTGGTTTTCATGCCATGTTTATCTCATAAATAGCTGGTTTTAAAAGAAATGAATTTTGAAAGCATAGGATAAAATTTGCTTTGCGCAAGAGCCTTGAGATCCACCAGCCAAATATGCATGTAGAGATAGTCTTGCCATTTATAAACCACCATAGTATGACACTTGCCAGCCTGTCACAAGGTATTGACCCAAATTCCCTGGGCTGCAACGTTAATGTTGCAGGTTGTTCAGACGAGGATTAAGGACGTTTGATTTCTTTCGAGCTTACAACCAACATGGTCGCCAGTGGCACATGGAGATGATGGAGCTCAGTGTTACTTTACTATGCTGCTTGAACTCTGAATAATATTTGTGAAACTTTATTTTATTTAAGCTATCTTCGGCTATGCAAGTTGTAATAAAGTACTTTATTTTTGGATCATTCGTACGTGCGATGTAATAACGTTTAACATTTATGCATGATATTACATCCTGTTGGTGAATGCTAGCCATACTCGATCCAGGGCCTAGCAAATTCACGAAGTATTCTTGCTTTTCAAAGTGAGGGTGCTACACATGGCCGCCGGGACTATGCTTGAGGGCTACTGTCACAATTGTGGAACACGAGGCTTCCCTGATGCGGTCAAAGTGGGTCCACCACCAGTGGCCCCACCAAGAAGGCAAACAAGGCAAAGGTTCAAGGCTGGCAGATGGGCCCCCCATCTGCCCCATGACAACCAGGCAAGGACGGCATCGACAACCACGACTAAGGGCTGGGAGACCTCCCGGGGTCGCCCTCAACCCGGTAGACGACGCGGAGGTCCCGGAGACCCGGACGCCCGGCAGGAGGCCAGGCTCACCCCCGGGATCCAACCTCCGTACAAGCGGAGAGGATAAGCTTGCCAGCACCGGCTGGAAGCTCCTTGAAGACTTGGGCGCCAAGAAGACGGAGGCGCCGCGAGGGGACACGGTCGGAAATGTGTCAGCCTTTGTCCGCACGCCCTGCAAAAGGTGGGCAACCGCACCCAACCCCCCTCAGAAGAATACTTGGACGAGAAGAGGCCACTTCGCCCCCTAAGAAGAACCTGGAGGGGTTTTCCCGCCTAAAACCCCTCCGCCCCCAAAGGTGCCCCTGTGGGATCCCCTTAGCCTATAAAAGGAGGAACAAGGCACCTGAGGGAAGGGACGGATTTCCAGAGAGTCAGAGGCTAGGCTTGGTAGCGCACCAGATGAAGAGTAGCAGAAGCGAGAGGTGATCTCCTCCGGGACAGGATCTGCTCGTCTTCAACCTCTATCAAACACCTCCCGGGTTATCACCCGCAACCACCTCTGTAAGCTACACCATGATAAACCACTCAATCTAGATATGCAGGAGTAGGGCTTTTAGCCTCCGGGCAGCCTGAACCTGGGTAAACTCCCTGTGTCCCTGTGTTGCTTGCTAGTACGTGGATCGGAGGTCTTGACGAGGTTCTCCTGGCGGACGACGTCTCCCAGCCTCGTTCACGCCCCGTGCCGAACCTAAAAAGGGGGTATCCTTTACTCAAGGTGTCCGTGATCCAAGACACGACATCTGGCGCGCCAGGTAGGGGGCGCAAGCGCTGGTTTCGTCTCCATCCACTCACTACTAGGAAAAGGGTTATAGGGAGGTTGGCATTCTGTGGCGCACCCTTAATTAGTGCGCCACATAATTTATTCTGTGGCGCATGGCAGATGATGCGCCACTGAAGTTTTTGACTTTCTGTGGCGCATCTTTTGTCCATGCGCCACAGAAAGCTGGACTTCTGTGGCGCATCGTCCACCATGCGCCATAGAAAGAGGGACTTCTGTGGTGCACGACCCGTCATGCGCCACAGAATTTTGGTGGGTCCCACCTTCAATCATTGGGCCAGGGTCCATCTGGGCTTTTTCTGTGGCGCACCGTTGTTGGTGCGCCACAGAAACTAAGCTTTCTATGGCGCATGGCACGAGATGCTCCACAGAAAGCTGACTTTCTGTGGCGCACCAGCCACGGTGCGCCACAGAATATCAGCTTTCTGTGGCGCATCTCGTTCCATGCGCCACAGAATGTTCGCGTCCATACCTACAAAAAGGTGGTAGACCACCTTTCCCCATGTGACCCCTTCTTCTTCCTCCCATCTTACCCGAGCTCCTCCTCTCTCCCATGCCATTTTGACCATCCTATTCTCCATTATTTGTTATTAAACCTACCACAATTTGATATATAATTGGTGAGGGCTTGGGGAGAGTCTCCATATATATTCTCCTCCTCTCTTTTTGTCCGCTATTTTCTCTCCATCACCACACACTCTCTCTCATCGATCACGGTCACGTCTCGGCAACGGATCTAGATCTACAAGGTGGGTATTGGTGTATGGATGTTTGTTGAAGGCATGAGAAACTTGTCGGCGGGCGATTTACACGTATATGCATGAAACTTGTGTGTGTGGTTTGATTGAATCTTTGCATGTTGTAGCTTGCGCCGGCGTGGTGCATGGATGTTTGCCGAAATGTTGATTCATTTCCATTTCGGTGAATTTTTGCACCACCCATATGTCCTACTTTTAGGGGAAGTCATGCCAAATTTTTTCGTCGAACATTTCCGACTTTTCGACTTCCCGCATGAGAAGCTTGTATGTGCGTGAGCATGTTGCGATTACTTAATTCTAATTAATAACACATACTCTATATGTATACCGCGTAGGCGACCATGGTCATCAAGATGAGCTCCAGTCGAATCGACAACTACAAGGAAGAAGCGAAGGCGGAAATGAGACGGTGCAACGGGCGCCAGATACGTTGTCCGTGTCGAAGTTGCAAACTTGTGAGATGGATCGGCCCTGATTCTGGACAATTGGAGGAACACCTGCTCAGGCGCGGTTTCATGGAAGGCTTCAACCAAGCGCCGACAGCAAATGCTGCGGCTGAAGACGAGGGCGGGCAAGATGATCGTGACAACGGAGATGCCGACATACATGGTCATGATTGTGGTGGAGAAGACGTTAACACGCCGCAGAGCTCGCTAATGTCGGCCTTGATGGATTCTCACGTTCAAGAACTCCTCCTCAAGAACGCGAACACCGTTAGAGAGAAAGCCAAGCTGGCGCAAATGGAGATAGACGGGAATACTCTGTTGTATCCTGGGTGTCGGCCACAGGATACGCGCTTGCAAGTAACGCTTGATGCTCTGGAGATGAAGTTGGAGAACAAATGGACCGATGCGAGCTTCAACAAGAACATGCAATTCTTCCACGAGCGTCTTCCCGAGGGGAACACATTGCCAACTAGTATCAAGGAGGCCAAGAAAGTCGTTTGCCCTCTTGACCTACCGCACGTTAAATACCACGCCTGCGTCAATGATTGCGAAATTTATCGGGGCGAGTACGCGGACCGAACCACATGTCCGGTGTGCGGCCAAGGACGGTACAAGAGCCGTGGGAAGAAAGTTCCTCAAAAAGTGGTATGGTATTTTTATATCACTCCCCGTCTGCAGCGGTACTTCGTGGACCCTAAAGAAGCAAAGCTCATACAATGGCACGCGGAAAGGGAGAAGCCCGAAGAAGATCCAGAGAAGGGCAGGATCCTTACACACCCTTCAGACGCTAGCCAGTGGCAAGAGTTGGACGCCGTCGCCAATTTCGGAGGCGATGCAAGGAACGTCAGGCTCGGTATGAGCACCGATGGACTCAATCCGTTCGGTAACCAGAGTAGCACGCATAGCACCTGGCCCGTGTTTGTATCGCCTTACAACCTTCCCCCGTGGTTGTGCACGAAGCAAAGGTATATACACATGAGTATTCTCATTCAGGGGCCGAAACAAGCAGGTGTTCACATACATACGTATCTCGCGCTGTTGGAAGAGGAGTTAGCCACGTTGTGGGCGACGCCAGTCCATACGTGGGATGCCTACACTGGAGATTATTTCCCCATGAGTTGCTCACGACGGTGCAGGACTATCCTGGTTGCGCGTATGTATCTGGCCAGGTAGGCCACGGATTCTGCGCATGTGTCAGGTGCATGGATAGGACCCCGCATCTCCAGCTACCAAGGAATCCCGGGTCTTCGAAAACTGTGTACCCAGGGGCTCGAAGGTGGCTTCACATGGATCACCCGTGGAGAAAACGCGGTGACCTGTTCAATGGTAAGGACGAGCTCGATGGAGCCCCGAGCCCAAGGAGCGGCACAGAAATCGACGAGCTGTTGAGAAATTGGGAGGAGTGCCCCGCGTCGGGAAAGAAACGACCAAAGGTAGATCCGCTGCTGGGTGTATGGAAAGCGAGGTCTGTTTTCCACGACTTGCCGTACTGGAAGGTCCTCAAGACGCCACATAGCCTTGATATGATGCACATTACGAAGAATTTCACCAAGAGTCTGCTTGGCACTCTTTCCAACATGCCGGAAAAGACCAAGGATGGGACGAAAGCAAGATACGATCTGAAATGCCTTGGTGTCAGGAAAGATCTTCAGGCCCCCAATAGTGATGATGACAACGATGGTGATGATGATCAGACTGAAGGGACTCAAGGTCACCGCAAAAGGCTAAAGAGGAACACGGTGGTGCTTCCCGCTACGTGCTTCACTATGAGTCTGGAGGAGCTCGAGCAGTTTTACAGGTGTCTTGTAGGAGTCAAATTTCCTCATGGTTATGCGGGAAAGATAAGCAGATATATGGACGCAACGAAGAAGAGGTTTACCGGGATGAAGTCTCACGATTGTCACGTGCTGATGACGCAGATACTTCCCATTGCGATTCGAGGGATAATGGACGAGCATGTCCGTGATACGCTGCTTGCTCTTTGCAACTTTTTCGACGTCATCAACAGGAAGACGATCGGCGTGAGGCAGCTCGACCGGCTACAGGAAGAGATCGTGCTGATACTATGCGAGCTCGAGATTTACTTTCCGCCCTCATTCTTTGATATCTGCGTGCATCTCCTTCTGCATGTCGTTGATGACATCAGGGAGCTCGGGCCAACGTTCATGCACTATATGATGCCATTCGAAAGGATGAACGGTGTCATGAAAGGATACGTCCGCAACAGGTCCTATCCAGACGCAAGCATAGCCAAGGGCTTTCTAACCTCTGAGTGCATCTCCTTCTGCCAGAATTATCTAAGCACCGAGAACCAGGATGTTGGTCTGCCCATGAGGAAACACTTCGGCAGGCTCAATGGATATGGTCACCGAGAGGGCAGCAGCACAACCTTTGTCAGCATGCAGGGTCAAAAGGACGACTTTGACAGGGCTCACCGGGTCGCGCTACAACACTTATAGTTGATCGAAACTTGGGTGGAACAGCACAAATGCTTACTCGAGCAACATTACATCAAACTGGGCCGACCGAGGAAGAAGGGAGACGTAACCAGAGCGCACAACTCTACCTTCACGCGTTGGTTCAAGCAAAAGCAACTGGAGCTAGCAAAGAAGAAAGCACCATCTACGGAAGATGAAAGACTCATATTCTCCTTATCACTGGGTCCCTCGCACAACGTAAAGACCTATCAGGCGTACGACATCAACGGCTACAGATTCTACACTGAGGAAAAGGACAACAAGTCAGAATATCAAAACTCAGGAGTAACTATGCTATCCTACGGCGATGAGGAGGCTACTATCAAGGAAAGATACTTCGGAAGGATTGAGGACATATGGGAGCTCAACTACTGTGGAGAGTTGGTGCCAATGTTCCGTGTAAGATGGGCCAAGGACGTCGTCAAAGAAGGCCGGTATTTCACCACCATGGTAATACCCGATGCCAAATCGAAGAACGCCTCCACGAAAAATGAGCCATGGGTACTCGCTAGCCAAGTCGAGCAATGCTTTTTCATTACCGACCCGTCAAAGCCTAGCCGTGTTGTCGTGAGGAGGGGCAAGAGGAGCATCATCGGAATGGAAGGAGGCGCCACCGAGCAAGACTTGGACAACGAGCCAAAGATCGAGGAGGAATTCGACAAGTTCTTCGACATGCCTACTAGTAGTACACAAAGAAGGAAGACCTCTGTACCTACTAAAGGTTGTCCGTTCACGCGAAGAAATCTCAAGGTCACCGGCCTAAAGTTTTCAACCGCGAAGAAGGGAAAGAAGAGAAAGTAGCTCGCGGAACCGAGACGGAGAAGCGACTTTTTTGGTGTGTGTGTGTGTGTGAGAGAGAGACAATATAGGAGCATATATATGTATCATCATGAATATGTATGAGACATTGTGTGTGAGACAATGCAAGAGAGAGTTATGCATGTATTCAATGAACTAAATATGTATGAGACATATTAATTGTGTGCATTTTCTGAACCAAACTTAACCAAAAAAACTTTAAAAAAAAGTTCAGAAAAAAGTTACAATGAAAGAGTTATGTATTCAATGAACTAAATATGTATGAGACATATTAATTGTGTGTATTTTTTGAACCAAACTTAACCAAAAAAAACTTAAAAAAAGTTCAGAAAAAAGTTTTAAAAAAACTGAGACAGCCAGGATTCGAACCTGGCTGCCCCAAGTTTTTTACATGTGTGTAGCCACTGGACTATGTTGCTGTGCTTGCACAGAACAGCCAGCAGACTATTTTAGCACTTCAGGCCACACAATTCTGTGGCACATGTGAGCTGGTGTGCGCTACAGAAATTCAGAATTCTGTGGCGCATGGGACAGGGGATGCGCCACAGAATTCCTGATTTCTGTGGCGCACGCCAGCTCAGATGCGCCACAGATTTTTTCGCGGCCACTTACATGTGGGGCCGCCCCGCGCTGCCCCTTTCTTCTCCAAATTTCGTAAGTCCTAACTGCCGCGCGCCTCGCCCTCTGCTCTCGTCGCCCTCGCCGGAGAACCACCCTGCCGCCGCCCCCAACTCGCCGCCCACCCTACGCGCGACCCACCATCGTCGCCGGCGACCTCCCCTGCGCCCCGGCTGCCCCTGCCCGCGCCGCGCCCACACCGCGCGGCAACCTCCCGTGCGCCCGGCAACCTCCCGTGCGCCCTAGATCGACGCCGCCATCCCTCCTCCCGGCTCTCTCCTCGCCCGCGCAGGTATCTCTTCTCCCTCCTCCCTCCTCTCTCCCTGCCGTCTTCCTCCTCCTCCCTCCTCTCCACCGACCTATGCACTCTAGGTGCTTGTGGAAATGTCCCGAGCAGAGCTTCCCCTGGCCGCCGCCTTCCTCCGCGTCGTCCACCTCGCCGCCTTGCCCTTTGCCACCGTTGTACAGCGCCGAGATGAAGATCTCCGGGAGCTGGACCCCTCCTCTGGCCGCCTTGCCCTTCCCCTGGCCGCCGCCTTCCTCCGCGTTGTCCACCTCGCCGCCTTGCCCTTTGCATTTTTTGAGAAATCAAATGCAGTACCCTTTTCCTTGTGCTTCAGATATTTCAGAGGTGTATCCTTTGTACCATCCAAAGATGATACCTTCCAAAATTCATGTGTTTTCTTCTAGTTTGTATGCATTACTAATTTAGTTTGTATGCACCGTAAAAAATCAATGGCAAAATTCATGTTTTCTTGAATTTTGCTTTTGGAGTACTTCTGTTTGTACATTAGCCAGTAGGTACGAAGAGGAAGAAATGTTGCCCTTTTGTTTCCATCCTTTACCAATCATTATACCCTTTTCTGTCCTACGCCAATTAGTTCAAATTCTGTATTTGAGTGCATATACCAGCCTGAATAAGTGCGTGCTTGATCTAAAAATCTTGGTTAAATGAACTTGCCATGTGTTGTGCAAAATGTCAAATTTGATACAATTGTGTTTTAGAAATGCTTGATGCAATGCTTGATACAATTGTGTTTTAGAAATGCTTGATGCAATGCTTGATGCCATGGATGCACACTAATTGGTTGATGCAATGCTTGATGCAATGTACATTAAAAAAATGCATTTACCAAATTATTTAGGCAAAGTTGATGAAACTGCTAAGTCTGAAAAACCTGTGTAGATTAGCCACCTTTGCATGCAAATTCTGGTAAATCTGCTCCACCAAAATTTGTAAACTTCATATCATTAGAAAGAACTAAACCTATAGATTCATAGGCATGAATTGTTTGTCCAAATTAAACAATATAGCAGACTAAATCAAGTAGGCAAATTTGCTATGTTTTATCTGTTTTCTGAAAAACCTGATGAAACTGCTAGTCTGAAAAAACTGTGTAGATTAGCCACCTTTGCATGCAAATTATGGTAAATCTGCTATACCAAAATTTGTAAACTTCATATCATTAGAAAGAGCTAAACCTATAGATTCATAGGAATGAATTTTTTGTCCAAATTAAACAATATAGCAGACTAAACCATGTAGGCAAAGATGCTATGTTTTATCTGTTTTCTGAAAAACCTGATGAAACTGCTAAGTCTGAAAAAACTGTGTAGATTAGCCCCCTTTGCATGCAAATTCTGGTAAATCTGCTCCACCAAAATTTGTAAACTTCATATCATTAGAAAGAGATAAACCTATAGATTCATAGGCATGAATTGTTTGTCCAAATTGAACAATATAGCAGACTAAATCATGTAGGCAAAGTTGCTATGTTTTATCTGTTTTCTGAAAAACCTGAAAACTGAAGAAAAGGTTCTGTTTTAAACTCTTAATAACATTTAACCTAGATTTATGTACTATGCAGTTTGAAGAGGAGAGACCTCGACGCTACCGCCGCCGACAGCCCGCCGCCACCGGAGGAGCTCGTCGACAAGTGGTGAGAAATTATGGATGTGTTGTGAATGGTGTTGATGGATATATGTGTGTCCACGACCATCGTGTCGTTGTTGTTTGTGCTCCGACCATCGTGTCATCGAGATGTTGATAGTATTTCAGAAATGCTTGTGCAGGTACCCCGTGAGGACTTGAGATTGCCGGAACGTCGATTAACTTCCGTTCCGGCAAATTCGGGTACTCCATATGTCCCTTTTTTAGCAAAGGTCATGCCGAAATTTTTCATGAATTTTGGCATGACTTTGCTAAAAAAAGGGACATATGGGGTATTGCGACTAATGCATGGGCCGGGGTATCTTAGTACTAAATTAAGTGATGTTTTTTTTATATTTGTTGTACTAACTTTTGCCTCTTTTTAATGAAGTGCAAACATGTCGGCCGACGCGCCCGGCCCTTCTAAGCACATGAGCGTCGAAGAAGAAGCACGAGAAAAGAACATGTCGTTCTGGGACGTGAACCCGGAGATGGGGGATGCGGAGGCTGCCGAACTGGCTCGTGATGGCGATGGTGACTTCCACACTACTAGGAAAAGGCTTATACGTAAGCCACGTATCCGTGGCGCACTGTAAGCATTGTGCGCCATGGCTAATTATGCGTGGCGCACCTCTTGGTGCTGCGTCACTGACACAAACTTATCCGTGGCGCAGGTTTCTGAGATGTGCGCCACGGCTAAGATGGGCCCTGGCCGGCGCGGCCTGTGCGCACTCAGGCGTGGCGCGGCACAAACATGTGCGCCACGGGTAGCCTCTTAGCCGTGGCGCACGGTAATACCCTGCGCCACGGGTAAGTGTAGCACCCGGCCGGCCCACACAGAGGGGAAATAAGAGCGCATCGATCCCCAGTGTGGCGCCGCTCTCGATCCGGCCCTGATCTCCTCCTCGCGCCGCCTCCGCCTCCTTCCCGCGCCGCCTCCGCCTCCTCCCCGCGCCGCCTCCGCCTCCTCCCCGGCCGCCTCCGCCTCCGCCACCAGGAATCCCGCAGGAGCAGGAGGACCCCACGGCGACGGCGCTCGATCCGCTGCTCCACGGCGACGGCGCGCGGCACTGGTAAGCCACCTCCCCGCCCCTATCCCTGACCCTCCTCCGCCTCCTCTCTGCCCTCCTGCTCCCCCGCCCCTAACCCTGGATTGACGGCCCTCTCCAACTCCCTCTCCCTCCCGCTCCCTTCCCCCAAGCTCCCCCTCGTGGTCCGCGCCGCCGCCCCCTATACCTCCCCTCGCGGTCCACTCCGTCCCGGCCGCCTCGCGGAGCACGACGTCGTGCTCGCCCTCGCGGACTCCCGCGGCATCCCGCGCGCACCCGCAGCCGGACCTCCTCTCCTCCCTTGCCGACGCCGGCCGCCCCGACCTCGTCTGCGCCGTCCTCCGCCAGGCCGCCGACCTCCGCTCCTCGCCGCGCTCCGCTGCTTCCTCGATCTCCCCGGCCTCCGACGCCGCCTACGACGCCAAGGGACGCAGGGAAGAAGGAGAACGCCGTCGAGCACCGTGGACTGCGTCGACTCCCTTGTCCTGGCCGCGGCCGTGTCTGAGCTGGACGGCGGGGAGGTGGCCGGCCTGATGAGGTACCTCGTCAAGTGGATCAGTAAGTACTGGAGGTTCTCGGAGGCGCGTCCTTGCCCGGAAGCAGTGGGAGTTCCAGGGTTGGAGCCGTGCGAGAGCGTGCCGTCGCTCGGTGCGGTGACCAGGGGGATGGGGCTGGAGTGTGCATGTGTAGCTTTTGCGCAACATGGTCTAGGTCTCGCCACCTCTCCGTGCAATGAGATCGGCATCGGCTACAACCTGTCTAGGTGAGCTCCAGCTCCTCTGCTCCGAGTTATGGCCAGCGTGTTCTAGTGTTAGGGTTTTGATAGCTAGGGTCAGGATTTGGTTCTAGTGTTTTAGTGTTCCGGTCAATAACACTAGTTAGGCTTATTAGGTGAGCTGCTGGCTTGAATGGCCGTAATGGTTATGGCTTTAGCTAATTGCTCTGGTTGAGTAGGTACACTAGATGTATATGGTCCGTGGCTGCTACTTGCTGGTATTCTCTTACATTATATGTGCTATTTTCTTTCTTAACCACCGGACTGAATTCTGTGCTTGTTTCGAACTTATTTTCTTCGAAAGCCGATGATTAAAATGTTGTGGCACTAGGTTGTAGGCCTGCAGGTCTGGTGAGCCTTGTGATATGCACAAGTACCAAGTTTTGTGCATCATACTTGGCTCACCAGATCCTGCAGGTCTACTTGTGTGTCCGACCTAAGTATGAGGCGCAAAATCTAAGTCATTTTTATTTTGTTTTGTCTTTTTCTTCTAAGCCGATGATTAAAATGTTGTGACACTGTATGATTCAGGGAGGAGCTAGTGAACCTTGTGATATACACAAATAAATATTTTGTGCATCCTACTTGGTTCACTTGCTCCGTCTCTGAAATGTGTGTCCAATTTAAATATGTATGAGGCACAAATCCGAAATCATTTTGTTTTTTCTTTCTCTTTCCGAATGCCGATGATTAAAAATGTTGTGGCACTATGTGGTAACCCTGAAGGTCTGCCGAGCCTTGTGATATGCACAAGTACAAGTCTTGTGCATCCTACTTGGCTCGGCCGATCCTTCAGGGCTACTAATAATTGTGTGTCCGACCTAAGTATGAGGCGCAAAATCTAAGTCATTTTTATTTTGTTTTGTCTGTTTCTTCGAAAGCCGATGATTAAAATGTTGTGGCACTAAGTTGTAGGCCTGCAGGTCTTGTGAGCCTTGTGATATGCACAAGTACCAAGTCTTGTGCATCATACTTGACTCACAAGATCCTGCAGGTCTACTTGAGTGTCCGACCTAAGTATAAGGCGCAAAATCTACGTCATTTTTATTTTGTTTTGTTTTTTTCTTCTAAGCCGATGATTAAAATGTTGTGACACTAGGCATTTTAGCCTCCCTGCAGCGAACGGCACACAACGAGCGTCTACCTTTGTCACCGAACCCAATGGCTGGATTTAGCCTACCTGCTGGCATGTTCCCTGGCATTATTGTTTTGTCTTTGTTCACCGGCCAGCCATTGGATCCACCTCCTGTAGGTCGGTGAATAAAGACAAAACAACGATGCTGTTGGAAACACAAGCCCTCAGGTAGGTTGAATCCAGCCACTGGATTTGGGTGACACAATAATGAATTGCCGAGGATCCTGCAGGTCTGCTTGTGTGTCCGACCTAAGTATGAGGCGCAAATCCGAAATCATTTTGTTTTTTCTCTCTTTCTGAATGCCGATGATTAAAATGTTGTGTCACACTATGTGATTCAGGGAGGTGCTAGCGGACCTTGTGATATGCACAAATAAACATCTTGTGCATACTCTTACTTGGTCCGCTTGCCCCGTTCCTGATCAATGTGTGTCCAATCTAAGTATGAGGCATAAACTCAAATCATTTTGTTTCTTCTCTATGAATTGACAAAGCCGATGATTTAAACTATGCCATGGTAAAGGCAAGGAGAGTGTGTACAATGCCTTGTAGTATATACAATTGGAGTGTTTGTATTAATACATGGTCTTGTACACACTCTTTTTGCCTTGTTTTGCACGGCAATGATATATGAGGCTTTCCATTGTTAACTTCTCGCATTTCGTAAATTTTAATATTACTTTTGTAACAAAATTTTGACTTAAGCATTTTTTACTTAGGTGTTCTCGGTGACGATGTCCATGTTGGACCAGAGGGGCGATGTGCGGGACTGGGCTCCACCGGGCTGGCACTGGGAGGTGCTACCTTCCGGGACGCGTAGCTTGGTGAGGAATCCGGGTGACGTCGTCGACCCTGATCTTCTGTGGTGGCAGTCGCGTGGGCCACGCTCGGTGCAGACGGAGCCGGCCCCTGAGGAGGAGGTACGTCGCCGTATTAGGGAGGAGGACGAGCACGTCCGTCGATACATGTATCTGCTGGTTAGGCAGTATGACGGTAGGTGGTCGTTTCTTCAGAGGGTTCCTGCTCACGTGAGTTATGACCCTGTGAGGGTTCCTTCTCTTTGGATGCGTAGCGCCGCCGTCGACTCAGTACAGTTCGATGAATCAGAAAGTTCATGTTGAAATTAGCTAAGCTTCATGTATTAGCTACTGGATATGTAATAATATGATCGATGAACTGTGATTGTGATCAACTTTGTGTAATAATATGATCGATGAACTATGATTGGAAATTGTGTATTTGTACTGGTTTATCAAATATTTCTCTCTATATAATATTGGAATATGAATTTCCTGTAATGTGATATATCTGTTTGTATAAATACCTGTATAAATACCGTATTTTCTGTATATAAAAAATACAGAAAAACTTAGCCGTGGCGCATGACAGAAGGTAGCCGTGGCGCACCCTAGCCGTGGCGCATGAGTAAGCGGTGCGCCACGGATACTTCCCCTTAGCCGTGGCGCAGGATAGACATGTGCGCCATGGGTAATAGTCGTGGCGCACATCTGTGCCTGCGCCACGGGTAAGTTTGGTTACCCGTGGCGTGGCAATCCGTGGCGCAGGCCCCTGCGCCACGGGTAGCCTTATTTGGTGCGCCACGGGTAGCCTTTTCCCTAGTAGTGCCAAATAGAGATGGAGATGGAGGATGCGGAGGACACCGACGGAGATGGGGACGCAACCACCACCACCGATGGCGGCGACCACACGGATGTCGGGGGGTGACGACCACACGGATGGCGGTGGTGGTAACCCGACCGCTAGGAAGCTTAAGAAGCAGAGGAAGGAGCGGACACCGCAAGCGGTCGGCACCGTCACCGACACGTTCACTAAGGTCTCCAAAAATGGCCAACCCCAGGAGCCATGGGACGTCACAAAAGGGTACGGAATGCAACTAGGGTGCATCCTCCGGGAAACCGTGTCGATCAACACGTATGACCTCAGGAGAGCGGAGAATGAGGCTTTGCGCACACAACTCCTCAAGAGGCTTCACGAACGATACATTTTCCCGGACGATGGAAACAAAAAGGTGGACAGCTTCGCCATGACGAAGATGAACAACGCCTTGATCAGCTGGAGAGGCCGGGTGAAGGCGAAGATTGGAAAGGGTCTTAGCTGGGAAGAGATCAGTGCCAAAGAGCCGTACATCGACAAAGAAGAGTTCGAGGCATTGAAGTTGTCCTTGGCACCTCCGGAGGCTGAAAAATGGACCGAGTGGGGGAAGCAAATGCGGGCAATGAACTTAGGCAACCACCGTTTGGGAAGCGGCGGTTACGCAGGGAAAAAGCCTGTTTGGGACAAGGAGGATGCCGAGGTTGCGAGACTTGGGAAAGAGAACCCTTGGCATAAAATCACGGACGAGCAAGTTAGGAACTTTGTTCGGTCCCGCTACTATCTGAAGCCGGGGACGGGGGAATTTGTTACCGACTACAAAGATGTGCTGGATTTCGAGAAACTTCTAGTAAGGAACTTAAAGTCCATTTTCGTTGATTTCTATACATGGGTTCACGTTTATTTGCTTTGTCCGTAGGAGGCTGAGTTGAAGGCTGAGGCTGAGTCCGGCCCGTCGTCCCAGGAGGCAGCCGGCCCGTGGGACACGACTTTCAACCGGGCGATGAATGTTTACAAGGGGAGGGACAAGTCAAAGCTGCCGACGTCAGCTGGCCGTGTGACCGGCTTTGGTACGGCGATGAAGTTCATCGAGTACTACAGCACGGACACCGACAAGAAAAGGGAGAGGAGGAGGCCGACTAAAGATAGAGCCAAGGTTATTGAGCTAAGGAAGAAGGTGGAGACATTAGAGAAAGAAAAGGTGGACTCCAGCATGGTGGACAAGCTAGTGGCCGAGAAGCTGGACGAGAAGCTCCGGACTTTGTTACCCCCTGGATTGATAGCTGCTTGGCAAGCGGGAGGTCAACAGGGGCCGATACACATGAGCAGCACCTCCAGCAATAACGTGTCGCCGGTCCTGCTGCCCCCTGTCGTGTCGCCGGTCCTGGTGACCCCACCGGTGCCCCCCCGGCCGGAGAATAATGACAATGCGCATGAGCGCCCGGACAATGATAGGCCAGCCGCCGGCACCGACGCCCTTGTCTCGACATTAGCCGAGCTCAACGCCATCGACAAGGTAACTAATTAGTTAGTCCGCGACATCTTTTATGACTACATATGCCTTTGATGACTGCCATATCTCATGCATGCATGGTGCCCAACATGTGTTGACTCCCAGGACACGCCTTGCATACTCCTGCATAGGGTGGGGGCTGGCGGAGAGTTGAAGGAAGTCGCGTTGGCCAAGATAATACAACCTCTGACCCGCGATATACACAACACTCGAATGAGTGAGGCCGTGATGAAAGTCAATGTCAAGGAGGTACTGCCTGAGTTCCGTGACATCGACCCCCCCCCCCCCCCCCCCACGCAACCTCCGGGAGCTGACAAACACATGAAGCTTGGCGAATGCGGAAAGTGGATGATGGAATGGCCGAAGACCCAGATTCATCTTGGGGATGTTCTTCATGGGGTCGGTCGCACCGATGGCGCCACCTCGAGGCCTCGGCTCCCGCTCGTTCGGCCCCCGTCGAGGCGGCCGCAAAAAACTATTGCGGAGGAACCGGCGCCACAAGCAGCCATCGCCACCACCCAGAAGGAACCGCCGGTCGCCGCCCCCACCGGCCGGAAGCTACCGCCGGTCGCCGCCACCACCGGCCGGAAGCTACCGCCGGTCGCAGCCACCACCAGCCGGAAGCTACCACCGGTCGTCGCCGCCACCAACCGCCACAAACAGTTGTTGGGAACGTCTTCACCGGTTAGTTCTGACTTTCCGAATTCCCCGACTTTCCGACTCTCCCGACTAACAGATGTGCTATCGTTTAAGTTTAGGACAAAGCCGTTGCACCTGAACTTGGTGGCAACGAGGAGGAGGACAATGATGTCAACGTTGATGACTACATCAACACTGGCGCCTGCAGGGATGATATGTACATGCCTCATGTGGATGAAGAACCCTTCCGTGACCACTGCGGTCAAGCTGCTCGTCCCACTTCATGCACACAACGCCTGTCCTTCACGCCTCCGGATGCCGGCGATCATCAAGCTCCCCCGGGTAACGTTTTCAGCCCTAACACTCTGATGGAAACTGTTAAAGCGGGGTTCACTGCACCCCCACAATCCCCAGAGAAGAAGAACAAGATCAAGAAGCATAGGAAGAGAAAAGGATCCTCCACCTCTGCGAGCCAGCCAACTCCTAAGATCCGGGGTCTTGAAGACACGATTCCACCCAGTGCGGATGGCTTCCCCCGAGTTCATGTAGCTGGTGAACCTATCTTGTCTGGGGACTTGCTCCGCCTCGCAGAAGGACCCATGATTGCTTTGCAGCAAAATATCTTGTATCTGGAGGTGCAGCTTCTTAAAGAAAAGCATCCGAGTTACCCGGCGTTCGCGGTCCAGGTGCCAAAGGAGCTGGTGGACTTCGTCCAGGAAGACCCCGCGGATGTGTTCTTCATCGCGTACGAGGACATCTTCAAACTCTTTCACACTCAACAGCTGGACTATAACATGGTCCGCCTATATGCGCTCGATATGGCGATGAAGATCAGGAGAGATGCGACCCCGTACGTCGTGATAGTGGATCCTTACTACATGCGCGACAGCCATCTGGAGGAAGGGTCAAAGACAAGGGAAACGGCCACGACGTACCTTGTAAAGGTCATGCTGGCCAACAAGAGGAAGAACGCCCTTCTTCTGCCTTTCTTTTTCAAGTAAGTACACATCCGCTCGCCACCGTCGGATCTTATGCCTTCTTGTGCATTTCTTCGATCGCTCATCCTTTGTCCAACATTCTGTTTCAATTGTTTTGAGCAGGGACAAGTACTGCGCACTCATCTGCGTAAACCCGAGGTGGTCCGTTGCCACTTATTTGGACTCGGGGAATAAATCCACGCCGAGACGATACACCAGAATAAACGGTGTTCTGGATGACGCTCTCGAGGCCTATGCCCAAAAGGGCGGCCCATTCCATAACAAGTCGGAATTCTTCACGGAGGACAACACACACAAGTTTCAGCATGGGACCGGCATCCATTGCATCAAGCAACTGGATGGCAGCGTGAAGGAGGCCTACTACGCCCTCAATCACCTTAAAGGAATTGTCCGGGATTGCGAGAAAACGAAGTTTCCATCGGGTCTCGCAGAATACACCAAATTAGAGGATGCTCTCACCGATGCTGATTACAGAGCAGACTTCCATCACATCCGGTTGCAGTTGACAATGATCATCCTCGAAGATGTCCTTCACAAATCAGGGTCCTACCACCACCACAGAGGTATTATATATAGAAGTGCACGTGCAGGGTTATCTATTATATATATGCTATGCTATGAAACCCAAATAGGATAGCCATATGATTGTATTGTCTCTCTACTTAGATGAATAAATTATACTCTATTTTATATCACTAACCTATATATATATAGCCCAATTTATCTTCAGGGTTGTCTCAGAGGAGTATCGAAGAACGACTAGAGGCACAGTATGACACCAGGGAGTGGAGGACGAAACAAGGCTTTCTACCGTTCCCGGAGCCGCGAAAGTAGAGGACTCCATGATTATGCATGCTCCCGGATCATAGTTAGGCGGCGAACACTTGATTTGTAATGTGTAGTGTGAAATGTTGAACTTTTGGTTGTATATACATGACTAGCTAATTGTGTTTACATTCGGCACTTTTGTGACTATGTGTATATATATATGTATCTCGATCGGGCCCACTAAGTAATATGTGTGATGATATATTGATTAATACCTTTGTCTGTTTATATACCTATCAAATATACCTGTATTTTCTGTATAAACCTATATAAATACTGTATATATGTGTATTTGTACAGCAAAATGAAAAAATACAGTATTTCTGTTTAATATTTCTGTGGCGCACGTTTTTTATTTTTTGTGGCGCACCACGTGTAGTGCGCCACCGAATGACTCTTCATAGGGGTCTGCCGACCTATTTCTGTGGCGCACTGCCCGTGGTGCGCCACAGAAAGTTGGGATTTCTGTGGCGCATGTCCTTGGTGCGCCACAGAAAAAAAAATTGTGGCGAGAATTCTGTGGCACACCAGGAAAACCTTCGGGTGCGCCACGGAATTGTAAAACCATGCGCCACTGATAGCCTGTTCCGTGGTAGTGACTTTGTGATCTTCGCCGAGATATACCTCGAGTTCTTCACCGACCATGCCGCCGAAGAAGAAGCCTGACGTTGCGGCTTCCAAGCCGGTCTCCCCCACTCGCACTCTGGCTTCTGGTGAGCGCCGCGCTGCTGCGGCAAACCAAGGCGCTCCTCTTCCACCGCTTCTAGAGAAGGTGGTGCCGGATGGAGCGGGCGGCAATGTCCCAAGCGGCGAGGACGCGGCTCCACAAGGGAACTTCACCAGGCCTCACCCCTCACGCTCGGGAGGGGAGAAGAGCGTCGACGGCAACACCGTCAAGGATCCCACTGCCGGGGAGAAGAGCGACGGCGTCCGCGCCGGCAAGGGTCAGCAAGGAACCAAGAGCAAGTCGTGCACGCTCCTCTCAGCGGACGCGCAAGCTCACCACGATGCCCTCATCACCGCCAAGGCCCTGATGCAGTTCCCTCCGAGCACCGACAACCCCAAGGTCTACCAGGAGTGGCGGACCCGTGTGGAGGAGCTCCTCCACTTCGCCGACGGCGGTCCCAGGTGTGAGCCCACTCACGATCCCACCGTTGACAGCCCTGAAGCCAAGGGGGTTGAGACGCGTGAACCCCGGAATCATCCCTAGGGCGAGCGCCCAGGCGAGGCTGTACCTCCATGAGCAACCCTCCTGCGGCCGGCCGGGCGAACCATGACTGCGACCCGGTCATCTCCGTTGGGTCATCCTCTACACGCAACCGAGATCTCCGCAACGACCTCAACAACCATCTGCACGAGGACATGCGCACCCGCATCAAGCGCTGCTGCTGTATTAAAATAAGTTGGGTGGTGCCCCAAGCGAAGGCGGAATTGCAGCTAGTAGCAGTTTTCCCTCGTTTAACGAACCGAGGTTTATCGAACCAGTAGGACTTTGAAATCAACAACGAGGTGAATGTTGAAGATCTCTGGTGCTTGACCTTCAACAGACATGGACCTGCACACACTCAACCAAAATACTTTGCCCCCAACGGCGGAAAGGTTGTCAATCTTTCCGGTCTCGCAGAAAACAGAGCGGTTAATTGTATGATGAAATAGAAGAAATATGAAAAGTGACCAGAGGCGTAATGCTGATTAAAAGCAAGTAAATGAGGTTGTAAACAATGTAAAAAGATGGACCGGGGGTCATGGGTTCACTAGTGGAGTCTCTCAAGTAAATAAAATATGCATATGATGGGTGAATGAATTACAGCTAGGCAATTGACAAGATCATGACACAAACCCAATTTAGCAATGACAAAAAGGACATGATAATATTTATGGAGGCATCACGACAAGGAACAAAGACTGTTGAGTCCAACTGCGTCTTTGTCTAAAAAGTCCACAGTGGGATCGCTATCCAACCTGTCACCCAACGGTATTAAGTTGCAAGCAACAGACAATTGCATTAAGTAAAGTGCATGAAGTAAGCAATACTAATATCAAAAGAGACATTAACACCGCTGTTTTACCCTTAGTAGCAACAGCACACCCTTGCCCTTAGACGTTTCTGTCACTCGTGCCCAGGAACAAAAGGGGGCATGAACCCACTATCCAGCATAAATACCCTCTCTTGGAGATACACACAATCACTTGGCCAAAGTAACTACGCACATCAGAGAGCATGCAAGAACATAAATTACTCATATAAGAATCATGCACAATCTGAACATAACTTCGTAATCCATCGGATCCCAGCAAACACATCATATAGCATTACAACAATCGATCTTGATCATGTTAGGCAGCTCACAAGATCATAAGACATAAAGCACAAGAGAGAGACTACCAACTAGCTACTTCCATGGACCCGTAGTCCAAGGTGAGACTACTTACAAATCATCCCAGAGTAAGGCATGACGATGAAGAGCCCTCCGGGATCGATCTCCCCTTCGGCAGAGTGCCGGGATCAGCTTCAGATTGGACCCCGAACTAGGGTTTTCGATGACGGCGCGTCGGGGTCGAGTTTCTAGAAAATAAGGGCCGCCGCAACATTTTTAGGGTAAAAGGCAATTTATAAGCGTCGGAGGGGGCCGAGGGGACGCCCCAGGAGTAGGGGCGGATCCCACCCGTGGGCCAAGGGGGGCTGCGGCAGGAGGCCGTCCCTCCCCTGTGGGTGGCCCCCAGGGCTGCCCTTTGGTCTCCAGGTGTCTTTCGTCGCATAAAAAATCTCCGTATATTTTCGTCCAATTCCGAGAATATTTCCAGAAGTAAATTTCTGAAACAAAAAGACAGCAAAAACAGGGAACTGGCACTAGGCATCTTGTCAATAGGTTAGTCCGACAAAATGCATAAAAATGATATAATTGACAGTAAAAACATGTGACAATATCACAAAACTAGCATGGATCACTCAAAAATTATAGATACGTTTGAGACGTATCGGCATCCCCAAGCTTAACTCCTACTCGTCCTCGAGTAGGTAAGTGATAACAAATAATTTTTAATGAGACATGCAACCAACACAATCTTGATCAAGATAGTAATGCAAATCAAAGGATGTGAATGAAGAGATACAAAACAATTGTCTATAATTGATAGCAAGAAAGCAATGAATAAACAAGTTGAATCATCCAAGCAAAACCTTTCATAAATAGTATGTCAAAGACATGAAAACAATGTGATCAACATATTTGACTAATTCACAAGGATAATAATTCCATGACAAAAGTGTTTGAGAATCAACACAAAGGAAGAAGTAAGCATTAGCAAAGAGCTTCAACTTCCAATGGCTTATCTTAAAGATAAAGTCAATATAAAGATTCATGTTTAATCTTGATAATGTAATATGCTCAACTATACCCAGGGTCAATGCTAGATGTTTGCTTTTGTGGAGATAGAAGGAAAAAGGGAAAACTGACTCAACATTAAAAGTAAAAGAAAGGCCCTTCGCAGAGGGAAGCAGGGATTAGTCATGTGCTAGAGCTTTTTGGTTTTTAAAACAGAAGTAAAATGATTTTGAGGTATGCATGCTTTCGTCAACGACTTCACAACAGAGAAGCTATCTAGTCCCTCATGACAAGCAAGGTTTTTAGACTTGTGAGAGCAGCTGGTTCTTAGAAGAGCGAGTACGCTCTTCTTTCTCCTTGGTTTCACCACTGTCCAATGTTTGGGATGATTTCTCAGATTTGCATTGCGCGGAGGATAATTGTGAGTTATATTTATATTTTGCTTAAGCTGCTCTCGGGTTGATTCAAGTGAAGACGTAATCCATCAACACCGGGTGAAAGGGGGGAAATGACCTCGCTCGTCACACGTTATATCTAGCTCTCTCCAGCTCCCTCATGAGCTTAAAACAGAGGTACAAAGAAGAAGTATTTTGAATTTTTAAAGGTAGCACATGACAAAGTTACTTGGAATGGTAGGAAATACCATGCATATGTAGATATGGTGGACTCAGCTAGCAAGAAAGTTTGGCTTTAGGGATTGGATGCACGAGTGAACCATAGACTCAGTACGAATTTTTAGGCTTAGCAAAAAGAGTGTTTGAAGCAAACATCTAACAATAACCAGTAACAGAACAACATAAGACATTTACCGGTCATAACCATAAAAACTCTACACCGTCTCCCTTGTTGACCAAACAATTCTTTTGATGGAAAGATTAGCACTATGAATTAATAACTGTGAAAAACCACACAATTTCAAGCTTTCAACCATATTTCTTTACTAATCAATTCCACTCAAATAACCAGCAAGTTTAAGCATTCAACTTAACATCTCAAAACAATTGAGAAGCATCAAGTATCCACACCATGATCTACAAAACTATGTAGGCTTTTCATTTTATTCTTTCATCACACAAACAACATTTTGTCGCATTGACAATTCAAGCAATTTTTCAACAACAACTCTCCAACAATTATAAGTGAAGAACAAGAAAGTTTAACTTAACAACTAGCAGCTCTAAACAAGATAAAAGCTAAAAGCGAGAGCTTACTAGAAAACAGACAGTAGCTAAGAATACTCAAAAAGATATAAGCGAAGCAAAGGAGTATTCAAACGAAAAATTGGAGTGTGTCTCTCTCCCACACAAATAAAGCTAGGATCCAACAAAGATATGACCAGCGAACAAACAAACAAAACTGAAAGTAAAAAGACGCTCCAAGCATAGCACATAATATGTAAAGTGATAAAAACGAAGTTCAACGAAGACGACCTTATGATAGTCGATGAAGATGAGGGGATGCCTTGGGCATCCCCAAGATTTGACTCTTGATAGTTCTTGATATTCAGAGGGGGTGCCATGGGGGCATCCCCAAGCTTGAGCTCTGATCCATCCTCGATTTCTTCATATTCCTCTCCTTTGGAACTTAAAAACTCACTTCACACAAAACTTCTCATAATTTGATTAGAGGGTTAGTGCTCATAAATTAAAATGCACATGTGTTCAACTCATGACAAATAACAAACAAACTTCATTGGGCATTAGATACTGTTTACTAAGCCTCAATGTGGCACTCCACCCCTAGAGTATCACATATGACGATGGTAAAGAGACAAATGCAAAATAAAAACAGAATCTGTCAAAATCTGAACAGTCTATAAAGATCGAATTTTTCGAGGCACTTCTGCAGCTCAAATCGAAAAACTTAAAACTAACGAAAGATATAAAAAATCATCAGGCTTACTGTCAAAAATTATCAGAAAAAGATAAAATTCTGGCAAGTTTAGGATTTTCGTGCAACAGGTGCACAGAATCTGTTTTTGGACAAGAAGCGGTCAAGAAGCATTGCGCCACGAGTATTACAACTACCCGTGGCGCACCATGCATCCCGTGCACCACGGGTAAGTGAGGCCACGGGTAAGTGAGGCCCGTTATAATTTTTTTCCTGAAATCTTAAATGTAAAAAAAGAAGTAGTTCCCTTTCAAATTTGGGGATTATGTAGCCCAAAAAACGGCTCAAAAGGCCGTAAGCGATTTGGATTGGATGTGTTTTTTTCTGTAGTTTTTTCTAAGGTATTAAACGTCGAAATCCGAGTTTGTATGCAATAGTTATCGCCGTTTTACTCTTCCATAAAGCTTTTTTTTTGCAAAATACATCGAAATTCATGTTTCTTAATTTCCCAACCAAGTAGGGAACATAACATAACTAAATCTCAAAGGATTTTATTTTTTGAATTTTTTATCATTTTCCGTCCATCCATTTCAAAACTAAAAAGGCGATCCACGGGGGGGGGGGGGGGGGGGGGGGCGGTGCATGTGAGCACAAAGTGCAGAAAAGTACCAGTGGCGCACTTGGGCCACATGCGCCACTGGTACCTCCCTTACCAGTGGCGCACCTGTGACACATGCGCCACTGGTAACATGGCCTGTTCTGTAGCCCTCGGGGCAGAACTTACCAGTGGCGCATTGGACGGTAGATGCGCCACAGGTAAGGTGCTTACCAGTGGCGCATGAGGCCAGATGCGCCACTGGTAACGTGCTTACCAGTGGTGCACGGGTGGCTGGTGCGCCACTGGTAAGCACCTTACCTATAGGCTATTTTCCACTAGTGTAAGAGGCCTTCTCTGAAAACTCGACGGCGCGTTAGTGCAAAGGAAGATTTGGAAAATAACCCCGGGAGTTGAGTCTAGGGTTTCATTCATCTGAATTTACATTCTGAATTACAATTCTGAATTTAAATTCGGTTCTGCAACCACTTAAGCCTATGCTGCTAAGGCCAGCTCGGAGCTAGATCTCCTGGCTGCGCGTCCTTGTTTTCCTCATGCCCAACGGGAGAACTCTCAATCCCGGGGATTCCTGGGGAAAGGGAGGGAACCCGGAGGGATTTTCAGGCGCCTTATGGCCTCCCTGCGCGCCCAGGCGCCAAGCAGCGAAACAGAGAGAGCATCTCGGCTGCCACCTCGCTCATGGCATCATCGTCCGCCTGTGGCAAAGAACGAACTCGGTCAGGATCAAGACCAAGCCCTAGGGGTGCAAGCGGTCAAAGGAGCCATGTCGCTTACCTGCACAATGGCTTCGAGCTCGGCCCAGAGCGCGGATGCCCCCGGGGTCACCGCAGTCTTCTCCTTCAAGGCCACCAGAAGCTAAGCCCTCCGAAGGGCGTGCACCCGGGCCTCCTCCTGGGCTGCGGGACCAGAGATGGTTGCCAAGCGCGAAATGCCCTTGGCGAGGGCAAAATGCGACGCCACCTCGTCTTTCTCTCCAGCGGCATGGACCCCAGCACCCCTGGGTGCCTCCGCCACGCCCAGACACACGGACGCCCTTGTCGACATCCCTGAAAAGGACATCTCTGCCTTCCCAGACATTGCTCTGCGATCTATGGAGGGGCGGAGAGAGTGAGAAGCAAGAAGGAGAAATGAGTCAGGAGATGCTGAGGACCTGGGGGCTAGAGAGCCTTTTATAGGCCTTTCACTCCCCACTTGCCCCTCGGCGGTACAACTGGTGCAGTAATCAGGGCGCGTTTTGCAAAAAACCTGTTCTCATTCACACCAATTCAGCCCGAAGGCCAAGCGACAACAAGGATAAAAATGATTCGTCATATCAAGAGCTACAAAAGGACCTGATTTTTACAAGGAAAGGTTGGCTCCTACATGAACAGGGAACACCGCCGCCCAACGGAAGGCGCTACTTCTAGAAGTATGTCGATGAGGCCGCCAAGGAGGAGGTCACAGACATCTTTGTGGCCGCTGCCTCGGTGCCACCCCTCACATCCTCAGGGAAGCGGGCTCCTCTCGACCTTGACGTGGACGGAGTCTTCTTCATCTTCATCCTCGTCCTCGTCGTCGTAGCAGCTGCTACGGCAGCTGCTGTCGCTCTCCGAGCAACAGTCCACGCGTCCTCCCTCGGCGGGGAAGATCTTCACGGAAAGCATCTCGTCTCCTTCATACTCAAACGCCAAGTACTGCCACCGGATTAGGTGATGGGAGCGTGCAAACGCCTTCCATCCCCGGCCCAGGAGCATGGAGTCGTCGAGGATGTACTCCACTTCGACCCAGGAGGGGCCGTTGGGAGAGCCGTCCACCTGCAACCAGTAGCCGGTGGGCCGGTCGTCGTCCGTGTCCACCGCCTCCGCAAAGGAGTCCGGCAGATGGAGCCGGCTGCGCAGCCTGCTGTCTAGATCTACGATGAAATTGAACTGAGGGAAGCCGGTATGGGTCGTACTCCGAGGGGGAGGGTCTGGAGAGCCTCTAGCCCCACGACCTCCACGACCACGGCTTCCGCCGCCGCGACCGCGCCCCACTCGACCTCGGGAGGCAGCCCTCCCACGGCTACTGGAGGCCACCTTCGCCACCACCAAGGAAGAACAGGGGCGTCCAGCTCCTCTCCTGGCTCTCGTCATCAACACGCTCGGCTTTGCTGAGGGGTGGAGCTGGAAGAAGAACGAAGACGATTGAAGATTTGGGAAGGGCACCCCCGCCTTTAAGAAGGCTCGGTTGCGCCTTCAACGGCCGTCGCCTTGCCTTCTCCGTTTCTGAGAATCGAGGAGGCAGGCGCAGTTATTTCCCCAAGCGGATAACTCCAAGCATCCACTCCCTGACGGATGGGACAAGACAGTCAAGGCAAGGCGCTGGGGACCCACTTTGACTTTTTTGGTCATAGCCCCGGCAGCAGAGGGACGTGGCCGCCGGGACTATGCTTGGGGGCTACTGTCGCAACAGTGGAACACGGGGTTTTCCTGATGCGGTCAAAGTGGGTCCACTGCCAGTGGGCCCACCAAGAAGGCAAACAAGGCAGAGGTTCAAGGCTGGCAGATGGGCCCCCCATCTGCCCCTCGGCAACCAGGCAAGGACGACATCGACAACCACGACTAAGGGCTGGGAGACCTCCCGGGGTCGCCCTCAACCCGGCAGACGACGCGGAGGTCCCGGGGACCCGGACGTCCGGCAGGAGTCCAGGCTCACCCCCGGGATCCAACCTCCGTACAAGCGGAGAGGATAAGCTTGCCAGCACCAGCTGGAAGCTCCTAGAAGACTTGGGCGCCAAGAAGACGGAGGCGCCGCGGGGGGACACGGTCGGAAAAGGTGTCAGCCTTTGTCCGCCCGCCCTGCAAAAGGTGGGCGACCGCACCTAACCCCCTCAGAAGAATACTTGGACGAGAGGAGGCCACGTCGCCCCCTAAGAAGAACCCAGAGGGGTTTTCCGCCTAAAACCCTTCCGCCCCCAAAGGTGCCCCTGTGGGATCGCCTTAGCCTATAAAAGGAGGAACAAGGCACCTGAGGGAAGGGACGGATTTTCCAGAGAGTCGGAGGCTAGGCTAGGTAGCGCACCAGACGAAGAGTAGCAGAAGCGAGAGGTGATCTCCTCCGGGATAGGATCTGCTCGTCTTCAACCTCTAGCCAACACCTCCCGGGTTCTCACCCGCAACCACCTCTGTAAGCTACACCATGATAAAACACTCAATCTAGACATGAAGGAGTAGGGCTTTTAGCCTCCGGACGGCCTAAACCTGGGTAAACTCCCTGTGTCCCTGTGTTGCTTGCTAGTACGTATATCGGAGGTCTTGACGAGGTTCTCCCAGCGGACGACGTCTCCAAGCCTCCTTCGCGCCCCGTGACGAACCTAAAAAGGGGTATTCTTTACTCCCGGTGTCTGTGATCCAAGACACGACAGGTGGACTCCTCCTCCTCCTCCTCTGACGACGAGGACGAGGAGGAGCCGGAGTCGCCGCCGCTGGACTACTACACTGACGACGAGGACGAGGACGACGATGACGACAATGACGATGACGACGCACCGCGGGTGAAGTGGCGCCGACAGGATTAGGCACCGGCGAAGAGGCGCCGGCAGGATTAGGCGTCGGCGAAGAGGCGCCGACAGTAGTAGTACTATTAGCGTTAGTATAGCAGTAGTACTAGTACTAGTAAATTACTAGGATTAGAGTAGTAAATTAGTAATGTCTTTTGTAATATGATCTTTTGTACGTATGAATATCTAGTAATGTGATTTCGTAATTTATGTATTTTAATTTTCAATTTCAATTTTAAATTTCAATTTCAGACTTAAACCGCGAAGAGGCAGAAGAAGTAGTAATAGAATTAGGAATACTAGTAAATCAGTACTAGTACGTGCATTATGCATTAGTACGTACTAGAACATCTAATTTCAGTCTTAATACTCCTAATTAAGTGTGTCTAATCATTGTTTGGCCTCGGTTTCTGTTTGCTTCAAAAAAATAAAAACAATCTACAAACGTGCATTAGGCAAGTAATACAAATAATTTCAGTCTTAATCTTTGCTTCACATCCGGGTTTAGCATAAAAATTAGATTGGATGAAGGGCGCCCGGGCCCAGTACAGCACCGCTTCATTCAATGTTAACGATATGCCCTAGCAAATTTGGCTTATAAGAAGATCGTTCACACTGCCAACTATCGAGGTGGGACTAAATATCCCGTTTGGGCAGTTCGGGCAGCTCGGGCAGTTCGGGCAGTCAGTCAGGCCAAGTAACGGTCAACAAGCTTGACCAGATGGAAACGCCCCATTTGGCCACCTACGAGAGTGGATAGAGCGAAGTGGGGCAAAAATGAGGAAAGCTAAGCAGGCGGGCAAAAAACGAGCAAAACTAAGCGAAGTGGGGCACAGAAGTAATTGTCCCTTCCTGATAACCCCCAAGTCTAGGGGATCGTTTGTAGCCTTTTCGATAAGTAAGAGTATCGAACCCAATGAGGAGCTCAAGGTAGGATTAATATTCTCTCAAGTTCTATCAATCATTGACACAACTCTATGCACACCGAACGTTCACTACTAAAAATCTGGAGATCAACAATGTTTCTGCGCGACGTTCCAATACCGTCACGTGTTTCCAATACCGCAAGAGAGACTGAGTACGACGTACTCGCAAGTTTAGTAGGGTGATATAGGCCCAATGATGACGGAGGCTCTAAACCTGTATATGTAGCTAATTTGCATAAAGCTAGTATTCCTTTTTAAAAGACCTAAAGACCCGTGGCATCATCTACTCAGAATGTTTCCAAAAAGGGGTAAGAGAGTAACTTGCATCTTCGGTTCTCGTCGAACCAACTTGTAGCCAAAACACCTCTCATCTCTACCAAAGGCACTCCCTCGAATCACCCTCGAGGAAATGAACCTTTTAAACACACGTTGAATTGCAACCTTTAGCTGCCAAATTTTAATTGATTAGGTTATACTTTTCTATGAGCTAATCCGCCTTTCCCAAGATTTATCCATAGCCGCGGACACGGCTTTTCGAAAAGGTTTACCCTGCAGGGGTGTACTAATTTACCCACCTGTACCGTCCGGCTCGCCTGAATAGCTCTCTTCCGAGGAAAGCTGGCAAGTGGGCGCGGTTAAACCTTTACCTCGCATGAGACTATCCAAGAGTCATCTGTGGCCACAGGACAGGTTCAGTGCCTATTTCAACACCCTGCCCCATCGCCACGTCCTAAACACCACCGTCCTCATCATTCCTTTTTCCACCCACACACTCACACGCAAATGGAAATAGCGAACTAGAGGACCCTTGGATACGCCCGCACAAGTTATTTAGTTAAAGGGGATTCCATATGTCCCCACCGTTGGAAGCACGCTCGGTTCTTGGTTCTAGCTAAAAGCACTCTCATCCTAGGCGGCAAGAATGAGGCAAAACACCATCCCCGATGGCAACTCATCCAAGCCTTTTAGCAATTTAATTATCCACCACAGGTAACCATCATGTCCGAACATTCCATCATTAATCATCAATATGGCATTTAATCAACGGACATAACTAGAATTTCTACTAAGCATGGCTAAGCATAGCTAAGCAGGTGTAACAACAATTATAACTCGTCTCCGGCCAACACATCAAACCTAGGGTTCATAGGTAGGGCTACATGTATTGGTTCGGGGGAAAAACATGCATTCATGGGATACTCTAGTATTGACCAAAATTGACATTAGAACCGAATGCAATATTATGGTGGTCAAAAATAAGTTTATAAAGCAATAGGATGCTAGATGTCAAGAAGGTTAGGTTATCTCTTGCCTTGCTGCCGGGGCGTGTAGTACGGCTCGCCGGGGTAGGTAGGGTTAACCTCCACTCCGGAATCTATCGATACCCAAACAATCATAGAAGAACAAATAAATCACACGAAGACAAGGTGCAATGCACAATCATGATGACATGTCCAATTTATGCAATAGCATCGTCATTTAATTTAACGAACAATATTAAATGGAGTGCCAAATAATTAGTGCAATTATTTGGAAACAACCCCATATTTATCTTAGTGACCACATTGTTCATACATTTATTAAATTACTCAAAGTGGCTCAATTATGCATGAACATGACATGGTTAGATAGGTTTTGTTCTTCCGATCATTTTGGTATCTTATTTCTAATTTTCGAGTTTCGATGAATAAAATAGTGAATTAAATAATTATTTGAATTTAATTCATTTAATCAATTATAGATTAACATCAAATAAATTTTTGTGATCATGATGTAATATTAGCATGGTTTGATAGCATTTGAAGTGCTGATCACATTGATATTTTATTCATAATTTTTTGTTAAATATTTATCGAA
This sequence comes from Puccinellia tenuiflora, assembly GCA_012064385.1. Classification (NCBI taxonomy): domain Eukaryota; kingdom Viridiplantae; phylum Streptophyta; class Magnoliopsida; order Poales; family Poaceae; genus Puccinellia; species Puccinellia tenuiflora. The sequence goes on from QRDG01000351.1 coordinate 225,626, forward strand.
TTATGATTTTTCCCAAATTAGGTACTATTTATACCATTTTAGGATTTCCTAAATAAAGGCAAAAATATTTACTCAAAATAACATGGAAATGTTACCAATAGAAATGTATTGTTTTTCTGAGCATTTTGATATTTGATTTGCCAAATTTGGATCATTATTTAAATAGTTATTAATTGTTTTAATTTCATTTTAATTACAAAAAGGAAAAACCCAATCTGCAGACATGCCGGCCTCCAAACCGGCTAGGCCGGGCCCAAGGCCGGGCAGTGACCCGAGGCAGCCGGCCTCGTGGCCGGCCCAGGCTGGGCGCTAGGCCGGGCTGGTGCCAGAGGCCTCCGGCCTTTTGGCCGGCCCAGGCCGAGCGCAAGACCGGGCTGGCACCCGAGCCAGCCGGCCTCACGGCCGGACAGGCCGGTGTCCAGGCCGGGCGCGCTGTGGCGGGCAGCATGCGGTGAGCGTCGGCGATCGACGGCGAGAGTGAGGGAGAGGGGAGGAGGGAGTAGGCCAGAAGGGCCGTGGTGCTCACCCTAGCAATAGGCAGGGGTCGGCGACGGCGGGGAGGGCTGACGGTGACGTGCGTGTGCTCGGCGGGGCGGTCGGGATTGAGGAAGCTGACGAGGGGAACGGGGGTGTCGTCGGTGATTCGGTCGGCCCGGCGGCAATTCCTCGCACCAGGACGTAGAGGGGAACGAGGCGCGTCCTTTGCCCCGCTCCAATTTGCTCGGGGCGACCCTAGTGGCGGCAAGGCGACGGTGGGCGCGGCGGTTCCACGGCGGTCACCCGAGAGAGAGAGGGAGAAGGAGGGGAGGAACGCGTGCAGGGAGAGAGAGAGAAACAGGGCGTCGTGGAGCAGGTGGTGCCCTTGACCACCGGGGGGCACGGCATGGAGGGGCCCGACAGCGGCATGGGCGTCGGCCGGCCGGTAGGACGGCATGGCGCCAGGGAGCCATGACGCCACACTGACGACCAAACTCTGAAAACCCCCTGCCTTAAATAATTTAAATGCAAACAGGTCCATCGACAGACTTTGGCGATTTAAAAGAGACATTTAAATATTTTTATAAAATCTACAAAAATTTATAAAGCCTTCCCTTGACAGGTAGAAGCTTCACAAAAGTTTGGCTTCAAAATAAAATGTTTGAATTCAGATTTATTCATATTGTTGCAATATGGTCATTTTTGATAAATTGCAAAAATGCATTTATTTGAGGCACTTAAGTATTTCCAAAAATCCTGAAATTAATCATGGAGGCTCCTAGTATGACAGTGAAGCTCCCCATAATTTTAGTTTGAATTTTTGGAAGGGTTTAGCTTGGCTTCAAACTAGGATTTGAATTGAACCAATTTTGGATTCTCAAATTCATTTCTTATTTGGCAACATTTGGAATTTGAGAATTGGTTATAAAATGCAAACTTAGAACTTCCTAATCAATTTGGAAGTCCAAGAATGATTTGTTTGACAAGTTAGCAATTGTATTTGGTTTGGAATTTTTGGGGAAGGGTTTTGCTTCCCTTTTAGATGTTTCCCAAGTTTGGCTTTATTTAACAATAGCAATTTAAATATGTATGCCATGATGCAATGCAAAGCAAAAAGTGAAAAATTGGCCCATATTTTAGGGTACCAAACTGGGGCTGTTACAACCAGCCGACGGGATCCTCCTTTGCCGGCGTCCAGTAGCCGTCATTGAGGACGTGGTCGGCTCAGTCTCGTCGAAGTAGCTGACTAAGCCGACTGCGATGGTGTCGCCGATGCCGCCAGTAGATCCCGCCCGGAACAAAACCCCGGACATCTCTTGCCCCACGGTGTGCGCCAACTGTTGTGGTATTGTCGAATCTAGCCGAGATAGGGGTGCCATCCGGCTAGGTAGAGGTGAGTGTAGGAGACCTAGGTAATTCTAGTGACGGGATAGGCACGAGTTTACCCAACTTTGGATCTCGCAATGGTGGCGAAACCCTACGTGCTGCTATAATTACTATAAGACAACAAGAGCCGATTACAATGAAAGTTGGAGCTTGTCCAGAGGCGTCCCTCCGTCCGACTTATAAAGGCGCCTAGACTAGGGTTTGTAGGAGGAAACCTAACCGACTAAGTTACAGAGTTCTACTCGAATCCGGCTTGGGCCTTGCCTTGGGACCTAAGTCAACTACAATACAGGCCGCCTTCTGGAACCTTCCCTTAGCCGGATGGGCCTCCTGCGCTACATCATACTGGGCCGCCCGGTAAGCCGGATTGGCTTACCACCACTGTGGGCCACCCGGGTATGCTGGCTTTTAGTCACCTCCGTGAAGGTACCTGTTCGGCATATCCTCAACATCTGGATTGAACCTGCTGCATCTCCTCTTGTTTCGAGGAGAGTGTGACGCGACTAGACTAGAGGAGTAGCTGCATAGCTAGCTATAGCTCCATCATATCAAGCAATTGATCGAGATGTAGCTGGATTTCACCGCCCCCACCGCCATTACTACTGGTATGGAATTAGGTGAAATGTATGGTTATCCCTGCACGCATCGCCATAATCAATGGGCAGTGCAGTTTAACGAGAGAGACGCTAGCTCTTGATTTCCCACTTTTCTAAGAGTACTTCAGAAAGCATTGCAACATCAATACCACATACCAAATTTTAATTTTTTTGATTAAACTTGAATTTTGATTGAAACTTGAATTTTGGTTAAAATTTCAATTTAAGAAAGCATGAGCAGACATATTCGGATAGAAAATATGAGGATACAAAGTGCATAATAGTTGAGAAAGCATTGCAACATCAATACCACATACCAAATTTGAATTTTTAGATCAAACTCGAATTTTGGTTCAAATTTCAATCTATTATATAATTATAAAACACAAGACAAAGAAACGGCTGAGATCTAGCGCCCTAAAGTTATAATTCTCTCAACGGCAGAGATTTGAGAAACCTGTATGATCCGCATGTGTAGATAAATAGAACTCCAATCTGCCGTGCAATATGGAAGTCAAAACGTGTACAAATAGGATTCCTCTGAGTCCCATAAAAACAAAAGATTCACGTGCCTACAAACACATCCCGGTTTGGAACTCAGCATTTGGAAGAATTGATTAGGAGAAGGATACAGATATCACCACGCAGACGTTTCGGCAGATTACTCAACTCGCCTCAGACGAATATCGATTCACGACGCTCACCTAGAGCGATTTCAGCGATCACCTCTGCAAGATGTGCATGACGGAGAATTCGTAGATCTCTATGGTTGTTCATCATGTTTCTACCATACCGGCAGAAACACGCAACACAGGATATGCAGCAACAATCACAGAAATCAGCCGACTGAATCTTCCAATGGCAGTGTCCCATGCATGAGAACGTATAGTCTCCGATGAGTTCCACCAACGTTAGCAAGGCTCTGAGTTTACGGGAAGATCTAGGACGAGCCGGCCATGGCGTCATGGCGATATCCATCTGGTGGACGCTGGACGGCCAAGTGGTGGTTAGGATCGGCGGCGACACGACACGGCAGAAATACCACGGCGGTAACAGATCTTTCATTCGAATTATTTTTTGATCCATCGGAAATATCATTCAAACTGATCGCTCAATCAATCAAGTCTATACGTCCGGCCCTGTCCTTGAATTAACATGCAGTGTACGCATTGTGCAGACTGACGATTTGACGTAGGTTAGCTCATACTGTCATACATGAACCTGACCCATCGTAAGGAAAATAAGTTCCGAGTAAGAAGTCAGCCCATGTGATAGTTATACACGTCGTTAATCTAGAACATCCGGTACATACTCGTGACTCCTGGACTATCAGAGCCACGGCAAGACGTTCCACACATCAAAGCAACGATAATACGGCCGTCAACTTCAGGTAATATTCAAAGACACTTCTTCATGTCCGTTTCATTTGTTAACATCAGCGAGAGCACTTTTTTCATGTGCATATGTGTGTTTGCCTGTTCATCTCAACATGACTTGCTAGAGCAGGATTATTTTGCAACCCCCCTTAAGAGGTTCTAGAATAGCTATTCTAGAACTCCATATGTACTACCCACCCGCCCGACCCGCACCCACCCACCCACCCACGACCTGCACCTACACCCGACGACCCGCACTGCCCTGGCACCGGCGACCTGCTCCCCTGCGTGCCCTGCCCGCCGGCCGCCTCCTCCCCTGCCCGCCGCACCGCCGGCCGCCGCCTCCCTTGCGCGCCCCGCCGCCGGACGCCTCCTCTTCAGCGCGCCCTATCGCCGGCCGCCGCCTCCCCTGCACATCCCGCCGCCGGCCACCGCCGGCCAACTCCTCCCCTGCGCACCCCACCGCCTGCCGCCTCCTCCCCTGCGCGCCCCGGCCGCCGGCTTCCTCCATCTACCGTCCCGACAAAGGGCCCGAACCGCCGACGCCCATGGCCAAGGGCCCGCGCCGCCGCCGCCCCTGGACCTCCTCCTACCCCTCCGCCGTCGGCCGTCCTACCTTGCAGGCTTCGCGCCGGCGGACACCAGGAGTTTCTCCGACCGGCCACGGGCTGTGGATCCCGGCCTTCCTCCTTCACTCGAGGACTCCATCGAGGTTTCGGTGTAAACTGTTGGCCAAATTGTTGGTTTCTAAACTGTTGATGGTGATGTACTGCTGCAAACTGCTGAAGTGAATTGTTGTTTTTCTTTGTTTCAACACACACAAAATTGTAAAACCAACAACGAGACGAGTGTGATAGCGAAGTTTCTTTTATTTATCGGAGGAGTTCAATTTCTCTGATGCAGGGAGTTCACATTTTTTATCGATTTTTTTTAATTCTTCAGCATGGAAAAGTTCAGATTTCTTTATCACGAAGTTCATCCATTCTAGATATTCACTCTAGTAAAATTTGAAATTCAGGATAAATAACTTCGAAGTCCACTTCGAATAATACAGACGAGAAAATAAAAAATTGGAAGCGCATCTAATGCTTCGCAAGGAAGTTCACTTACCTGTCGGGCGTAAGTGCACTATCGTGACGGCGGAAGTTCTGAAGTTGTTCAAGTATGACAATCATACAAATAAAAAACATGACAGAAAGTTTACTAACATATATTGGAAAGTTCACAAGTATTTTTTATGCAGTTCAAAATACTGCGTTTTTTTAAAAGCGGAATATTACACACATAAAGTTCACTAACATAGATTTTTTTAAGGTTCACTATATATAATCTATCAAGTTGAACAACAACACAGAAAAAGAAGCTCACCGCCGTGACGAGTAAAATTCAGAAGTGGTTCAGATATGAAAAATCATACAAATCAAAAATACGATAGGAAGTTCACTAACGTATAACGGACAGTTCAGAACCGTACTTGAAGCAGTTCGAAATGGTATGTTTTTAAAAGCGGGAATTTACATATATAAATCATCTCTACGAGGTAAGATTGTCCAAATTGATCGTTCTCACATGCAATTAGATACTATATGAGCCTAATATGACTACCCCATGCAGCAATACCCCACCCGAACACCACAAACTATGCCAATTTCAAACCGTTAACGCATCGGCTCGTTTATCCGTTTTGGTGTTTTTAAAATTAATTAAAAACCGTAAAGAATTTGAAAAAAATTCTTCATGAAAAAGTTGCGTCTAGTCAATACCTTTCCAACGCCATATCATTTGTTCCGTTCCGACAAACGGTTGAAAAGTAATTTCAAATAAACAGTCCGCCAGAAATTTAAATTCGAAAAACAGAAATAGGTATTTTCAAAACTTCTCCTATTCTGTAAAGAATTTTGATAAAATGGTAGAGATAACAAAGATGCGCAATTTCAATAGCTATCCGATGGTATATCATTTGCATTAATCTGACTAGCGGTTTGAAAATGGCGCCCCCAGAACTCTACGAAAACGCAGTTTTTCTCGAAAACTGTATCTTGTATATTTAAAATTGATTTAAAACTGTACTTCATTTGGAAAATCTTCAAAGACGAAAAAGTTGCGCAATTTCTGTAGCTATCAAACGGCGTATCATATGCGTCATTCCGATAAACTGATTTAAAATTGCGTTAAAAATACGGTCCGCAGAAACAGGCAAAAAGGGTGTTCCGTCAGGCACATTATTATTGAATGAAGTCCATCAACTTTACGAGAGAAGTTCAGAAGTGGTTCCAGAATAGCTATTCTAGAACTGGTTCCAGAATAGCAACTTTACGAGAGAAGTTCAGAAGTGGTTCCAGAATAGCAGACCTATATATATATCAACAATTCTACAATACTTTTGAACTTCCGCTGTTTCGGAATGTGAACTTCGGATGTTTTTAAAATGAACTTCGTATCTGACAGTGGTAGGGAGTGTATTTTTTGTAGTATTCCAACCACCCACCCATTACCGCAGAGTCGCAGACCAACTTCCCCGGCCTGAGCATTAACTTCCCATATCGTCTCTCTCTCGATCTGTCTGCACCACCATTTCCCCGAGGAGAGTTCCCGCACCCACACGGCGCTCTCCTGCATCCACACGACGCTCACCTGCTCGCGAAGATCTCCACCCCCACGGCGCTCCCCTGCTCGCGAATACCTCCATCCCCACGAGATCCTCTCCATCATATTTTCACCGCCCAGATTGATTTCGTTTTTTCATCGATGCATCCTGGTTCTCCGTCTGACATTGGAGGTTTGTGCTATTTCTGTGCCTCCTTCTTCCTCTTATTGCCCATCTTTTGGGGTCTTCTTTTGGTCATCTTCTCCTTCGTCTTGGACCTCCTCTTGGTCATCTTCCCGACTCCATTGTGGGTCGTCATCAAGGTGGATCCTGAGTATGCACAAGGTACCCACTTGAGGTACCAAGCCATCCATGGAGAAATTGAATTGATTCGAGGATAGGAGTGATTTCACCTTATCTTGCATAGCCTTTGCTCTTGATCTTGTTATCGGGCCCGTAGGCGTGTTGGCCATGGTGTTGTCCACACGTGGGGCTACATCACCACGTATTTAGCTCTGCTGCTTGCGTTTGCCCAGAATATGTTCTTTATTCTGTTCTCTTCGTCAACCTGCACATCATAGAAAAAGTTTGAATTCTCAGCCTTCATGTCCTCGAAATGTTTGAACATCTTCTGGACTGCGCCTTTGCTATCCTCATGAGCAAATTCTGCTTTCCTGCAATAACGTTCATAATAATTGTTAGTGGAGCCATTTTTCTTCTTTTTCTTTACATGACATGTGAAATTCAATTATTTTGTACTGTGAACTTTTTTACATACATGTTCAGCACATCTTTATCATGAAAAGTAAGGTTCCCTCGCCCATTATACAGTTTGGATAGCAGCCCCATTATGTTAACATGCTTGACGTTGCTTGAATGGAGGTCCTTTATATATTCCTTCAAATTCGTGTCCTTGTGTGATTTCAGGAACACGAGCATTGATGGGCTCAACATAAGAGGGTGGTTGGGCTCAAGTTCAACATTTCTCACGACACACGTACCATCACTTCTCTACTTAAATCTCATCAACGCCTTGCAGCCAGTTCTTTTGCTTAGCTTATCACGCTGTCGGTCAGCATCGGCAACACTTGGCTTGCACTTAGCTTCTTGCACACATTGTAGGTACCGCCTGCCTCTGTTGAGCTGCCCTTTTTTATGCCAAAGCCTGTGTGCTTGGCATATGCGTTGTAAAAATCATACGCCTCAGTTTCTGTTCCAAATTCTTGACCAATGAATGGTATTAGATTGGCTGGAAGCTCTGGTGCCTACAAGGTGTTTTTACACACAGTGAGAATAAGGATATTATCTATTTTTATTTTATAAAAAATAAATTTTCAAAAAAATTCTTTAGTGTTTCCTTGTTTTCCAAAATAATTCATTGGGTGGCTGCAGCAAACTTACATGTGTGTATGTTCGGAGCTCTGTAGGAGTTTGCGCCTCGTTAGGCTTGATAGGGCATGGCGGTGTGACATTTGGCACATGGCACAGAGGATCTACGGGAGGCATGTTACTTGATGTATTTCTTCTCTGCTTTTTGCATTGTTCGGACCAATCTGTACTTTTTTTATTCCTTGAGTTACCTATCTGACTCACTGTTGTTTTCCGAGGATACTGTGTGGACTTGTTTTCAGTCTGAACCTCAAATTCTTCAGATATGGACTTCTCTGTTGATGACTCGGGGATACCTCCTTCAGTGGATCCTTTATCTCTGAACATGCCATCATTCCGTGCAATTTTATAAACTCCTTCAGATGTAGTTGTTGACTTCATCTTGCCATCCTTCTGCACTGCTCGGCGTTGTAGGCGGAAGACAAGGTCTGTAACAAATAATTTCTCGTTGCACAGAACCAGAGAGCGCGGAGGCTTCGTTGGTCCTGACCAAAAGAGTATTTCTTCCTCCTCATCCTGATTGAAGCTTGGCGGTACTGTCCAGTATGGGAACTGCATCGATAACGGAATTGAACTTCCTTTTGTTACTTCCTACAACATCGTTGCGATAGCTTATCCCATCCACATACTGAGTTTGCTCATCCATCTGATCTGCAAAAGTTGCAGTACTTGAATTGCTAGTTACATACCCCAAAGGCTTACTGTTTTTGACAGCTGCAGCTTTTGCACCACTCTGGCGTTTGCCACCACCCTTGGGAAACCACAGCACAGGATCAACAACTATCATTGGCGAATCATAGTTCAATGGAGAACTTGAGGTTGCTTCGGGCCAGACCAGCTTGCTATTTCATCCTCGACTTCTCCATATAATTTTGCATCTTCTGATGTAGTTCCAATACCAGTTTTGTAGTCAAGCGTGCTCTTACCAACCACATAGCATGCCATTTTTGGATGTTTAATTGGTTGCAATTCCTGCAACAAAAATGTACTGGTGTTATTACTTATATATACATTTATTAAGTGAACCATAATATGCACCCATGTGGACTTCTGGTGTTTATTACTTATATATACATTTATTAAGTGAACCATAACATGCATCCATGTGGACTTCAACTCGTACAGATAACCATCATCAGTGAACACTTGTATTTAATTTTTTTACTGTTTCTGCAAATTTTAGTGAACCCTAGTATAAAACTAAGTGAACTTTTTGTTAATAATCGACCTGATTCAAAGTGTTCACGCGTTGAAGCTAATAATCGACCTGATTCAATAAACTCAAGTGCAATTCAGAATTCAACACATCAGAGGTTCACAGTTCAAACCTTCGGGGCTGCCATTGCCAGCCTCTTCGACGATGGTTGCTCGCTTGAGATTTCATCCAACATATCAATTCTTCGTCGAATTGGAGCCATTACCATATCATAGCTGCCCGCTAGATCCCTGTGCCAACACGGGAAGGAGGTGGCTCCTGCTCGGGTGAACTCGCCGTGTCCGCCGCGGCCCCCCTCGCGTCTGCTTCCGCTGCCCGCGAGCTCGGCAGCGTCAATCCGCCGCAGAAGGAGGTGGCTCCTGCTCGGGTGAACTCGCCGTGTCCGCCGCGGCCTCCCTCGTGTCGACTTTCGCCGCCCGCGAGCTCAGTAGCGTCGATCCGCCGCGGAAGAAGGTGCTCCTGCTTGGTGAACTCGCTGACTCCACCACGGCCTCCCTCGCGTCGGCTCCCGCCGCCGCTCTCTCGGCCGCGCCGACCTGCCGCGGAGGAAGGTGCTCCTGCCTGGGGAAGTCGCCGATTCCGCCGCGGCCTCCCTCGCGTCGGCTCCCGCCGCCGCTCGCTCGGCCGTGCCGACCCGACGCGGAGGAGGTACGGGAGGTTCAGAATGGGCCGTAGTTGTTTCTGTCGATGTGAAGACAATTTTTATTAGGGAGGTTATGTCCGGGTGGGTCGTGTACGGTTAGTTATAGGAAACCTATCCTAGTTGGTTTCTTATGGGGTGGGGGTTGTAGAATAGGTATTCTACAATCACTTAAGGGGGTTGTAGAATAGTCCTGCTATATATATATATATATATAGGGTAGGACTATTCTGCACAACCCCTTAAGTGTTTGCAGAATAGTTATTCAGCACAACTTTCCCCTCCTAATAGCCTTCTTATCCCGAACCGTACCCTTCCTAATCACCATCTTCCGGCCGCCCACCCCACCCACACACCGCACCACGACGACCCACCTGCTCCCCTTCACCCCCACGTCCCCGATCCCATCCCACGTTCCCCGCACTGCCGTCCCTAACCTCCCGCTCACGAGGAGCTTCCCTCCCCTCCCCCGCCGGTGGCCACGGTGCCCCTACCCCACCGCGCCCGCACGCCACCTCCACCTCCCTCTCCGGCCGCCGCCACGCGCCTCCCAGGGCGTCCCGCCGACGGCTGCCTCCCAGGCGCCCCGCCTCCCGCCGCCGGCTCAGGCCTGCCCGCGCCGACCCCGGCCTCGCACCCCGCCGCCCCTAGCCTCCGAACCACCGCGCCGCCCTTCCTTGGGATCTACCAAAGCCGATGCGCCCGTGGGATCCACCACGCCGCCGTCCCCAGGATCCGCCGTCACCATACCCCGGAATCCACCGCGTCGTCGTCCTCCCCGGAACCACCGCGTCGTCCCTCCTCTCCCGTCGCGCTCCCCCGGCCAGCCTCCTTCTCTCCGCCCAGTTCCAGGACCTGCGCGTCGCCGTCGGATACCACCGACGCGAGCCACCGAGGTCGGCCACGCGCGTGGACCCCGGCGTGCCTCCTCCGCCTGCGCCCCTCGCTGCCGACGCGCCTCCCGGGGTGCTCACCTTCATCTACGCCGCGCCGCGCCGCCTTGGGAGGGCCCCCGACCTCCTCTGCCCTTGGAGGTCACCGCAGCTTCCCCAGCATCCCCACGCGGTCGCCGGCGACCTGCTCAAGCCAGCCTTCCCCTCCGTCCCAAAACCTCCGCCGCCACTGCCATTCCCGGCCTCATATAAGCCTTGAAATTGGTATATTCTCATCTCATCTTCACGTTTTATATAAGCCTTTTGTTACTCTTGCAATGGATCCTGTCTTACGGAGTTGATTCAATAATTTCAGGTTAAAAGTAGTTACACTACTGGAGCAGCTTCACGTTCTTTCACGTCAACTTCCTATGATCCTGTTACGAAAAATGAATATGAGTATGTTAAAGTTGAAAAGAAACCCAAAAAAGAAAGGATATGTTCAGTTGCATACCACCCATGGTGATTTGAATTTGGAGCTTCATTGTGATATTACTCCTCGGACATGTGAAAACTTCCTCACACATTGTGAAAATGGCTACTACAATGGTCTTATTTTCCATCGTAGCATCAAGTATGTTCTCTTATTGTATTGGCTCTATCTAAATCCTGTCCATTTAATCATCTCTTCTTTACATATAAATTATGGCAGTATCTAAATATTGTTAGTTTGATCGTTACCTTTTTTACAGAAATTTTATGATTCAAGGAGGTGATCCAACTGGTACAGGAAGTGGAGGGGAGTCCATATGGGGTCAACCTTTCAAGGATGAATTGAATTCAAAGCTGCTACATTCAGGAAGAGGTGTTGTCGGCATGGCAAATTCTGGCCCTCATACCAACCGATCCCAATTTTTCATCTTGTATAAGTCTGCAGCGCATATAAATTTCAAGCATACTGTATTTGGCATGGTGGTTGGTGGTGTGACCACGCTTTCAACAATGGAAAAGGTTCCTGTTGATGATGATGACCGCCCATTGGTTAGTATGATCCTTTCAGTTTCATCTGCATTTTGTTTTTAAGATTGAAAATACTATATACTCCCAAATCATTGCCAATTAATTTGGAACGGTATATATTTATTTATTTTTGTAAACAAGATTTCATGGCCCAAATCATTGCCCATTAACTTCGGCACAATTGAAGTACACTTGTATTTTTAAGCATTATGTTCCATATAGTTGTAGGTATGATTTGTGTGCTGTGTTCTGCTTAGTTGTTTTTTCAGTGGGAGAAAACATCTAAACGTGTTATTCCTGCTTTCTAACTTCATTTACAGGAGGAAATAAAGTTACTAAAAGTTAGCGTATTCGTGAATCCTTACACGGAACCTGACGAAGAAGAAAGAAAAGGCAAAGGAGGAGGAGAAGAACAAGGATGCCGATCATGTAATGCTGCTTTGCATCTTGTTTCTGTTAGATTTAGTTATTTCTTTGCATCTTGTTTCAGTTAGATTCAAGTATTTCTTTGCATTTACTTATCGCTGATGGTTTACCATTTGTTTGCATCAATTCAGGATAAGGTGGGGTCATGGTATAGCAACCCAGGAACTGGTGTTGCTGCTTCAACGAGTGCTGGTGGTGGAGTTGGCAAGTATCTAAAAGCTCGGACAGCTGGCTTTGCTGATGCCACTGGAAATGCTGCTGCAGCAGACAATTCTAGCAAGAAGAGGAAAGCTCCTAGTGTAGAATTCAAAGATTTCTCTGGATGGTAGATGCTCCCTTACTTTGGTAACAATTTGGTCATGTAAGTTCGTGCTATGGTAGTGTATTGACTGGGCAGAATGCCCTTGTGTTAGTTTGTTGATGTTCCTCTTCCTCATGGCATGTTGTACTAATACTCATGTTTCTTGATGATGCTGGATGGCCAATTTAAACAATCATCTTTCCAGTTTCAGTCGCCCCACCCAGTTTGATTCGCTGATGTTTGCTTAGGCTCCATCGATGCATCATGTGCTAGAGGCGGTGTTCATGTTTGGGTTCTAGTTTTTCTTTTCTGACGATGGCTTTTGGCAAACTACCAGACTAAGAAATATATGTATTTCTTGTTAATGTGCGGCTAATAGGAAAATGATACAAGTTCATTTTTCACTACTGAACTCAAACAAACTTAGTGTGTTGTGAATAAAACAAAATTTACCTAATATATGTAGAAAAGTTCACTTCGTTACTGATGTGAAGTTCACATTATGCACGACACGAAGTTTATTTTTCCAATAATTTGGAGAATTCATATATTTCTTAAATTTTAAAAACGAAATTCACTTTTTAAATCGCGGAAGTTTAAAAAAGGGATTTCAATTCGTCCATACCACGAGGTTCACATTCTTCCTAACAACAAAAATAAAAATTCATTCGTGAGTAAAAAAAAGATTCATGATTTTCTAAAAAAGAGGTCCACACAAAAAATTTACTTGTGAAATTAATAGCAAGTTTGCTTAGTGCGACAAGTCACGAGTAAAAAAATGTTCACATTTCTCTAAAATGAAATTCACTTGAAGAATTTTTAGAAGTTCACCGTATACAAGATAATTCACTAAAAAAGTTGAAAACAGTTCTTCATTCAAAAAGCTTGAGAAGTCCACTATTATTTCAGAAATTCACTTGTTTTTCGCAAAAAAATCCACTTGTTAAGCCACAATGGTTCGTGGACGAAATAATGAAGTCCACTATTAAAAAACTCGGAAATCTGTAGTAACCAAGATAGAAGTTCACTTATACTATATTGGGGAGTTAAAATTGTCTAACGTGGAAGTTTTGTTATAGCTGTAAGTGAAGTTCATTTGAAGTGAGAAACGAAGTTCACTTAATATATGTCGAGAACGCCGGGCGGGGTTAAAACACGAAGTTCATTTTTCCAATAATTCGGAGAGTTCATATATTTCTTAAATCTTCATTTTAAAAACGAAGTTCACTTCTTAAATCGCAGAAGTTTAAAAAAAGGAGTTCAATTCGTCCATACCCAGAAGTTCTCATTCTTCCTAACAACAAAAATAAAAATTCATTCGTGAGTAAAAAAATATTCATGTTTTTCTGAAAAGGAGGTTCAGTTTCTTAACCGCGGAAGTTCATGTCTGGAGTTCAAATCTTTCATGTCGGAGGTTCACTTTTTCATTGTCCGTCGACAAGCTGAAATACGAATTAATAGGAAGTTCACTTACGTATCATAAGAAGTTCAAGAAAAATAGTTCTCCAAAATAAAGTTCCCTTGCAAAAAATAGGAAGTTCATGTGCGTATCGCGAGAGGTTCAGAAAAAAATGATATGGTATGCCGAGAAATTCAGTTACAAAAAAAGGAAGTTCACTTATGTAATTCTGCGGAGTTATCAACTTTATGAGTAAGTTCAGAAATGGTTCAAGAATAGGAAGTTCAACTATGAATCGTGAGAAGTTCAGAAAAAAGATGGTCCAACACATATTATCGTGTTTCTCTGTTTTCGTATTTTTAAAATTAATCAAAAACCGTACTGAATTTCGAAAAAAATTCTTTACGAAAAAGTTGCCCCTAGTGAATATCTTTCCAATGCCGTATCATTTGTTATGTTTCGATAAGCGGTTTGAAAATAATTGCCAAAACACTGTCCGCTAGATTTTAAATAGAATTACTTATTTTTAAAACTGCTCTTAAACCGTAATAAATTTCGAAAATTATCTAGAGATAGAGAAGTTGCGTATTTTTCATATCTTTCCAACGGTGTATCACTTGCATCAATCCGACATACGGTTTCGAAATGGCGTCCAAAATACCGTACGAAAACGGACAAATCTGCGAAAACAGTATTTAGTATTTTTGAAATTGTTTTAAAACCGTGCGTAATTTCGAAACCTGACAGAAGAGTAAAAGTTGCGCATTTTCCGTACTTATCCAACGGCATATTATTTGTATCAATCCGACGAGCGGTTTAAAAAAGGCGCCCCAAATATTATACGAACACGGACAAAATTATGAAATCCGTGTTTACTATATTCAAAATTGTTCTAAAACTGTACAGAACTTGGAAACCATCCAGAAGAGTAAAAGTTGTGCATTTACAACACGAATCCAACGGTATATCGCGCGCGCCATTTGGATTAACGGTTTGAAAATTATGACCGAAAAACCGTCCGCCAACGGTTTGAAGTTCACGTCTGGGAGTTCAAATCATTTGTGTCGGAGGTTCACTTTTTTAAATGACAAAAAGTCTAAATTTTTCACGAGTAAAAAAATCTGGAAGTTTTACTCTCAGAAAATTTTGAAGTTCAGTATATATAATGACGAAGTTCACTAACACAGAAATATAGGTTCACCACTTTATAGGTTGGAAGTTCACTATACTCTGTTTTTCGGGGCGGAAATTTTACGCATATAATCGTTCATACGAGTTCCGATTGGTCAAAAATCGACCGCTCCCGCATATAATTGCTATGATATGAGTCTAATTTAACTCTCCCATACCGCCACATCACCCGATGACCACAAATTTGTTAATTTTGAATCGTTTCACATGTCATCTCGTTTTTCCGTTTTTCGTATTTTCAAAATTAATCAAAAACTGTAAGGAATTGGGAAAACCTTTCTTCACACAAAAATTGCATCTAGTTAATTTCTTTCCAACGCCATATCATTTGTTACGTTTCGATAAGCGGTTTGAAAGTAATTGCTAAAAAACTGTCCGCTGGACTTAAAACAGATTGGTTTATTTTTGAAACTACTCTTAAACCGTAACAAATTTTGAAAATTAGCTAGAAATAGAGAAGTTGCGCATTTTCCATAGCTTTCCAATGGTTTATCACTTGCGTCAATCCGACATACGGTTTGAAAATGGAGTCCAAAATACAGTACGGAAACGGACAAATCCACGAAAAGATTGTATAATATATTTGAAATTGTTTTAAAACCGTGCATAATTTCGGAAACTGGCAGAAGAGTAAAAGTTGCGCAATTTCCATACCTATCCAACGACATATTTTTTGCATCAATCCGACGAGCGGTTTGAAAATGGCACCCCAAATACTGTACGGAAACGGACAAAATCGTGAAATCCGTGTTTAGTATATTCCAAATTGTTCTAAAACCGTACAGAATTTGAAAACCATCCAGAAGAGTAAAAGTTGATTTACAATACGAATCCAACGGCATATCGCATGCGTCATTCCGATAAACGGTTTGAAAATGGCGGTCGAAATACTGTCCGCAAAAACATAGATCTAGGTGTTCCGCCGAGAGATTCACGGTTAACTGTTTAGAAAGTTCAGAAAGTTGTTCAGAATACTTATTCTGTACGGGAGTGCAGAATAGCTGGAATATATATATATATAGGGACGCGCTATTTGACACCCAGGGAGTAGAATAAGTTATTCAACACCCACCCCATATCTTCTAAACCGTAAATGATTATTACTTCACGTAAATTTTGTATTATCTCGTAAGTCAAGGAGAACGTAAGAAAATATCGACATGACGTAAAACTTATTTTTACGTGACGTAAAAAAATATGTCGTAAAATATGCATTTTTTATGGTTTTTACACTGTTATGATTAATAAAATTGCATTTTTTTATGTCAATTTTCATTGTGGGTCAATATGAATGTAATTATTTGTATATCAAACATAAATTCTAAATAAAATAAAGTAAAAGAAACTTAGGGTGCAAAATAAGTATTATGCACCCTGTGTGCTGAATAGGGTGTCTATATATATATATATATATATATATATATATATATATATATATATATATATTAGGGAAAATGCTTCCTACTCCTGGGTGTAGCTACACCGAATATGTCCTATAATAAAAGCGTTAAGTCTTCCGCTGTCGTGTCTTGGATCACGGACACCCGGAGTAAAGGATACCCCGTTTTTAGGTTCGGTATGGGGCGCAGAGGAGGCCGAAGATCGTCTTCCGCCCGGGGGCTTCGTCTACGCTCGAGATCTACGTACTAGAAAGCATCACAGAGACACAAGGAGTTTACCCAGGTTCGGGCCGCCCGGAGGCTAACAACCCTATTCCTGCATGTCTGGATTGAGTGGTGTATCATGGTGTAGCTTTACAATGGTGATCGCGGGTGGGAACCCGGGAGGTGTTGGCTAGAGGTTGAAGACGAGCAGATCCTGGCCCGGAGTAGATCACCTCTCGCCTATGCTAATCTCCAACTTGTGCGCTACCTAGCCTAGCCTCCAACTCAGCGATCATTGCCCTTCCCTTGGGTGCCTCGGCACTCCTTTTATAGGCTAAGGGGATACCACAGGTGCACCCTTGGGGCCGGAGGGGTTTTGGCGGGAAAACCCCTCCGGGTTCTCTTTAGGAGGCGACGTGGCCTCTCTCGTCCAAGTATTCTTCTCAGAGGGGGTAGGTGAGATCGCCCACCTTTTCAAAAGAGGGCGGACAGAGTGTAACAGCCCTAACTTGGTAACGAAAAATACGAAGAATTTTCCACTTTTTGTTTCCATGTTTGCATCATAGCATCCATATGCATTTGTCATTCCTAACAATGCCATTGTTTTGGAAACAAAATTGAAATGGGAGGCCAACCTTTCCCCAAAACCTCCAACCAAATGCAATGCCCAACTTGGAAACCAGTAAATGAATTTCCAAATTGTTTAGGACGTTCCCACCTTGTTTGTATAACAATACCTCACTTTTCAGTTTTTGTCAAATGAGAAATGACATGAGAGTTGAAAATTTGGCTGAATTCAATTCCTATTTTTGGAACCAAGTTGGAACTTCCAAAAATTCAAACTAAAATCATGGGGAGTCTCAATTTGGTTGTGAGAGCCTCCATGGAAATTTTCATGATTTTTGAATTTGTTAAAATGCCCCAATTAAATACATTTTGGAAATTGCCCCAATTTACCCTAATTAAAAGCTATGAACAAAGGTTGGGCAAAATAATTTATTTGACCTCACCAATTTTTGTGGTGGTTCTCAAGGTTAATTCCAGCTTATATGAATTTTTCTGGGATTTTAGAAAGTGTCCTTGTGCCCCAAATAATTTGTCAAAGTTGTTCTGGGGACCTGTTTGCTTTTGTTTCAAACTTTCCAGGGACCTTTTCGCGAATTCTTTTTCCCTCTCTCTTCTCTCTCACTGTGGACGAAGGCGTCCTGGCGCCATGCCTCCTAGCTGGACGGCGCCCTGCAGCTTGCTGCCGTGGCGTGGAGGGCTAAAAAGGCCCCCACCGGCGACCTCACCTGCTCCCTCACCCACTCCTCCCGTTCCCTCCCTTGATTTCCGGATCGGGCGACCAATCTTCCTCCTCCCGAGCTTCACCGGGTCCGCCACCGGGACGAGCACGCCGCCGTCGTTCGGCACCACCCCGCGCGGTTTGAAGGCCGCGGAGAGGTCCGCCGCGTTCCCCTCTCCCTCCCCGCTGGAGGAATCGGGCTGGGAGGACCGGTACCGGCGTGTGCGTCCTCGACATCCTCACCCTCGGCCGCCGCCCGCCCGGACCGATTCCGGCGACTCCGCCCCTCCGTTCCGTCGCCGACCACACAACCGAGCTCGGGTGAGCTCCTTTCCTCCCCTAAAAGTTTTCCCCGCGCCCCATTTCCCCTCTTCCGCCGCCGATTCCGGGTCGCCGCCGGCCGTCGGTGTCACCGCACGCACCCGGCCTGGGCGTCGGCCTGAACCGGTCGTGAGGCCGGCTCCCTCGGGCCACTGCCCGGCCTACCGCTAGGCTTGGGCCGGCTCTGAGGCCGGTTTCCTCTGGCTGGGCCCCGGCCTGCACCCCGGTTTGGGCCGGCTCTGAGGCCGGCCTCTTCGGGCGCAGTCCCGGCCTGCAGCCCGGCCTGGGCCGACTTGTGGGCCGGCCCAACAGTAAAAGCTGTGTTTTGGAAAATAAATTCTGAAATTTAAATAATTAATAACTTTACCTTTTGGAATCATTGTAATCTTCGTTTGGAATTACTTCTTTTGTATANATGCACACGGAAGGGTCCATTATGATAAAAACAAGATGACACCGCTCTACCTCAACAAGTCCGCCGTTGGTTCCAACGAGGATCTTCTTCCCACTTTCAATATCCTCCTTCGCATGTTTAGATGCAATATTGCACCCCAAGCCGGGAATGTGGATGCAATTCGTGGAGGACTTGTCAACCTCCTTATTCATTCCTATGCGGTGCTTCAAGCCGGAGTCAATTGTCAAGGTTTTGAGATAGATGTGATGGACTTTATCAAATGTGAGTTGCATTGGGCGGTTCATGAGATGAAGAATCCTATATATGCACTGTATGTGATGAAGCTAATTCTTGATCAAGTGCCACACCTCAATCGTGAGCACTTCACCATTCTTAAAGCCGGCTCCCTCCAAATTCTCAAGCATGACAAGCCATCCTCTTCTAGTGGTCCTTCTCGTGTCCCATTTGCATCAAGTGAAGAAGAGGAAGAAGATGTGGCACCCGTTCGTAGAAGGAGTAAGAATGCCGACCCTCCCTCATGGGTTAGCAAGGGTAAGGAAGATGTGAAAAAGAGGATAAAGAAGCTTAGTTGGTTTGAAAAGATGGTGCTTCTCATGAATGTGTGCCTCCACCGGGAACATTACGAAGGTTACAAGGAAAGGAAGTTAATCATCTCCAATCAAAACAAGTTGTTCAAGGAGTTGGAGAAAAAGAGGGACAAGACTCCTCCACCTCCTCCTCCTCCTCGCATTGGCAAGGCAACGGGAGAATCCTCCGAAGAAGAATCCTCCGGTAGTGAACCGGCAATTCCCTATGATGCTTGGCACGCAAAGCAATTCTCGTGGTCCGATTTTGATTTTGAGGACATGTCCTCCAATATGCCGTCTTCCTCCAACAATCCCGTCAACACCGGCAAGGCTCCTATGGTTCAAAGTGAGATCGAAGAGGATGATGAAGCTAGTGGCTCGCAATATGATGAGGATGATGATGATGACGCCACCGACGAGGACTCCGAGTGATCTCTATGGGACCGTTAGCATCGCCTTTCTTCCTTTTTGGTGTCTCGATGCCAAAGGGGGAGAAATGGCTCTAGTAGGTTGTGCGTGGGATTTGCATGGGTCGGGCACAAGCATATGCTTTTATCATTTCTTGAAAGCTTGTGTCCCTTTTATTTGTGTTGAACTCTATTTGCTATTTGCTACTCTTATGTGAGATGTGGATCTATTGGTTCGTTTTATCCTTGTGGTGACATGGCACAAACATATGCTTTTATCATTTCTTGAAAGCTTGTGTCCCTTTTATTTGTGTTGAACTCTATTTGCTATTTGCTACTCTTATGTGAGATGTGTATCTATTGGTTCGTTTTATCCTTGTGGTGACATGGTATCAATTATTATCTATTGGTTGAATTATTTGTGATGTGAGATGTGCTTTGAAATCACCTTTTATTCTCACACCAAGGTATGCTTGTTAACTCAAAGATCAACCCATCCATATCATGTCTCATAGTTTTGCAAATGATTTTGTTATATATATCATGTCTTAATTATTTGTGGCATTCTCCTCCTATTTGTGGGTTTCATCTCATATGTGTAACTTGTCTAATATGCACACATTTAGGGGGAGATGCTATTTTTCACATGATATGATCTATTTATTTTGCAAATCCTAGTGTTGTCATCTAACACCAAAAGGAGGAGATTGAAAGAACATTTCCTAAACCCTATTAGTTTTGTGTGTTAGTTAACAACACTAATGATTATCTAATATGATGCTAAGTGGTGCAGGTTAATTGACATATTTCTACCTCTAGCATCACTCACCAAAAAGCGAAGAAATGGCAAAGTGCTCTTGCTGCAGGAAAATTCCTGGCCGGAGTTTCCGGCCTGTCAGGCCGGAGTCTCCGGCCCCCTGGATTTTCCTGCCCTCTGTCCAGCGTGTGGTGCGGTACTGGATACCCCTCCGGAGTACCACCGGAGGGTGCTCGGAGTCTCCGGGAGGCCGGAGTCTCCGGCCCCTGGTGACCGGAGTCTCCGGCCAGTCCTGCGTCCTCGACAGATCTCCGCTCGGGTACGGAGTCTCCGTCCTGCACAGGAGTCTCCGGTCCTTCAGACCGGAGTCTCCGGCCCTCCCCGAAGCATTCATAGTGTGGTGCGCCTCTGTATGGCTGTTCGAAGGAACCCCGGAAGAAGATCGGAGTCTCCGGCCTACACCGGAGTCTTCGGCCCACTTAGGCCGGAGTCTCCGGCATAAGTGACCCCCAACGGCTATAATTCTCAAAGGGGTATAAATACCCCTCCACCTACCTCAGGACAGCTAGCTCGTCCAGCATTTATGAACCCTAATATTTGAGAGCTCAAAATTGCAAGATCTCCCAATTCCTCCGTCCAAACTCGTTGATCTTCGGAGGATTGAAGGAGAAGACCCGGATCTACATCTTCACCGAGCAGTTTTTCATTTCCCCCTATTTCTCTTGAGGGATTTCTCTTCTAGGGTTAGCTTTGTGTTACCCTAGATTCTTGTGCTCATTTCTTGTTGTAATTGTAACAGATTCGTGGATTTGGGAGCCCCCAATTAAGTTGTGGGTGTGTGCCCCAAAAACATTGTAAAGGCTCCGGTTTCCGCCTCGAAGGACTCCGATAGTGGAAGGTGAACCAAGCCTTTGTGGCAAAGTTCATCGGAGAATAGGGTGAGGCCTTCGTGGCGTTGAGTAGGCCTTTGTGGCGAACTCACACCCCTCCAACGAGACGTACTCCCTTAACAAGGAGGAACTTGGGAATACACCCTTGTCTCCGCGTGCTTCCCCTTTCGGTTACCTCTTTCCCTTTGTAGCTTTTACTCGTATCGTTATTTGCCTAGTTGTTTAGTTTGCTTCTCATATAGGTAAATTCACCGTAGTTGCATATCTAGATAATTTACCTTTGTGTTGAGCCTTAATTTGAAAAAGATTTAAAAATTGGTGTAGCACCTATTCACCCCCCCTCTAGGTGCCCATACGATCCTTTCACGCTTGGCGTGGCTTTTGCCCATCTTGTTTATCTCGAGGCAGTCCTCGGTGTTGTGGGTGTATCAGTTGTGGAAGATGTAGTAAGGACGATCGTCACGACGGTCGGTGTGGGAGTCGTCGGCGCGGTCGCGCTCACCGCCTCGGTGGTGCTTTTGGTCAGGCTCGATGGCGAGCACTGAGGGCGGCTTGCGCTTGGTGTCCTTCTTCTTCGCGGGTGCACCGTCGGCCTTCTCCGTGGGGAGGTTATGGGTGAACAGCCGACCTTCCTCGGCCATGGTGCACTTGTCCGTGAGCTCGAACAGTTTGACCGCAGAGTTGAGGGTGTCATTGATGGCAAGCTTCTTGCGCATCCGCACATTGGTGATGCACGCGGAGAAGGCGGTGATGATTTGCGCATCGGTGATGCGGGCGACCTTGTTGCGGACCTAGCTGAAGCGTTGTATGAACTTGCGCAACGTCTTGCCGGGACGCTGGCTGTCATGTCTTGGATCACGGACACCGGGAGTAAAGGATACCCCCTTTTTTGGTTCGGTATGGGGCGCAGAGGAGGCCGAAGATCGTCTTCTACCCGGGGGCTTCATCTATGCTCGAGATCTACGTACTAGCAAGCATCACAGAGACACAAGGAGTTTACCCAGGTTCGGGCTGCCCGGAGGCTAACAACCCTACTCCTGCATGTCTGGATTGAGCGGTGTATCATGGTGTAGCTTTACAATGGTGGTCGCGGGTGAGAACCCGGGAGGTGTTGGCTAGAGGTTGAAGACGAGCAGATCCTGACCCGGAGGAGATCACCTCTCGCCTATGCTAATCTCGGACTTGTGCGCTACCTAGCATAGCCTCCAACTCAGCGATGATTGCTCCTCCTTCACTTGGGTGCCTCGGTCCTCCTTTTATAGGCTAAGGGGATACCACAGGTGCACCCTTGGGGCCGGAGGGGTTTTGGCGGGAAAACCCCTCCGGGTTCTCTTTAGGAGGCGACGTGGCCTCCTCTCGTCCAAGTATTCTTCTCAGAGGGGGTAGGTGAGATCGCCCAACTTTTCTAGAGAGGGTGGACAGAGGCTGACAGCTTTTCTGCCTCTGCCCCCCTTTGGCGCCTCCGTCTTCTTGGCGCCCAAGTCTTCTAGGAGCCTCCAGCCGGAGCTGGCAAGCTTATCCTCTTGGCGCGGTGGAGGTTGGTTCCCGGGGGTGAGCCTGGCCTCCTGCCGGGCGTCGGGGTCCCGGGACCTCCGTGCCTGCTTCCGGGTCGAGGGGGCCCCGCAGGGTCCCCGAGTCCTTTGCCTTGGTTGTCGATGTAGCGCGCATCGGGACGCCGCGGGGCAGGTGATGGGAGGGCCCACCTGCCAGTCTTGAGTCTTGGCCTTGAGTGTCTCCTTGGTGGGCCCATATGCGATGGACCCACTTTGACCGCATCAGGGGAACCCGTGTTCCACTGTTGTGATAGTAGCCCCCGGGCATAGTCCCGGCGGCCACGCCCTTCTGCCGCCGGGGCTATGACCAAAAAGAGTCAAAGTGGGTCCCCGGCGTCAGGTCTTGAACGTGTTGTCACATCCGCCAGAGCCGCGCACTACGGAGGTGCGCATCCTACAGGTCTCGAAGTTATCCATCCGGTGGAGTAATTGCGCCAGCCTCCTCGATTCTTGGGAAAGAGAGGGGACGGCCGCTGAAAGCGTATCCGAGCCTTCTTAAAGGCGGGGACACCCCTCAGAATCATCATTTGTCTTTACTCCTTCCTCATCCCCACTCTTCCTCAGCGGCGAGTGCGTCGATGGCGGGGCTAAGAGAGGAGCTGGTCGCTTGCGCTCGTCCTCGGCGGGAGCAGAAGTGGCTTCCGGTAGTCGCGGAAGAGTTGCCCCCCGAGGCCGAGTGAGGCGCGGTCACGGCGGCGGCCGCGGTCGTGGAAGCAGAGGTCGTGGAAGTCACGGAGCGGGAGGTTCGCCGAGCCCTCCCTCGAGGAAGACGACCCACACCGGCTTCCCTCCGTTCGAGTTCGTCATGGATCTGGATAGAAGTCTGCGCGGCCGGCTTCATCTGCCGGACTCCTTCGCGGCGGCGGTGGACGCGGACGATGACCGGCCCACCGGTTACTGGCTGCAGGTCGAGGGCTGTCCCAACGGCCCCTCCTGGGTCGAAGCGGAGTACACCGTCGACGTCTCCATGCTCCTGGGGAAGGGATGGAAAGCGTTCGCATGCTCCCGTCGCCTTACCCGGGGGCAGTACTTGTCGTTCGAGTACGACGGGGATGAGACGCTCTTCGTGAAGATCTTCTGTGCCGATGGAGGATGCAAGGATTGCTGTGCGGAGAGCGACAGCAGCAGTCGCAGCAGCAGCTACGACAAGGAGGACGATGATGAAGATGAAGAGGACTCCCTCAGCATCAAGGCTGAGAGGAGCCCGCTTCCCTGAAGGTGCGGGGGTGGCACCGTGGCAGCGCCCCCCGAAGATGTCCTTGACCTCCTTCTTGGCGGCCTCGTCGACGTACTTCTAGAAGTAGCGCCTTCCGTGGTGCTGGGATGCTCCTTGCTTGCGTAGGAGCCAACCTTTTTCTTTGTAAAAAGTAGGCCCCATTGTAGACCTTTGGATGACGAAAAACTTGTACTCTTGCTGACGCTTGGCCTTCAAACTAAATAGACGCGATCGAGAACGGTTTACTGCAAAAATCGCTCTTGATTGCGGCGCCAGTTGATCCGTTAGAAGGGCCAGTGGGGAACAGAGGGCCTATAAAAGGCTCTCTAGCCCCCAGCTCCTTGGTCACCCTTACTCTTGCTGTCTCTTGCTTCTTGCCCTTCCTGCCCCCTTCACAAACCACAGGGCCATGTTGGGGGAGGTAGGGGTGTCCTTCTCTGGGACGTCGACGGCGGCGTCCATGAACCGGTGTGCGGCGGAGGCTCCCAGGGGAACTGGGGCCCGTGTCGCTGGAGAAGAAGACGAGGTGATGTCGCGCCTGGCCCTCGCTATGGTCGTTTCGCGCTTGGCGACGATCTCTGGCCCCGCAGCCCAGGAGGAGGCTCGGGTGCGTGCGCTCCGCAGGGCTCAGCTTCTGGCGGCCTTGAAGGGGAAGACCGCGGGGATCCCGGAGGCATCCCAGCTCTAGGAAGAGTTCGACGCCATCGAACAGGTCAGTGTTGCGTCTTTCTTGGCCCCTCGCTCCTCTTGGGCCTAGTCTAGACCCTGACCGAACTTGTCCCCTGTCGTAGGCGGACGACAATGCCATGAGCGAGGTGGCGGCCGAGGTGGTCTTCCTGCTCCGCTGCCTGGCGCCCGGACGTACCACACAGCCAGGAGACGCCTGAAAAAATCCTTCCGGGTTCTCCCTCTCCTCCCAGGCGTCCCCGGGAATTGAGAGGTCCCCCATTGGGCGCCGACAAGGCAAGGGCGCACAGCAAGGAGCGCTAACTCCAAGCTGGCCTTAGTAGCACAGGGTCTAGTAGTCGCACAACCGAATGTAAATTCAAGAATGTAATTCAGAATGTAAATTCGGATGTATGCAACCCTAGACTCAACTCCCGGGGTCATTTCCCAAATCTTCCTTTGCACTAACACGCCGTCTGGTATTCAGAGGAGGCCGCTTAGGTGCCAAGGCACTCTACCTCTGCACGATAGATGTACCCCCTAAGTTGGACTATACCTTCCGGGAGTCCTTCGCCACTGTCCATGGGTACTAGGCCAGAGGGAAACAGACCGTTCACCGGGGTGGTCGCATACCCCCGCAAAGGCTCTCATCAACCGTCAAGCATGCGCAGGTTGTCGGAGATCTGTCCCAGGAACTGGGTGCGTCTCACTAGGTAACGAGTAAGTGGCTGAACACAGAATCAAACAACCCTCAACGTGCCTCGGCGACGGTGCTCGCTGAGATCGCTGTGGGACGGCACTGCAGAGATGAACACACGGTGCTTACCCAGGTTCAGGGCCCTCTTGGAGAGGTAAAACCCCTACGTCCTGCCTTGGTTGTATTGCACTGCTTGGAGAGGTCACAGTACAAAGAGAGCTTCGGGAGCTCGAGGTGGCTAACAATGGCTAACACCGGTCTCGGAACCCTAGATCTCGAACCCTAACCTCTGGAGAAGCGAACCAATCTTCGAACCCTTTGCCCGAACGTGCCCCCCCTCCTTTTATAGGTGCCTTGGACCTCTTCCCCCAAATATCTTGGCAGGAAGGGTTACCACATGGAGACGAAGGAGGATGACGGGTGCACGGTAAAGGGGGAGGCCATGGACGCGGTCCATGGCAGGCGAGCGGCGTCACCAAAGCTGGAAAAGCCACCGTCCAGCCAGGACGATGGGCTGGCGCTGCTGGGGCTCGGGAGGCGCCCCACGGTGACGTCGCCCTTGGAGCGTAGCTACAGACGGTCCCCTTATCACCGGAATGGCAAGTCTCATTGTCCGCTTTGCTTGGTGCTGCTTTGTTGACCGCTTTATACACGAGAACGGCATATGCGGCGTCGTCCTCACCGCGCGCAGACGCGCGCGTCACTCTGCAGCGGGCGCAGAGCCCATGTGCGCTCTATCGCGGAGACAGAGCTTGCTTCATGGGGAAGGAACCCCGTGAGGCCGGAGGCCTCGCCGAGCCTTTTGGCTTGATCCTCTCGAGGCATCCGAGACGCCCTCTCGAGGAGAGGCCCCTCGCGAGGCTCGCCAGGCTTGGAGAGCCTGGTCCTTAGGGAAATCTTCTGCAGAATGTCGTGGGCCCTGGCAGGCCGGCCCATGGTACCCCGGTTTCCATTGTGTCGACAGTAGCCCCCGGGCCCACGATGGGCACGCCGGGGTCCGCGGACGCAGGCGAAGCGTCGGGGGCCCAACGATGCCTGCCTGGGCCATGACACGTGGAGCGCAGCGGTTGCGCCCGAGGCCACGATCTCCTCGGCTTCAACGGGCGACCCGGTGGGGCCCGCCATGCCCTTGGTAACTGGTCGATAAAGCCTGCGCGTGATGATGGCGCCCATCACTTCAGCCATTATTCCGCCGCACACTTCCCCCAAACGCCTCCTTCTTCCCAGAGCGCTCCACCTCCAAGACCTCCTTCTCTTCTGCGACCATGGCGCCCAAGAGAGCAGCCGCTCCCAAGAAGGACAAGGCTCCGATGCTGGCTGGCAAGCCCGCGGCAGCGTCGGGGAGTGCTAAACCCAAGGGGGTGCTGCTGAAGTCCCGCATCCACTCGGCGGCGATTGAAAAGGTGCGCCACCTGGCGGCCGCGACGACCAACGAGCTCGGCGCCACAAGCATGGAGCCGGTTGGCAGCAGCAAGATTTGCGGGGGGTACTACCCCATCTTCCTTCACACTCTCTACGCCGGTCTCGTCCCTCCTTTCTCCGACTTCCTCATGGGGGTTTTGGAGACATACCAGATCCAACTCCTCCATCTTCATCCCAATTCCAACCTCATCCTCTCCATCTTCGCCTACCTCTGCGAGGCCTACGTCGGTATCCATCCTTCTGTGGACCTCTTCCGCAGCTTCTACGCACTCCGGTCCACTGCGCAGAACGAGCGGACCGGGTGCGTCTTCTTCCGCATTGCCGACGCCAGGAGCAAGAACTACATCCCCATTGCGTGGAGCGGCGAGAATGCCATCACCAAGGTGACGAAGAAAGTGGAGGACTTCCGCCAGCGGTGGTTCTATGTCGACACCAAGGTGAAGAACTCTTTCCTGGACATACCCGTGGTGCCCCCGAAGAAGTGGGCGCGCTGGGCGAGCGAGGGCTTCGAGGGCCCGAAACTTGACGGGGCTCCCTCCCGACGCACCGTGGAGGAGGAGGAGGAGAGCAACCGCAAGGGAAGGGCACCGCGAGCCCCGCTCCAAGTTCGCCCACGACAGGGACGCCGGAGCCGCGAGGGGCGCTCTTCGCGAGGAGGCAGGAGCGCCTCGAGAAGGAGCCGGAGCAAGCAGCCCCCAGCCGCCGAAGGCGAAGAAGAGGGTGTGGAGGATGGCTGACGAGTAAGACCTGGTCCTTCTTCTTTCCTTTAGGATTTTGCTTTCGAAAACCTTCCTGAAGGATCTTCCGCTTGTCTTTCTTTTTAGCAATCTCGCAGCGCCGAAGAGGCGACGGCTCCGCAAGCTCGGGGAGATGGCCAGCGCCACCGTGGCGACGCCTGCGGTTGACGAGCCGCGGCGTGCGGTTACTCCTCCCGCGGACGAACACCGCGCGGAGGAGGAGGTTGAAGAGGTGGCGTCATCGCCAGCGCGGGCCGCCACTCCTCCCGCGGATGAACACCGCGCGGAGGGGGAGGTTGAGGAGGTGGAGCGCACGAGCCTCAGAGAGGCCGGACGAGGCGGAGGCCCAAGAGGCCACCGTGGAGCCGCCTCCAGAGGGAGAGGCCTCCACAAGAGGGGCTGACAAGCCCGAGGCCGCGGCAGGCGCGGCCACCACAGGAGGGGCTGAATCTGCCCCCGGGGGTAGGAGGAGGAAACGCCTCCGGAGCCCACGGACACCGGAGCCGGGGGCGAGAGGACGCCTAGCCCCCAGAGGGCTCCTAACGCGGGCGGCGAAGGAGGCTCCCACACGAGCCCCCAGGCCGCAGCAGGAGCCGCTGTGAGCCCGAGGCAAGGTGCCTCGGGTGCCTCGACAAGCGTCGAGGTCTCTGCACCCCGCGGTGATGCGGGGACCTTGGCGCTGCGGGAGCCGCGCCGCCGCACAGCTCGCCGCAGCTCCGTCTTCAGCCAAGCGCGGCTGTAACAGCCCCAGATTAGTACCCTAAAATACGGGCCAAATTTTCGCTTTTAGTGTTACATTGCATCATGGCATACATTTTTAAAAATTGCTAATATGGAAATAAAGCAACACCTAGAAATGAAAACAAAGGAAGCAAAACCCTTCCTCACAATTTCCAAACTAAATGCATTTGCCAAAATGGCCAAACCAAATGCAAAGCTCAAGTTGGCCAAATACTTTATTCTTGAACTTCCAAATTGTTTAGGAAGTTCTCAATTTGCTTCTTATCCCCAATTCTCAATTTCCAAGTTTTGTCAAATGAGAAATGAATATGAGGACTTAAATTGGCTTAATTCAATTTCTAATTTGGAACCAAGTTGAACTTTCCAAAAATTTAAAATAAAAATTTGGGGGGATTCATTATTATAAAGGTTTAATAGCCAAACCTTGCAGTTTTAAAGGAAAAATGGGAAAAGAATAAAAATCTGATACAGGGGGGCACCCCTGTCATCCTCCTCTCTCTCTTCTCCCCCACTGTGTCGCCCCATGCCGTCGACGCCGTCCTCCTTGGCGCCATGACCCGCTGCCCCCCTGCCGCGTGGAGGACAAGGAGGACGCCCAAGGGTACCCCGTGCCCTGCCGTGCCTCTCTCCCCCACCTCACCTACTCCCTCTGGCTCTCCTCTCTCTCCCCCGTGATCCACCACAGCCGCCACGGACTCCGAGCTCGCCGTCGATCTCCCCGTCGATTCCGGCCTCCCCAATGCAAGCTGCTGCCGCCACGAGCTCCGCTTCGACCTCCTCTCCCTCCCCACCTGCAGAATCGGGCCGGGAAGCCCGGGACCGACGTCCGCGTCTTCGACTTCCCCGCGTCTGGCCGTGGCACGCCGAGCTCCTCGCCGTCCCTCCGTCGACTCCGGCCACCCGGGTGCGATGCAAGGCCGCCGTCGGCTCCGCGTCGATGCCCTCTGCTCTCCCGATGCGAGCAGCGAGCCGGGACGCCCTCACCGGGGCGTGCTACGCCGCCCCCTCCCGCGCTGGCCGCAGCATGCTCGGCACGCCGCCGTCGATTCTCCCGCTCCCTCGTTCTTACCAAGCGCGCGCGGTCGCCCAGGGTAAGCGCCCCGTCTCCGTGCACCACTCTTTCCTCTCCCTCCCCTTCTCCCTCTCGTGCCGTCCGCTCCCGCCGCCGGCCAGAGCGCGGTCACCACGCCGGCACGCGCCGGTCGTGGCTTAGACCAGCACGCGTGCGTGCCCGCCCGACCTGGCTCTCGGCCTGGGCCGGCCACGAGGCCGGCCTGTTCGGGCCGTGCCCCGGCCTGACACCCGGTTTGGGCCGGTCCTGAGGCCGGCGGCCTCTTCCACTGTCCCGGTCTGCTACCCGGCCTGGGCCGGTTTACAGGCCGGCCCAACAGTGAAACCTGCGAATTTTTGGAAATTAAATTGGAACTTAAATAATTTATAACTAATTGAAAAATGCCTCAATTTCGACGATTCAAGTTTCAAAATGTTCAGTAAAACAAACTCCACCTTTTGGAATCATTGTAATCTTCTTTTGGAATTACTTTATTTTGGTTATTTAAGAATTCCTAAAATGGGTTAAATAATCCCAAATTAGGAAAATTCATAACTTATTAAATAATTGTCCAAAAATTATGAATTAAATATCAAAGTGATCAACTTGTCAAATGCTATTCCCCCATGCTGATATCATGTCATGATCACAAATTCTTATTTGATGTTATTCATAATTTGATTAAATTAATTAAATTCGTTTATCTAAATAAATTGTCATTTAATCATCGGTGCTCCGAAAATTACAAATAAAATACCAAAATGATCGGAATGACCAAACCTATCCATTCATGTCATGTTCATGCATAATTGAGCCACTTCTCTAATAATTTGTTAATTTATAAAGAATGTGGTCACTAAGATAAATATGGGGTTGTTTCCAAATAATTGCACTAATTATTTGGCTCCCTATTTAATGATGCTATTTAATTTAAATGATATCTTTGCATCAATTGGACATGTCATCATGTGTTTGCGCATTGCACCTTGTGATCGTATGATTTATGTGTGCTTTGTATTTTCTTTGGGTATCGATAGATTCCGGAGTCGAGGGTCTCTCTACTTACCCCGACGAGCAGTACTTCACGACCGGGCAGCAAGGCAAGAGATAACCTAACCTTCTTGGCATCTAGCATCGTATGATTTCATCAAATTATTTTATCCACCAAAATATTGCATGCGGTTCAATTGTCTCTTTTGGTAAATATTAGAATATCCTATGAATGCATGTTCTTCCCCGAGCCAATCACATGTATCCCTACCTATGAAACCTAGGGTTGAAGTGTTGGCCGAGATAGAGATACAATTGATGTATTTACATGCTTAGCTATGCTTAGCCATGCTTAATAGATGCTTTATGTCCGTTATTAATTCCATAATTGTTGATGTTGATGGAATGATTCGGGCACGGTGGATAATCGCGATGCTTAATTAAAATGCTAAGCCGGCTTGGGTGAGTTGCCATCGGGGATGGTGTTTTGCCTCACTCTAGCCCCTAGGTGCGAGTTCTTTACCTCTTGAACCAAGACGAGCGTGCTGCCATTGGTGGGTGTATGGGCGCCTTACTAACTGAATAACTTGTGCGGGCGTATCCAAGGGTCCTCTAGTTCGGTTTTCCATTTGCGTGTGAGTGGAAAGATGATGTTGATGAGGATTTGTGTTTAGGACGTGGCGATGGGGCAGGGCGCTGGGAGCGCTGAACCTGTCCTGTGGCCACAGATGACTCTTGGATATTCTCACGTGAGGTAAAGGTTTAACCGTGCCCTGCTTGCCGGCCTTCCCCGGAAGAGGGCCACTCAGGTGAGCCGGACGGTACCAATGGGTAAATTAGTACACCCCTGCAGGGATAATCTTTTCGAAAAGCCGTGTCCACGGTTATGGACAATCTTGGTATCGGATATAAGATCATAGACAACGTTAACCTAATTGATATGGCAGCTAGAGGTTGCATAATAAACTTGTGATAAAGGTTCATTTCCTCGAGGGTGAGTCGAGGGAGTGCCTTTATGTGAGATGAGTGGTGATGGCTGCAAGTAGGTTCGTCGAGAACCGAATATGATAATGATACTCTCTTACCCCTTTATAAAAATACTCTGAATAGACGAATGCCATGTGTCTTTTATGTTTCTGTTTATGAAAGTTAGCTTTATGCAAAAGAACTACATATACAGCCTTAGAGCCTCCGTCAGTCATTGGGCCTATATCGCCCTACTAAACTTGCGAGTACGTCGTACTCAGTCTCTCTTTGCTGCCTCTATGATTTTGTATTTCAGAGGAGGACGACACCGAGCAACTAGGTGGGTTATTCGTTGACGTCGACTACTAGTCTGGGGTTCCCAGGTGGCAGCTTGGGACCGTGGAACAAGCTGGCTGGGAGATGTTTATTGTAGGCCTCTTAGGCCATATTTTGCTTCTTGTTGTTAGACAACACTACCCGCTTCCGCTTGTTGAATTGTTGGATCTGTCATCCTTTTGCCTTGTAATATTTGTATTCTTCTCATTATATGAGTTGCTATATGTTTTGTGTCGTAGAGTCATGCAATGTGCCGGTTTGTTCCACAAGTCTCGATCTTTGTTTTATACATTGATGGTTGTGCCGTTTACATAGCCTCTGTGTATAATTCCGGGGTCGGGGCGTTACAAGTTGGTATCAGAGCAGGACTGCCTGTAGGAAACCCGTTCTATTGGTCGATGTCGAGTCTAGTGTTCGAGAAAACTATTTTAAACCTAAAAATGAGTTGTGAAAACCTTCCTAGGATTCTTTTTACTTCTTACCCAATTCACTCTGATCTCGGTGTCATCTTACCTCTATTTGATTTAACGGTGTTTCTGATCGTCGGCAAATACTAAATCTTTAGGATCTCGGGGTTGGGTTTCTACCTTTAGTACTACTTATTCTACTCGTCTGCCAAATCTACAACATGAAGAAAGGAAGTATGGGGGATCGTCAAGAAATTCCTTGCTTTAGCCCAAGATCTTGAACCGAAGGTCCCGGATTGTGCTAGGGCTCCGGTGTAATGATTTATGAGGGTTGTCGCCCTTGTGAGCATTATGCTATTGTGGGTTCCAGTGCATGAAGCTGATCTTTAACCCAAGATCTTTCCCGTTGAATCCTGGTGCTAAAGGTCTAATCCTACATCAGTTTGGCAAAAATTGAAGTTGGTCTTCAAACTCGAGGTTGCAGCCGTAATTGGTTTCCTCGACAATGCTCTTCTTCGTCACTAGCCTACCTAGGCTCTCTGTTATGGACCCGTCTGAATCAGGAAGGGATTGCTCTTAGCGAGTTTTCCCTCAATAATTGTGATTCCTCCGGTAATGACCGTTCCTGAAACCCTTTCGGCACTAGTTGTCGGAAGAGTGCTCACACGGGTTTCTGCAATATCCTAAATTGTTGTTAGCCCGTTCCTTAATCCAAATCTGTTATCAGTCCTATATCTGCATGCGGACAATCAAGCTTATCGTGCATTGGGGTGTTCTGATGCATGTTATCTGTGTGGTTCATCAAGGCATTCCATTTCGGGATGTCAGGAGAAACAAACTCCGGTACCTCGTCTATGTCTCGGACTAGGTCAAATTATTGTACTTCGCGGAGTAAAAGCTTGTCTAGTTTTTGTTCCGTTCCACCTGGGAGTGTCACACTCTTTTATATCAAGAGGTTGTGCTTAGTATCATGACGCACTTGAGGAAGTGATGCTCCTACCCTTCCTTATCCATCTACCTCCGAGTTCCCGGGCTCGAGAGTGTGGAGGATGAATATCGTTGTGGTAATCGGATATTCTTAGCAATTGATATTGTTTTGAAATCCAAGAATCTTGATGGCACTCACTTAGGGTATCAAGACTAGATTGACGAAGCTGCCAAGTCCTTTTCACTCAGATGCACACCTCCGGTCAACGAGTTAGATTCTTGTCGAAACCCTTAAGGCCACATCTTTTCCTTGAAATGTGAGTTTTCACTTGCAACTAGTGACTTTTGTCGCTATGGATCCGAGTGAAGTTTGATTTGTCTCCTCGGGTTAAATCACAAGTTGGTCATGCATTTGCGGATTGTTGTTGAGATGGTAGGTTGATGCCTCCAGTTCTCTAAAGACGTCATGTGTGCCACTATTCGTCTTGTTCTTGGATAAAAGGAAGTGCCAAATCTCAGTATCCTACCGGGGTTTCCCAATCAGGGATCAGTGGTGCTTCATTGCTTGGAGTTCATGCTGGTTCAATTTCCTCTTCGTGATCGTGACTCAATGGAACTCCCAATCTACCTCGTGTTTTGGAGCTTGTCCATGTAGCCCTTACCTGAGAATCTAGTTATCTGTCGGCTAACTTTAGCAAACTCCTTCCTCGGGCATGCCAAGTCTGAGATACCCACACGCCTAAGCAACTCCGGATCTCAAGCAAAAGTGATGCTTGGAGGCTATCAAGAGTGAGACCTAAACCTATTAGTAACCCGATGAGTCCGATGTTGTGGCTCATTCACCTCACCGGAAGACCTTTTGACGAGATCTCTCAAATCCTTAATCTCTACCACTATCCCTGAGGGTAATGTGTAATTTACCCTGGTAGTTTCCCGTATGGTCTTTTCTCTATCTCAAGTACGACTTTCGCTTGAGTATGGAATGAAGGCTATTTCCGAAGCTGGAGTGCGATATCTAGAACCTCAAGGAGAACCTCACTACGGAGTGGCTAAATATCTATCGGTCAATCCTCCTACCCCATCTATCTCTTGGCAATATCTCGTTATGAGGTTTTACCTCTCTATCTAATGGTGGAGAAATGCTATGTCTTCTTCCTCCCGGTGAACCCAAAGATTTGCCCAATCGCACTGACATTGTAGAAATCCTTCAGTTTCGTTAGGGCCAAGCTTTTAACCTTATGGAATCGTCTGGTAGGTCGCAATCGTGGAGTCCAAACGGTGTCTTTTCTCCTCTCGGTGCTCCAACTCTCTATGATCTACACCTCTTGGAGATTTGAGGTAATGTCTTAGTCTTGGACCAATATCCTGAACAAAATGATCGGTTGTCCTACCCTCGGCTCGACCTTTGTTTGGTCAAGTCGTTTCTAGTTTTCCCCAATGGCTTATGGTTGTGGGCAAAATTCCTTTTTGTCTGTCACCTTAAGTTATCTCCGGTTCTTTCCGCCTTTTGGCATGTCAGGTTAGTTAGCCAAATCTCGGCAACGAGGAAGATGTGTGTTGTCATGTTCCCCTCATCCCTATTTCTACTCTAGAATCTCGGGACGAGATTCCTGTAAGGGGGGTAGAATTGTAACAGCCCCAGATTAGTACCCTAAAATACGGGCCAAATTTTTGCTTTTAGTGTTACATTGCATCATGGCATACATTTTTAAAAATTGCTAATATGGAAATAAAGCAACACCTAGAAATGAAAACAAAGGAAGCAAAACCCTTCCTCACAATTTCCAAACTAAATGCATTTGCCAAAATGGCCAAACCAAATGCAAAGCTCAAGTTGGCCAAATACTTTATTCTTGAACTTCCAAATTGTTTAGGAAGTTCTCAATTTGCTTCTTATCCCCAATTCTCAATTTCCAAGTTTTGTCAAATGAGAAATGAATATGAGGACTTAAATTGGCTTAATTCAATTTCTAATTTGGAACCAAGTTGAACTTTCCAAAAATTTAAAATAAAAATATGGGGGGATTCATTATTATAATATGAGCCTCCCTCAATATTTTCACACTTTATTGAAATGGCTAATTGCTCCAAATAAATCTATTTTGGAAATTATCAAAAATGCTCTATTTAAACTCCAAGAACAAATGTGGTGCAAAACACTTCTACTTGCCTCACCAATTTTTGTGGAGCACCTAAGAGATTATATGGAGCCTATTTGAATTTTTGTATAATTTCTGAAAATGTTTAAATGGCTCTTTTAAATAGCCAAACCTTGATGTTTTAAAGGAAAAATGGGAAAAGAATAAAAATCTGACAGGGGGGCCACCCCTGTCATCCTCCTCTCTCTCTTCTCCCCCACTGTGCTCGCCCATGCCGTCGACGCCGTCCTCCTGGCGCCATGACCCGCTGCCCCCTGCCGCGCTGGAGGACAAGGAGGACACCCAAGGGTACCCCGTGCCCTGCCGTGCCTCTCTCCCCCACCTCACCTACTCCCTCTGGCTCTCCTCTCTCTCCCCCGTGATCCACCACAGCCGCCACGGACTCCGAGCTCGCCGTCGATCTCCCCGTCGATTCCGGCCTCCCCAACGCAAGCTGCTGCCGCCACGAGCTCCGCTTCGACCTCCTCTCCCTCCCCACCTGCAGAATCGGGCTGGGAAGCCCGGGACCGACGTCCGCGTCTTCGACTTCCCCGCGTCTGGCCGTGGCACGCCGAGCTCCTCGCCGTCCCTCCGTCGACTCCGGCCACCCGGGTGCGATGCAAGGCCGCCGTCGGCTCCGCGTCGATGCCCTCTGCTCTCCCGATGCGAGCAGCGAGCCGGGACGCCCTCACCGGGGCGTGCTACGCCGCCCCCTCCCGCGCTGGCCGCAGCATGCTCGGCACGCCGCCGTCGATTCTCCCGCTCCCTCGTTCTTACCAAGCGCACGCGGTCGCCCAGGGTAAGCGCCCCGTCTCCGCGCACCACTCTTTCCTCTCCCTCCCCTTCTCCCTCTCGTGCCGTCCGCTCCCTGCCGCCGGCTAGAGCGCGGTCACCACGCCGGCACGCGCCGGTCGTGGCTTAGACCAGCACGCGTGCGTGCCCGCCCGGCCTGGCTCTCGGCCTGGGCCGGCCACGAGGCCGGCCTGTTCGGGCCGTGCCCCGGCCTGACACCCGGTTTGGGCCGGTCCTGAGGCCGGCGGCCTCTGCCACTGTCCCGGTCTGCTACCCGGCCTGGGCCGGTTTACGGGCCGGCCCAACAGTGAAACCTGCAAATTTTTGGAAATTAAATTGGAACTTAAATAATTTATAACTAATTGAAAAATGCCTCAATTTCGACGATTCAAGTTTCAAAATGTTCAGTAAAACAAACTCCACCTTTTGGAATCATTGTAATCTTCTTTTGGAATTACTTTATTTTGGTTATTTAAGAATTCCTAAAATGGGTTAAATAATCCCAAATTAGGAAAATTCATAACTTATTAAATAATTGTCCAAAAATTATGAATTAAATATCAAAGTGATCAACTTGTCAAATGCTATTCCCCCATGCTGATATCATGTCATGATCACAAATTCTTATTTGATGTTATTCATAATTTGATTAAATTAATTAAATTCGTTTATCTAAATAAATTGTCATTTAATCATCGGTGCTCCGAAAATTACAAATAAAATACCAAAATGATCGGAATGACCAAACCTATCCATTCATGTCATGTTCATGCATAATTGAGCCACTTCTCTAATAATTTGTTAATTTATAAAGAATGTGGTCACTAAGATAAATATGGGGTTGTTTCCAAATAATTGCACTAATTATTTGGCTCCCTATTTAATGATGCTATTTAATTTAAATGATATCTTTGCATCAATTGGACATGTCATCATGTGTTTGCGCATTGCACCTTGTGATCGTATGATTTATGTGTGCTTTGTATTTTCTTTGGGTATCGATAGATTCCGGAGTCGAGGGTCTCTCTACTTACCCCGACGAGCAGTACTTCACGACCGGGCAGCAAGGCAAGAGATAACCTAACCTTCTTGGCATCTAGCATCGTATGATTTCATCAAATTATTTTATCCACCAAAATATTGCATGCGGTTCAATTGTCTCTTTTGGTAAATATTAGAATATCCTATGAATGCATGTTCTTCCCCGAGCCAATCACATGTATCCCTACCTATGAAACCTAGGGTTGAAGTGTTGGCCGAGATAGAGATACAATTGATGTATTTACATGCTTAGCTATGCTTAATAGATGCTTTATGTTCGTTATTAATTCCATAATTGTTGATGTTGATGGAATGATTCGGGCACGGTGGATAATCGCGATGCTTAATTAAAATGCTAAGCCGGCTTGGGTGAGTTGCCATCGGGGATGGTGTTTTGCCTCACTCTAGCCCCTAGGTGCGAGTTCTTTACCTCTTGAACCAAGACGAGCGTGCTACCATTGGTGGGTGTATGGGCGCCTTACTAACTGAATAACTTGTGCGGGCGTATCCAAGGGTCCTCTAGTTCGGTTTTCCATTTGCGTGTGAGTGGAAAGATGATGTTGATGAGGATTTGTGTTTAGGACGTGGCGATGGGGCAGGGCGCTGGGAGCGCTGAACCTGTCCTGTGGCCACAGATGACTCTTGGATATTCTCACGTGAGGTAAAGGTTTAACCGCGCCCGCTTGCCGGCCTTCCCCGGAAGAGGGCCACTCAGGTGAGCCGGACGGTACCAATGGGTAAATTAGTACACCCCTGCAGGGATAATCTTTTCGAAAAGCCGTGTCCACGGTTATGGACAATCTTGGTATCGGATATAAGATCATAGACAACGTTAACCTAATTGATATGGCAGCTAGAGGTTGCATAATAAACTTGTGATAAAGGTTCATTTCCTCGAGGGTGAGTCGAGGGAGTGCCTTTATGTGAGATGAGTGGTGATGGCTGCAAGTAGGTTCGTCGAGAACCGAATATGATAATGATACTCTCTTACCCCTTTATAAAAATACTCTGAGTAGACGAATGCCATGTGTCTTTTATGTTTCTGTTTATGAAAGTTAGCTTTATGCAAAAGAACTACATATACAGCCTTAGAGCATCCGTTAGTCATTGGGCCTATATCGCCCTACTAAACTTGCGAGTACGTCGTACTCAGTCTCTCTTTGCTGCCTCTATGATTTTGTATTTCAGAGGAGGACGACACCGAGCAACTAGGTGGGTTCTTCGTTGACGTCGACTACTAGTCTGGGGTTCCTAGGTGGCAGCTTGGGACCGTGGAACAAGCTGGCTGGGAGATGTTTATTGTAGGCCTCTTAGGCCATATTTTGCTTCTTGTTGTTAGACAACACTACCCGCTTCCGCTTGTTGAATTGTTGGATCTGTGATCCTTTTGCCTTGTAATATTTGTATTCTTCTCATTATATGAGTTGCTATATGTTTTGTGTCGTAGAGTCATGCAATGTGCCGGTTTGTTCCACAAGTCTCGATCTTTGTTTTATACATTGATGGTTGTGCCGTTTACATAGCCTCTGTGTATAATTCCGGGGTCGGGGCGTTACAGCGGTAGACGCTCGACGAGCTGGAGAAGCAATACGTCGAAGAAGAGCTCGCCAGGGCAGAGGAGCGGGCAGAGCTTGACGAGGCCTGGGCCCTCCTCTGCGAGAGGGTGAAGAGCTGCCGCCGGCAGGATGCGGCGGCCCTGGCGGTGCGCGAAGAGGCGATGCGTTTTGCCAAGGAGACCCGCGACAGCGTGAAGCGGGAGGCAGCGGAGACCATGGAGCAACTGGACGCCGCGCGGGAGGCTCTCGAGGCGGAAACCGCCTCCAAGCAACAGGAGATCGCGGCCGCAGAGCAAAATTTCATCACGCACTCCAAAGTCATAGAGGACAGCTTGAAGGAGCTCCGCGAGAGGCTGGACGCTCGCGAGAAGCAACTGACACAGCGTGAAGCAGAGCTGACGCGACGCGAGGGAGAGCTCTCCCCCCGCGAGGATGAACTGTGCCGGCGCGAGGAGCAGGTCCAGCAGCTCGAGAAGGACCAGGCCACCCGCGAGGAGGGACTGCTGGCTGGCGAGAGTTGGGTGGCCCAGGACGAGGCCACCTACGCGGAGCGCCTCGAAAAGGCCAACGCCAGCCTCGTGGATAAGCAGAAGAAAATGCAGGAGGAGGCCGACGGCAAGGGCAAGCTCATCCGCCAAGATCTCTCCAAGAGCTTTGACGAGAAGGCCAATAAGCAGGAGGAGCACTTCACGACGAAGCGCAATGAGCTCCAGAACCGCATCAAGGGGCTCGAGAAGGAGGAGAAGCAGATGGCCTCCCACCTTCAGAGCGCCAGGGAAGCTCAGGCTCGCGCGGAAGGGAAGGTCGCCGCCCTGGAGAAGGACCTGAGTGAGCTCCACCAGCAGGTGGAGCCGGCTGCAGACGCCGCGGAGGAGGCACAGCGCACCGCGCAGATCGCCCGAACCATGTCGCGCCAGCGCCAGTGCATGCTCCAAGACTTGGTGTCCCGTGCGCGTGCCGTTGGGGATCGCCTGGGGACCGAGGTCCCCTCCTTTGCCGCAGAGGGGAACAACGACGAGGCCGGGTACGCATTCTTCTACGAGCGATTCCTCACGAAGCTCGAAGAGACCGCAAAGAGCCTCGACGAACGTTTTGTGGAGGAGAGCCGTGATCTCCTCGTCCTCGCCACCTGCCGCATCTTTGCCAACCTCGTGAGGCTTCAGCCTTCCCTCGAACTCGAGGCCGTGACGGCGCCCGTCGACCTCATCTGCCGCATCGCGGTGAGCGACAGGATGCGGAAGGCCGCAGAGGCGTATGCCAAGAAGTTCGACCAGGTCGAGGTAGAGGAGGACGAGGACGATGGCGAGGAGGATGCCGCGGAAGAGGAGGAGAGGGTCGCTGCAGACGACGTGGCCACCTCAGGAGGCCCTACGGCCTGAGCTCTTTCCTGCTGCTGGATGTGCATGGGGCACACATTATCTTAGCATTTTGTTTGTAAAGCTTTGTAAAGACTTGTTTAAGTTTTACTTGAATGTGCTTGTGAATGTTCCTCGGGAGGCTTTTATCTTTCCCTTCATGTCTTTTTCGCTCTACGTCTTAGGACCCTCTCTTAGCGCTACACCACCGCCACTTCGGTATGTGAGAGTCAGGGCTCCACAAGGCCGGGGGGTGTGTGAGGCCTCGAGAAGTAAGAGCTCCCGAAGCGCGATGCTTGGGGCTCCCCTTTAACGCGCAAGCAGCCCATGAGGCATAGGAGAGAGAAAAGAGGCTCGAGGGACAAAAACTAGCGAAGGGAAATTTAACCAAGTGTTTGGACTTAGCTTCACGAGGTGTTTTTGCCTTGGAGAGGGTGTTGGTTCCCTGATGAGGCGTTTTTCCTCCCGAGGTTGCCTCAGGCTTGTTTTGAACCTGCTTTCCCGCGCTTGGACAGATAGGCATACCCACAAGCAATACATTGCTAGATAACTCATGCGCGCTCGTAGGTTCCTTCATGTATGTCTCGCGAGGAGAACAAGCACCAAGGTCCTTGGTGAGTTGACGTGCACGGGAGCTGGCCCATGAGTTCAGAGCTCCTTGGGAGTTGACGTACATGAGAGATGACCCGTGAGTTCAGAGCTCGGATCCCTTGGGTTTGAGGCACTGCTGGGATGCTCTCGAGGCATAGGCACCATGCTCAGCCCCCGCTCGCGAGATGCACAGGAGGGATCATACGAGTAAGGATGAAAATGCAATAATGTAACTGCTTACCGAAGCAACAACATATGCTGGCGCGAAGCGCAAAGGTTCGAAGTGAGCTGAAACAAGGGTTCATTACACTGGCGTGGCCAGAAGTACAAAATCCACCATGCTTGGGCATGGGGTTCCACATTGAGTGGCTGAGACTCTCGCGGCCTGAGGCGACGCATGTAGAGAGAGCTCAGAGGGGGCCCCTATGCGGGGGTGGCTTCATAGAGCCTGCGGTCCGCCATGACTGGGCATGGGGATCCACCTCGCCAAGGCATGGTGCTTGAAGAAGTCACCTTGCCGAGGCGCGGTGGCTTGGGAGTCTTCTTGAACGACCCGCGGCAACGTATAGTAGAGAGGGGAGCCCGAATATTTTCCTCGTGGATGATGATGGCGCGAAGCTCTCCCTTGACGCAAAAAGTTGCTCGTCGAGGACGATCAGGGGTAGAACTTGCGCAGGTGCTGGATGTTCCAGGGGTTGGCGATGGGAATGCCGTCGTCTGTCTCGAGTCGCGCGGAGCCAGGCCTGGCGATGTGCACGACCCTGTAGGGTCCTTCCCACATTGGCGAGAGCTTGTGGAGGCCTGCCCTGGAGAGGATTCTCCTCAGGACAAGGTCTCCTGCTTCGAGAGTGCGCGGGCGGATGTGGCGGCTGTGGTAGAGACGGAGGTCTTCCTGGTACCTTGCCGCTCTCAGGGCCGCATTGCGGCGGAGCCCCTCGAGCAGCAGCAGGTCGTCGTTGCGGAGTTCGTCCAGCTCAGCCTCCTTGAAGGCCAAGACTCGTGGAGAGCCATGGGTGATCTCGCTGGGGAGAATGGCTTCAGCGCCAAAGACGAGGGAGAACGGCGTCTCGCCAGTGGGCTTCATTGGCGTGGTGCGGATGGACCAGAGCACCGAGGGGAGCTCATCGATCCAGTGCTTGCCGCTGGCCTTGAGGCGGTTGAAGCTTCTCGTCTTGAGGCCCTTGAGCACCTCGGTGTTGGCTCGCTCAGCCTGCCCGTTGCTTCGTGGGTGAGCCACCGAGGCGTAGCAGATTTGGGCGCCGAGGCTGCCGCAGTAGGACTTGAAGGCGCCGCTGATGAATTGCGAGCCGTTGTCGGTGATGATGCGGTTGGGCACACCAAAGCGGCAGACCAAGCTCCTGATGAACTTTACCGCTGATTTCGCCGGGATGGTGCGCACGGGTTCCACCTGAGGCCACTTGGTGAACTTGTCGATGGCAACGTAGAGGTAGCGGTAGCACCCGAGCGCTCGTGGGAAAGGTCCCAGGAGGTCCATCCCCCAGACCGCGAACGGCCAGGAGAGCGGGATAGTTTGGAGTCCTTGCGCGGGCTGGTGAATTTACTTGGCGTGGAATTGGCAGGTGTCGCAGGACTGGACGATTGCGGCTGCATCTTGAAGCACTGAAGGACAGTAGAAGCCACTCCGGAAGACCTTGCCTGCGAGGGTGCGTGAGGATGAATGGTGGCAACACTCTCCGCTGTGGATGTCGTTGATGAGCTGGCGGCCTTCCTGGGCAGGGACGCACCGCAACGCAACCCCATTGGGGTGCTTATGGTACAAGTCTCCGTCGTGGACGCAGTAGGACTTAGCCTGGCGAGCAACCCTCTCGGCCTCTGCATCATCTTCGGGAAGGACTCGATTTTGCAAGTAGCTCTTGATCTCGTCGATCCAACCAGTGTCTTGGCGTACCAGGGTCATCAGCAGGCGATCGCCTGAGGGCAGCCCGCAGTTTGGTGCTCCACTTGATGGGGCTGGTGGGAGATCCTCATTGATGCTCATGTTGACTGCTGGTTGCTTGACCGAGGCCCTGGCGAGTCTCTCCTCGAACACTCCAGGCTTCTGAGCTTCCCTTCTTGCCACTCGCCTGGCGATTTCATCTGCTTCTTGGTTTTCCCCTCGCGGGATAAGCTTGAGCTCCATGCCCCTGAAGTGCTTCTCGAGTTTGCGTACCTCTTCAAGGTAGGCTACCATGTAGGTGTCCTTAGGCGTGTAGCTCTTGTTGGAGAAGTTGACGAGGAGCTGAGAGTCGCCCTTGATGAGGATGCGCTTGATGCCGAGGGCAATGGCAGCTCTGAGCCCAGCGAGGAGGCCTTCGTATTCACCAATGTTGTTGGAGACCTTGTCGCTGTCCTTGAAGCACAACTGGACGGCGTAGTAGAGCTTGTCGCCTGTTGGTGAGGTTAGGATAGCACCAGCCCCTGCACTCCGGGCCGCGAAGGCGCCGTCGAAGTGCATGGTCCAGTGGCTGGGCTCTGTCCCTCCTGAGGCTGTAGCTTCCTCCTCTTGAGGCTCTTCTTCACGTGTGTCCATCCATTCAGCCATGAAATCAGCCAGCGCCCTGCTCTTGATGACCCTTGTGGTGTCAAACTCCTGCTCGAAGGGTTGCAGCTCGATGCCCCAGCTTGCGACGCGATCTGTTGCATTTGGGTTGCGTAGGACTTGCTCCAGGGGGTACGAGGTGACCACCTTGATGGGGTGACCCTGGAAGTAGTGGCGCAGCTTCCTGGAGGCGATGAGGAGCGAGAAAAGGAGCTTCTGCTGCATGGGGTAGCGCTCGCGAGCATCCCGCAGCACTGTGCTGACGAAGTACACGGGATGCTCGACGAGGGTGGTTGTTGACGTGGCAGCGGTTGGCTCCTCTCGAGGCTCGGTGGAGTCCTTGTCGAGGTTCTCTTGAGGCCCCACTTGTAGAGGCTCGCCATGAGGCTGGAGGCTTGACGAGGCTGCTTCCTTGTCGTGGAGTTCTGGGCTTGGCGAGGCGGGGCTCTGCTTGGCGAGGACTGGCTCTTCCCTTTCAGCCACCAAGATCGCACTTGCCGTCCGAGGAGTGGCTGCAAGATATAGCTTCAGAAGCTCACGAGGGCGTGGGGCAACCATGATGGGTGGGCTCGCCAGATACTTCTTCAGGTCCTCGAAGGCCTTTGCCGCTTCAGGGGTCCACTTGAAAGGACCGGACCTCTTCATGATCTTGAAAAAGGGGAGCGCCCTCTCGCCAAACCTGGAGATGAACCGGCCAAGGCTGGCCATACATCCCGCTAAGCGCTGCATGTCCTTGAGGCGACGAGGAGGCTGCATCTCTTCTATGGCCCTGATCTTGTCGGGGTTTGCTTCGATGCCACGATGGGACACCAGGAACCCGAGGAGTTTGCCTGAAGGGACCCCGAAGACGCACTTGGCTGGGTTTAGCTTGATGTTTACCTTGCGCAGGTTGGCAAAGGTCTCCTCGAGGTCCTTGATGAGCGTGTCCTTCTCGCGGGTCTTGACCACGATGTCATCGACGTAGGCCTCTGCATTCCTTCCCATTTGAGCCCCCAAGGCGATCCTCATGAGGCGCTGGAAAGTGGCACCGGCATTTTTCAGGCCGAAAGGCATGCAGATGTAGCAAAACACACCACAAGGGGTGAGAAATGCTGTCTTCTCCTCGTCCTCCTTTGCTATCTTGATCTGGTGATAGCCTGAGAAGGCATCCAGAAAACAGAGGAGTTCGCAGCCGGCGGTGGAGTCCACGATCTGGTCGATCCTCGGGAGGGGATAGGGGTCCTTGGGGAAAGCTTTGTTGAGGTCGGTGAAGTCGATGCAGAGGCGGCTTCCTCCGGTGTGCTTGGGGACGACCACACCATTGGCGAGCCAAGTGGGATGGACAACTTCTTTGATGATGCTAGCTTTCTTCAACTTCTCTACTTCTTGAACGATGAAGTCTTGCTTCTCTGGCGCCTGGCGCCGCGCCTTTTGCTTCACGGGGCGTGCGTTTGGACACACGGCTAGGTGGTGCTCGATCACCTCCCTCGGTACTCCGGACATATCTGACGGTGTCCATGCGAACATGCCAGAGTTTGCCCTGAGGAAGGCGACGAGCGCGCTTTCCTATTTGGGAGGCAAGTTGGCGCCGATGGTGACGCTAGCCCCCGAGCCGTTTGCCTCAAGAGGCACCTACTTTGTCGCGGCCTTCTCCTGAGAGAACAGTTGCTTCTTCTTGGCGGGGGGCCTCGGGAGGGGTTCCTCATCCTCGTCAGTGGGGGACGCCACCGCGGCAGCTTTGTAGGCCGCTTGCGCAGCGTATAGGGTGGCTGAGACCATGCCGCAGATGACGATGGTGCCACCCGAGCCAGGAAGCTTGACGAGGTTGTAGGCGTGGTGGGTCACTGCCATGAACTTTGCGAGGGCGGGGTAGCCGAGGATGGCGTTGTAGGGGCAGGCCGATGT
Source organism: Puccinellia tenuiflora (assembly GCA_012064385.1). Lineage (NCBI taxonomy): Eukaryota > Viridiplantae > Streptophyta > Magnoliopsida > Poales > Poaceae > Puccinellia > Puccinellia tenuiflora. Next base: position 270,352 of record QRDG01000351.1, read on the forward strand.
GCGTGATGTCGAAGTCGATCAGCTCGGTGCGGTAGTTGGCTTGCGTCCCGAAGGTGACGGCGAGCCTCACTTGCCCCAAAGGGGTCGTGAGACCCTCTGTCACCCCCGAGAAGGACCTGGTGGGCATGAGCCGCTCGTAAGGCACCTGAAGCTTCTCGAAGGTCTCGACAGAGATGACGTTGAGGCCTGCACCCCCATCGATGAGCGTCTTAGAGACTGCGATGTTGTTGATGGTGGGGGTGCAGACTAGCGGGATGGTGCCAACAGTCGAAGTGCACTTGGGGTGGTCGCTGGAGTCGAAGGTGATGAGGTACTAGGACCACTTGAGGGGCATGGAGGCCTCAACCCCGGGAAGCGATGCCGCGACCTCGCGAGCGAGTTGCTTGAAGTGGCGGTTGGAGCTGGGGGCCTGAGCCCTGCCGAGGATGCAAGCGGCCCCGCGAGGCACCTGGTAGCCCTCAGGAGTCTCAGCAGGGAGGTTGTCGTTCGCGGGCTAGACAGCGTTGGCTTGAGGGTTCTGCTGGTAGTTGTCGTCGTAGTTGTTGTTGTTCCAGCGTCGCCCCCCGCGGCCGCCGCGACCCTACTGCCGCTCGCGAGCCTCGCGAAGCCTCTTGAGGTCGTAGCAGTCCTCGGTGGCGTGGGAATGCCTGTTGTGGTAGATGTAGAAAGGGCGATCATCTTTCTTCTCGGGGCCCGCAGCTGGGGCGGCAGCGCGAGGCTGCTTGGCGTCAGGTTCAGCTGCGAGGACCGCAGTGGTCTTGCGCTTCTCGGTGGATTTCTTCTTCTTGGATCCCTCGGCAGGGTCCCCTGGCTCGTTCTTGACGAACAAACGGCCCTCCTCAGCCTTGGCGCACTTGTCCGCCAGGTCAAAGAGCTTGATGACGGTGGTGATGTTGTCGTGGATGCCAAGCTTCTCGAGCATCCGCATGTCCCTGACTCCAGCCTGGAAGGCCGAAATGACCTGCGCGTCGGTGGCGTTGGGGATCTTGTTGCGCACCTGGCTGAAGCGCTGGATGTACTTGCGGAGGGTCTCGCCAGGCTTCTGGCGCACGCCGCGGAGGTCGTTGTACGTGAGGCCGCGCTCGTACGTGCCCTTGAAGTTCGCGACGAAGCACCGGCAGAGATCCTCCCAGGTGTTGATGGACTCAGCGGGGAAGTTCGTGAGACACGAGGACGCGGAGTCCTTGAGGGCCATGGGGAACCAGTTCGCCATGACTCTGTCGTCGCCCCCCGCGGCCTGGATGGCCAAAGTGTAGAGCTGCAGGAACTCCAGGGGGTTGTTCTTGCCGTCGTAGCGCGGAGGAAGATCCGGCTTGAACTTGACTGGCCAGACGACGCGACGGAGGCTGCGAGTGAACGCGGCCATCATGCCGTAAGTGGCCATGCCTTTGGCGAGGGTGGCGCGGAGGTGGCGCCCCGCGGTGGCGACGTCCTGGACGGCGCGGTTGTGGCGATTCTGCCCGCGCTCGATGCTCACGCGTGCATCCTCGGGGGCTCGCTGCACGATTTGGCAGTCATGCGGCGATGAAGCGTGTGATGCAGCGCAGTTGTCGCGAGGAGGAGCCCCCGCTGGTAGAGCTGGAGCGGGCGCGGGATGAAGAGGGGGTGCAGGAGGTGCGCCGTGCGCCACGTCCCCCACGCGCGCAGAGGGAACCATCGAATGAGATGGTGCAGGAGCGGCGACGCGAGCGGCCCCGACGAGCTTGGAGAGGTGGTTGAGCCAAGCTTCTTGAGCCTCCGGTGTGGGACGGTACTGCAGTAGCTCCTGCGCCATGAGAAGCGCAGTTGCCGGGCTGGGTGCAGGGCGGCCCAGCGAGGAGGCAGCGCGGTCCCGCGACGGGTGCAGGGAGGAAGATTCCTCTTCGCTGAGGTCGTCCTCAGTGTGGTCGTCGTCGTTGTCCTCTGGATGCTCGACGCGGGGCTCGGGGTCGGCGCGGCACTCCGGAGCAGCGCTTCCGCGCGGGCGGCCGCGTGGGTTGCCAGCGGGAGCGGTGGCGGCGCTGGCCGTCCGGCGAGCGAGACGTTCGGCGCGAGAAATGCCGGCCATGGCTGTGTCGAGGTTGAAGATGCGCCTCAGCCCCCTACCAGGCGTGCCAAAATGTCAGAGATCTGTCCCAAGAACTGGGTGCGTCTCACTAGGTAACGAGTAAGTGGCTGAACACGGAATCAAACGACCCTCAACGTGCCTCGGCGACGGTGCTCGCTGAGATCGCTGTGGGACGGCACTGCAGAGATGAACACACGGTGCTTACCCAGGTTCAGGGCCCTCTTGGAGAGGTAAAACCCCTACGTCCTGCCTTGGTTGTATTGCACTTTTTGGAGAGGTTACAGTACAAAGAGAGCTTCGGGAGCTCGAGGTGGCTAACACCGATCTCGGAACCCTAGATCTCGAACCCTAACCTCTGGAGAAGCAAACCAATCTTCGAACCCTTTGCCCGAACGTGCTCCCCCTCCTTTTATAGGTGTCTTGGACCTCTTCCCCCAAATATCTTGGCGGGAAGGGTTACCACATGGCGACGAAGGAGGAGGCCGGGTGCACGGTAAAGGGGGAGGCCATGGACGCGGTCCATGGCAGGCGAGCGGCGTCACCAAAGCTGGAAAAGCCACCGTCCAGCCAGGACGATGGGCTGGCGCTGCTGGGGCTCGGGAGGCGCCCCACGGTGACGTTGCCCTTGGAGCGTAGCTGCAGACGGTCCCCTTATCACTGGAATGGCAAGTCTCGTTGTCCACTTTGCTTGGTGCTGCTTGTTGACCGCTTTATACACGAGAACGGCATCTGCAGTGTCGTCGTCACCGCGCGCAGACGCGCGCGTCACTCTGCAGCGGGCGCAGAGCCCATGTGCGCTCTATCGCGGAGACAGAGCTTTCTTCATGGGGAAGGAACCCCGTGAGGTTGGAGGCCTCGCCGAGCCTTTTGGCTTGATCCTCTCGAGGCATCCGAGATGCCCTCTTGAGGAGAGGCCCCTCGCGAGGGGTAAACCCTCGCGAGGCTCGCCAGGCTTGGAGAGCCTGGTCCTTAGCAAAATCTTCTGAAGAATGTCGTGGGCCCTGACAGGCCGGCCCGTGGTACCCCGGTTTCGACGGTACCGACACAGGTCGATGGTATATTGACTCCAAGCGAGATGTTATGCCTAAATGCTAGATGCTGATGGAAGAACTTATCTGTTTTCCTGTCGCGCCTCCGGCCCATCCAGTACTTCCCGGGTGTTGAACTCCTGCCGTGTCCCGCCGCCCAATCCTGCCCCGGGAAGGAGCTACGCACAACAAACTTTTAGAAGGAAAATAATGGACCCTCTTTCCTATCATGCTAGCGTGTTATCCGAAGCAAAACGCAAGCACAGTTGGTAGTACATTTCTGTGGTGAGGTGCGTTTCACCACAGCACTGCCCGATTCCCCTTTCCGCGGCAGTACGGCATGATCGGGCGGCGGTGCCTTTGCCTGAGAGGCCACTCGCGGTGCTTCTACCCGTCTGCCACCGGCACATACCAGCCCCCTGCTTACGGGTTGCTAAGGATAACACGCTTCCATGGAAGGATTGAGGCTCACGGGAATTGAAATAACTTATCTTTTATTCTCCTGGCGCCGATTCTTACACCCTATTACAGAACACTAGCCCCCCGGGCGTGCTTTAACGGATCCGATGTTTGCGATTCATGTTCGTAATCAGGGGTAGAAATTTCGAAGATTCTCGATATTCCAGGCGTTGCCTTCCGGCCGGCCTTGCTCGTCCTCAAGGTACACTGTTCCGGGTTTCAGGGTATGTGTCACCCGGAAGGGTCCTTCCCACTTTGATGACATTTTGTTCAGGCCTTGCATGCTTTGCCTCTTGCGGAGTACCATGTCTCCGGGTTGCAGCTCCCGCGAGCGAACATGACGACTGTGGTATCGGCGGAGTCCTTGCTGGTACCAAGCTGACCGTAAGGAGGCCCGGCACCTACTCTCTTCCAGCAGGTTTATGTCATCGATCCTTCGCTCTTCTTGCGTGTTTTCATCATATGCGAGCACTCGGGGTGATCCGTACTTGAGTTCTGATGGCAGGACAGCTTCTGCTCCGTAGACGAGGAAGAAGGGTGTCTCTCCAGTGGCTCTGCTTGGTGTTGTTCTGAGTGACCACAGTACACTTGGCAGGTGATTAATCCAGTTTTTTCCCTTGTTCTCCAGCTTGTCAAAGGCTTTGGTCTTCAATCCCTTGAGAACTTCTGCATTTGCTTGCTCTACTTGACCGTTGCATCTTTGGTAGGACACCGAGGCAAAACACACCTTGATGCCCATTTCTTCGCAGAAGTTGAGGAAGGCTTTGCTTGTGAACTGAGTGCCATTATCGGTGATGATTCTGTTTGGTACTCCGAATCGGTAGATTATTCCTTCAATGAACTTGATGGCGGCCTGAGCCGTCTGATGTGGAACTGGCATTACTTCCACCCACTTTGTGAACTTGTCAATTGCCACGAATAGGAACTCGTGACCTCCCACAGACTTTGGTATCTTACCGACGATGTCCAGCCCCCAGACCGCGAACGGCCAGGAGATTGGTATCGGCTGCAACGCTTGAGCTTGCTGGTGCATGTTCTTGGCGTAGTACTGGCAAGCTTCGCAGGTCTTGACTAGCTGCTCCGCGTCATGAAGCACCGCTGGCCAGTAGAACCCTTGGCGGAAAACCTTCCCCGCCAAAGATCTTGAAGCCACATGACTTGAGCATATCCCTTCGTGTATGTCCCTCAGTAGTTCTCGGCCTTGTTCTTGCGATATGCATCGTAGCTTGACTCCGTTTTCGCGCCGTCGGTAGAGCTCGCCGTCGATTAGGACGTAGAGCTTTGCCCGTCGGGCCACTTGCTCGGCTTCGTGGTTGTCCTCCGGAAGGACGTGCTCCACCATGTACTTGATGATGTCCTGGGCCCAGGGCGGGTGGGTCCGTTCCACCAGCAGTACCTCCTGGCTAGAAGGAAGCAGAGCTTCTTCGACCGCGGGCACTGCCGGGTCTTGGGCTTCCGGGCTGGCTACTCGTGTTGTCGGTGTAGAAGGGTTGCCAGCCTCCTTTGTCGTTGAAGAACTTGGCTTCAGCCTCTCGGGAGAGACTAAAGGTCGCTTGAGCACCTCGATGTAGATCCCGGGAGGTACCGGTTCTCGCTTGGACGCCAGTTGCGATAGCTCATCCGCAGGTGTGTTTTCCTCCCGCGGCACGTAAGCAGCTCTGAAGCTACTGAAGCGCCGCTGGAGTTTCCACACTTCTTCGACGTATGGCGCCATCTGAGGACAGGCGTACTCCTTGTTGACTTGCTTGATGACTAGCTGAGAGTCACCCTTGATGATGATCTTGCCGATGCCGAGGCCGATGGTAGCACGAAGTCCCGCGAGCAGACCTTCGTACTCCGTCGTGTTGTTGGAGATGCTTCCTTGACAGTGCATTTGGATGACGTATTTCAAGCGTTCACCGGTTGGTGAGGTGAGGACGACCCCGGTGCCTCCTTGCCCCTTGGTGTAGGAGCCATCGAAGTGCATGGTCCAGGTGTCGGGATCCTCCTTCCCGGGAAGGCTCGTCTCCTCCTCCGAGTTGTCGATCGCCGTCTCTGTCCACTCGGCTGTGAAGTCAGCCAGTGCTTGGCTCTTGATGTTGTCCGTGTGCTCGAACTTGAGCCCGAAGCCCTGGAGTTCCATGTCCCACGTCGAGATGCGTCCGGTGGCCAGCGGGTTCACCAGAGGACTCCCTAGGTTGTACTTGGACACCACCGTGATTGGGTGCCCCTCGAAGTATGGCCTCATCTTGCGGGAGGCGATGAGGATCGCCAGCAGCAGCTTCTGCATCATGGGGCACCGCTCCCGGGCGTCGCGCAGCACTGAGCTGATGAAGTAGCCCGGGTGCTGCACCTTACGGGTCGCCGACCCCTTGACGGGTTCGGCGTCTTCCACGTCCTCGTTGCTCCGGGGTGTTGTCGAAGTAGCCCTCGGCTGCGTCGCCTTGGAGTGTGCTCCTTCGTGCTCAACGCGTGGTTCGATGATGACGGGAGGGGGCGGGGTGCTGGGATCTTCGAACCCCTGAACACCTGGCCGCCCCTTCTTGCTTGTTTGCCCCGGGAACAGGTCCCCGAGACGCTTGCCCTAGCCTGGCTTCTTTGGAGATGCGTCACGCTCGGCCACCAGTACGGCGCTGATCACTTGGTTAGTGGCCGCGATGTACAGCAGTAGGGCCTCCTTCTCCTTTGGGGCCACGAGGACGGGTGGCGAAGCGAGGTAGCTCTTGAGTGATTGGAGAGCTTCCTTAGCCTCGGGGTTCCACTCCACGGGGCCCGATTTCTTGAGCAACTTGAAGAACGGCAAAGCCTGCTCTCCAAGCCTTGAGATGAAGCGCCCGAGTGCAGTGATGCACCCGTTGAGGCGCTGCACGTCCTTGACTCGCCGGGGCGCTTCCATTCGTTCGATGGCCTTGATTTTGTCGGGGTTCGCCTCAATCCCCCGGTGGGAGATCAGGAAACCCAACAGCTTGCCAGACGGGACCCCGAACACGCACTTGTCGGGGCTGAGCTTGAAGTTGACCCGGTGAAGGTTGTCGAAAGTCTCGTGAAGGTCCTGGACGAGGGAGTCCTGGAACCTTGTCCTGACCACGATGTCGTCGATGTAGGCTTCAACGTTGCGGCCCAGCTGAGTCCCAAGGCACGCTTGCATCGTGCGCTGGAAGGTAGCGCCAGCGTTCCGGAGGCCGAAAGGCATCCGGGTGTAGCAGTAGTAGCCCTTGGCGGTGATGAAGGCCGTCTTCTCCTGGTCCTCGACCGCCATCAGGATCTGGTGGTACCCGGAGAAGGCATCCAGGAAACACAGTGACTCGCAACCGGCTGTGGAGTCCACGATCTGATCGATGCGCGGTAGAGGGAATGGGTCCTTGGGGCAGGCCTTGTTCTGGTCTGTGAAGTTGACGCAGAGTCGCAGCTTAGAGGAATTCGGCTTTGGCACCACCACTGGGTTGGCCACCCAGGTGGGATGAGGCACCACCTTGATGACGCCGGCTTCCAGTAGCTTGTCGGTCTCGGAGACGATGAACTCCAACTTTTCCTTGCTCTGCTTCCGCAGAACTTGCTTCACGGGGCGGGCGTCCGTGTTCACCGCCAGCTTGTGCTCGATCACCTCCCTTGGTACACCGGGTAAACCTGACGCTTCCCATGCGAAGACGTCAGAATTTTCCCGAAGGAAGGCGACGAGCGCGCTTTCCTATTTGTCGGCGAGGTGGGCACCGATGGTGATGGTGCGAGAGCCGTCACTCGTGAGTGCCACCTTCTTGGTCATCTGCGTGTCGCCGCGGAATGGCGCCCTCTTGGAGGCTGCGGGTGCCGAGCTTTCGGGGTTCCCTCCGCCCCCGAGAGAACCATCAACACCAGCGTCTTGCATGTCTTTTTGGGTGTCCGCCGTTGCGGCCACCATCTGGTTCAGTTTCTGGACGCAGTAGATGGCGTCGTCGACATCGGCCTTGATCCTGATCACGCCCCAGGCCGCCGGCATTTTCATCATGTTGTAGGCGAAGTGGGAGACGGCCATGAACTTGGCCAGCGCGGGGCGGCCAAGTATGCCGTTGTAGGGGAGCGGCGTGTCGGCGATGTCGAAGACGATCTCCTCGGTGCGGAAGTTCTTGGGGCCACCAAACGTGATTGGAAGAGAGATCTTCCCCAGAGGCCGTGTGATATTCCCGTTCACGCCTTGGAACACGCCAGTGTCTTGCAGGCAGGAGAAAGGGATTTGCAAAGTGGCCAGGACCTTTGCCATCAGCAGGTTGAGGCTGGAGCCTCCGTCGACCAGCATCTTGGTGACCTTGAAGTTGTGGATGATGGGCGACACGACTAGGGGCAGTGTCCCTACCCCGACGATGCTGTCAGGGTGATCTTCAGGGTCGAAAGAGATGACCTGGTTAGACCACTCCAGGGGCTTTAACGGTGCCGGGGCGACCGCGTTCAGCTCCCGGACGAGTCTCTTGCCGGCGCTGTTGGAGGGAGGCAGGGAGGCTCCCCCGTGAATGCACCCGATGACGCCATTGACTTCTTGGAATTTTCCGTTGTTGCCGCTCTGAGGAGCCGGAGCGTCCCCGTTGTCGGCGAACTCCACATTGTTTGACCCACGTCCGCCTTGGCCACCGCGCCCTCCTCCACGTCCTCCACCACGTCCCCATCCCCGGCCGCCACCGTCTTGGCGACCGGTGGGACAGTTCCGGGAGTAGTTCCCGTGGAGTCCGCAGTTGAAGTAGGCACCTGGACCGGTCCCGCCTCCTTGACGTTGCGCGTGAGCAGCGAGGCCGTTTATGTGGCAGCAGTCCTTGAGCGGGTGGTTGCTGTCGGGGTGGACGTGGCACCATGGATCTTCATCGCCCTCAGAAGTCGAGGCCGGCTTGACCTTCTTGGGGAGAGGCTCAGTGACGAAGACGCGCTTGTCGGGACCGGAGTCCCGCTTCTTGCTCTTGGCGGGGGTGGCCTTGTCCTCGGGTTCCTCCTCCCCGGGAACTCTGACCCCCTCTTCTGCGCGGGCGCAGCGGTCCGCGAGCTCCCATAGCTTGCGGGTAGTATCGATGCGATGATTGCTCAACTTCTCGCGCATCCGGGTATGTCGAACGTTGGCGTGGAAGGACTGAATCACCAGCTCCTGCTTGATGCTGGGGATGGTGTTCATCTTCTGGGTGAAGCGCTGGATGAACTTGCGGAGACTTTCACCCGGAAGATACTTGAAGTCATGCAGGTCGCTGGGAACTCCCGGACCGCCGTTGCGGTTCACCCGACCCGCCGTGGGAGGGTTTGCTTGAGGAGGCACGGCTTCACCTGGGCGATCTCCCCGGGGAGGGTCCCGGGGTTCTCGCGCCTCTGCTCCCTTGGCTCCGGGGCTGTCGACGGTGGGGGCGTGAACGGGCTCACACCTGGGACCGCCGTCGGCGAAGTGAAGGAGTTCCTCCACATGGGTCCGCCACTCCTGGTAGACCTTGGGGTTGTCGGTGCTGGGTGGAAACTGGATCAGAGCCTTGGCGGTGATGAGGGCATCATGGCGGGCCTGCGCGTTGTCCGAGAGGAGAGTGCAGGACTTGCTCTTGGTGCCCTGCTGACCCTTGCCAGTGCGGGCGCCTTCGCTCTTGTCACCGACAGAGAGGTTCTTGCCGGTGTTGCCGCCCATGCTCTTCTCCACGCCACCATCTTCGCTGCCCTGGGTTGGGCCGCCTGCCCCGCCCAGAGCGTCCTTCTCCGGAGGTGGAGGAGGAGAAGCCCAGTTTGCCGAAGCAGCGCGACGCTCGCCGGTAGCCTGAGAGCGTGTAGGGGAGGCCTCCTTGGACGTCTGCGCGTCGGGCCTCTTCTTTGGCGCCATGGTCGACGAAGAACTTGACGCAGATCTCCTCGAAGATCTCAAAGTCGAGGAAGAGCTCGAGGAAGATCTCGACGAAGAACACGAAGCCGATGAAGAACTTGAGGAAGATCTCGACGAAGAACGTGAAGCCGATGAAGAAGAAATCAGCACTTGCGCCCCCTACCTGGCACGCCAGATGTCGTGTCTTGGATCACGGACACCGGGAGTAAAGGATACCCCCTTTTTAGGTTTGGTATGTGGCGCAGAGGAGGCCGAAGATCGTCTTCCGCCCTGGGGCTTCATCTATGCTCGAGATCTATGTACTAGCAAGCATCACAAAGACACAAGGAGTTTACCCAGGTTTGGGCCGCCCGGAGGCTAACAACCCTACTCCTGCATGTCTGGATTGAGTGGTGTATCATGATGTAGCTTTACAATGGTGGTCGCGGGTGAGAACCCGGGAGGTGTTGGCTAGAGGTTGAAGATGAGAAGATCCTGACCCGGAGGAGATCACCTCTCTCCTATGCTAATCTCGGACTTGTGCGCTACCTAGCCTAGCCTCCAACTCAGCGATGATTGCTCCTCCTTCCCTTGGGTGCCTCGGTCCACCTTTTATAGGCTAAGGGGATACCACAGGTGCACCCCTTGGGGCCGGAGGGGTTTTGGTGGGAAAACCCCTCCGGGTTCTCTTTAGGAGGCGACGTGGCCTCCTCTCGTCCAAGTATTCTTCTTAGAGGGGGTAGGTGAGATCGCCCACCTTTTCCAGAGAGGGCGGACAGAGGCTGACAGCTTTTCTGCCTCTGCCCCCCTTTGGCGCCTCCGTCTTCATGGCGCCCAAGTCTTCTAGGAGCCTCGAGCCGGAGCTGGCAAGCTTATCCTCTTGGTGCGGTGGAGGTTGGTTCCCGGGGGTGAGCTTGGCCTCCTGCCGGGCGTTGGGGTCCCGGGACCTCCGTGCCTGCTTCTGGGTCGAGGGGGCCCCGGAGGGTCCCCGAGTCCTTTGCCTTGGTTGTCGATGTAGCGCGTGTCGGGATGCCGCGGGGCAGGTGGGGGGAGGGCCCACCTGCCAGTCTTGAGTTTTGGCCTTGAGTGTCTCCTTGATGGGCCCATATGCAATGGACCCACTTTGACCGCATCAGGGGAACCCCATGTTCCACTGTTGCGACACTGGCGCATAGCTTGGAGGTCATGCTTGTTGAGGGGTGCTCATAAGTCCACCTGAATTTGGAGACGAACTGCTCCTAGAGGTCCTCCCACGAGGCGATGGAGGACTCGAGGAGGTTCATGATCCACAAGCGGGCAGCATCCTTCAGGGCCATGGGAAAACAGTTCGCCATGGACTTGTCATCTCCTCCGGCCGCCTGAACTCCCACGGCGTAAAGCTGCAGGAACTCGAGAGGGTTGGCGGAGCCGTCATAGCACGTGGCGAGTTCTAGGCGGAACTTGGTGGGCCATGACACCTGGCGGAGCTCGCGGGTAAAGGCCTACAGGCACCGAAGGCCGTGACCCCGCTGCCAACGACGCGATTGGTGCGATCGGCTGCGCTGACATCACGGATGGCGCGGTTTTGACGCTCACGTCCTCGACATAAGCGAAAGAAACAATCATGTGCCAGCTATTTGAGGGCACTACTCGACATAAGCGAAAGAAGCAATCATGTGCCAGCTGAAAACGGAGTGTGACTAAGTGAAAGGCTGAGGGAGAACAGACCAATCACTATCGTCTAATCGACATTGATGAACGGTCTAGATCTTATTTTCATGCATAATAGTAGATATACATTTGAATATGAACACAATGATATCGTCTTTGTGCCAAATATAATTTTGTTATTTGCACAACTATAGGGTATACTTAATTAGCCATTCTTATGCATAGGTTTCGAATAACATGGAGGATGTCCAATAAACCATAGACATTGAAATGAACACGAGCAACACATAATTCAACAATAAATCTTAAACTTATTTCTTAATTATTTTCAAGGGTGCCTTTATTTATTATGAATATATTATACAATATAGCAACCTTGGGTTTCATTTGGATTTCAGATATCACAATGACCGGGTCCCCCATATAAGAACCCACCCGATATGATATTAGAAATGCGATAACATCTAGCGTGAGACTGGTAAATTGGTATATCTTCGTCGATATCGTGGGCAGAGCTTTCTACATCAAAAAACTTTAAATTGTTGAAGGACGCGGCATTTCTCCCAGGAAAGAATCTACTTCCCATTGGAGGACTTGCTTGTGTAGTTGCATGACTTGCTAAGCCCCCAAATGAGATTATCAAAATTTTCTTTTCCATGTCCCCAAACAAGGATCTTGGAAAGTAACCAATTAGTTGAGCAGGACCATTGAATCCATAGTGAATTTGCTAATCACCAGATGTCTTATCCTATAGAAACAATAATTAATGAGTTAAATTACAAAAAAACTATAATTTTGTGTGCTAACTTATTAATATTAAAATTCATTTAAATATAACTGATTTTGTAACCCAAAGTCAAACTATTTGGAGACATAGTTTAGTTTTGATCAAATAGACAGTATGGGGATGGTTCCTTTTACATTCTAGAAGGTTATTGTCTCCACAATTATTTTGATATTATAACCTTAATAACATTCATATATCACGAGCTTCATATCTTAATATCGTGCTATGGGATACAATTCTATATAATTTCTTATTATTGATATTGAGACAAGCTCCTACATGTCACTTCAAACTCCATTCTGTATATACCAAGACTAAATACTTATTCTCTATACGAAACTAATAATTTGTTTTTGTTTTCTCCATTTCTTTTTATGTGACATCAGGTCTATCAAGTCTGTAATATGGTCAATTCTAATGTTTTATTGTCCACACCACCTAAAAGTACTCTATTTCAATATATCAGTAAGAAAAATGTATTTTGGCATTGTTTTGTGCAACTTATAAGAGCACAAATATTCTTGGCACAATAAATATTTGACAACAAGAAAATGATGTATTAATAAGGGTAAAACCTTCTTGTATACATGAAAAACAACTGACGTCATATGTCTGAAACATTGTTTTGTTTCTCGAGGTAAATACTAAATGACCATATCAAGTGGACATAAAAAACCAAAGGTAATTAATGCTTTTACAGGTGGCATCGAGAGAATTTTAATTTTTGTTTTACTATATTATAATACCTAAGATATAAAGTATTTTGTAGTGGAACATAATTGCAAGTTGAGTCGTCAATTATTTTATTCTATAAGAGTTTCAATAAACTCAAGAATGTGCTTACTTTGAGCGCTCGTATTGTTATGTATTGCTTTGTACCATTGAGGCTAGACACCGGAGTAATCACATCCCCTGGAACTATAGTAGAATTTGTCCTTATGTAACCTGGACACTCCATGTTGTAGCAACCATCGAGAGGTGATCCATTACCTTGAAATAGTAGTCAAGGAGTAAGACTGAAATCGAACATTAATTCATGTAAATCTGGATCAGGTCCTGTGAAAAAATATTTTAGCCAACCATCATACATTTTTATACAAAATATTTTGTTGTAAGGTCATCTAGCTTTATCTATCTCGAGTTTAGGTTCTCGATTGATGTTTACATTATAGTTTTTAGAATCTTAGAGTAAATACATTCATTTCATAGTTATAATAAAATTAAAATAATTTTGATAATGACATTAGTTGCATAATATGGATGACATCAATACTCTGATGAAAAAATACCATTGATAGTAAGTGGACAACGAAATAGTCAAAACAAAATTACTAAGATATGTTGTTGTAGGAACTTCTAATGTTCAATCATGGTCAGGAGTAAACTTACAGCCCACATTGTGACAAAATGTGTTTCTGAATTGTTGTAGAGTTCTGGATAAACCTATATAGAAACCAAGAAAAAGTTAGGTATCAATACCCTGATGACAAAAACCCATTGATATAACTCTACAACAAGATATTCAAAGGAAAATTATTCAGATTTGTTATTATAAGTAATGCTTATACTCAATAAGGAATAACATTTCCTTTTGTAGTCCACTACCTCTACACTCATCTAATAGTTCTAAGGCTAGAGGAAGTTTACTTCTTTCTTCCATGTTACTTCATTTTTGGGAAAAATTTGAGTAGTAGACATTGTGGAAATTACTAATTATATTCTCATGATGTATAAAGTAATTCTACAATAAAGTATTTTTTGGTGAAGTACCCAATCCTATGTATTTTAGGATTTTCCATTAAAATAAAAGGAATACCCGTGTAACTAGAAAATTTTGGACATATGCCCCCGCTTAAGAGGGATAACCTACAAATTAGGCTTCATTCCCACATTATTTTTTCATTACACTCAAAATGTAGATGAGAGATGACACGAACATCTAGTTACATGTACACAAAATAAGTCTAAAAAAATAACCAATTTGTGGGATATTTCTAAAACATTCAATTTCTCATGTGGTGTATTAGTACTTGTGCTTCGCCATCCAAGAAAAATCTTTTAACTTTCACCCCATAAATATATTCTTAACAAACTTGTAACTTCTTAGAAAATGTGGTGCTTTACCTGCATGGAATATTTATTTCAAGGTAAAAGGAAGGAGAATAGGAGATGAGAGAATATATTTCATTAAAAAATAAGGATACCAGCACACTGAATTATAGACTTGGTTGAATTAAAAAAATACATATTTTGAAAACTGGTTACATACGTGCCATCCAACTGAAAATCCAGTAATTGATGATGATGTAGAGTTTTGCCCGATCTTCACGGATTTTAGGGGGAAAAGGGGATGAACACGAAGAACACGGAGGGGTAGCGAGGGGGATCGTGGCAAAACACAAAGGATAACTAGCAAATCCTGCTGAGATCTCCACCCAACAACAAACCCTCAAAAAGGTAAGGGGATGAACATGAAGAACATGGAGGGGTAGCGAGGGGGATTCGTGGTAGAACACAAAGGATAACTAGCAAATCCTGCTGAGATCTCCACCCAACAACAAACCCTCAAAAAGGTATCCTTGGGATCGAACAATCAAAGCCAAACTTACTCTTGTTGAAACCGATTGCTCTTACCGTCCGGTCCACCGATCCAATAGAATCACCGCAGTGAAAGATTGGAATGCACAACTAGAGACACCGCAGTGAAAGAGTAGCAACAAAAAGATCCATTCTCAACGAGGAACCCTAGCTACGAGGGAGGAGGAGCATAGCTCACACAAGTCTCAAATTCAGTCTAACCCTAGATCTGAGGGAGGCAAGGGGTATTTATAGGCGTAGTACAAAACAGGGCAGAAATGCGGGAAACCGGCCTGGGGGCCGGCCCAGGCCGGCGGGCGCAGGTGGGGAACCGGCCTAGAGGCCGGCCCAGGCCGGCCAGGAGGCCGGCAGGCGCTGGCGGGGGACCGGCCCCGGGGCCAGCCGGCTCAGGTGGGAGGCCGGCAGCGATGGGGGAGGACCGGCCTGGGGGGCGGCCTGGAGGCCGGCGGCGTCTGGAGGGTGGCTGGCCTAGGGGCCGGCCTAGGCCGGTCTGGAGGCCGGCCGGCTTGTCTGCACCTCCTTCTTCCTCTCGACGTTTTCTCCTCCTTCTCCACGCATAGGCCTTGGATGGTTGGAGTCCATGGACTTCCATGCCGCCTTTTGAAGTCCTTGGTGGCTTGGCGTACATTGAAGCGCATGACATGGTGATGGACGTGGGTTGGGCTACATCATCTCCCCCTCCTTCGAAAAGCGTCGTCCTCGACGCTAGCACGTTCTCATCATGTGAAGGAGATAGATGGCTTGACGATGACGTAGTAATCACCATGTATGTTTGCTTGACGCCAAATGTATGGCCGCTCTTCAATGTTCTTTTGCCTTTCATGGCACCTAGAGAGCTCACAAAGAAGACGAAACAACACTCAAGGAGTAGCCAATTCTTGAAGTTCATGACATGGACACTTAAGTAGAAGGAAGTCACCTTAGCAAGACACCAACATTCCTTTGATGCGCAATGTAGTGCCATGAAGTTGTGGGAGGCAATCCACTCAGTTGTACCTACAGACAACAAAGACCAAGCAAAGCATGTGTGTGCATGATATAGGAGCATATCATTGATGACATGTCCTAGGTTAATCGTAGCACCGTTAGCACAACACACGTGCATTGGAGGCAAAGCAAAGGCGAGTGCAATGTGCAAGCAATTCCTCAGAACATCCTCACGATGTGAAAGCAGAAAATCTCCAAGAAGGTATGAGAATGCTAGGATATCTATCTCAATTGGATCCATATGATGTCCATTGTGTTCCAAACATCGGGCAGATACCTTTGGCAATGGAGGGAAGATTGGTGAAAACACAAGGTGGAAAATGCTCTTGTCAAAAGCATGGGTGCCAACAAAACATAGGAAAGAGCAAGTTGTCAACAACATTGTTGCAACACAGAAATCATGTAGATGAAAGATCATTGAAACATGCATTGCACGAGGGGAATCAGAGCCATCCACATATTTGCAAACAAACCAAAAGAAAAAGCAAGTGTGCAAGTTGTTTGATGCAAAACGTGGGATAGGTAATAGAGCCGGGGTCGAGGCAAAACTATCATTTATCATGCTTGCCAAAGCTCGTTTGGTCAACTCATGTTGAATGGAGGTTGACATTAGCAAGCAAGTACCATTACACATGAAATTCCATAAAAGGGAAATATGTGCATGGGATATGTACACATCATCCATCAAGATGTGTCTCTTCGTTTGCACATGACCAAACACACAAAATTCAAAATGAAAGTGAGAAGTATGCAGATGGTCATCATGTACAAAGAAGGAAGAGTAATTCTCCACATTGTTGAAGGGACAAACTCCAAAAAGTGAGGATGCTATTGGGGCAAACACATTATCAAGCATTTTATCATTGTTGCGAGCAATACATGTGAAATGTAAATTGTTCGACATATTGCATGGAACAGTTGGAGTGAAACGGAAACATGCATAGCAAGGCATGCTCATTGAACAATCATCACAAATAGGAGAATCCAAATGATCAACATTGTTTTTAGGCAAAGTATCACAAGTGAAATAGAAAGTAGCATATGTGACGTCCATAGGAGCATCCACAATGTGTAAGCGCTCAGAGATCATCATGTCCACTAGTGAGATCATGTCATCATCAACACCGATGTTCATACCTTTGTATGTCCTCTCATGCGAAGTAGGTGTTGTGGTTGTTGGAGCGGCGTTCATGCGGTTGACTCGGTCATCTTGATGTAAACATGGGGTGGCTTTATCTTTGACCTCCATGTACATCTTGTCAAGTTGAGGCATATCGTCCTCCATGGAGCCTAGCAAATCATAAGGAAATACACTAGAAGGAGAGGTTATGTCGTTAGAAATCGAAATGGTCTTTCTTGCCCTATCGACTACCTCTCTCAACGTATATGGTGTGTCACTCATGTTGTCAAAGTGGAAGCACTCCATGTCGCTCTCACTCTCGTGGAGGTACGCTCGCTCACCACCCATCTCACTTTTGTTGGCTAACAACACTATGCCGGGACTCACTCTTTTCCCTCTCTCACTCATTTTTGGCTTTTGGCTCTCACTCACGTGAATGTGCTTCGCTCTCTCACCACTCAACTCACTAGAGGATTGTTCTTCTTGCTCTCTCACAAGTGTCTTGGCATTTTCAGCCAAAATTTGGCTTGGAGTCATTGGGCGGAGCACTAGGATCTTATTGTTCCATTTGAAGCTATAGTAGTTGGTGCGCCCATCATGAGTAACGGCCTTGTCAAATTGCCAAGGGCGACCAAGAAGTAAGTGGCAAACCGACATTGGAACCACATCACAATCCACCGTGTCCTCGTAAGAGCCAATCTTGAAGGATACTTGAACCGTGTGTCGAATCTTCACGGTGCCGGAGTCACTAAGCCATTGCGCATGGTAAGGATTGGGGTGCTTTTTGTACGTCAAGTTGAGTTTCTCGCATAGCCCCTTGCTTGCCAAGTTGTGACAACTCCCACCATCGATGATTACCTTGATTGATTTGCCATTGATGCCGGCTTTCGTTTGAAACAAGTTGCATCATTGAGCATCATCATCTTGGGTGTTCGTAGTCAAAACTTGAGTGACAACTAGTGTGGGGCTGGGGTCACCATCACAATAGATGTGGGCATCGTCGTCATCCAAGCTTTGCATCGTGGCTACCTTGTTCAATGCATGGTATTCGTCTTCGCTCATAGACTCATAGTCTCCATTGTCATTGACGATCATCACCTTCTTGTTGGTGCACTCAAAGGACTTATGTCCTTGCCCTCCACACTTGTAGCAAGTGATATATGACTTGGCGGCTTGGGGTGAGGCCGCCGTCTTCTTGATAGTTGTTGGAGATTGAGGTGTAGCACTTATGACATTGCCTTGAGCGTGGACTTGAACCATGGGTTGTGTTGAGGATGACGCTTTTGCGGCAAAGAAGGGCTTGGCCTTGACGTACTTGAGCTCTTCCGCAACTTGGCGCTCGGCCTTCATGGCTTGATGCACTAGCTCGACGAGGTTCTCATAGGGTTGGAACTCCACTATCTTCTTTATGGGGTACGTGAGGACGTTCAAGAAGCGTGCCATTGATTGTTCTTTGGATTCAACAATGTGTGCACGGGAGATAGTTGACTCCATCTCCTTGTAGTACTTGTCAGCCGTGTTGAGGCCTTGTTTGAGCTCTTGCAACTTCTTGTACAAATCGCGCGCGTAGTGATGCGGCACAAAGCGCTTGTGCATTTCCGCCTTCATGTCATGCCATGTGTCTATTGGGTCCTCAAAGGAGGCTTGGAGTTGTTCCCACCATAGTTGTTCATAGCCATCAAGCTCTAGGGATGCAAGGTCTCGTTTGTCTTGAGGCACCTTGTAGACTCGAAATAATTTGGAGACCTTGGATTCCCATGCAATGTAGTCCTCCGGGTCGTTCATGCCATGGAACTTAGGAATGACGAGCTTGGGAGGATTGAAACGGTTTTTGTGATCATCCTCATCATCATCATCATGGTGGCGATGGCGGTCTCGGTGACGATGCCTTGGATGGTGGCGTGGAACATAATCCTCATTGTCTTCAAGATCAACATGATTGTCGGCCAATGCCACTCGTTGAGCGCGATGTGGAGGTAGGTCATGATGATGATTTCGATTATCCTCATGGCGGTGTTGGGGATCCAAGTTAGCATTTGGGATTGGTATCTCTTGTCGATGGCGATCTTGATGATGTTGATAGTGTACGTTCGCTTGAGGAGGAGGCGCTTCTTGACGATGTTAGTCTTGGTGTTGGTGAGGGTCCAAGTTCGCTTGTTTATGAGGCATCTCTTGGCGATGGCGCTCTTGGCGATGGCGATGTCCTTGATCATTCTCACTCCGTGCATGGCTTCTTGTGGTGGAGTGGTGAGAGCTTCGCGAACTAGACCTTGAAGAGCGACTATGATCTCGATCGAGGAGCTTGCTCATGGAATCTTGGATTTGAGCGAAGCGCTCATTGTTTTCACGTTGAGCGGCTTGATGGCGCTCCTCATAGCAGCGTAAGTTGTTGTCGATGTACCTCTTGAGAGCCTCCTCTTGCTTGCCGAAGGCGGCGTCTTGTTCTTTCCTAGCCATGATAAGAGAACACAAGTGATATGTGGAAAATTTGGTGGCTAATAACCGCTCTTACCTTTGGTTGATAGTATTGGACAAGTGGCCTTGCCTTTCGAGACAAAGGTGTCACAAGAGTAAGAGTTGGTTGATTAGTAATCCAAAAGCGACTCACACACACACTTATGAGGAGCTTGGGTATGGCAAAGTGGCAAGAAATCGAAACGAAGCAAACGATAAAGCTATTGCAAGAAGTGGAGGATAACCACCAAGATCAAGAAGCAAAAGAGACTAACCACACAATCCGAGAAACAAAGGAACTCACACGTGGAGACAAACGTGGATGGTGCGACTATTGGGAGGAGCTATTTGGACCTAACGAAGACTATGCTCGTTCCGCACCACCGCTCGAAGGACAACTAGCTCAAGTGTATAGGAGGGAGCACCCGATTTGCACAAGTGTACATGTTTCTCTATTGGGTATTGGAGCTTTGAGGCTGTAAGGAGGACTAGGATCACGGCTCGGCTTTTCTCTTTTCCTCTATTTTTTTGAATCTTTTCTATTTCTCTTTTGCTTTATGCTTTTGCCCGAGTCGAGTCCACTACAACTAGATGCTCACAAGATAATGATATGATCACTTGGTGTCACACTAGTGCAATGCTCACACTTTGAAGAGCTAGCTCCTAGGAAAAAGTTTCGCGAAAAGGAAAGGGATGTGTCGGAAGCTATACCTTTGATTGCATCGAGGTAGCGGAAATTTGCTCCGTGAAATCTTCAATCCGACGAATTTTGGGTGAAATTGGCACAAGGAAACACCAAAAGGAAGGTGGGGAAAGGTCTTAAGCACGAGATCCGTGGATCAAAACCACAAATCGCTCACCAAATCGAGAGATCGAACGAAATCCATATGGGCTATTTGTTTTGTGAATTTTCGAAATTGGTATGGGAAAGAAAAAATTTGGTGGAAAAATGGCTAATAAAAGGTGGAAACACGATTCAAATTCGTGGCAACCCTTGCTCTGATACCAAATGATGTAGGGGTTTGCCCGATCTTCACGGATTTGAGGGGGAAAAGGGGATGAACACGAAGAACACGGAGGGGTAGCGAGGGGGATTCGTGGCAAAACACAAAGGATAACTAGCAAATCCTGCTGAGATCTCCACCCAACAACAAACCCTCAAAAAGGTAGCCTTTGGATCGAAGAATCAAAGCCAAACTTACGCTTCTTGAAACCGATTGCTCTTACCGGCCGGTCCACCGATCCAATAGAATCACCGCAGTGGAAGATTGGTTTGCACTACTAGAGACACCACAGTGAAAGAGTAGCAACAACAAGATCCATCCTCAACGAGGAACCCTAGCTACGAGGGAGGAGGAGCATAGCTCACACAAGTCTCAAATTCAGTCTAACCCTAGATCTGAGGGAGGCAAGGGGTATTTATAGACGTAGTACAAAACGGGGCAGAAATGCGGGAAACCGGCCTGGGGGCCGGCCCAGGCCGGCCTGGAGGCTGGCGGGCGCAGGTGGGGAACCGGCCTGGAGGTCGGCAGGCGCTGGCGGGGGACCGGCCTCGGGGCCGGCCTAGGCCGGCTGGGAGGCCGGCCGGCTCAGGTGGGAGGCCGGCCTGGGGACCGGCCTAGGCCGGCCT
This sequence comes from Puccinellia tenuiflora, assembly GCA_012064385.1. Lineage (NCBI taxonomy): Eukaryota > Viridiplantae > Streptophyta > Magnoliopsida > Poales > Poaceae > Puccinellia > Puccinellia tenuiflora. The sequence goes on from QRDG01000351.1 coordinate 290,882, forward strand.
AGAGGCCGACGGGGAGGCCGGCTCGGAGGCCGGAAGCGACAGGGGAGGACCGGCCTGAAGACCGGCAGCGTCTGGAGGGGGACCGGCCTGGGGGCCGGCCTGGAGGCCGGCGACGTCTGGAGGGGGACCGGCTTGGGGGCCGGCGGCGTCTGGAGGAGGACCGGCCTGGGGGCCGGCCTGGAGGCCGGCGACGTCTGGAGGGTGGCCGGCCTGGGGGCCGGCCTAGGCTGGTCTGGAGGCCGGCCGGCCTGTCTTCGCCTCCTTCTTCCTCTCGACGTTTTCTCCTTCTTCTCCACGCGTAGGCCTTGGATGGTTGGAGTCCATGGAGTTCCCTGCTGCCTTTTGAAGTCCTTGGTGGCTTGGCGTACGTTGAAGCGCATGACATGGTGATGGACGTGGGTTGGGCTACATCAGATGATTTTCCTCCTCCTCCTATGATATAGATCCAAATTGTAGCCAAGCTTTGTTGTTGAGGTTCTAAGTTATATCCATAAACGTCCATCGTAGCTTCAAAACCACAATAGTTTTTGCCATCTAGACTTGGATTCCCTGAGTGAAGTGCAAACTGTCCAAAGACAATTTGATTAGGCTCATGGTAGATATATCAATATTACAACATATATAATGAAATAAATGGTTGGACTACATTAGATACATGCATAAGACTCACATGACGTAAGTATTCTATAGAATCATGAACAAAGACTTGTTCTCCACTGGTTGACTGAATTTGTAATGGCCATGGCATCGTCCAATTTTGTCCCTTCAGTTTGTTCATGAGAATATAATGTATGCATAAACCAAAATAAGCGTTATTCAGAAAATAAATCAAAACTACCCTAATATATGAAAATGGATCTTGGATATATCTTTAGGTTAAGACAACTCATACCTGTTTGTTGTAAGGAAAGCATCCTCCAATAGGTGCGTTGGCAACAACAAACACACAATAGAATACAATATGTAGACGTGCTTTTTCCATTTTCATTTTTCGACAGAAAGTGAAAAATGATGTCTCGCAGTGTCTCGCTTAAATAGTGTAAAGTTTCGAGAGGGGGTGTAGGTGGTTGTAGGATCTTTATAAGGAATAAATTTGAATAATCTTCAGCATAAATACTACAGCTGAGAGAAATAATGAGGGGCATTTATAGAATTTATACAATTAGATATAATGTGGTCAAGAAGGAATAAATTTGATATTACAGACTTAGTCAAATCCTACCATATATTTGATATTACGATAAAGTCAATCTTCCGCATGTAATGATACTACAACAAATATGAAAACTACGAAAACAAATATTATGTGGTCAAGAAGGAATCAATTGGACCATATATTTGATATTACAGTAAATATGACAACTAAGCAAACAAATATTATGTGGTCATCTTATGATGTGAACTAGATATATTGGTGTGAGTATTAAGAGATGGGTTAGGTGGAGATTGGTGGTTGAGAAGAAATATTTTAAAAATTATTATTTTGCATAAATACAAAAGTTAAAGAACCAAGGAATAAGGGGAATTTAATAACTTTTAACAAAATATGATCTTCTACATAAGTACTAGATTTGAAAAAACTAATGAGGGTCATTTAAAACATGGAATAACTATACAAAATAGCGTCAGTTATTGAGAGTGGGGTACATGCATGCTTGGGCAGAGAAGGAATAAAGTTAAGGGTAGACAATATTGGCAATAAATACAAAAATAAAATAAATAAATACTAAGATGTCATTTTGTGATGAGTGTATCAAAGGTGGATCAATGTGAAGGATTGAGGGATGGGTTAGGTGGGGTTTGGGTGAGGATTGGTGGTCAATAAGGAATAAATTGCATCATATTTGATATGAAAGTAAATACAAAACCTAAACAACACTACTATATACAAAACATACTATTACAGTCAGTCCACAACCATAGGCCTCAGCCGGTTTTCCGGGAAGGCTTGCTAGCGATCATGTCGATGTTTGACGTGCTCTACTCAAGATAGAGCGTTTCCGGGGCGATATTGGCATCACGCTTCCGGGCTTCTAGACTTAACCAAAGTTGTCAAAATACCAGCATTGACTGCGGCCCATGCGTGGCAGGCCCGTGGGGACCACTTGTTCTACTGATGCGACATATATACTACTTGTTGATTAACATTCTGTCTTATATTACTGTTTGGATATAAGCTATATATTGCTTATTACAGAAATGATGCCCATGAACATTTTTAAAAATAATTAAAGAAAATTAACGGTGTGGCATCCCACTTCCACGCCACTGATATATATACAAGATTTAGGGGTACGACGCGCACGATCCCCTAACATGCATGTTAAATCCATTCTATATGAGGCCACAGAAAACAGATTAAGTAACGATAATAACGCATGTTTTTTATGAGACCAATGTGGTCGAATGTTGATTTGAACACAACTATTATCTCGTTTTGGTACAGTAGCAGGGATCTTCCTATAAGAATAAATACGCAGGTGAACCACTACTAAATATGAATTTATCAATGACATTCCTGTGGTGACGTTTCGATATCGTCGTGCGTTTTCGTTGCGGTGGGGCTTAAAATTTGAAGTTCCTCGCAACGTTTTGTCTTTTTGACCATGGGCCTGTTTTGCGCGAAGTTTCGGACATTTTACATCGCCAATCTTCGTCCCCGGCCCAATAGCCCAGTTTGAGCCCAGTTTCGTTCGACGAAACAAGTTTTTGTCATGGTCGCGGATTTTTTTGCATGCCACATCCTTCCCTGATTAAGTACTTTGACTGGCGAACTGTTGCCTGACCCCACCTTCATGTTGTGGCGCCCTCGCTTAGAAAAGCAAGGCCACGTCGTGAAATATGCTATTCCCTGGATCGAGTATGGATAGCAATTCACAAATAGATGTAATACCATGCATCAATGTCAAATAATTATTACATCACGAGATCCATAAATAAAATATTCTTTACAAATTGCATAGCCAAAGGCTAGCTTGAATGTAAAGTTTGGCAGCGGAAACATAAGTAGCACAGAGAGCTTCATCATCTTCATGTGCCACTGGCATACATGTTGGTTGCAAGCTCGAAAAGGTAGACGTCCTCACTCGTCATCGTAATAACCTGCAACATTAACGTTGCAGCCCAGGGAATTTGGGTCAATACCTTGTAACAGGCCGGCAAGTGAATACTATGGTGGATTATAAAATGGCAAGACTAAAACTACATGCTTATCTGGCTGGTGGGGTTGAAGGCTATTGCATAAAGCAAATTTTGTCCTACTTTTCACAAACATTTTATTTTCAACTTTTCAATATGAGACACACCCATGGAACGCATCCAAGGTCTCATATACCCGAGTTCACCCATCACATTTTATTATGAAATTGGAATGAAGAGATCCTCCGACAACTTCCTTGCTTAGCTACTCAACATTGTCCGTAACCGGGGACACGGCTATGATCATAGTTTTATTACTCTCGAGAGTTTGTGACACTTTCCCCACTAGACTCGATCAACCCATTCCATCCTTAACCCTCATTTAGTGAAAAGGAAAGGAGAAGACCAAGACGAGATCTTTCAGAAGAGCTTTCCCATACAAACGTCCGAACAATACCCACCTACATCCCCTACATCTGCTTGTTCGTCCTGTCAGGTCCACTCAACTTACTTAATCAAGACAGAGCCCATATGACTAGTGGCTGCACTGGAAGCAACTAAACATGGAGTGACATCGAATCTCAATACCCTGGGTGGCCAACCACAAGTGCACATACTCAGGTTCACACCATGAAAATGGGCCTGAGCAGCCACTCAACTTTAAACATCCGAAGCCATCCATTTCCACCCAGGTGGTTCATTAATTTAGTAGAACTTTCACCTAACTTACTACATCAAAAACTTTCACAATTGCAGCAAGCATTTCTACTAAATTAATATAGGTACCTAGTCAACAAGAAAGATCTAACAGGCTTGCATAGCATAATTAAAACAATAGTAAACCTATCATGCATACTACTAAAATAATCTATAATGCAATTAAGAAAATAATAGGTCCTTCATGAGTTTGTGTATACACTTGCCTTGATCGTTTTTCGGGTTGTCGCAGCACTCACAGTACGTCTGGCACTCCTCACAATCTAATCAACAAACAAACAATCACCAAATCAATACAACATTCAACATGAGGCAATACAAAATAATATGAATGTATGAAATGCAATCTAACACTCCACAAATTAAAGAAATATGATTATATTAAAGTTTCTGTTGTCTAACATATGCATGATGCTCATGATCACAATTTTTACGGTGTTTAATAATTTAGAAAAAAGACATAGGCTAAAATACCTTATTTTATGATTCTGTAAAAATCATTTAAATGCATGATGCAAAGGTGCAATTTGAACAGTCCACTGGATAGAAAACATTTTTCTAAGCATTTTGATATAAAGTTTGCAATTTTTGGATAAACGGAACTCAAGTTATGAATTTTACAAGATTGGGTCAAAATCTGAAATTTTAAAATGACCGGGTTGGCTGGGCTGTCGGCTAGGCGCTGACTGCTATCACGCGGCGTGATTCCACTGGCCGGTACCATTTCGTGGGATATTCTAATCTTGACCATTGATTGACGATCTGACGAACGAGGACGAGTTCGTCCGTGACAACGGCGATGCTCACCGGAAGACGGCGATGGCGGCTCGGACGTGGATGTTACGGTTGTCCTGCTCCTCCTCTGGCTCGTCAGAGATGTCCTTTGTGCTCCTATCCTCACGGTGAAGAAGATGGAGGCGGCCCTCGGCGTTCCAAACGACAGCGATGACGAAATCCCGAGCTCCGGCTCCAACGGCGCTCCGGCGACGAGTATGAGTAACCTGGTCCACCGTTTTCAAATCAATAAAATTACGCACGTGTGAAAATTGGGAGGGGAACCTAATGGACAAGGTGATAGGAGTTGGGGTGGTTCGAGGCGACGTAGACAACCTTCGAGATCGGCAATGGCAACGTCGGCGGCGGCGATGAGGAAACTACTTAGCCTTGATGTAAGGCCATGTCCTGGAGGTAGTTGGGGATTAGTTGAGCACACGGGTTGAAGGGATCGAGGAAACAAACAACGTACGCGTCGTACCTGTGCGATAAACTCGCCAAGATCCAAACTAAGACGGCGGCGGCACGGGACGTACAGGGCTTATCTCGAGAAAGTTTGTTCAGAGAAGTGGTGAAGGAGGCCAAAGGACGCAAAGTGACGCGCTCAGCTTTCCTTTGTATGGTCTGAGAAGGGAGATCGGCAGAGGGACGCCAACGGACGGCATTTGGTTCACCATGTCGGTATGAGTGTTTAAGACATGGAAATAAGAAGTAAATTCCCTGAATGGGACGCCCATCCAATTTGGAGTAACTATCATGTTGAAGTCGAGAGGAAATAGTCGCTTAATTAGAGGGGAGAGGAGGGGAAAGATTGACTGCCATGAATTTGAAGTAACGTACGGGTTCCAGGTTGAAGACGACCACGAGCGTTCGCTCGATTTGATCGGGCGGATGTTGGGCTGCTGCCGGCCACGCTCGTGTGCGCCAGGTGGGTTGGTGGGGGGTTACTGGGCTTCGGCCCAGTTAGTTTTTCTTTGTTCTTTCCTCTTTTCTTTTTCTGCCTTTGTTATCTGAACTCATTTTTGAATTCAGTTTTGATCAAATAATTTCAGAAAATTTTAATAACTACTTTTCCAAAATATTTTTCAAGATAAAAATCTTTTGGTAAAAATTAAATTACGAAATTATTTTGTAAGAAGCGAAATATTACATAAAGTGTATAAGACAACTTTATGTGAATTTACAAATATAGTCTAGAGTTTTAATAAAATCCATAATATCAAAATTAGTAATTTTGATAAAAAAATTTGAAATATCTTTTTATCAACAACATAGATTTTGATAAATCATTTCACGAAAAGATTTTATGAAATGGTATTTCAATAATTTTCAAAATAACTTTAGGGTTTATATTCTCCCAAAACAATTATTCCAACTTCAAAATTTAAAATAGATAATATGTTTGAAACATTTGAAAATCCAAAATATTTTTGAATAGGTTATAATACTTTATTCTTTTGAGTTTTCTTTTAGTTTGATATTTTCTTTTATACGATTCTCAAAAGTTTTCTTTCCTTGTCAAAAGTTTTAATTTCTTGTGATTTTTAACATTCCAAAGTTTTGCGATGTTACACATGTCGTGTGCATCGTTGTGTTCTGTTGTGGTAGAAATTAATGAAATCATCGAAAAATTTGAGTGCGGGCGCGCAAAATTCGAACCTACAACCTTCTTATCGCCTACGAGGGCTGTCGAGGGGTTTTCGAGACAGATGCCATCTTGTTGCTTAGATGATATGCGGAGCAGGTGATACGTTCCAGACGTATCTATAATTTTTTATGTTCCGTGCTTGATTATATATTAGTGCCACATGTTTTTATAATGTTTTAATATCATTTTGGCATAATTTATGGAACTAACCTATTAACAAGATGCCAAGTGCCAGTTCTTGTTTTATGTTGTCTTTTTGTTTCAGAAAAGTTGTTCGGGGAAGTTTCTCGGAATCAGCTAGAAATTTACGGGATTTATTTTCACGAAGAAACAAAGACGGAGCAAGGAGGATGCCTGCAGGGGCCCCCCACAGGGGCCAGACGCCCCCAGGCGCGGCCAAGACTAGGCCGCGCGTGGGCCCCACCTAGTCGACTCCGTCAGCGCCTCGATCTGCCCTTTCGGCTATAAATCGCCTTCATCTCGAAAACCCTCGATACCCGATTCATATTATCCAGAATACATCCGAGACCGCCGCTGTCGCCAATCCTAGATCAGGAGGGTTCTGAAGCTCTTCGCGGCACCCTGACGGATGGGGAGATCATCACCGGAAGCATCTACACCACCATGCATGCCTCTGGAGTGATGCGTGAGTAGTCCACCACGGGACTACGGGTCCATGGCAGTAGCTAGATGGTTGTCTCTTCTCCTTGTACTCCATTTCTTAGATCTTGTGAGCTGCCTATCATGATCAAGATCATATTATCTGTAACGTCTACATGATGTGTTTGCTTGGATCCGATGAGTTGTGGAAATCATTACTCTTGTTCATGTCTATGTTATGTTTTATCTATGATCTTGCATGCTCTCCGATGCTAGTGGATGCTTTGGACAAGTAATTGTTAGTATCTTCAGAGAGAGTATTTATGCTAGATAGTGGGTTCATGCCTTCTTGAGCAGAGTGCGACTGACAGAAACGCTCATAGCAACGAATGTGCTGTTGCCACTAGGGAGAAAACAGCGGTGTTATTTCCTTGTATTATTTACATTGCTTACATTATGCACCATGCTTATTGCAATGATCTGTTGCTTGCAACTTATTATTTCTGGGAGACATGCTGGATAGCGATCTCGGGGGTGGATTATTAGTCATAGACGAGTAGGATAACGGTCTATGTATTTTGACGTAATGCCCATATTAGACGAAACGGTGAACTATATTGTTTTATGATAGCATTGTTATGCGCCCACAATTCTGTCAATTGCCTTGCTGTAATTTGTTTACCCATCATGCATAACTTTTGAAGAGACACCACAAGTTATCTGTGGACCTCGATCCTATTTTCCTACACTGCTTACAACCATTTTAATAGCTTTCCTTACTCATTTGCTCGCTGGTCATATTTTACTCTCATCATATTTTACACTTGCACATTTAATTCTTTGTGTTCAGCAAGCCGGAGAGATTGACAACCTCTCTGTTTCGTTGGGGCAAAGTAGTTTGTTTGTGATTGTGTGCAGGTCCACGTCAATTGTCGTAAACGGCGCCATTGACACCTTGCTAAGCATTCTCTAAGTCCTACTGGATTCGATAACCTTGGTTTTGTAACCAAGGGAAATTGCTGCTATGTTGCATCATACCTTCCTCTTGGCCCAGCGAATGTGTGATCCACGCCATCAAGCTCTTTTTCTGGCGTCATTGCCGGGGACATGGAATCTTCATCTAGGGTAGTTTCACACATCCTTTCACTTTACATTGTTATTGTCTTTTGCTTAGTACATTTTTTGTTAGTCTCGTTTTGCCTTTCGTTTGCCTTAAAACTGAAAAACACAACAAAATTAAAAAAATTCCAGCACCACATTTGTTTCGGTTTTGTCTTGCTAGCATGTCTAGTCCTCTAACTCTTGAGATGACACCAGAAGATGAAGTTTTCACCTTCCATCAGGGAAGTGGGGAAACCTTTAAAGATGCCTAGGCTAGAATTATGAAATCATATGAAAAAACATAGCCTAGGATTACTATGAGCATTTTGCTTAGCAGTTTTTATTTTGGTCTCATACTTTGCTATAGATATGCTTTAGACACTATTGCAGGAGGAGAATTACTCCGTTATAATGGAGACCAAGCTTTCAATGCTATTAAAAGTCTAACATCAACATCTTCTTCAGATAATAAGATAGAATCCACATTGGAGAATATTGCTAATAAATTAGATGCTCTTAATAAAAATATGTCTAGCATAATGGATATTGGAAGTATGGTTCAAGAACTACATGAGAGTGCTCTCTATAGAGTACCAGAGATTACTTTGGAACCCCAAAATGATAAAACAAATTGGACCCCTTTTGTTAAAATTGAAATAAATGTGAAACGTTTTAGTGCCATTTGTGATTTGACCAAATTCTCCATTATGCCTAAATCTATTTATGATTCATTAAAATTGTAAGGACTTTCTGCAAGCACTAGTTACCTTAAACTTGCTGATAACTCCAGTAAAATTCCCTTGGGAAAGGTGGAGTATGTTCAAACCAAATTTTGTGGTAACTTGCTTCCTAATGATTATATGTTTTTGAATGCATAGGTGAAGGACAAATTACACTTGGGAGATCAATTTTAAAATCTGTTGGAGCAATTATTGATATGCATGAAGGGGTCATGACATTCCGCTCCATAGGAGGACACCATATCTTTCCAAGGGGTTATGGTAATAATACCAAGGAAGGCAATTAGGAATCATCAAAATTGATAAAAACTTGAATTTGCCCTTTTGCCTAGCTGAAAGGCTTTAAAGAAAAGCGCTAATGGGAGGCAACCCATTTTATTTTTACCTACTGTTTATTTTTGGTTTGTTCTTGTTTTGGGTGATGTTGCCTCTGTAACAACTCCCTTGTATCTTTTGTTTTGGTTTTTGGTGTCAAGAATAGCCTTTAAAGAGAGGGAGACTAATTTGTGAGTTTGCTGTCCAGAAACAGATTTATGTTTTTCACTGTTCAAAAATCCAAAAAATCACAGGACGTCATCTCTGGCTGCAACTTATTGACAGCAAGCATCAGGGTTGTCTAGCTTTCTCTAGTTTTACGTTTTCTGATTTGAGGTCCATAAGTACCCCGAAAAAATTCATCTTTACAGACTTTGTCTTACTTTTGCATTGCTTCTTTTACGGGCAAAGTGAAGTTCTTTTGAGGTTAAGACCTTTAGTTAGATCTTGGTAACAGTAGAAAATGTTTAAAAATAAGTTCATGATATGTTCTTTGGAACTAAAGGACGAGTGCGATCGCAAGTTCAACAAGATCTCTGAGTCGTTCGGGGCGCAGGAGCAGCTCCAGGAGTTGGCACTCACCAACGACCGCACCCTCTTTCCCGAGGGCAAACAATCAGCATCAGGCTCTGCCTTCAACGCGACAAACGACAGAAGGGAGCATCAGGTGCACCCGACGGACCCAAAGATAACGGTCCTCGTATCAACGAGGTTTCCTTCCGCATAGGAAGGCGCGCTCGTCGAGTTCCTATGTGAGAACTGGGGGATTTTCTCCTGGTGTCCAGCCGACATGCCAGGCATACCCAGGGAATTCGCCGAGCACGCCCTCCAGATCCTGCCCAATGCGAGGCCCGTCAAGCAAACGATGCGCCGCTTTGCGGAGCCGAAGCGCCTCGCCATCGGGCAAGAAATCGATAGGTTCCTGGCAGCCAACTTCATCCGGGAAATCAAGAAGTCTGACTGGGTCGCCAACCCAGTCCTGGTGCCAAAGAAGAACACAGACATACTACGCATGTGTGTCGACTTCACTTCATTAAACAAGTGTTGTCCAAAAGATCATTTCCACTGCCTCGAATTGACCAAATTGTCGACTCGACTGCAGGCTGCGCGCGCCTCTGCTTCTTGGATGCCTATTCAGGCTATAACCAGATCAGGATGAAGAAGGAAGACGAAGAGAAAACAGCATTCATCACACCCTTTGGTGTTTACTGTTACACAACGATGCCCTTCGGGCTGAAGAACGCGGGTGCCACGTACCACCGTATGATGCAGAACTGCCTCAAGGAGCAGATCGGACGCAATGTCCAGGCGTAGGTTGACGACATCGTCATCAAGACCAAGAAGGAAGACACACTCAAGCTGAACCCTACTAAGTGCGTGTTCGGCCTGCCAGCCGGGCAACTACTAGGCTACCTCGTATCTGCGCGAGGCATCGAAGCAAACCCGGAGAAAATTCAGGCACTCCTGAAGATGCCGGCACCGTCAAAGCTCAGGGATGTGCAGCAGCTCTCTAGAAGGATAGCGGCACTCAGCCGATTCATTAGCAGGCTTGGGGAGAAGGCGTTCCCATTCTACCACCTGATGAAGAAGACGGACCGCTTTGAGTGGACCGAGGAAGCCCAAGCCGCCTTCGTCGACCTCAAGCGCACCCTGTCAACGCCACCAGTCCTGGTGGCACCACACGAAAAGGAGCCGCTGTATCTCTATATAGCGGCCACAAACAGGGTAGTCAGTACGGTGCTGGTAGTCGAGCGGGCTGAAGAAGGAAAAGCTCATGGCGTGCAGAGACCGATATACTACCTCAGCGAGGTGTTGTCTCAGTCGAAGCAGAGATACCCGCACTATCAGAAGCTGGCGTATGGGGTATTCATGACCTCGCGAAAGGTGGCACACTACTTCCAAGAGCACCCCATCACGGTGGTGAGCGCGGCTCCACTAAGTGACATACTCAAAAACTCCAAAGCGACAGGCAGAGTCGCCAAATGGAGCATCGAATTAGGTCCTCTAGACCTAACATACAAACACCCGACAACAATCAAGGCACAAGTCCTCCCCGACTTCACTACGGAGTGGATGGAGATGCAGTTGTCGTTGGTACCCGATACGTCCAGCTCATGGAACATGTACTTCGATGGGTCCAAGAGGAACGAAGGCGCAGGAGCAGGTGTTATCCTCATATCACCCAAAGGCGACAAGCTCCATTATGTGCTGCAGATGGACTTTGAGAAGCCATCCAACAACGAAGCAGAATATGAAGCCCTGATCCATGGGATGAAGATGGCTAAGGAGTGAGGCGCTGATCGCCTGATTATATACGGAGACTCGAACCTGGTTGTGCAACAGACCATGAAGGTGTGCGACGCAACAGCAGAGAACATGATAGCATGCATACAGGAACCTGTATAACATCATGGAGGGGAACTTCGACGGCTGCGAGCTCCGCCATGTCGGGCGAGGAAGCAATGAGGAGGCAGACACCCTCGCCAACATTGGGTCCTTGAAACTCAAGGTGCCCCCCGGAGTCTTCCTAGAGAAGATAAACAAAAGATCTATCAAGGTCACGCAGCCTGCGGCTCCCTCTACACCGGCAACCGGGACTGAAGCTGCAAGCGAAGACGCATCTGCAGCAGCAGAACCTTCAGTCGAAGTATTCCTCGTCGAGCCTATCTAGACAAAGCCATTCCTGGCATATATGCTCCGGCAGGAGCTTCCAGAGGACACAGTCGAAGCACGGCGTATCACTCGCCGTGCCAAAGCATTCACAATAATCGGCGGCGAGCTGTACAAGCGCAGCATATCAGGCATCCTCCAGAGGTGCATCGCATTAGAGGACAACAAGGCCATGCTCCTCGAGATCCACGCCGGCACGTGTGGACATCATGCTAGCAGCAGAGCCTTAGTCGCCAAGGCCGTACGTGCTAGATTATACTGGCCCACGGCGTTGCAGGACGCCGAGGACATCGTCAAGCGGTGTATCGGCTGCCAGAAATTCGCAACACGACCTCATGCACCGGCGTCAGAACTGAAGACAATACCTTTGGCATGGCCTTTCGCCAAGTGGGACTCGATATGGTCGGGCCACTGCGCAAGTCTTCTCGAGGAGGACACACACATCTACTTGTGGCTGTCGATAAATTCACCAAGTGGATAGAGGCCATGCCAGTTACCAACTGCGCAGCTACCTCAGCTGTCAACTTCATCAAGTCTATCATGTTCCGATTTGGGGTGCCTCACAGCATCGTCACTGATAACGGAACAAACTTCACAGCCGAGGAGTTCCAAGAGTTCTGCCAGGAGAAGGGCATCAAGCTGAACTACGCTTCCGTCGCCCACCCGCAATCTAACGGGCAGGTGGAAAAGGCAAACGGCCTCGTATGCAGCGGCATCAAGAAGCGCCTCCTGGTGCCACTTAGGCGAGCAGCAGGAGCCTGGTTAGAGGAGCTACCATCGGTGCTATGCAGCTTGCGCACCACGCCCAACATATCAACGCAGTACACGCCATTCTTCATGGTGTACGGAGCAGTAGTAGTCCTGCCACATGACATACGCTTCGATGCACCTCGCATCGTCGCGTACGACAAAGACGATGCTGAAGCCGCACTCGAAGACGACGTCGATTTGCTGGATGAGGCCCGGGACATCGCACTCTCCCGAACGGCTATCTACCAGTAGAACCTCCGCAACTATCACAGCAAGCGGCTACGCACAAGAGCCTTTGTCGAAGGAGACCTGGTACTCAGGCTCAAGTAGAAGAAGGTGCACAAGCTCGCTTCCCCATGGGAGGGACCCTTTATCATCGCCGAGGTCATCGCTGGAGGCGCGTACCGCTTGAAGGACCCGAAAACAGGCGAACTCATCCACAACCCGTGGAACGCTGCACATCTGCGACGCTTTTATGCGTAGCACAACTGACAATAAGGCTCTTCAGCCACCGATGTAATCTTTGAGACTATGTCTCCCATAATAAAGGTGCAATGTTCCTCTATCTTTGGAATCGATATACTGCACGCCAAAGAAAATCGCCTCCGCAGCACCTGATACTCGGGGGCTGCGTCGTACGGCCAACCAAAAACAAACTCCGGAACAGCACCCGACGCTCGGGGGGTGCACTGTTGAGCTAAAAAAAGCAAGGAAGATCGCCTCCGTAGCACCCGATACTCGGGGGCTGCGTTGTTTAGGCCAAAACAAAACAAACTCTATATACAAAGCAACTCCAAGCTTTACAGAGCAAGCATACAAGTTTTCTGCAAATATACAATGTGCTTGCACAAACAAAAAATCAGCCTACAGGCTCGTCCTTTGGAACCCGTGACGCCACATAGTCTGAGTAAATCTCGGTGTCACGCTCCAGTTTCCTAATCAACTTGACGGCTACATCTTCTACGGCGCGATTGTGAGTTTCCATCGGCGTAGTCTCCCTGTCTTCCCTGTCGGGGATTTCTTCTATCTCCCTCAGGACGAGATACGGATGCCGCCGGTGAACAAAAGCTAAGGCGTACGTCGCACCGCTGACAAGCTGCGTTCGGATAAAACTCTACGCAGCCTTGCCATTCCGGAATCGCGTCATGAGAGCCCCAAGACCCTGCGGCTGGGATCCAGAGGGAACAACGCCTTGTACACAAGCGCCAGGGCAGAACGGCACACCCCGGCGAAGGACATCACCTGGCTTATGCGATCCTGAAGAACAGCCAGCACCCGACCTCGTGAGGGGTCTGACCAAAACGAGGTGGTGTCGCGCCCGACAGCCTCAGCAACATGGCGAAACCGACTATCCACCCGACCGGCCTCAGCTTGAGGGTCTTGTTGTACACCTACACACAAAGAAAAGATGAAACAACTAAGGAAACGAGCGACGCCAAAAGACTCGGGGGCTTGCAGCCACTTACACAGTAAGTCATTGTTGGCCTTTTCCAACTCCTCAAGAAGGAAGGCTTCCCGTTCAGCGGGGCGTGGCTACTTCGACTTAAGTATGGCCAAGGCACCTTGCGCCACCCGCAGGTCTTGCTCAAGCCTAGCGCAGCGATCCCGGAGCATCGTGAGCCGATAATCCCCGGAGTCGCGGTTCCCGGAAGAACAACCAGCAGTCGCGGCCGCATGGACATGTGGCGCGGCATCAGAAGACGGAGCGGCAATCATTGGATTTACCTGTTAGCAAGCAAGGCAGCCAAGTATGAGACATCCTTCTTGAAGAAGGCCCGGGGGCTGGAAGAAGTCTCAAGGCACAAAGACATCAAGAAAGATGTAAAATCTTATATAAAGTTTGCAACTGGAACATCCATTACAAAAGGGCGACAGGCATCGCCACGGACAAACTACAAAGGATGAAAATACAAAGACAAGCAACTACTGTGAGCTCGTGGACTTCTTAGCCTTCTCCGCACGCTTAGCAGCCTGCTTCTCCAAGGTTTCAGTCAGCTTTTGTGCCAACTCGCGAGATCGCTCGGCGAAACTGCCAAGAGTCACCGGCTTGCCAGCGGGTCCGTGGGGCAGCCCGGACATAGCCTTGTCGAAGTCACCCTCGAAGCCGTCCCCCAGCAGCATAAGGAGGGTGGTCTGCGAGCCACGTACCGTGTGCTCGCGTCTGAAGTCGTCAATGGCGGAGCCGTCAGGGCCAAACAGCTCAGCCAGTTCCCCGAGGGAAGCAGGAGGCTGCCCCTTGGGAAACAGACTGCCGTGCAAGCTCGCCAGCGCGCCGGTAGCCTTCTCCAGGAGACCGCCCGCCTGTTGGCCAGCACCCTCTACAGCAGCAACTGCGCCATCCAAGTCATCGACGGCAACCTGGGCGCTGGAACATGCCACAGTGACGAGGTTACCTGAAGAAAGCAGAAAAGAAACTCGGTTAAACCAAAGGAAGCAGAAAGAACAGAGAAAAGTAGAGTTAACACTTACCCAACAAGGAGTTCCTCACCGCGCAGAGGCGCTGCACCAAGGCCTGCTTGTGGGCATCGGCCGCCTCCTTCGCGACCGCGGCGGTGTCTAGCTGCTCCTTGAGGGTAGCAGCCTGTTGCGAGGCGTTCTTCCTCTCGCGTCGCGACTGCGCCAACAACTCTGCAGGCAAAAGGCGTTCAAACAAATAGCAATAAAAACACTCCCACGCAGCAGAAGACGAAGGACAAACCTCGGAATTCAGCGGACTCTCGCTCCAGGCGAGTTTTCTCCGCCTCCATGGCCGCGAAACGGCGGCCGATACCCAATAGCTCGAGCGCCATAGGCTGCACCAAACGAAGAACAAAGAGTCAGTGGAAAAAACTTGAGTCTGTATACGACTGAACTCAGTCGCCCACAGACTCGGGGGCTACTCCCATCGAGAGCGCTGTCGCGCACCCGATAAATTACAGACAAAAGGCAAAGAAACAAAGGAGAAAGATCAGTTTAGAGTCTATACCCAACTTTTCCTAGTTGACTATACACTCGGCGGCTACTCCCATCGGGAGCGCTGTCGCGCACCCGATGCAAACAAAAAGTGTTCACTACTTACATGTTCGGCTGAAGCAAGCGGAGGAGCGCTGGCGATGGTGACAAGGGCGTCGCCAGGAGTCGAGGCAGTTGCAGCCGGCGCGACGTCGGAATTAGACGGCGGTGGAGGAGCCGTTGTCTCCGCACGACGAGCTTCCACGTTGTCGCCCTCGTCCGTTCGTGTGCCCACATGGGGCAGCAGAGTCGCACCAGAGGAAGAGTCCCTGCAGATGAGCACACGATAAGCCAAGAATTTCAAATAGAAACTCTAACCAACAAGAAAAGAAAAGCAGCAGTTGAAAACTTATGAGCTAAAGACTGTCAGCAGAGCGGCAGGGTCAAAGCAGTCTGGAGCGGCACGAGTCTTCTTCGGCGGAGGCTCCACGGGATCACGCGTCGGAGGGACCTCCTCGTCGACATGAGCAGGAGGCGACAATGAACAGGAACCCTCCGCGACGGGACCCTGCTTCGACTTCCCCGCTGCCTTGGAGCCAGCGTTGCGGACACGCTTGCGGCGGATGAGAGGAACTTCATCACTGTCCGCAGCCTCTGCATCCTCGACTGACACAGCGGAACAGACAGAATTGTCCTGCTCATCAGGATCATCCCGCAAGTCAGGAGCCGCAGAAGTCCCCTTCACCTCAGGAAGAGGAGGAAGGCTGACAAATGTCGAGAAGCCCTTCGAGCAGAAAAACAAATAATCTCTCTCTCAGCAATCAAAACATCGGCAAACACAGCAAACAGAGAAAAGAAACACAAGAACAAAGCACATACCTCTGGAACAGGGTTCTCGAGGCTGAATGGCACCACGGGTGATTCAAGGACGTTCGCCTCGCCGACCTTGAGCAGGGTCAGTGCGCAAACGCGAGACTCGACCTCGCCCGTGGACAACTCCTCCGCGGATGTGCGCGTCACATCGGCGGCTCCGGCAAACTCGAACAACGGGTGCGCCCGAGCTTGAATCGGGTGCACCCGCCTTCTGATGAAAGTGGCGATGAGGTGAACGCCAC
The DNA here is from genome assembly GCA_012064385.1 of Puccinellia tenuiflora. Lineage (NCBI taxonomy): Eukaryota > Viridiplantae > Streptophyta > Magnoliopsida > Poales > Poaceae > Puccinellia > Puccinellia tenuiflora. Next base: position 307,381 of record QRDG01000351.1, read on the forward strand.
TTACCTCCCTGCCGGCGGTCTTCAGCAACTTCGACACCTGAGACATGAGGGGATCGGACTCCTTGATCTCTCGGGCGTCGGGGCGATGCGTCCAGGAGTTTGTAGCGGACCAGCACTTAAAATTAGGCAAGATCCCTGTGTATAGTGCAAACCCCTGGATCGATTCATTTGCACACACAGTTTATGATGAAATATCACAACAATGTATCAATTATTACAGGCGAATCCAGACTTAGGAAAATATTCGATTACAACTTTGCATAGCACGAAGCTAGCTGGAAAGAGTAAACAGCGGAAAACATTATTCTGCATGGAGTCTCCATCATCTTCATGTAGCCACAGGCGAAACATGTTGGTTGCAGACTCGAAACCCTTAACGAAACCTCACTCTACGTCAGAAAAACCTGATAAAGTGTATCAACAAGGTGGGTTAGAACCATATAAAATGGAACTGGCAAGTGACACTTTGTGGACTCATAGAGGAAAACTCTAATAACCTATATGCATATTTGGCTTGGTGGAGTTTGAAGGCTATTTTGCCGAAAGCCAATTTTTCCTATCTCTTTTCAAAACACTTTTTCATCTAAACGAGACAAGTATGGCATAAAAGCCATTGTCTTAACTACCCTTGTTCACCCATCAAAATTTTAACTTATGAAATTGGAATGATGAGATCCTTCGTTGACGTCCTTGTCCAGCTTGCTCAGAATTGTCCGTAACCGAGGACACGGCTAAGTACTTAGATTGATACTCTGCAGAGGTTGTGCACGTTCACCATAAGACCTCATCAACCCATTCTGACCTTGACCCTTCTTGAAGTGAAAAGGAAAGGAGGAGATGAAGCCGAGACCTTTCCGAAGTGTTTTCCCGACCACTGCCGTCCTGACGCGCTCCACCTACAAACCTCTACCACCACCTGTCAGGCCGGGCCGGTTCCACACTACATACTTAGTCAAGCTAGAGCCCATATGACTTATGGCTGCACGGTAAGCTAACTAAACTTGGAGTAACATCGGTCTCTTTGTCCCTGGGTAGCCATCCACAAGTGCACATACTCGGGTAAAACCATAGACATGGCCCCGAGTAGCCACTCAACTATAAACCTCCATCCACATACCACATCCACCCAGGAGTTTCTTTAACTTAGTAGAATATTACTTTTTCACAAAACAACGTTTAGCATAGCATTTCCATAATTCTACCAAGTTATAATAGGATCCTCTAGACCATCTAGTAAAGGGAGAAACTAATCTAAACATGTTTTTAGCATAGCAATACTAATAAACCTATCATGCTATTTTTTAAGTAATACTACAACATGCTTATATCAAAATAATAGGACAAAGATATGCAAGTGTGCCACTTGCCTTGGCAACAAGAGTGACAGGAGTAGCAACCACCAAGGTCTTCGTGACTCTCCAAATAATCTAACAAAATTGCAAACACCCAAATGAACATACAAATAAAATAACAATACAATAAAATATGCAATGTATGAAATGCATTTAAAATAACAAGAAAATTACCACACTAAGTTTTCTGGTTTGTAACAATATGCATGAAGTCTAAAATGCATTTAAAACAATTTTTACTTTAACAACAATACAAAACAAATCCCAAAAAGGGCATAAACACTAATTTAAAACTACTGTTAAACAAAATAATTACAGAAAATATGGGAGTGGTCTTACTGGACAGAGGACTTCAAAACTAAACTAACCCAATTGGATTCACTCAAAAAGCTATCTTTAAACTAGAGTTATGCCAAATTTACTCAAATATCATATTTGAAATTTGAATAAATTTAAACATGTCAAAACAGAAAACTAAAACGCCAGAAAGATTCTACTAGTTCTAAGGATTTCAAATATATAAATATATTTGAATTTGGCCAAGCAACTAAAAAGTTATGATAAAACTAAGATGCAGGGGACAGAAAAATACTAATAAGGAAAATACACAGAAATTCCTTGTCCACGTGGCTGCTTCCTATTGGCTGGATCTGCTGACTGTACGCTGACTGGGCTGCTGACTGTGCTTCCACATCAGCATACCGATTCGGTTTACAGAAAATAAAACGTGACCGCTGGATCTTGATCTAACGGCCCAAAGTGACCCATCCTAGATCGAGCGGCGCAGTTGGCCGGAACCCTAGCCGACGCGGTAGCCGACGGCGGCGACGTGCGTTCCGGCGCAAATAGAGGGAGCAGGAAGGGGAAAAGCTCACCACGGCATGTAGGGGGTCGAGGCGGGCATGGTGGCGAGATGGACGACGTCCCGATGGTCCTGTTCTCGCGCAATTCCTCGCCGGAGTTGCTTCCGCGGGCGGCCGGGCGCGGTTGAAGATGAGGACGTCGATCTGGCACACAAGAAATTGTCAAACCTTGTCAATAAGGAGCGCATGGAAGAAAGGAAGGTAGAGAAGGTGGAGAGAGGGCGTGGGGACGCTGGTCTTCACCGTAATCGGAGCAATCGGCCGACGGCAATGGCGGGATTGTGAGCTCGAATACGAGCAGCCTGGGGGCTCTCGGGTTGTGTGGTCTGGGGCAAAAGGGAGAGGAGGAGGAGGGGTTTAAGATGGCCAAGGTGGAGGTGTTGATTGCTGCTTGAAACGAATTGATGGGAGACATCAAACAGCCGTTTCGGCCATGAACGGGAGGGGAGAAGGCGACGTCGTGGACGTGGCCGTTGGCGCTGACGGGTGGGGTCCACCGGTCAGTGGGCGTGGCGCGGTGAAGGGGTATCGGGCCGCTGCTGGGCTGCGGATGCGGGGACGATGCCGGGCTGCTGCTGGGCTGGCTCGGGCTGAGTTGGTTCGGCCGGCCTGGCTCTTCTTTTTTTTTTGTCCTTTCTCCTTTTCTATTTTCTGAAAACTTTTGTATCTTTTGAAATAAGCATCCAAATGGATTCAAACAAATTTGAATAATTTGGTAAAATCAAAATAATCATTTTAAATACTTTGGAACCTTTTACATAATTTTTTTTAAATAATGAAAAATTCAAATAATGCATAAAGGCCTATTTGGCACCTTTATGTTATTTTATAAAATATGGTTTTATAATTTTCCTTTGAACTCAAATAAAATCCAGAAAAATAATATGAGTAATATCATGTAGTATAAACCATGATACACTCATTTTTTTTATTTTTACACAAAATAAATTACCACAAATACCCAAGGCATTTTAAATGGTAATTGGTGATATTTTCCAAAGTCAAAATGAAAATCAAATCTTTTCCAAATAATTTGAATAAATACTTTTTAGAAATCTTATTCTAAACAGAACACTTTGGCACTATACTTGGCCATCAAATAAAATCATAGAAACCAAAATATTATATAGATCATAACAGACCCTTTATGTCATTTTCTCAATTACGGTTTTTAAAGTGGAAATAGAATTCCAACTTTAGAAAATTTGATTGCAATCAAACGTGAAGATGATAAATGCATGCATGATTTTAAATTTTGAAATCAAAATATATATAATTTTCAAAAGTTTTTTATCTTTCTAAATTTTGAAAAATTTGAAAATCTTGGGATGTTACAGAGTTCTTCTTCGTCACGGTCACGCCAGCACGGAACGGAGGAACCCCGTACTTCTGCCCGGGCTAGTGGACGTCGGTGACGTAAAACCACCTTTTCCTCCAGTTCTACGCGGACTCGAGCTGCTTCAAGTCGAAGTACTCGATGTCCCCGTGGGACTGGATGCCGAAACCCCCGACGGGGTAAACACCACGAGTGCCGGCGTTGCGCTTCACGTTGAAGATCCGCTGCCACAGCCCCCAGTGCGGGTGAATGCCGAGGAAGCACTCGCACAGGACGATGAAGCAACTGATGTGGAGGATGGCATTCGGCGTGAAGTCGTTGCGCTGGACGCCGTACGCGTACATCAGCCCCCGGACGAATTCGTGAACAGGGAAGGAGAATCCCCTGTTCACGAAATCGACGAAGCAGACGAGCTCGCTGTCGCGGAGACGAGGGGCCACCTCGTCGTCGGGCGCCCGCGTCGCCATCTTCTCCAACGGTGGCAGGAGGCCGTCGTGGCGCAGCACCTCTAGCTGGCGCTCATCCACGGACGATCTCTGCCAGTCGCCATGAATCTTCTTCAGCCCGCCGGCCGTGCCGATGCCGGTGGCGGCGGCGCCGGTAGGCCTCTTCTTTCCGGAGATTTTCTTCATGCCGGAGGTGGACATGGACGCTTTGGTGGCTACACGCAGAGAGGCAGAGCGCAAGGGGAGAAGGAGAACTTCGGCGGTGAGAATGGTGATTGTGCCTTTTTCACCGCAGGGCGCCCCATTTATCCATCGAACTGGGAGATCTGTGTCGGCCGATATTCATCGAGCAAAATGGAGCACATCCAACCCCACACGTGGCCCGTGCGGAGGGCAACCGTGGCCGGCCGCGTCGCCCACTACGCACGAGAAACGAGGAGGCCATCATCATGGCGTGGCGAAATTTTCGCGCCCACCAGTCAAACCGACGTGACGTTTCGTACTGTCACTTCTGGCAGGCCAAACGGCAGAGTGCCTCGGTAGCGCAACGCACGCGCGTGACGTCATTCATGACGCAGGAGTTACAGACTTCCTTCGGCACGGTCTTACTCGACAAAGTATCGACTCCCATATGCTGTCAGACTGAACAAATTTGCATCTGTTCACTCCCATCGGGAGCAAAACAAATCCCTCGGTTTACGGCAAAATAAATGGGTTGAGATTATCCCCAGTTATAAATAATTCAGCATAATTGTGGGGAACACTCCCCTCAGAAGCGCCACCGCGCACTCGATGAAAGCACGACTGTGCAACACTCGAAAGGTTATCGACTTCGGTCTAACCTGAGCAAAATACCCAAGATGAATCAAATACAGCTGACCCTCGGACGCTGCACTCCGTAGTGCAAAGGTAAGACCCACCGATCCGTCGTGTAGGGCCAGGCCCACTGGCAGCAGCCATGGTAGCTTGACAGATATGCCGCACCAGTAGGTGTGAAGAAAAATCCCGACGGACGCGTTGGGTACCCTTTCAGGCCGAATTCGACTCCGTAAGATCCCAAGCGGCTGGAGTCGAAGGGACTAGCCTCCAAGCTCGAGCCTGGGGACTCGAGTTTGGTGTACGCTAATAATGCTTGTGCCCAAGAGCACTTAACTGGTCCCGATCCGTCGAGAGTACCAGGCTTATTATGCGAGATCCACCACTAAGCGTCCTGAAACATGGATACGAATGAATCGCTAAAGGCACGACTCGCACCAGGACGATACAATGCGGAGGAGTTCCTACCAGACTCTCCAAGTCTACTAGGTCCTCGGGGGCTACTGACGTGGTTACACCTTTCGGGTGTTCCACCGTGGACTACCCTGGTGCGGAAAAGGACAAAGGCCCATCGGTCATAAGGCCCAGGAAGGAGGCCCCGAAGGAAAGAGTTAGAAATATTAGGTCGGCAGGCCCAGATGTAAACCTAGTCGGTATAGGACCCGAGACCCAGTCACACTATTTAAGGACTGGGAGGGCCGCCGACCTAGGGTACGCTCATATTCACCACCAGAAACCCTAGCATGATCGCATCTCACGATTTCGCCATTGTAATCGATCTGTAAAGCTCATCATCAATTCTGGACAAGCAGGACATAGGGCTTTTACCTTTGGGGGCCTGAACCTGGGTAAATCCAGCTTGTCAGCCGACGGATCCACCAGTACCACCATCTTCTTCTCCTATTCTCTCAACCCAAGGATGTCATCCGAGGGATTTGGCATAGTAACCCCACGTCAGACCCTATGAATCACCTCTCCCGATGGAAACCGCGGAGGACATTTTGTGGCCGCTACATGCTCGACTAGTGCGTTTCATGGTCTCCCTTTACGCCGATGATGTCGGAATTTTTGTTTCTCCGAAACAGGAGGATATTGAGGTTGTCTTTCGGATCCTCGGTGCCTTTCGCCACGAGAGTGGGATGCATACAAACCTACCAAAATCGAAGGCATTTCCGATTGGATGCTCGAGGAGCAAGTCGCGATATCCCTCATAATCTTCCTGGCAAAAAGAGGCGCCTTCCCGTGCACCTACCCTAGGCTCCCGCTCCACCACTCGCGCCTCAAGGCGGTGCACTTCTAACCTCTACTTGACAAGCTTGGTGCTGACCTTGCGGAGTGGTGGCAAAAGCACTTCACATGGGCGGGCAGGATTTTGCTCTGCCGCATAGTTATATCCTCCATGGTGATATATCACCTAGCGGTCTTCAAACTACCTAAGTGGGTCCTCCTGAAGATCAGGAATATTCAGCGTGCTTTCTATGGATGAAATCCAACGTAGCGCCTAGTTCTCACCGTCACGCCAAGTGAACTCGAGCACGGTTTGTTGACCTAAAAACCTTGGTGGGTGATGTCTACTACACGCTTCTATTTTTGTAGACTTGTTGGGCCTCCAAGCGCAGAGGTTTGTAGGACAGCAGCAAATTTCCCTTGAGTAACCCAAGGTTTATCGAATCCACGAGAGGAAGAGGTTGAACGTATCCTCTCTCGAACAATCCTGCAATTAAGATACAAGAAGTCTCTTGTGTTTCCAACACACCTAATACAATTGTCAGTTGTATAGGTGCACTAGTTCGACGAATAGATGGTAAAATATGGGTAATATGGATGGTAAAACAAGATTTTATAATTCTGTAATAAAAATGGCAGCAAGCGAACAAGTGGCAAAAGTGGCTGAAAACGGTTGCCTTTTTCTCCACAAAAGGTGCTCAGACAACTTGGCGTCAAGTGGTTGTCCACACAATCCCATATGCAAGCTTTGTAGGATTCACCTAGAGACGATGCATCACTTTCTTCTCGATTGACGCTTTTCGACCACATCATGTGTGGAATCACCTCTCCGCCTACTGGACATAGTACTATGCTCTAAACTAGGTAGGTCTCCTCACCGATGCTAATCTAGGACCCAAATGTCCTCATTGCCTCCATCTTCACGATGTGTCTGAGCCTAGCAGGCCGAAGAAAGACTTTGTACGTGGGCCAATATCCCTACCATGTTGTAGAAGAATACCATGCCTGAGTTAGTGTCGGCTATGTCCTGGTCTCCGATCATGAATGGATTTCCTTTCATGGCCTTCACTGGATAGTGTCTACTGGCATAGGGCGACATGCCTATCTCCTAGGATCTTCATGTATGTGTGTGCTTCATCATATCCAAGTGCTTATCTACGCCTAGCTTTACATGCACCCCACTTCAACTCAAAAGCGTCCATTTAGGCCTTCATCCTTCCGTGCGATTCCACTATGGACTAGAAACCGGCCAAAAATGACAATACATGGTGTTTGTTTACCTCCCCTTTCTTCAATATTTTTTCGATCCTCTCCTATGACCTTGTGTCTGAAGTCCAATGAATGGCCCTCCTTACCTCTATCCAGATGAGTTTTTCTCCCCTAAATATCCGTCAATATCGACATCCCTATCTACTATGAGGTGTGGTGGAATCGTGACTTCCTACACAGGACGTCCTTGATACCCTGCCCTATCTCCCATCACCGACCAGTCCCCCACAGGTGGCCTGGCCAAGAATGGTGGCATCGCTTCCCCTTTCTCATTGCTCTTCGTTCTAACTACGAGGATCTCCATCACCTTCCTCATGAACATCTCAATATTAGAGACTAACCTGGTGACGTCTGTGAGGCGGGGGCATGGAGCCTTCGGTACAGAGCTTCACTATTGCAAAGGTTCCCCTCTCCTAGACGTTCCTGTGCGAAACGGGTGAAAGGACAAACGATGTCGCCTAGAGGGGGGTGAATAGGCACAATGAGCTCACTGTCATTATTGCACAACCTATCACTACTCACCATCACATTAGTTTGTGGCTTACCACATTTTGGTGAAGTAGACGAAGTTGATGTAATGCCCGGGGTTTTTCCCCAAATTAGATTTTGTTTGTTTTTCTTTTTGCATCATCATGACATCAGCATCATCGCATCGCATGTTTCTGGCAACAAAAATTATTTTTAATAAACCCTATTTTATTTTTCTAAAATTGTCGGAAAAATATTTTATCGAGACGGTCGTCTCCGTTTTCTAAAATTAATTGCCAAATTAAATTTGCAAATTAAAAATAATTTTGAGCGAGCGAGAGAGTAGCCCAAAATCCGGCCCAAGCCCACCTAACCTGCAAACCCTAATCTTGCCCCTGGCTGTTTTCTTTTCCCACCCCCTGGGTTTTGCAGCCACCCTCCCCTTCTTTTTCGTTTTCGCGATCGAGCCCTTCCACCTCCAAATTAGGTCCTTTTCCTTTCTTTAAGCCCCCTCCTTTTTCTTTTCTTTCTTTCTTTTACTCTCTCCCGTGGCATCTCTCCTTCCTCCCCGCATCCTCCTTCTTCCCTGCACCCGCACCACATCGATCCCGAGCCAGCTCCTCCCTGTCGACCGGCCGGCCAGCCCCGCCGTGCTCCTCCTTCTTCTCCCCCTAGCTCCTCCCCAACCTCCGGCCGGCCGCACCACACCACCATCGCCTCCGCTCCGACCGAGCTCGCCCCGAGCCGTCCCCTGTCCTCCACCGTGCCGCCGCGCTGCCCGGCCACCTTCTCCCCCCTCACCGTCCGTCTTCTCCCTGCCTCCTCCCTCCTCTTCTACCGCCCTCCTCCGGCTCCCCTGCTCCCCGCTGAGGTCCTCCTCTCCGGTGCCGGCCGACCTCCCGCATCAGCTCCTCCCGGCCGCGCTCCGCCGTCCTTCCCCGTCCAAGCTGTGGCCCGGCTCCGCTCCGGCCGTGGACCATCCTCCAGCGATGCTCTTCGCCAGCTCCAGCACGCCAGCTTGCTCCTCTGTTTTTCCCTGACCCGTGCGTGCTGCTTCCCGTCCCCGACGGTCTTTCCCGACACCGTGCCCTGCGTGTGTGCTGCTGCGGCTCGCGTGTTTTTCCCTGTCCGCTGTCCTCCGTGTGCATCCCGACGCATCTCCGTGCCGTGCCCGTCTCCGGTGTGTTCTCCGTGTTGTCCCCGTTTCCGGCCCGTGTGCGTGCTGCCGCCCGATGCCCGTCTCCGTCCTTGGTCCCCGAAGCTCGTCCCCGGTGGTTCCCGTCTCCGCGTCCCCGATGCGTGTTGTTGCCCCGTGATCCCCGTCGTGTTTCCCGACATGGTGCTTCCCGAGTTTCCCGAGTTCCCCGTTTCCCTGCCGTGTTCCGTTCCCGACGGGAATGTTCCCCGATTCCTTCCCGATGCAGTTTCCCGATTCCCGTTCCCGACGTGATCCCCGATTCCCGTCGTGAAGCGCCGTGAAGCCCAATCCCCGACGCTCCGTGAACAACTACCACGACGACCGTGGATACGACAAGTGCGACACGACGACGCAACGCCAAGATCTTCCCCGACCGGAATCCGCCGAGTTCTCCGATGCCGTGAACCCCGAAGGCCGAGTACCCCGACTTCGGACCCCGATGACCCCGAAGCCCGGAACGCCAAGATCCGCCACGACGACGACCCGAGTACGACTACTTCCACGACGTCGACTACCTCGACTACTCTGACTCCGGACGAATGACTACTTCGACTACTTCGGCTACGTCGACTACTTCGACTACGACCCGAAGACGACGGTTCCGAAATCCGAAGTTTCCCCGAATCCAATGTGTGACCCAAACCCTAACCCTATACCTTATATATCCGTATCTTATAAAATCATGCATGCTTAATTAACATCGCACCTTTATCCATTTAGTGGAATTAAATCAATTTAATTATGGGATTTGTCCGGTGCATTTATATTTTGCACCGATTCCATTTAAAATGCTTTGCCATGTGTTAGGGAATAAAATTGGACAACCTTTAATTTGTCATGCATCATGTCATCAACATGCCGCTTCTTTTTCCGTAGTAGTAAAATGCATCTTTTCCGTTGCCAGTGTTCGTTGCTTCTTCGGGTAGGACGATGAGTTGATGTGAGCAACGACAGGTTCTACTACCTCTACCAGATTGCAGGCAAGTGATACTCCCTTGCTATCTTTGCTTGTCTGTCTCTTACTCGTCCTATCTTTTGTTCCTTGCTAGCCTTATGATACGATGCTTGTGTCTCGATCCTATATGTATGTTTCCCTTGCAGCCATGATATAGCCACACCCCCACATCCTATCACCTGTTGCTTGTTTACCTTGTTAGCCTTGCGAGTCTTAGTGCATGCTTAGGTGCCTTGCTTGAGTCCTGTTATCTCTTTATCTAGTCTTGTTGATAACATGATAGCTAGGCTCAACTAAAATGGTAATCTTTACTTTATGTTGCGATGGGAATACCTTAATAAAGATAAGGCACCGGCGGAAGGCCAATCGTGGTGATTTGTTCTGCTAGTGTCGCCTAGGACCCGAGTTCTTTTCCGCTGATCCAAGACTAAGCGCACTAACCACATGTGGGAGTTCTATGGGCCTCCCCGCAATCTATTACCGGATCCTCAAACTTGTCCAGGATGCCACAAGTAGTTCGGGTGTTTCGTAGATTTTGTGGACCGTGCGTTAACCGCATGTGGAAGGAGGGGCAATCGTATGAGTGTTCCCTCCCGAAGCCATTCACGCAACGGTTAGGCCCACCTCGAAGCTTCGGCCGGACTCTCAAGGTGGATCAGTCCTAGCTAGGTGGCTCACTGGACTTGTTTGTATTGAAGGGAAGTATTGCGTCGAAACCTCCACCGGTACACCTCTAAGCGAGAGTTTCGATGCGTGTGGGTTCATTGGTGCATCCCTGCAGGGTGAAATCTTTTCGAAAAGCCGTGTCCGCGGTTATGGACGACTTGGTGAAATGCGCTGGCTAAAAAGATCATAGACAACTTACACCTATTAATTATAATTTGATTAGTAAGATAGATTACTTGAATAATAACCCATAAAACTTGTCCACCGTGTGAGTGCCCGGACTTCTTCCTCGTGGGTTGAGGATACGAGGGAGTCGTTTTAGGGCGGGTTTGTTTGGTGTTAGATTAGTTGGTTTCTCATGCGCTCTCTTACCTTGTCTCTGATAGACGGAAGTTGTAGCGTGTCTCTATAAGTTGTTAGTGCTGCTTGCCGCCTCAATCGCTAACCCCTTTTCCCCGGAATTCCAGCTTTGATATCTTGTGAGTATTACTTGCCAGTACTGTTTATAGTACTGACCCCTTCGGGGCTGCTATTCCAATGCAGCCAACAGGTTTGAAGTCTGACGACGTTAGCTTGGGAATCCCTCCGGCTAGGCTTGGCCTGGGCAGGGATATGGTGCCTTCGTTTATCTTCAGGACTCTTAGTCCAATTTGTATCTTGTCCGTAGTCGGACGCTACCCGCTTCCGTTGTTATTTGGATCTTTGTATTGTATCTTTGCTCTTGACTCGGTGAGTCGTTGTTGTATATATGTTCTTTTGTGGGTTCCGTCGAGAACTATTGTAATGTTATCACTATTCCACCCGCATAACGTGTGTGTTGCGACGTACACGTTATGCCTGGTGGGCGTCCTTTAGGATCGTTATTATGCGGATTTGGCTGGAACGCTAAAGTCTGCATAGTACCGATCTTGGGGCGTTTACAAAGTGGTATCAGAGCTCTGGTTCTTTGATACCCCGCAGGTCCAGTCAGCCTGTAGGATACCCTAGCTAATGGTCGTTGTTGTAGAGTGTCCAAATTATTTTACTAAAAGCTATTTGAAAAGATCTCAATAGGAATTCTTTTTTACTCCTTACCTCTATTCTTTTTCCTTCTTACCTTATATGATTTAAACCTTCTCTCTTACCTATCTTCCGGTCATAGCATCTTCGTGGGTGGACGATCTCTTGCCTCTACCTAATAGGTTCGATCTACAACACAATCTCGGAGGATGAACATCATCATCGACGTGAGCAAGAATCTCTTGTTAGTGGTGTCGAGAAGATCAACATGGTGCAAGAAGATTCGATAGTTTAACCTCCCTCTTCTCCCCCCGACGGTAGTGTGGATCTCGGGGCGAGATCCCTTGTTAGTGGTGTCGGTTGTAATGCCCGGGGTTTTTCCCCAAATTAGATTTTGTTTGTTTTTCTTTTTGCATCATCATGACATCAGCATCATCGCATCGCATGTTTCTGGCAACAAAAATTATTTTTAATAAACCCTATTTTATTTTTCTAAAATTGTCGGAAAAATATTTTATCGAGACGGTCGTCTCCGTTTTCTAAAATTAATTGCCAAATTAAATTTGCAAATTAAAAATAATTTTGAGCGAGCGAGAGAGTAGCCCAAAATCCGGCCCAAGCCCACCTAACCTGCAAACCCTAATCTTGCCCCTGGCTGTTTTCTTTTCCCACCCCCTGGGTTTTGCAGCCACCCTCCCCTTCTTTTTCGTTTTCGCGATCGAGCCCTTCCACCTCCAAATCAGGTCCTTTTCCTTTCTTTAATCCCCCTCCTTTTTCTTTTCTTTCTTTCTTTTACTCTCTCCCGTGGCATCTCTCCTTCCTCCCCGCATCCTCCTTCTTCCCTGCACCCGCACCACATCGATCCCGAGCCAGCTCCTCCCTGTCGACCGGCCGGCCAGCCCCGCCGTGCTCCTCCTTCTTCTCCCCCAGCTCCTCCCCAACCTCCGGCCGGCCGCACCACACCACCATCGCCTCCGCTCCGACCGAGCTCGCCCCAAGCCGTCCCCTGTCCTCCACCGTGCCGCCGCGCTGCCCGGCCACCTTCTCCCCCCTCACCGTCCGTCTTCTCCCTGCCTCCTCCCTCCTCTTCTACCGCCCTCCTCCGGCTCCCCTGCTCCCCGCTGAGGTCCTCCTCTCCGGTGCCGGCCGACCTCCCGCATCAGCTCCTCCCGGCCGCGCTCCGCCGTCCTTCCCCGTCCAAGCTGTGGCCCGGCTCCGCTCCGGCCGTGGACCATCCTCCAGCGATGCTCTTCGCCAGCTCCAGCACGCCAGCTTGCTCCTCTGTTTTTCCCTGCCCCGTGCGTGCTGCTTCCCGTCCCCGACGGTCTTTCCCGACACCGTGCCCTGCGTGTGTGCTGCTGCGGCTCGCGTGTTTTTCCCTGTCCGCTGTCCTCCGTGTGCATCCCGACGCATCTCCGTGCCGTGCCCGTCTCCGGTGTGTTCTCCGTGTTGTCCCCGTTTCCGGCCCGTGTGCGTGCTGCCGCCCGATGCCCGTCTCCGTCCTTGGTCCCCGAAGCTCGTCCCCGGTGGTTCCCGTGTTCCCGTCTCCGCGTCCCCGATGCGTGTTGTTGCCCCGTGATCCCCGTCGTGTTTCCCGACGTGGTGCTTCCCGAGTTTCCCGAGTTCCCCGTTTCCCTGCCGTGTTCCGTTCCCGACGGGAATGTTCCCCGATTCCTTCCCGATGTAGTTTCCCGATTCCCGTTCCCGACGTGATCCCCGATTCCCGTCGTGAAGCGCCGTGAAGCCCAATCCCCGACGCTCCGTGAACGACTACCACGACGACCGTGGATACGACAAGTGCGACACGACGACGCAACGCCAAGATCTTCCCCGACCGGAATCCGCCGAGTTCTCCGATGCCGTGAACCCCGAAGGCCGAGTACCCCGACTTCGAGAGCCCCGTCGACCCCGAAGCCCGGAACGCCAAGATCCGCCACGACGATGACCCGAGTACGACTACTTCCACGACGTCGACTACCTCGACTACTCCGACTCCGGACGAACGACTACTTCGACTACTTCGGCTACGTCGACTACTTCGACTACGACCCGAAGACGACGGTTCCGAAATCCGAAGTTTCCCCGAATCCAATGTGTGACCCAAACCCTAACCCTATACCTTATATATCCGTATCTTATAAAATCATGCATGCTTAATTAACATCGCACCTTTATCCATTTAGTGGAATTAAATCAATTTAATTATGGGATTTGTTCGGTGCATTTATATTTTGCACCGATTCCATTTAAATTGCTTTGCCATGTGTTAGGGAATAAAATTGGACAACCTTTAATTTGTCATGCATCATGTCATCAACATGCCGCTTCTTTTTCCGTAGTAGTAAAATGCATCTTTTCCGTTGCCAGTGTTCGTTGCTTCTTCGGGTAGGACGATGAGTTGATGTGAGCAACGACAGGTTCTACTACCTCTACCGGATTGCAGGCAAGTGCTACTCCCTTGCTATCTTTGCTTGTCTTCTGTCTCTTACTCGTCCTATCTTTTGTTCCTTGCTAGCCTTATGATACGATGCTTGTGTCTCGATCCTATATGTATGTTTCCCTTGCAGCCATGATATAGCCACACCCCCACATCCTATCACCTGTTGCTTGTTTACCTTGTTAGCCTTGCGAGTCTTAGTGCATGCTTAGGTGCCTTGCTTGAGTCCTGTTATCTCTTTATCTAGTCTTGTTGATAACATGATAGCTAGGCTCAACTAAAATGGTAATCTTTACTTTATGTTGCGATGGGAATACCTTAATAAAGATAAGGCACCGGCGGAAGGCCAATCGTGGTGATTTGTTCTGCTAGTGTCGCCTAGGACCCGAGTTCTTTTCCGCTGATCCAAGACTAAGCGCACTAACCACATGTGGGAGTTCTATGGGCCTCCCCGCAATCTATTACCGGATCCTCAAACTTGTCCAGGATGCCACAAGTAGTTCGGGTGTTTCGTAGATTTTGCGGACCGTGCGTTAACCGCATGTGGAAGGAGGGGCAATCGTATGAGTGTTCCCTCCCGAAGCCGTTCACGCAACGGTTAGGCCCACCTCGAAGCTTCGGCCGGACTCTCAAGGTGGATCAGTCCTAGCTAGGTGGCTCCCTGGACTTGTTTGTATTGAAGGGAAGTATTGCGTCGAAACCTCCACCGGTACACCTCTAAGCGAGAGTTTCGATGCGTGTGGGTTCATTGGTGCATCCCTGCAGGGTTAAATCTTTTCGAAAAGCCGTGTCCGCGGTTATGGACGACTTGGTGAAATGCGCTGGCTAAAAAGATCATAGACAACTTACACCTATTAATTATAATTTGATTAGTAAGATAGATTACTTGAATAATAACCCATAAAACTTGTCCACCGTGTGAGTGCCCGGACTTCTTCCTCGTGGGTTGAGGATACGAGGGAGTCGTTTTAGGGCGGGTTTGTTTGGTGTTAGATTAGTTGGTTTCTTATGCGCTCTCTTACCTTGTCTCTGTTAGACGGAAGTTGTAGCGTGTCTCTATAAGTTGTTAGTGCTGCTTGCCGCCTCAATCGCTAACCCCTTTTCCCCGGAATTCCAGCTTTGATATCTTGTGAGTATTACTTGCCAGTACTGTTTATAGTACTGACCCCTTCGGGGCTGCTATTCCAATGCAGCCAACAGGTTTGAAGTCTGACGACGTTAGCTTGGGAATCCCTCCGGCTAGGCTTGGCCTGGGCAGGGATATGGTGCCTTCGTTTATCTTCAGGACTCTTAGTCCAATTTGTATCTTGTCCGTAGTCGGACGCTACCCGCTTCCGTTGTTATTTGGATCTTTGTATTGTATCTTTGCTCTTGACTCGGTGAGTCGTTGTTGTATATATGTTCTTTTGTGGGTTCCGTCGAGAACTATTGTAATGTTATCACTATTCCACCCGCATAATGT
Organism: Puccinellia tenuiflora; assembly: GCA_012064385.1. NCBI lineage: Eukaryota > Viridiplantae > Streptophyta > Magnoliopsida > Poales > Poaceae > Puccinellia > Puccinellia tenuiflora. The sequence continues at coordinate 322,875 of QRDG01000351.1, forward strand.
GTGTGTTGCGACGTACACGTTATGCCTGGTGGGCGTCCTTTAGGATCGTTATTATGCGGATTTGGCTGGAACGCTAAAGTCTGCATAGTACCGATCTTGGGGCGTTACAGTTGAGAACTCATCATGCCCGGAGGTGGAGGGAGAACAATCATCCTAAATAGTCATGGACTTGCCATATTTATCTTGAAGCTTTGTCCACAATTCATGAGCGTTCCGGAGAGGCATGATTGACTCAAGAACTACAACACTCAAAAATTTGCAAAACTCATTAGAAGCTAGAGCATCTAGATATAAGTTTTTCTCATCCTCTAAAGTCATACTTTCGTAATCCTTTGGAGGAGAAATACCTATATCTAAGATACGCTCAATATTTGGGTCCAAGACCCGTAAGTGACTAAGCATATGAGTTTTCCAAACATTAAAATTTGTGCCATCGAATATAAAACTGGGATCGTGCACTAATTCTCTAAACGACATCTTTACTCTCTAGGCAGTAAAGCCCAAAAAGAGAGCCGAGGCTCTGATACCAATTGAAAGGACAAACGATGTCGCCTAGAGTGGGGGGGGGGGGCGGTGAATAAGCGATTAAAAATTTTCCGGTTTAAGGCTTGATAATTGCATAATAAAACTAGGTGTTTAAATTAACAAGCCAACAACCTAAGTAAACTAGGCTCACCTATGTGCACCAACAACTTATGCTAAGCAAGACAAACAACAAGGAGATAGCAAGATATAAAACTTCAAGCACGAAGGCTATCACAATGTAAATTGCATAAGTAAAGAGATCGGGTATAGAAATAACCGAGGCACGCAGAGACGAGGATGTATTCCCGAGTTCCTCCTTGTTAAGGGAGTACGTCTCGTTGGAGGGATGTGAGCTCGCCATAAGAGGCCTACTCAAGATGCCACAAAAAGGCCCCACTCTATTCTCCGATGAACCTCACCCCAAGGGTTAGGTTCACCTTCCACTATCGGAATCCTTCAAGGCGGAATCCGGAGCCTTTACACCACTAAGAGCATGTCTAACAGGCCCCCTAAATTTCTGCCTCGTATAACGCGAGTAGAGGGCCCTGTATTCGCTTTTGACGGGCCGAAAACTCATCCAACCTAGCAGACCCCGTATCCCCACCCCGTAAAACAGAATATTCTGTTTTACGGGGTGGGGATACGGGGTCTGCTAGGTTGGACGAGTTTTCGGCCCATCAAAAGCAGGGTTTTCGAATGGAATAATAAAAAAATAACAAATGTTCCCGCAATCAAACAAATAACAAATGTTTCACACATACAAGAATAGGAAATGAATATAATAAATCATTGGCCATGCAAGTGCCAGTGGTGATCGATCAGATCTTGGGTGAGCTAGTGATGAGTCTGGGCATCTTCAATGCTGCGATGCGCTGCAAGAAAAGCTTCAAGCTGATCAGGGTTCCGCTGGGGTTGCACTCGGGTGCCCACATTGTCATAGAAACATGGCAAGTTCAACTCTCTCTCATCTTCAATGATCATGTTGTGAAGAATCACACAACATGTCATGATTTCAACAAGAGTTTCCTTGTCCCAAAACCGTGCAGGACTATGAACAATGGCAAACCGTGCTTGCAAAACACCGAAAGCTCTCTCAATATCCTTACGGGCTGCCTCTTGAGCTTTGGTGAACCAAGCTTCTTTTCTTGTCAAAGGCACATCCTTTTTCTCTTTAATGGCCTTCACAAGAGTTGCATAGTCAGGGTAAATACCATCTGTGAGGTAGTACCCCATGGTGTACTCATTGTTCATAACTTTGTAGTTGCAAGTTGGAGCATCACCCTTAACTATTCTTGCAAATAAAGGGGATCTATTCAAGATGTTGATGTCATTGAGTGTCCCCGGTAGTCCAAAAAAAGCATGCCAAATCCATAAGTCTTGCGACGCCACAGCTTCAAGAACAATGGTAGGATCACGGCTTTTTCCACAATACATTCCATGCCATGCTTTTGGACAATTTTTCCATGTCCAATGCATGCAATCCAGACTGCCAAGCATCCCCGGCCACCCCCTCTTTTCATTGATCTCCATGAGTCTCTTTGTATCTTGCTCGTTTGGAGCTCGGAGATACGTCTCACCATACAACTTGATCACCATCTTGGCAAACATACGCACGGAATCCGTGGTTGTTTGTGCACCAACGCGAAGGTACTCATCGGTATAGTCCGCTGGGATACCATATTCAATCAACCTCATGGCAGCTGATATTTTCTGGAATGGGCTAAATCCCATGACGTGGGCACAGTTCCTCCGTTGCTTGAAATAATCACAATTTGCCTCGCAGTCTCTGACGATTTTCGTGAACAAACTCCTACGCATTCGATACCTTCTATGGAAGAGGCGGAGAGGATAGGTCGGTACCTTGGCAAAATAATCTTGCATCAGCTGTTCATGGCCGAGCGCGTGGTTCCGCGGGATGCACATGCGCCCCATCGTGGACCCTCTTCTCTGATCTAGCAGCTTGGCGCGGTCCTCGATTTCTTTCATGCCGAAGAGGAGCAGCATCATCTCCGTGTCATCGTCGTTCAGCAGCTCGTCGAGGTCCGAATCATCGGAACCCAAGGATGACCAATCGGTCGACGAATCCACCAAATCCTCCATAGTCACCTCCGAAGTCATCTACCACCGTGAAGCATAGATCAGCCTCCAAGCTCATCGGTTGTACCGGTGAAAACAAAGAAGAACGTGGCGGAGTACTGACTGTGGGTTTATCGGCAGAGAAGAACGCGGCGGGGTGCGGCGGGGCGTGCCGAGGGGCGCTGAGGTCCGGCGGGGGTGCGGCGGCCATCAACGCAGTGTGGGGCGGCTCAGCGGGCGGCAGAGGGGGCCGGATGCCTAGGTTTCCGGCGGCGGCGGGCGAGCGGCTGTGGCGGCAGCGCAGGGGAAAACGGGTAGGGAAACTAAAATTTCCGCCCGCCCTAGCTGAAACGAAATGGTGGGTTGGCCCTATATTCGCCCTCCCACCCCGCACATGTAGGGGGCGAGGAGCCGCCCCGTAGCGAAACTGAAAAAATTCGATACGGAGGGCCTGATTTACGGGGTCTGCTAGACGGCCAGGTAGAGCCCTACCCCGTATTTCGGCGGTTATTTTACATGGTTGGGTCTTTTAGGGGGTCTGTTAGACTTGCTCTAAGCTTGGGGCACGCATCCACAACCGAATTGGAGGCTCCCAACAATCACCACAACGCCGTCTAGGGTCCAATGACCCAAGAGTAACAAGCTCACAATCTTCACTTCCACGAATCTTCGTGGAGAGAGCAAACCGATGCACCAAATGCAATGGCAAGAGCACAAGTGCTCAAATCCTTCACTCTCAAATTCCAACTAAGCAACAAATGCTTTGGGGGGAATAAGAGAGAAAGAATAAAGAGGAGAACCACAAAAGAACTCCAAGATCTAGATCCACTAGGTTCCCCACACTTAGAGGAGAGATTGATTGATGGAAATATGGATCTACATCTCCTCTCACTTTTCCCTCAAAGATATGCAAGAATCATGGGAGGGATTGAGAGGGAGGCAAGCTTTCTAAGGTCAACAATGGTGGGGGAGAGAGGAAAAACGTGCTGGAAGAAGCTCTAGTCCCTTTGGGGAAGAAGGGGGCCTTTTATAGGTCCCCACGAAAAAGAGCCATTGCAAACTGCTTACACCGGAGACTCCGGTCTGCTCAGACCGGAGACTCCGGCCTAGGGCCGGAGACTCCTGTGCACCTCCGGACCAGGTTCCAGTACCGCACCGCGTTTTGGATGAAAAATAAACTACACAGACCGGAGACTCCGGTCTAGGGCCGGAGACTCTGGCCTACCAAAAAACTGCAGAAACATCAACACAAAAACAAAGATATCTTTGTCATCCGAACTCCGTTTTCGATGTTCTTGGGCTCGTTGGAATCGCAACGAAAAGCTCTACAAGAATATACAGAGAAACATCATTGTTAAACAAGGGAGGATAAAACCAAATGATGAAAGGTAAAACCTTTCTATTAAAAGACAACCGGTAAATCCTTCACCATTAAGAAACCAACGAGTTTTTTATCCGGACTCCATTTTCTATGATCTTAGGATTGTTTCAAAGATAATCACAAGCCCTATAATATCATGCATATACACATCATAGTCCATCATGTGAGGAGGAAACCACAAGAAGAGAGTTTGACCTCTCTTAGAAGAGAAAACCAGTAAAACCTCCAATATCAAAAATGCAAGAAGATATTTATGAGATCCGTTTTTGATTAACTAGAGCTTGGTATGAAGATGAACACAAGCTCTAAATTCTCAAATGGATAAAAGCCAAATAACAACCAAGAAATATGATATGCCAAGTATGCAAAGGTTTGAGCTCTCCACAAAGATGCGATCAAGTTACTCACTTGAGAGCCCCTCTTGATAGTACGGTTATCTATCCTATAACCCGGTCTCTCAACTAACATCATGAGACCGGTAAAATAGAAAACCTATCAAGATCATACCTTTGCCTTGCGCATAATCCACTTGAGCTAGATGATGACGATCTTGACTCCCTCAAGTTGGACCACCTTTCTTGATTGTGCATGCTAGCACATTCTTGATGAAGACTTCTTCAAATTCTCCGCCATACATCATTATGGGAGATCCTTGCTAAGCTCCGTCTTCATGTATCGACTTGCACTTCATCTTCTTCCCTTGATGTATATGATGGCTTGGTCATCATATAATCTTCTAGAGTCCAACACATGAACTCCAATCTTTTCCCATGGACAAGATCTATAAAGATATCTCAATGCAAACATTAGGCCATAGAGATTGTCATTAATTACCAAAACTACCAAAACCACACATGGGGGCAACCATGCACTTTCAATCTCCCCCATTTTGGTAATTGATGACAATCCCTTTTTAAGAGGGTTTATATAAAGAATAAAGCATCCTCGTAAGACAAACAAGGAAGGATGCAAGTGCATTAGAAGCAAATGCAACAAAAGCATAAAACCCAAATTCCCTTAAACCCTCTAAACTTCTCCCCCATTGGCATCGATTGCCGAAATGGGAGGAAAATTTAGAAGGCCAATGTAATATGAGTTCCTCCATAAAGTATGCATTTCTCAAGATATGAGTGAAATTAAATGCACATATCCAATGAAGAATATTTGAAGGAAATCAAACTATATTGAGGATCAAAGATTGCAAATAAAAGAAATCATTCCAAACATCTCCACAAAGGAGATATGCAATCAAAAGATCCAAAACAGGAATTCTAAATAAAAATGGAGAAGCTCCCCAATGTTCATGCACTATTGAGGAGTGCACAAAAAATGGAATCCTCACTCCCCCAAAATCATCTAGAACACGCAACAAGTGCAAGTGTGCATAAAAGCAAAAGCAAATCATAGCACTTGCACCGAAGCAATGGTTGAGCCATAAGAAGATACCAATTTAAAAGACTCAACATAAGACAGGCCCAACCGAGATAAAAAGAAGATCTTTAAAGGAGTATGTTCACAAGCTTAGGGATACCAATTGGAAACTAAAACCAATTGAAAATGCCAAAATCTAGTCAAAACATTTAGCCAATAAAAATCAACATGCTCACCGTGATAAGCATGAAGACAAAGATCTTCAATAAAATTTGAGTGCGCAAAGATGCAAATAGAAATGAGACAAGCACTCACGAGACAAATTTGGAACCACCAAAGAATTATAGATGAAAATAAAAGGTGTCCTCTCTCATATGTATTGGTTTCTATGTAGACAAATCATTGATGATATACATCCACAAAGAGACATGTACATACAAAAAGGATAGAGAAAAGGGAACAAGGTATCCAAAAGGAAGTCATAAATATACAAACGAGATTGTTGCTTAAAAGCATAACACATAGCTCAAATTTATCTCATTGTATATAAATGAACTTCAAAAAAATCAAAGACATCATAGATATCACTAAGGGAACAAGAGATAGTGAAGATGCTTTGAGATAGGCAACAAGTATCACAAACAAATAATACAAATTGAAGAAAAGGTTTTTGCAATTTCATCACAAATATCACAAAGATGTACCAAGTGAAGGAAATAAGCCAAAACCACAACAATTGCACCTAAAAGCTTTCATGCCAAGAAGCAACCTACACAAGGTTGAGACTAGAAAAGTATGCATGGGATAGATACTTGTTACCGAGATACATTGATGATGAAGAAGATGAGAATTTGTTTATCATCAAAGCTTGACTCCAATAATCACACGGTGAGAACACCTTCCTTATGAATGAGGCAAGCATCCAATGCATCTCCATTGTACCTAAAACAAAATTCAAGCACAAAATGGTTCCCAAACTCATTGGGTCCCATAGAAGTTAGATAAACTACAACATATAGGAAACACTCGACATAAATATGTGCACATAGATATGAAATTGAATTTCATGCACATCTTAGCCGATTTAGGATTCGGTGGAGTATCCCCTATATATTGGAACTAGAAAGACAAACATGCCATATAATATATATATATATATATTAGAGAATATACATGCAAAGTCTTTCAAGAACCAAACGAGATACAATTTGGATGAAAACACCAAGTAAACCAAGAAAATAGCACACCAAAGTGTGACACAAAAAGGTTGTCCAAATTATATCAAAATCCAAATCAATACATGATTGAGGAAAAATCAAATCAACATATGATTGATTCCAAAACACATCAACACATGAAGTGTGATATCAATAGGAATCGAATCAAAACAACACATGTTTGATAAGACTTCTGCTGGGGTTTTAGCAGATAAGTTTAAATGGCTTCGATACTCTTTGAAGAAATGGCATAAGAGTTTGTCCAAGATTAAAGCACAGATAGAATGCTGCAACAAGGTGATTGGCTTGTTGGATCAGCTGGAGGAGAATAGGGTACTTTTCTTACCTGAATTTAATTTCAGGAAAATTGTTAAAATTCATCTGGAGGAATTGCTTTTGATTGAGTGTAATTACTGGAGAAAGAGATGCACTATTCGATGGATTAAAATGGGGGAAGATAATACCAAGTTTTTTCATGCAATGGCCACTACAAGGTTCAGAAGAAACTCAATTGCTATGCTCAGAGGGGATGATGGTATGATGGTCTCAGAGCATGAGGATATAGCTAGATTATTGTGGGTGGCTTATAAAAACAGAATGGGTCTTTCTGAGGGTATTAATATGTAGTTTCAACTGGGTAGTCTGTTCACTAGAATTGAGGGCCTGGATAGAATCACTGAGCCGTTCTTGAGGGAGGAGATGGATCTGGTCATCAAGCAAATGCCTCCTGATAAATCTCCAGGACCAGATGGTTTCAATGGGCTATTTCTGAAGAAGTGTTGGCCCCTTATTAAGGAGGATTTTTATAGACTTGCTGATGATTTTCATGCGGGAACTTTGAAATTGCAGAATATCAACGGCTCCTATATTACTCTGGTCCCAAAGTGTCAAAACCCCTCTGATGTTAATGATTTCAGGCCAATTTCCTTGACGAATGTTTGCCTAAAGTTTCTCACAAAGCTGGTGGCTAATAGACTTCAGGATCATATTCTCAGGTGCATCCACAAAAATCAATATGGCTTCCTGAAATCCAGATCAATCCAGGATTGTGTGGCATGGGCTTTTGAATATCTGCATTTGTGTCATGCCTCCAAAAGGCCAGTTATTGTTCTGAAATTGGATTTTGCTAAAGCTTTTGACACTATTGAGCATGATGCAATTTTGCAAGTTATGGAAGCCATGGGATTTGATGAGTTGATGTTAAAATGGGTAAATGAAATTCTATCCTCGGGTACGTCTGCAATTTTGTTGAATGGTGTGCCTGGTAAACAGTTTGAGTGCAAGAGGGGAGTAAGACAAGGAGACCCTTTGTCCCCTTTGATGTATGTCCTTGGGTCGGAGCTTTTACAAGTGGTGGTTAACGAGTTGCTGCAGTCTGGTGCAATTTCTCTGCCTATCTTAACAAATGACCCAGATTTTCCTATTCTGCAGTATGCGGATGACACTCTGCTTGTCTTGCCAGCAGAGTTTGATCAGGTAATGGCAATAAAGAATCTCTTGCAGAAATTCTCCATGTCTACTGGGCTCAAAATCAATTATCATAAGTCAACAATGATTCCTATTAATGTGGACATTAGTCACATGGAGGTTTTGGCTGCTGGCTTTGGCTGCAAGGTGGAATCCCCACCCTTCACCTACTTAGGGTTACCTATGGGGACAACTAAGCCAAGGATTGTGGATCTCATGCCCATTGTTACCAAGCTTGAGAGGAGGCTGTGCACCACCTCATGTTTTTTGTCTCAGGGTGCCAGACTTCAGTTGATTTCTTCTGCCCTATCTTCCATGCCAGTGTACTTCATGTGTTCGCTTCAGTTGCCTGCTGGAATTATTTCACAGCTTGACAGAATTCTAAGGCAGTGTTTGTGGAGGGACAATAAGGATACTCCTAAGCAGGCTCTTGCTGCCTGGGATATGCTTTGTAAGCCCAAGATGTTCGGTGGAGTTGGGATTGTTAATTTTAAACGGAAAAATGAGGCCCTGTTGCTTAAAATGCTGGACAAGTTTTATAACAAGGTTAATGTGCCATGGGTTCAACTTATTTGGTTTAATCATTATCAGGGGAAAGTGCCACATGCTGAGAATCCATGTGGCTCCTTTTGGTGGAGGGATCTAATGAAATTAGTGGATCAATTCAGGGAGGTTGCGGCGGTGACACCAGGTAGAGGAGACTCTTTCCTATTCTGGTCAGACAAGTGGCTCTTGAATGGTTCTGTGCAGCCCCTGGCTGAAAGATATCCTAGGCTTTTCTCTTTTGTTCTGGACCCTACGCTATCTGCTGCAGAGGTTTATGGTGAGGAGGATTTGCTTTCCTTGTTCTATCTTCCTTTGTCGGAGCAGGCTTATCAGGAGTACAATGAGCTTACTTTGATTATGCAGTCTTATCCTTTGTCTCTGGATCAAGATAGTTGGACCTATGGATGGGGTCCAGGGTACAGCTCTGCCAAATATTATAACAAGTTACAGGAGGGCATGCCATATACAAATGTTTCAAGATGGATCTGGAAGTCTTGTTGTATTATGAGGACAAAGTTTTTTGCATGGCTGCTGCTTAATGATAGACTGAACACCAGAGATTTGTTGAAAAGGAGGAACTGGCAGGTGACAGCTGACTATGATTGTGTGCTTTGCCCTGCTAGAGCTTATGAGGATAGAATGCATCTGTTTTTTCATTGCAATTTCAGCCAGAGAATATGGAACTATCTGCAGATTGAGTGGCCTCCAGGGCAGGACCTGCAATTAGTGGTTGCTCAGGCTAGAGCCTCTTTCAAACAGCCTTTCTTTATGGAAGTGGTTATTCTGACATGCTGGAACATTTGGAAACAAAGAAATGGCAAGATTTTTGAGAATGAGAGGCCTAGTTTTACTGGTTGGAAGAGAAATTTTACCCATGATATCACTATGCTTGAGCATAGGATTAAGCAGAAACATGTACAGTCACTTAGAGCCTCGATAGGCAGCTTGTTGTAAATTTTTGTAATTATAGGTAGGTAGTAGTTTTTCTTTGTACATATGCTTTTAATTTCTGTTTTTATGCAATAAAGCTGCTGTGGGGCTTTTGCCTCACAGTCTTTTACTTTCAAAAAAAAAAATAAGACACCTATTGAAAATAAGATACCAACTAGGAGAAAAGATACCAAGAAGAGGATAATACTTGACCGAAATCAAGTAAAGTAAAATAAAGAAAAGAGGTATCAATACTCACACAATAAGTATCAATTGAAACAAATATTTATGGAGGAGATATCAAATTCCAAGTGATACCAATTGATGGTACCAGAGCATAAGATAAAAAATCAAATACCAATTGAAAGGATCAAATATTGATAGATAGGATAGTGTTCTAAATAAAAGGAATGCTCCCCCAAGATTCATGCATTATCTTTGATATTTGTATTTGAATACAAAATGCACGTACAAGGGATCATTATTCTCCATATCTTATTTACCACACTAAACAATACCAATTGAAAATTGGGATCCATGCAAGAGGCAAGGAAGGCAATGGGAGTAGAAGCAAAAACACTTGGTGTCGGCACAGTGGAAACCAGGGTACCACGGGCCGGCTTGCCAGGGCCCACGAGATTCTTCGGATGATTTTCGCTAAGGACCAGGCTCCCCAAGCCTGGCGAGCCTCGCGAGGGATCTTTTCTCCTCGCCGAGGGTTTTCTCCCTTGGCGAGGGACTGCTACTCGACAAGGCGTCTCCGACGCCACCCGCAATTCTGCTAAGGACCAAGCCGAGGGGCTCGGCGAGGCCTTTTTCCTCGCCGAGGCTCCTTCCTCGCGAAGCAATCCCTGCCTCCGCGACAGGGCGCACATGGGCTCTGCGCCCATGTGCAGGGTGACGCGCGTGCCTACACACGATGACGACGACGCCGCAGTTGCCATTTCCATGAATAAAGCAGTCAACAAAGCGGAGCCAAGCAAAGCGGACAACGACCATTTCCCCTTTGGTGATAAGGGGACCGTCTGCAGCTACGCTCCAAGGACGACGTCACCGTGGGTCACATCCCACCTCAGCAAGCGCCAGCCCACCGTCTGGTTGGCCGGTGGCTTTTCTAGCTTTGGCTGCGCCGTCCCTGCCATGGACCGCGTCCATTATCGTGCACCCTGCTCCTCCCTTCGTCACCATGTGGTAACCCTTCCGCTCAAATGTTTGGGCGGAAGAGGTCCAAGACGCCTATAAAAGGAGAGGGGGCACTCCCAAGCAAAGGGTTCGGCCTTCTGGTTCAGAATCCTGAAGCTTAGACATAACCCTAGATCTGAGGACTAGCAAGTAGCCATTGTTAGCCACCTCGAGCTCGGCAAGCTCGCCTTGTACTGTGAACCTCTCCAAGAAGTGCAATACACCATAGCAGGACGTAGGGGTTTTACCTCCCAAAGAGGGCCCTGAACCTGGGTAAGATCCTGTGTCCATCTCTGCAGTGTCGTCCGCAGCGAGTCCGACGAGCACCGTCGCCGGAGCATGTTGAGGGTTGTTCGACTCCGTGTTCAGCCCCTTACACGATACCTTGGAGACACCCCCAGTTCCTGGGAACATTCTCCGACATTTGGCGCACCAGGTAGGGGGCTGAGGCGCGTCTTCATCCTCGACACAGTCATGGCCGGCTCTCGTGCCAAACGTCTCGCTCACCGGACGGCTAGCACCGCCACCGCTCCCGCAGGCCACCCGCGTGGGAACTCTGCTCCTGAGCGCCACGTCGACCCTGAGCCCCGCGTCGAGCACCCGGTGGACGACGACCACGACGACCACGCTGAGAGCGACCACGGCGAAGAGGAGGCCTCCTCTCTGCATCCGTCGCGGGACTGCGCTGCCTCCTCGCTGGGCCGCCCCGCGCCCAGCCCAGCGACTACGCTTCTCATGGCGCAGGAGCTGCTGCAGTACCGTCCTACGCCGGAGGCCCGGGAGGCCTGGCTCAACCGCCTCACGGAGCTTGTCGGCGCCGCTCGCGTCGCCGCTCCTGCTCCCTCCCGTTCGCTGGTTCCTTCGGGCCGCGTGGGGGACGTGGCGCAAGGCGCCCCTCCCGCGCCTCCTCTCCATCCTGCACCTGCTCCAGCTCCACCGGTTGCACCGCAGCCTGCTCTAGCGGGGGCTCCTCCTCGCGACAACCGCGCTGCCTCGCACGCGTCGTCGCCGCACGACTGCCAAATTGTGTAGCGAGCCCCTGAGGACGCACGCGTGAGCATCGAGCGCCAGCAGGACCGCCACAACCGCGCCGTCCAGGACGTCGCCACCGCCGGGCGCCATCTCCGCGCCACTCTCGCCAGCGGCCCGGTCACCTACGGCACGACGGTTGCGTTCACTCGCACCCTCCGTCGCGTCGTCTGGCCCGTCAAGTTCAGGCCGGACCTGCCTCCGCGCTATGACGGCAAGAACAACCCCTTGGAGTTCCTGCAGCTCTACACTCTGGCCATCCAGGCCGCTGGGGGTGACGACAAGGTCATGGCGAACTGGTTCCCCATGGCCCTCAAGGACTCCGCGTCCTCATGGCTCACCAACCTCCCCGCCGAGTCCATCAACACTTGGGAGGAGCTCTGCCGGTGCTTTGTCGCCAACTTCAAGGGCACGTACGAGCGTGGTCTCACGTACAACGACCTCCGCGCCGTGCGTCAGAAGCCTGGCGAGACCCTCCGCAAGTACATCCAGCGATTCAGCCAGGTGCGCAACAAGATCCCCAACGCCACCGACGCGCAGATCATCTCGGCTTTCCAGGCTGGGCGTCCTCTCGCCCCCGGCCCCGCCGCTTGGGGGCTCCAGAGGCGCCTCCGCCTCCTGTTCTTCAGGGGCGCTCCCCGCCCTTTCCACGGTGGCAGCGTCCGTCGCGGCCTCAGGCGCGTCTGCCCTTCTTGCTGGAGCCTCCTCCGTCTCTGGGGGCGGATCCAGGATGATCTCCTCATCAACCGCTTCCTCCTCCGCGCGGTGCTCAACCGCGGGAGGAGTAGCAGCTCGAGTTGGCGGAGGCGTCGCCACCTCAATCACGTCCTCCACGCAGTGCTCAACCGCGGGGGGAGAAGCAGCCCTGGCTAGAGGCGACATCGCCTCTTCAACCACCACCACCTCCACGCGGTGCTCACCCATGGGAGGAATAGCTTCTTGCTGCGGCTCGCCAGCCGCTTGCTGTGGCTCGGTAACTGCCTGCTGCGGCTCGCCGGCCGCCTGCTGCGGCTCATCGGCCATAGGCGTTCCCTCGGCGGCGCTGGCGGTCTCCCCAAGCTTGCGGAGACGCCACTTCTTCGGCGCCGCGGGTACGCTGAAGAAACACAAATAAGCAAAGACCCTTCAGGAGGGAATTCTCAGAAGCAAATGCTGAAAGAAAAGAAAGGATAAGACTTACTCGTCGGCCGCTCTCCACACCCTCTTCTTCCCCTTGGGTGGCTGGAGGGTGCTCGCTCCGGCCTCTTCAAGGGGCGCTGCTGCCTCCGCGTGAGGAGCATCCCTCGAGGCGGCCCCGGCATCCCTGTCATGGAGGCCCTTGGAGCGGGGCTCGCGGCGTCCCCCTGTGCCGCTGCTTCTCTCCCCTTCCGCGGGGCGTTGGGAGCAGACCACGCGGAAGGCGTCCCCATCGCTGCCGGAGGAGATCACCTCGACGTCCTCGCCTGCCGGTGCGCTCCTTGAGGAGCCCGCGTCGCCCCCTGAGGGGTTCGCGCCCCTCGAGGCCTCGTCCTCGTCAGAGGGGTCGGCATCTCTCGGGGCCGCGTCCTCGCCGGAGTCCTCTCCTTCGTCCGGCTCCGGTGACTCGTCCATGAACTCCGGCTCCGCCGCCCATGGGTTGGTGCGGGGCCCGCGGTGCCCTGCGGGCACGATGCCCCACTCGTCGAACACCGGCAGGCGACGGCGGTGATTCTCCACGCTCTCCACGGTAAAATTGAAGAGCGTCTTGGCCTCCGGGGTTGCAGTTCCCGGGATGTCCGTCGTGGCAAAGAGGACCCCCATGATGGGATGCAGCACCACCCGAGCGAAGTTGTCTACGCACAGGCGCATCGTGTCCTCCTTGCCGGTGTATCGCCACACTGGTTCCGAATGCTACTGGAGAGGCGCAATGCGGCGCCTCGTGAAGTCCTTGGCCACCATCTGGCCGGTGACCCCGCCAACGCGAAGCCTCCGTATGCGCTCATACACCCTGTCGAGCTCTGGGCCTTCGAAGTCCACGCTCGCCCAGCGCGCCCACTTCCTCGGCGGCGTCTCGGGCACCTCAAGCAAAGGGTTGGTCCCCTTGGTGTCGACGAAGAACCACCGCTTGCGGAAGCCCTCCACCTTCTTTGTCACCTTGGTGACGGCGTTCTCACCACACCAGGCGATGGGGATGTAGGTCCCGCTCCTGGCGTCGGCGATGCGGAAGGATACGCATCTGAGCCGCTCGTTCGATGCGGTGCTCCCGAGGGAGTAGAAGCTGCGGAAAAGCGCCACCGAGGGGCGGATGCCGACGTACGCCTCGCAGAGGTAGGCGAAGATGGCAAGGATGAGGATGGAGTTTGGGTGAAGGTGGAGAAGCTGGATCTGGTACGTCTCCAAAATCGCGAAGAGGAAGTCGGAGAAGGGAGGCACCAGGCCGGCGTAGAGAGTATGAAGGAAGATGGGGTAGTACCCCTCGGGAAGCCTGCTGCCCGTCGGCCTCATCTCGGTGACACCATGCTCATTGGTGTTCGAGGCCGCCAGGTACCGCACCTTGGCAATCGCCGGCGCGCCGATGCGGGTCTTGGGCAACGCTGCCACCAGCGCAGCGCCTCGCGCCGCCGCCACAGATGTGCCAGTCTGCACTGCGGCCTTGCCCTTCGGGTCAACAGCTGCTCTCTTGGGCGCCATGGATGCGGAGAAGACGAAGACCTCGGAAGCGATGAGCTCTGAGAGGAAGGAGGAGTTTGGAAGAAGAGGGCGGCGGAGTAATGGAGAAGTGACGGGCGCAGTCTGCGCGCCAGGCTTTATTGAACGGCTCATGAGTCGTGGCGGGCCCCACCGGGTTGCACGTTGAAGCCGACGAGATCGTGGCCGCGGCGCAACCGCTGCGCCCCACGTGTCACGGCCCTGTCAGGCGTCTTTGGGCCCTCGACGCTTCGCCTGTGTCCACGGCCTTCGGCGTGCCCATCGCGGGCCCGGGGGCTACTGTCGGCACAGTGGAAACCAGGGTACCACGGGCCGGCCTGCCAGGGCCCACGAGATTCTTCGGATGATTTTCGCTAAGGACCAGGCTCCCCAAGCCTGGCGAGCCTCGCGAGGGTTTTTTCCCTCGCGAGGGATCTTTTCTCCTCGCCGAGGGTTTTCTCCCTTGGCGAGGGACCGCTACTCGACAAGGCGTCTCCGACGCCACCCGCAATTCTGCTAAGGACCAAGCCGAGGGGCTCGGCGAGGCCTTTTTCCTCGCCGAGGCTCCTTCCTCGCGAAGCAATCCTTGCCTCCGCGGCAGGGCGCACATGGGCTCTGCGCCGATGTGCAGGGTGACGCGCGTGCCTACGCACGATGACGACGACGCCGCAGTTGCCATTTCCATGAATAAAGCAGTCAACAAAGCGGAGCCAAGCAAAGAGGACAACGAGCATTTCCCCTTTGGTGATAAGGGGACCGTCTGCAGCTATGCTCGAAGGACGACGTCACCGTGGGTCACATCCCACCTCACCAAGCGCCAGCCCACCGTCTGGTTGGACGGTGGCTTTTCCAGCTTTGGCTGCGCCGTCCCTGCCATGGACCGCGTCCATGGACTCCACCTTTATCGTGCACCCTGCTCCTCCCTTCGTCACCATGTGGTAACCCTTCCCGCTCAAATGTTTGGGCGGAAGAGGTCCAAGACGCCTATAAAAGGAGAGGGGGCACTCCCAAGCAAAGGGTTCGGCCTTCTGGTTCGGAATCCTGAAGCTTAGACATAACCCTAGATCTGAGGACTAGCAAGTAGCCATTGTTAGCCACCTCGAGCTCGGCAAGCTCGCCTTGTACTGTGAACCTCTCCAAGCAGTGCAATACACCATAGCAGGACGTAGGGGTTTTACCTCCCAAAGAGGGCCCTGAACCTGGGTAAGATCCTGTGTCCATCTCTGCAGTGTCGTCCGCAGCGAGTCCGACGAGCACCGTCGCCGGAGCACGTTGAGGGTTGTTCGACTCCGTGTTCAGCCCCTTACACTATACCTTGGAGACACCCCCAGTTCCTGGGAACATTCTCCGACACTTGGCAATAAATAAGGCAATTCAACGCACGAGCCAATATGAGGATGAACAAAAATATTCTACCACAAATGTGAATATCAATTGTCCAAGGACAATGAGTATAAGGAAATATTTTCCCGGTGAGTAGAGATATACAAGGTCATCCTCACAAGATAAAAGATATGGCAAGAGATAAGAAATAAAACACCATATTTTAATAAAGTTTGTTGGTAGTTCCAACTATTCAAACCAACCGGCAAGGCCATGGTTAGAATAATATGGAACAAATGGTTTCTCAAATAATATATAGAAATGCATATTAGAGAAAAACCATACCAAGCAAACTCACACAAACAAGAGCCAAAGGATAACCAAAATGAAAATTGGAACTTGTTTGAGCAAACATGCCACATAGGAAAATGTCAAATCTAAGTGGCAAACCTCAAATGTTCACATTTTGTGGGATTATAATATGCACATGGCTTATTACTCCCCCATAATGTGATAATTCATTTTATCTAAGCAAGAGGCAAATAAAACCAACTAGAGAAATTAATGGACATTGTAGAAATTGAATTTCTCATGAATATGACATAACACATGGTAACTAGATAATATTGAAATATTAACACTAGGTGGTGTGCCTCATGTACACACATTTTTAGGTTTGTGAAGTGCACAAAGCATATCACTCCCCCAAAATGGGATAGTCCATTAATATCTCAAAGAGCCAAATGAAATCCACACAAGATCCAATAAAGCTCAACACACAAGTTACACATACATGATACACAACTAACATACCCAACCATGAATAACAAGACAAGTAAGAAAGTAGCATATCACATACAAGCACATGCTACGAACAAAACTAACACATGCAAGGGAGCAAGCAACTTTCAATGTATATATGATTTAAATACAAGTTACCACAAGGAGGAACATAGGATGTGAGATATGGCAATATAATCCAATTGACTTGGCTTGATGAAATAATAATCATGAAGATCCCTTAATTTTTCAAAGATAGCCAAGTCTCCAATGTCCTCCAACAATACCTATTGATCAAGTTGAAGCTTGTTGGTCCCCAGCCGAGTTGGGTCCTAAGAGGTTAGTCACAATAGGCTTGGCAACCCAAATGGTATTTTTCTTGACACCACTTTGAGTTCCCACATATTTGGCAAACACATTACCAGCTCTATCCTTTCTACGTGAATACGCATCATCAATTAAGATGGGGTTGGATAGGTTACCGATAGTGCATGAAGAAGCAAAGTGACCCTTGCCACGGCAAAGATAGCAACATCGACTCTTCTTTTTCTTCTTAATAGGCTCCACAACTTGAGGAGCATTGACTTGAGTCTTCTTAGGAGGTGGCCATTGTTCAACTCGTGGGGGAGCATGAGATTGAACAAGAGGCCGCTTCCTGATGGGGGGATACTTTCTGGGTAGGCCCATGGAGCCGGAAACTGGACTCGCCAAGACCAAGGAGGCCCAAGCCGGGTTACACTTCAAGCAACATGGGCTGGACAAGGAACAAGTCGCCCAGCCCATTACGAGTAAGCACAAAGGAGAGGACACGGCAAAGACTGGAGTCCTAGTACAACCCGGAGTACCAACTTGGAAGGTGAAGACCTAGAGAGGGACTCCGTATTCATGTGTAACTCGGTACAAGTTGTAAGTCCAGGGACCCGGCCTCCTTTATAAGGAGGGCCCTGCACCTTAGATCGATAAGCTCTCAAGTAACACCAATCCCGCAGTTGCCAACTCCCAAGTTAGAGGAGTCGGAACCCTGTAATCAAGATCAAGTCCACAGCAATAAAGAACAAGCAGGAAGTAGGTCTTTACCTCTAAACAGAGGGGCCGAACCATTGTCCCCTCGTCGAGATTAACCAACTCCTATGTCCTAGTCGCCAATGGCCCCACAACTTTGCTTCCCGGAGGAGGCCGTGACAACCCCACGACAATTGGCGCCCACCGTGGGGCCGATGATGAAAGGAGTCGAGATCATGGGAGAAGCTCACCGAGGTATGGAGAAGCTCGCCATCGGCAGGGTCTACACCAACCAGTACGGTGAGACCGAGATCGACAACTACGGGTGGAGCCCGGAGATGGATGAAGTCGAGGAAGGCTACCAGCTCATCTTCGGCAAGATCAACGTGTTCGTTGGCATGGTCAACGTATCAGGTAACCATGTTAATGGTTCGGAATCTGTTTCAGAAGCAACAGCTGTCATTGAGTCCGATGGAGAGGAGTCCGTCGGTCATCACAAGTCGGCATAGTCGCCGAAGAAAAGGAGCCGGAGATACTGCCGGAGCCACATTCAGAGCCAGATTACGATGCAGATTCAGAGTCAATCCTACCATTATTTGAAGATCGACTCGGTTATGGAATCAAGGAGGAATATGTGCAATCACCAACATGTCCACGTCATGTTGGAGTGTACATGTCCGAACTAGAGAATGGTGGAGAACGCGGTGGAAGGAGTCAGTTTGACCCCAACTTGCTAACAAAGGAAATTACGGTGAACAATGTGGCGGCTCGGGCAGAGGAGTTGATCGCGGCGCGTGAAACAATAGAGAAGAAGTTGGCAGATGTTGCAGAAGCAAACCGGAAATTGGCAGCGGACCAAGCCCTTATACAAGCTGAACAAACTCACATACAATCTGAACAAGCTCACGTACAAGCTAAACATGAACGTGTACAAGCTGAAGCAGTTGCAGTGCGCAATCGCCAGCAAGAACTCATGTCAATCCAGTATCGGAAGACTCGGAGCCGATTGCACGAAGGAGTTCACATAAATCCAACCAACTTGTTTTAGACACCAACAGGTCCAGCTGCAAGAGTAGGAGGATCAGCACCCGGAGCAGTAGCAGCACCACCACCGCCACCACCACCACCACCAGGAGGAAACGGAGGAGTCAGAGCAGGAGCTGGAACTAATGGACCACCCCCACCACCTGGAGTAGGAGTTGGCGGTATGGGTCCACCACCGCAAAGGTTTCATACACCCGCAGGACACTATTCAAATCCAATGGATAATGTACACACAGCAACTATGGTATTGGAAAGAATCCCGCTCAATGAGAATCAAACGGGACAGGAAGCACGACTCGGCATAGACATGTTGAAAACAGCATTGCAGCAGCAAGCTCTTTACCCTAATTTTCCAGACGCAAGCAGACTTCATTCAACTCCGTACAACTCCCGAACAAGGAGTCAGCACGACGAGTCTCATCCAGCCGGCTTGTCGAGCGCAAGACGCCGCGAGCTGGCAAGGAATCAACCAAATGTGTCGACTACTTCAGAAGCTCAAAGAAGAGTCGATGAGGCACGAAATAGGAGAGCTGCCGCGTTCAAATCCCCAGAAGCCGGAGGGGCCGGGGGGCCAGCACCAGCAGCAGCGGCAGTTGTCCAGCCGACTCGTGCAATTATAGAGGTAAACTCGCCTAGAAGTTCACCTTCCCTAACGGGTCCAGAGTGTTTCTCAGAAGCCATTAGAGCCGAGTCCTTCCCAAGCAGCTTTATGGAGCCACGCATGGTTGGTAACTACGAGCCCAATATGGATCTGACTTCCTGGATCAGCAGTTATGAGATGGCAATGAGTATTCGCAATGCAACCGGAAATTTGTGCGCAAAATTTATGTATCTTATGATGGATGGAGCAGCTCAGGTTTGGATGAGAAACTTACCCCCCAGGTCAATCAACTCGTGGGAGCAGTTGAAGATCGCTTTCATTCAAAACTTTCAGGGAACTTGCAAGAAATTGAGTACCATCGAGGACTTGGAGAGATGTGTCTAGAAGAAAGGAGAAGCTGCAAGGCACTGGATGAAGCGAGTCTCGGAGATCATCAATTCTTCGCAAGGACTCCCACCAATCTCTGTGTTGATGGCCATGGAAAGAAACTGCACTTTTAATCCACTAAGTTGGAAGCTAGGGCGTATGAAGAACAATTTGAATCAAGGCATACCTATTACCATTGGAGAGATCATGGCAGGCGCTAACAAGCACGCCGCCACAAATAAAACTAAGGATCAGGAAGAAGTCGGAAAGGGCCAAGGTGGTATGGCCAGAATCACAACCAGAATCAACATCAGAACCAAAATCATGGAGGGACTAAGCAGCCGTATGACAACTCCGACTTAGTAGCTAGCACCAACTCTGGGAACAGACGTAGGGATAACAACTCTCAAGGGTATCAGGCGCACAAGCCAACTCCTCAAGAAGTCTTGCAGAGCCCGTGTCCTCGCCACGCCAGAAACGGCAGATGCGGGATCTACAGCAGTGGAGAAACAACCCGGCAAACCGTGGCAATAATGGAGGTCGAAACGATGGAAATAGAGGTAACGATGGAGGACCTGGAAACCATGGCGGAGGATCCGGAAATAACCCAGGATCCAGCAATGGTGGAGGAAACCAGCAGGGAAATCAAGGAGGCTTTCAGCAGAACCCTAAGCAACTTCATGATAACCAGGGACAGTACTACATAGCAACTCAACCACATCACCCGAGTCAAGGCAGTTATCATGTTTTTACCACTAGCACCTCCAAGCGAGCAAGGAAGTTGAAAGTTCGCGCAGTCAATGTCGTGGAGCCGGCAATTCCTCAATGGTTAAGGTGGTCAGAGCAGCCAATTACCTGGAGTCGAGCGGATCACCCACCAAGGGTTGACGACCCGGGGCAGCTAGCGTCAGTGGTAGCACCACAAGTTGGAGGATACACGCTTAACAAGGTACTCATGGATGGTGGTAGAAGCATCAATATATTATACTATGACACATTCAAAAGGATGAAGTTGCAAGACAGGAAGCTCATACCGACAGAGACAGTTTTTCATGGAATAGTACCAGGGAAGTCGGTAAAACCAACTGGTAAGATTTATCTGGAAGTTGCTTTCGGCACCTTTGAGAATTATCGGTCAGAAATTTTGCCTTTTGAGGTTGTGGATCTCCACAGTCCATACCATGCTCTTTTTGGACGTCCTGTGTATTTCAAGTTCATGGCAAGGCCATGCTACATATATCTGAAGCTGAAGATGCCGGGACCAAAAGGAGTCATTACAGTCAATGGTCGTAGGCAGATGGCACTTGAGTGCGAGCAGGGAGATACAGCTATGGCGGAGACAGCTTGTGCCCAAGAGGAGCTCAAGTTCTATAAATCACATGTGAACCCGGAAGATAATATAGTGCTCAAGAAGCCGGCAACAGAGGAAAAAATGAAATTCAAGTCGGCTCAAGACACAAAACAAGTTGATTTCGTCCCCGGTGATTCCTCCAAGCAATTCACCATCGAGGCACACCTCTCGAACAAATAGGAAGGCGCGCTCGTCGAGTTTATCCGTGGGAATCGGGACGTCTTCGCATGGAAACTATCTGACATGCCAGGTGTCCCGAGAGAACTCGCCGAGCACAGCTTACATGTTAACCCTAACGCAAGACCTGTAAAACAGGGACTTCGCAAGTTTCATGATGATAGAAGAAAAGCTATAGGAGAAGAAGTGGCCTGACTCCTTGCGGCCGACTTCATCAAAGAGGTATTCCATCCAGAGTGGGTGGCCAACCTAGTCTTAGTGCCAAAAAAGACAGGGGAGCTACGCATGTGCATTGACTTCACCAGATTGAACAAAGAATGTCCTAAGGATCCTTTTGCCTTGCCACGCATCGACCAGATCATTGAATCCACAGCAGGTTCTGAGTTACTTTGTTTCTTGGATGCTTATTCTGGCTACCATCAGATCAGACTCAAGGAGGAGGATGAGCTGAAACCGCCTTCATAACACCCTTTGGAGCTTTTTGTTACAAAATGCCTTTTGGGCTCAAAAACGCAGGAGCAACATACCAGAGGTGCATTCAGAATTGTTTTCGAGAGCAAATTGGAAGGAACGTCCATGCATATGTGGACGATGTGGTCATCAAGTCGCAAAAAGCCGACTCCTTGATTGCTGACCTAACAGAGACATTCAACAATCTACGCAAGTACAAGATGAAGTCGAATCCAGGCAAGTATATATTTGGAGTTCCAACAGGCAAACTACTTGGCTTCATCGTCTCAAGAAGAGGGATTGAGGCAAACTCGGAGAAAATAAAGGCTATTCATAACCTGCGAAAGCTGACCTGGTTAAAGGATGTCCAGAAGCTTACAGGCTGTGTTGCAGCTTTAAGCAGATTCATATCACGACTCGGAGAGAAGGCGGATCCTCTCTACTGACTCCTGAAGAAGTCAGACAAGTTCTTATGGGACAAAGAAGCCGATGATGCTTTTGAGGAGTTGAATAAAACTTTGTCAACAACACCAGTCCTTGCAGCTCCTACAGATATGGAGCCCATGTTACTGTATGTAGCTGCCAACGAGAGAGTTGTCAGCGCAGTGGTAGTTGTGGAACGCAAGGAGGAAGGAAAGGAGTATCCGGTGCAGTGCCCTGTCTACTACGTTAGTGAGGTACTCACTGATTCCATGTAAAGGTACCCACAGTGGCAGAAGCTGGTATATAGAGTCTTTTTAAGCTCAAGCATTATTTTCAAGAGCACTCTATCAAGGTCGTGAGTTCAGCACCACTAGCATATATCATCCGCAACAGAGATGCGAAGGGACGAGTTGCCAAGTGGGCAATTGAATTGGGACCTTACCACATCACATATGTGCCACGCACAGCTATCAAGTCACAAGCCTTGGCAGATTTTGTCAATGATTGGGCCGACTTCACAGCTTCGCCAAACACGCCCTGCTCCAAGTATTGGACAATGCACTTTTATGGATCCAGACAACTTGAGGGATTAGGAGCCAGCATCGTTTTGACTTCACCTAAGGGAGACAAGTTGGCCTATGTCCTTCAGCTGCACTTTGACTGTACAAACAACATGGCAGAATACGAGGCCCTGTTGCATGGACTCCGCGTGGCCAAGGAGATGAACATCAAGCGTATCAGGTGCTTTGGAGACTCGGATCTCGTGGCCCAGCAGGTGTCAGGAACTTGGGACTGAAAGGACGCAAATATGGCGGCTTACAGGAGAGCAGTCGACCAGATTGCCGGGTTCTTTTCCGGCTACCAGGTAGAGCACATTGATCGTCAAAAAAAAACAAGGCGGCAGATGCACTATCAAGGCTAGGATCTAGAAGAGAGAAAGTACCACCAAACGTCTTCCTGGATGAGCTCCATCATCCGTCAGTTAAATTGCCTTCAGAAGAGGAGCTCGCTTTTCCAGACCCGGAGTCAGCATTGGTTGCAGCAACTCGGGCAATTCCAGCTTGGACGGAGCCGTATCTCGCGTATCTCCTACGTGGGGAACTTCCAGAGGATGGAGTCAGGAAAAGAAAACTCGTCAGAAGATGCAAGTCATATACAGTAATCAATGGAGAGAGTTATTCTGGAGAAGCACCACGGGAGTCTACCAACGGTGTGTATCCCCAGAGGAAGGCAGGCAAATTCTACAAGAGATTCATGCAGGAGACTGTGGCCATCATGCATCAACAAGGTCTTTAGTGTCCAAAGCTTTCAGGCATGGTTTCTTCTGGTTGATAGCACACTTGGATGCAGAAAGGATAGTCCGAGTTTGTGATGGTTGTCAAAGGTACCCAGGCAAGATCATGTGCCGACCCAGGAGCTCAGAACCATACCAATAACTTGGCCGTTTGCAGTTTGGGGCCTTGACATGGTGGGTCCTTTTTCAAAGTCCCCTTGCCACAAAACTCACCTGCTAGTTGCAGCTGACAAGTTCACCAAGTGGTTTGAAGTCGAACCCATCAGCCGAGTCGAT
Source organism: Puccinellia tenuiflora (assembly GCA_012064385.1). Classification (NCBI taxonomy): domain Eukaryota; kingdom Viridiplantae; phylum Streptophyta; class Magnoliopsida; order Poales; family Poaceae; genus Puccinellia; species Puccinellia tenuiflora. The sequence continues at coordinate 346,332 of QRDG01000351.1, forward strand.
GCAGAATCTGCCGTCAGGTTCATCAAAAAGATAGCTACACGATTTGGATATCCACATAGCATCATCACAGACAACGGAACCAATTTGTTAGTTGGAGAGATGGCCAAGTTCTGTGGAGAAAACAACATCCAACTTGATCTAGCCTCGGTGGCTCACCCACAGTCAAATGGACAAGCTGAACACGCAAATCAGGAGTTACTCAAGGGGATTAAGCCCAGATTAAGAGTTCCCCAGTTGCGAGGTTCCAGGTGCTGGGTTGAGGAGTTACCAGCAGTACTCTGGAGCATACGGACGACTCCTAACAGATCCACCGGCTTCACGCCGTTCTTCATGGTCTACGGAGCAGAAGCAGTCCTGCCCAGTGATTTACTTCACGACTCACCACGAGTCGCCAATTACATCGAGACAGAGAATGAGCTTGCTCGCCAGGACTCGGTGGATGCACTTGAGGATGCAAGTGAGTTAGCCCTTGGTAGATCTGCAGTTTATCAGCAGGACTTGCGGCGATATCACGCACGTAGAATCAGAAGTCGGACGTTTCAAGAGGGAGATTTAGTGCTTCGCCTAGTACAAAATAAGGAAGGGATGCACAAGTTATCTCCTCCATGGGAAGGACCGTTTGTTATAAGCAAAAACTTGCACAACAGATCGTACTATCTAATGGATGTGCGGGAGCCGGCAAGTGAAAGCAAAGGAGCTGACACAGCTCATACACTAGACCCCTATGCAGAGGCAAAGAGTCCCTGGAACATAGCTTAGTTGCCTCCATACTATAGTTAATCCTTGTAAGCAGGATGTGCAAGTTATCAGTGAGCCCAGTGAGCTCTTCACACATTGTATTATGATTATTATGATCGAAGGAAATAAAGCCGACTACATTTTAAATTGAAATCTTTCGTCAAGACACTAAATATGTGCACTTTATTACATTTTGATCTTGGGGTTCTTGGGGGCTTGTCTTTAAGAAAAAAATTCAAGCTTCAGACTCTTGAACCCGGCTAAAAAGCCGACTCCTTCCTGATTTTAGATGGTAAGTTAGATGCAGCTCGCAAGTTTTGACTAATGACTACAGGCATGACTCGTCCTGCACTCCTATGAAGCCTAAAAAGGACTTAGGAGGAGGCGGACTTGTTAGAGCAAACTGTTAGCCAAAGTCACGCGAGGCCTACTTATTCATCAGTATAAAATTCAGATGGGTTATAAGAACCAAACCAATCTATATAAAGTGGGCAATAGCAGGCCTATCACACAAAAACAAGACATTCAAAAGCATGTCATCACAAGGATAAAAGTTTTTACATCTCAAAAAGCTGTAGCGCCCCGACCCCGGAATTATGCAGAGAGGCTATGTAACCCACAGGCTATGCTACACAATCGAAGGGCATGGGATTACCGCTCCCACGCAACACCTCGATCATGCCATAAACACTGGCATAACTATCAAAGCATAATAAGGAGATCAAGACTTGTGAAACAACTGGCACATCACAGACTCTACGACACCAAAGATCATAAGCAACTCATATAGCGAGAAAGATACAAATATTACACACAGAGGTCACAGACCCAACAGTACATCATGCGGAAGCGAGGTAGTTGTCTAATACAACAAGATCCAAAATATGGCCTAAGAGGCCTACAGATAAACCTTCCCAAACAGCTTGTTCCACGACGTCCCAAGCTGCCACCTGGGAACCCCAAACTACTCGTCGATGTCAACGAACAACCCACCTGTCTGCTCGGTGTCGTCCTCCTCTGAAACAATTAATAATCAACAAAGAGAGACTGAGTACGACGTACTCGCAAGTTTAGTAGGGCGATATAGGCCCAATGATGATAAGGCTCTAAAGCTGTATAGTAGTTAATTTGCATAAAGCTAATTTTTCCTTTTCAAAACATGACTCATAGCATTGACTACTTAGAAGGTTTTTCGAAAGGGGATAAGATAGTAAACCTTTATCTTCGGTTCACATTGAACCAATAGTAGCCGGAAAACATCACTCATCTCCACCAAGGCACTCCCTCGAATCACCCTGGAGGAAATGAACCTTTAACACACGTTGTCAAGTTGCAACCTCTAGCTGCCAAATTTTAATTAAGATTAAAGTTCTCTATGATCTTATCGTCTATTCCCAAGTCGTCCATAACCGCGGACACAGCTTTTCGAAAAGATTTAACCCTGCAGGGGTGTACTAATTTACCCATTGGTACCGTCCGGCTCGCCTGATTAGCTCTCTACGGCGGAAAGCTGGCAAGTGGGCGCGGTTAAACCTTTACCTCGCATGAGAGTATCGAAGAGTCATCTGTGGCGACAGGACAAGTTTATCCAGCCTATTTCAGCCCCTGCCCCCATCGCCACGTCCAAAACACCACCATCCTCATCGTTTATTTTTCCACCCACACACTCACCCGCAAATGGAAATAGCAAACTAGAGGACCCTTGGATACGCCCGCACAAGTTATTCAGTTAGTAAGGAGCCCATACTCCCACCAATGGAAGCACACTCGTCTTGGTTCAAGAGGTAAAGAACTCGCACCTAGGGGCAAGAATGAGACAAAACACCATCCCCGATGGCAACTCATCCAAGCCTTTTAAACAATTTAATTACCCACCACCAGTAACCACCATGTCCGAACATTCCATCAACATCATAATTATGGAATTAAATCACCGGACAAAGATAGTATTTAACTAAGCATGGCTAAGCATATATATACAACAAGTACAAAGTATCTCAGGCCAGCACATCGAACCTATGGTTCATAGGAGGGGAAACATGTGATGGCTTAGGGGACAATGCATATCATAGGATACTCTATATTTTGATCATAAGTTGACATAGAATCGAATGCAATATTATGGTGGATAAAATATTAGTATAAAGCAATAGGATGCTATATGCTAAGAAGGTTACGTTATCTCTTGCCTTGCTGACAGGGCGTGTAGTACGGATCGTCGGGGTATGAGGATGGAACCTCGACTCCGGAATCTATCGATACCCAAACAAATAACAGAAGAACAAATAAATAAAATGAAGACAAGGTGCAATGCACAATCATGATGACATGTCAAGTTTATGCAATGGTAGCATCATATAATTTAGCTAACAATTTAAATGGGGTGCCAAATAATTAGTGCAATTTATTTGGAAGCAACCCCATAATTAACTTAGTGACCATATTGTTCATAAATTATTACGTTACAAAGGAGTGGATTAAATATGCATGAACATGACATGATTAGATAGGTATTATTCTTCTGATCACTTTGGTACTCGTTTGTGATTTTCCAATTATCGATGAATAAATAGCGAATTAAATGATTATTTGAATTTAATTCGTTTAACCAAGTATAGAAAACATCAAAGGAAAATTTGTTGTCATGAAGCGATATTAGCATGATTAGATGGAATTTGTCATGCTGAGCACTTCGATATTTTATTCACAAATTTTGGTTAATTATTCATCAATTTATGATTTTTTCCCAATATAGTTATTATTTTTGCCATTTTAGTAACTTTTAATAAACAGCGGAAATATTGTTTCAAAAGATCATTACAATGATATCAACAGGTAGGGTTTGTTTTTCTGAACAAATTGGTATATCATTTGCTAAATTTGAAACAATATTTAATTAGTTATCATTTTTATTTATTTTATTTTATCTTATTTTACTGTTGGGCCGGCCTCCAGATCGGCCCAGGCCGGTTTCTAAGCCGGGCATGTGTTTGACGCGGCCGGCATCCTGGCCGGCCCAGGCCGGGCACCAGGCCGGGCCACCATCCGAACCAGCCGGCCTTCTGGCCGGCCCAGGCCGACGCCCAGGCCGGGCAAGCAACCGAGGCTGCCGGTCTCCTGGTCGGCCGGGCCGGTCCCCAGGCCGGGCGCACCGGGGCGGCGCGCGGCGGTGACCGCGGCACAGTGGCGCACGGCAACGACAGGGAGAGAGGGAGTGGGAGGAGGCTCAAAGGGGCGAGGAGCTCACCTTGGTTGCGTGGGTACCCTCGGCGTGGGCGGAGCGGCTCGGAATCGACGGCGGCGTCGCGGCGGAGTTCCGGCCGTCGGGGAAGAAAACACGGAGGGCGGCGAGGCACCAGACCGTCCCGAGACAATTCCCTTAGTAGGGAGGGATAGGAGAACACGGCGGAGCTCGTGGTGGCTTCGGCTTGCCCCGAGGTGGCCGGAGTCGACGGCGATGCGCGGAGGACGGCGGCGGGCGGCGTCGGTCTTGGGGGCTAGCTAGGGATCGCGCATCGATCCGGAAAACGGGGAGAAGGAGAAGGGGAGAGAGAGGGGGAGCAGGTGAGCGTCGAGGAGGCCACTTATTTGCAGCAGGGGCGCAGCGACGAGCGAGGCGAGCGGTGGCATGGCGCCAGTGTCGCTCCTGGCGCCACAGTGGAGAAGGACGACGACGCTTTGCAACCCCCCCCCCCCGGCTCCAATTTAGATTAATTGCAAAATGGTCCAGCAACACTTTATTGATTTTATTAAGGCACTTAAACATTTTCTAAAATTCTGCAAAAATTTGGTAGCCTCCCCTTGACAGGTAGAAGCTCCACAAAATTTGGTGTTCCAAAATAAAATGTTTCGTACAACATTTGTTCACAGGGTTTAATTATGGTCAAATTTGATAATTTCCAAAATGCATTTACGTGGAGTACTTAAGCATCTTCAAAAATAATGAAAATATTCATGGGGGCTCCCAATATATTAATGAAGCTCCCCATAATTTTATTTTGAATTTTTTGAAAGTTTAACTTGGTTTCAAAAATAGAATTTGAATTAAACCAATTTTGAATTCTCAAATTTATTTCTTGCTTGTTAAGAATTTTCTTTTACCAAATAATTATAACATGTACACTTGGAACTTCCTGGACAATTTGGAAGTTCAAATTTATTTGTTAGCTAGGTTAAGCAAGAGCATTTGGTTTGGAGGTTTTGGAAGTTTTGCTTCCCCCTTTTAAATGGTTCCAATTGTTGCTTCTTAGAATTAGCAAATTCAAATGCATGCCATGATGCAAATGGTGCAAAGCAAAAGTGGAAAAATTATTCGTATTTTTCAGTACCGAACTGGGGCCGTTACACAAGCCGGACAGCACGGCATCAATAAAGTTAAAAGTTTACTAATCATCCAAGGGATGAGCCTTCTGTGTAAGAGCAGGACCAGAAACTGGAGCTTTAGCTGCAGCACCTTTAGCAGAACTGCCAGGTGCAGACGGGTCCTTCACACCAGGGGCGGCTCCTTCATCTGGATTTTGGGAGTCGACAGCATCCTCTGGTCGGGCTCGTGGAGGAGCAGGCGCTGTGGGAGTTGATAGTACAGGTCCTGTTGAAGTGGACGCGCCAGCACTTAACTGAGCAGGACGGCCGAAATCCACAACCGAAGGAGACACCATGATGATCTTCTGGTTGTTGGAGTCGTACCGATGAGTCCATATTTTCGAGTCCATCTTTCAACGATTTGGCAGGCAAAAGGTCTGAGAGACCTTTGCAGCGATTCAAGTTCTTCCTTGGTAAAAGGGGAGCCGTCTTCATGTTTTTCTGGCTTGCCCAAGGTTAGCAACGCAGGATCCACGGTCGTTGGATAGTAGCACCGCACCAAGGTCAGGACTCGAACGGCAGCACGTCTGAAAGATGACTCCTTCCAGGCCTTAACGTATGCAGGAGCTCGGGATAATTCTCTCACCAGCCGTTTAGGAGCCGAAGGACACCTCTTCTGAGGAGACAGATAAGCGAGAATTGCCTTAGCACCCTCCTGCAAGCCATGACAATAATCCAGTAGTTCATTCATCTGTTGGCCGACTGCTAATTTCATTTTGGGAGAAGTTGAACCTGGAAGGATTGCAACAAGTCAGTATAGCAAAGCAAAGGATTGACATTTAAGATACAAAGTAAAAAAGGAACATAGCTCACCAAAGATGCGCTGGGTCATTGCTTTGACACCTGTGCAACAGCGGTCAAGGCCAGTATTCAGGTCCTTGATGGCTTCCTCAGCAATCTTTTTGTTGTGAGCAGCCGTCTTCTTTTCATCTTCCAGTTTGGCACAGACTTTCTTCAAGTCATTCTCAAGCTGGCGAGTGAGATTTCTTTCATACTCAACAGATTTGGCGGAAGCAGCCGCCTTTTCTTCAAGATTTTTCATATCTCTCTGCATACAAGAGACAGTGGCCTGCAACAACAATACAAAGAGTCATATGTTAGAGGTATCTCCAAGTCGTCAAAGATGCACAACTTGGCGCTTGGGGGCTACAGGGAGTTCTTTTCCCAAAAGGATGCAAGACAGATCTAGCAGTTAAAAGTTTTTCAGCAACATTCACAGAAAGTGACCTACGAGTCCCAAGATGTTGTGATCAACAACTCAGAACTTGGGAGCTACAATGGTTCAAAATTCAGTTTTACATGGTGTATATAATGCAGATGGTAGCTCCGAGTTGTCGCAGGCTAACATCCAGGCGCTTGGGGGCTACTCATGGATCAAAATTTAAAGGTAAGGCGAAGGTTTTTAAGAGTTTTTTTTAGCTCCGAGTCGTCGCAGGCTAACAACCCGGCGCTTGGGGGCTACTCAAGGATCAAGAATTTAAAAGCAAATGAAAGATTTTCAGAGTCTTCAGCTCCGAGTTGTTGCAAGCTAAAAGCAACTCGGCGCTTGGGGGCTATAGGCATGAAGTTGAAGTTTTTTCTCTACAAAGATGACAGTAAAGCATGAAGCACCTACCTTAAGTCCCAAGTCACCACACTTAGGTGCTTGGGGGCTACTGGTATGGTAAGAGACAACAATTTATAAAGGAAAAAGTAAAGGACTTACAGCATGGATCATCTTCAGGGCCATTAAGCTGGCCAGCTCCTCGCCCTTCACCCTGGCGGCTTCCTCATTCCATTTAGGGCGTGTTTGGTAGGTTTTTATCACCCTGTCACATCTTTCCCAATGGAGACATGCTGGGATGGGCCGGGTTGAGCTGGGATAATCCTCTCTGTTTGGTGGCCTGCATGTGTCAAGACATGCTGAGATGGGAGGCTGTTTGGTGGAACGTATGAACCGGGACAGGCTGAGAGTGGAGTCCACGAATTGAAATTACAACGAGGTCCAGATTCTTATACAAAGGTCCTTAAACAAAAAACAAAAAAAGCAATCAAGTCCTCTGAAATTTCTGACGCACGGGAACGACGGGAAGTTATCGTCTCCGGCGCTTCTGCTCCTCCGCGGCGCCGCTTGGGCTCCTTAGCGACGGCATGAGGAGGCAGTGGTGGTGGTACTCCGTGGCGGCGCAAGGAAACGGCGGTTGGGCCGCCGGTTGAGCTCCTCCGCAGCGGCGGTTGCTGCTGGTTCGCCAAGCCGAGTGGAGGCGGCGGTTGGTGCTCGGGGGAGGGGCGGAACGCCGGTGAGGGGCCTGCTGCCGACTGCTCGAACGCCAGTGGCTCGCGGAGAGGCGCGGAGGCGCGTGGCGGCGGGCTGGGAGGCGCGTGTCGTGGCGGCGGGCGTGGAGGCGCGCGGCGTGGTGACAGGCGTGGCGGCGGGCGTGGAGCTGGGAGGACGCACGGGGAGGTGGTGGGGCGAAAATGAACCAGTGCGGGAAAAGTGTTCTGCGGGTATGAGGTGAGCCGGGACGAGCTGAGAAGCTCGATTTCGACTTCGCAACCCGGCACTACCCGGAGCCCTTTTCGGTATGAAGCTAGCACTGCCGACGCGGACCGACCCAGGCTACCAAACAAGAAACGGAGAGCTCAGCTGGGTTGAGACGAGCTCGGCTGTGTTCGGCCGGGCTACCAAACACGCCCTTAATTGCCTCATCCCATGCATCTACAAAGCACTTGTTCTCCCCAAGACGGAGTCGGCTGTAATCAATAGTGAGGTCCGGGGCAGAGCCTGCAGGTTCGTTGTTGGATTCAGAGAGAAGCATCTGGGAAGTACTCATCATGGTGTGCTCAGGAGTGGCAGAAACCTAAACCCCAATTCGTGAACTAGTGCACTAGGGAGTGTAGGGTCTCGGAGTTTAAGGTTGTGGTTAGGTTTTTATCTTAATTACTTTCTTGTAGTTGCGGATGCTCGCAAGGAGTTTAATCACAAGTATGTATTTGTCCAAGTAAGGGCGGTGCATTAGCATAGGTCTACCCACACAACATTTTATCAAAATGTTAAAGATTAATCACCGGCGTGCAATGAAAATGACTAGGCAGAAGTTCCCATGTGTCCTCGAGAATGTTTTAATCATTATAAGTAGCACAACCGGCCTATCCTTTGAGCTTAAAAGGATTGGGCTATTCGCTGCAACTATTGTAGCACCCTTTTATTTACTTGTTCTTTATTTGTTCTTTATATCAAAACTCCAAAAATATTTCTCTTTTAGTGCTTGCAGTAAAACCTTGCTGAAATCTACTTGTCAACACCTTCTGCTCCTCGTTGGGTTCGACACTCTTACTTATCGAAAGGACTATGATAGATCGCCTATACTTGTGGGTCATCAAGACTCTTTTCTGGCGCCGTTGTCGTGGAGTGAAGCGCTATTGGTAAGTGGAATTGGTAAGGAACGCTTTTATTGTAGCTGCTGTTTTTATTTCTGTTTGTTGCTTTGCTTCGTTATGGAGCACTCATCACTTAGTATGCTGTTCGGGAGCGAATCTACCACCACACCCGTGGTGGAGAAGAGTCCTCCACTTTCTGAAATTGATCCATTCAAAATACCTATGGGAATTATTGATCATGTTATGAGTAATCGTTATGCAGGGGATGGGACTATCCATCCGGGTTATCATTTGCTTTATATTAAAGAACTGTGTGAGCTATTTAAGATTGCGGGTATGCCAAGAGAGGTAATCATGAGGAAATTATTTTCAATATCATTAAAGGATAAAGCTATGGATTGGTATATGCTTCTGGATAATTCTCATTTGATGGATTGGAAAGAGCTTATATCTCTCTTTTATTCTAAATTTTATCCTCTTCATGAAATTCATCAAGATAGAAATTATATTTGCAACTTTTGGCCACGTGAAAGAGAAAGCATCGCTCAAGCTTGGGGGAGGTTGAAATCTCTAATGCTCAATGCCCCAATATTGAGCTTCCTAATGATATAATTGTTAACAATTTTTATGCAAGTCTATCACGCCGTGATAAGGATATGCTCGATGCTTCTTCTCTCAGATCTTTTACAAACAAAAAGTTTAATGCTAAATGGGATCTCATTGAAAGGATTTATCGCAACGCGGAGGATTGGGAGATCGACAAAGGTAAAGAATCAGGTATAAATTATGAGTATGATTGCATTACATCTTTCATGGAAACTGAACGTTTTAAGGTACTTAGTACTAAGTTTGGGCTCGATTCTCAAATTGTTGTTGATCTTTATAAATCCTTTGCTGATCATATTAATATTCCAAAAGAAAAGTGGAATAAGTACCATTAACCTTTTAAAGATGTTTGTAAAAAGGATGTGCTTGTTAGTAATGATATACCTGTGCACAAAGTTGAATCTGTTTTACCTGCTGTTCACTTTGAAAACCCGCCCTTTCCAATAAGAATTAAAGAACACTCAATTGTTGCTAATGTGGTTAATAAAAGTGAAAGAAAAGCTTATGAACCTGATGAACAACTAGAAATTTTCTCTCCAGTAGCTTTGGTTAAAGATCTTGTAACTGAGAACTTCGATGGAAGTTCTATTAATTTTTGTGAAGCTGCTACTAACATTATTAGGCAAGATAAGAGTGCAAAAATTGTTGGTACTCCTGTTGTTTCTGTCAAAATAGGTGATCATTGCTACTATGGACTATGTGATATGGGAGCAAGTGCAAGTGTTATTCCATATACACTTTATCAAGAAATAATGCGCGAGATTGCACCATGTGAGCTTGAAGATATTGACTTGGAGATTAAATTGGCTAATAGAGATGTTATTCACCCAGTGGGAATTGTTAGAGACGTTGAAGTCTTATGTGGTAAGGTAAAATATCCAACTGATTTCCTTGTTTTGGGGTCAGTTAAAGATAAATTTTGTCCTATCATATTTGGTAGACCTTTCTTAAATACTTGTAGTGCTGTTATAGACTTTAAGAAAGAAAAAGTCTCTGTTCAATTCGCTGGAGAACCATATGAATTTAATTTTTCCAAATTTGCTAGACATCGTTATGATAAAGAATTACCTAATGAGGATCTTATTATTGAAAGAATTGCTTCTATTGCTATGCCTCCTAACGATCCTTTGCAGCAATTTATGGAGGGCACGAGAATGATATGTTTATGCAGGAAAGGGAAGAAATTGATGAAGTCTTCTTTAGACAGCCGGCTATTCTAAAACATGATCTACCTGTGGAATCGTAGGGACGCCCACGCCTCCAAAAGGAGATCCTATTTTTGAATTAAAAGCTCTCCCAGATACTCTTAAGTATACCTATTTAGATGAGAAGAAAATATATCCTGTTATTATCAATTCTAACCTTTCAGCAAGAGAAGAGGAACGATTATTGGAGGTTCTTAAGAAACATCGAGATGCAATGGGCTATACTTTGGATGATCTTCAGGGGATTTCTCCATCTATTTGTCGACATACAATTAATCTTGAACCTCTTGCGAAGCCCGTTGTTGATCACCAACGAAGATTAAGCCCGAAGATGAAGGATGTGGTACGAAATGAGATACTTAAGCTTCTCGATGCATGTATAATCTATCCTATTGCTGATAGTAGATGGGTTAGTCATGTTCATTGTGTTCCTAAAAAGGGAGGTATGACTGTTGTTGCTAATGATAATAATGAACTTTTTTTAGAGAAAAGGCTTAAAGCCCTGCTTTAAATTAATAAAACAGAGTAGGTTCACAACAGCACCAAAACGGACACACATGCTGAGGCATTACAGCTTAGCCGGCAAAGCAAAGGCGAGACAAAGTACCATGGGGCCGGCCTCCCCCTAACAGACCGGAAAGAAAGAGCATGAAGAGAGGTGACACTAAGGACCACTAGGCGGGGCAAAGGAGGAGAAAATCGCCTTAAGATCGCTTGCCATCCCCAGAAGTGCGTCCCGATCGCCCGCCTTTGAGAGGCCCGCCCAAGTCTGTAAGAACATAGCAAATTTGAAGATCAGGTCAGAGGGATGATTCAGCACCCTTGCCTCCATGGCAAGCTTATTCCTAGTAACCCACAACGACCAAAACAAAACAGACACCAAAATCCAGCAAATCCTATGATGCTGCCCAAGAAGGGGCTGAAGATAAGCAAAAAATTGGGGGAAGTTCGCCGGGGACCAATTGCACCCTAGCAACGTCCGCACCACACTCCACCCAAATCTAGCCAAGGAACAAGAAAAAAAGACATGGGAGGCGTCCTCAGGCTCGCCGCAAAGAGCACAGTTGCCGTTGGACGTCCCGAGGTGCTGGGCCAACTGCTTGCACGTTGGGAGACTATCAAGCGCGAGCTGCCACGTGAAGATCTTAATCTTGAGAGGCAAGCGAGTATCCCAAAGATCGTCAGCAAACGCCACTGTCGCCCCTAGCGAAAGTTGGCGATACATGGAAGCCACCGAGTAGACCCCAGTCTGCTCGAGGGCCCACCAAATCTCGTCGCGGCCCTCTAGTAGGGCCACCTCATCCAGAGCAGAGACCAAGCCGTGCCACTGGACCATCCCCTCATGGTCCAGAGTGCGACGGAAAAGAATGCCCGGAATGTCGGAATCGAGGGCCTCGGCCACCAAGATGTTAGGGTTGGCACAGGAGGCAAACAGGAGGGGGAACCTAGAGCTAAGTGGGGAGTCACCGAGCCACCAGTCCTTCCAGAAAAAGGTCCGCAAACCGTTCTTGACTACAAGCTTCGCCCCAAGTTTAAACAGGTGCTTGATCTTATGGAGAGCCTTCCAAAATTGGGACCCCCCACAGGGTGAAGCTGCGAAGATATTATCAGCTTCCGGATACTTGGCAACAACCACTTTGTGCCAGATCGACTCATCATCCTGATAGAGACGCCAGACCCATTTCAACAGGAGAGCAATGTTCATATTCTTGGTGTTGGTCAGACCCAAGCCCCCACACTCTTTCGACCTACAGACGGCAGGCCAATTCAACCAATGGTGTTTTCTTTTCGGGCCTGATCCCTCCCAAAAGAATCTGGCCCTGATTGAGTCAAACTTGGCATGAACACCGTCCTGCAGCAGGAAAAGACCCATAGCAAAGGTTGGCAGAGCCTCAAGACAAGCATTGGATAGAATCAACCTCCCGCCCGAGGAGAGAAGTCTACCCATCCACACCTGCACTTTGTCAGCAAGCTTGTTGACCAGGTAGTTCCACTGTTCAATGGTTAACTTATGGTCGGAGATAGGGAGTCCCAGGTACATGAATGGGAACTCCCCCAGGTTGCAATTGAACAGGTGCGCAATTCTTTGTTGTTCCTGCCTGGGCTGGTCGAGCACAAAGACCTCGCTCTTGTGGAAGTTAATTTTGAGTCCAGACATATCCTCAAAACAGAGCAGCAGGAACTTCAGGTTGGAGATACTCAAATCGTCATTCTGGATCAAGATGAGGGTGTCGTCAGCATATTGCAGATGAGAAATCCCCCCCGGGATAAGATGCGGAACCACACCCTTAATGTGACCTGCCGCCGAAGCAGCCGACAACATTGCAGACAACGCCTCCATAACGAAGTTAAACAGGATCGGGGAGAGTGGGTCGCCCTGACGTACTCCCCGTTGATAGAAATCGCCGTTTGGCCCCCAGACACGAGTTGTTGGATTTTATGAATGTAGCCAGCGTCGAACCCCTTTCGACGCAGCACCTCAATCAGAAAGGACCAATTAACTCTGTCGTACGCCTTCTCAAAATCAAGCTTCAGAAGGATGCCACCCAGTTTTTTAGACTTCAACTCATGGACCACTTCCAGCAGAGCCAACGCCCCGTCAAGGATAAATCTGCCTTTTAGGAAGGCGGTCTGGGTTTGGCTGATGACTCTGTTGGCAATCGGGTCAAGGCGAGACGCAAACGCTTTGGAGATAATTTTGAAGATAACGTTGATGATCCTGTCAGCCCCCGGGCATTTAGGGATCAGCGATAAGACCCCAAAGTTCAAGCGTGAAACGTCAATGCGGCCGAGAATAAAGTCATTCAGAATGTGGAGGACCCCAAGTCTGCAAAGCGGCCAACATTTCTTAAAGAAGGCAACCGGGAACCCGTCCGGGCCAGGAGCCGTATTAATTTTCATATCCATCACCAGATGCTCGAGCTCCTCCTCCGAGAAGGTGAGGAGGAGAGCGTAATTCTCTTCTTCAGATACACGCATCGCCCCCGACCACGTGTGGTTGACAAGCCCAAGGTGACGAGGGGCCTCCGTGCCCAGGAGGTCCCTATAGAAGCTGTAGATATGAGCTTGGATAAGGGAGGGGTCCCGGATAGGGCCAGCGTCCGACTGCAGCGAGGTAATAATGCATTTCCGACGGCGACCGTTTGCGACGGCGTGAAAGTAGGCAGTATTGGCGTCCCCCTGGAGCGTCCAACGAATGCGGCCCCGCTGCCGCCAGTATTCTTCTTCCAACTTATGGATCTGAAGGAGTTGGTCTTCCAGATGGTACCGGAGGGCCCACTCCTCCTCATCAATACCAACTGAGTCAGCCTGCTGATCAAGAGCTGTGATTTGGTTAACCAGAGAGATTTTTCGGAGTCTGGCATCTCTGCCCATGTTCCTGCTCCAGCCGCGAAGATACTGTCTAAGACCACCACTCATGTGGTTCCACCAATCAACGATGTCGCGGCCCCCGGCACACGCCGCAAGCCTGTCCCAGTTAGAGAGGACCAGCTCTCTGAACCCCTCCAGCTCAAACCAGCCAACCTCAAAGAAGAATCTATTGCTGCGAATAGGGGAGCCCTCCCCCGAGCTGAAAATAAGAGGAGTGTGGTCCGAACCCAAACTGGTTTCCGCGACCAAAGAGGAGAGGGGAAAGAGGGCGTCCAGTTCGGGTGCGATAAACACCCTGTCTAAAACACACCGAACTGGGTTGAGTTGCTTATTCGACCAGGTATATCTCGCTCCCGAGCGAGGGACCTCCGACAGAGCCCAAGAAGCGATGTGGTTATTAAAAAGGTCAATGCGGGGCCAATTGATCCTATCATTGTTCTTGTCTTGCGCCCCACGCATCAGGTTAAAGTCCCCCCCCCCCAAGAAGTATAGGGAAACGACAGGAAGCGATCTTTGCGGATAACTCTTGCAGGAAGGCAGCCGAAGCAGAGTGGGTCGCCGGGCCGTAGACCCCAATCAGCGTCAAGGGTCTATTAAGCCTTCGATGGAGAAAGTTGACACTAAGGAAGTACTGACCCCTGTCAGAACTCTCCACTTCAAAGGCGCTATCGCGAAGGCCCAGAAGGATGCCTCCAGAGTGGCCCGAGGCCGGAAGCCAGCACCAAAAGAATTTTTCTCCAACTTCCAGGCTCTGCAGCTCGACGTCAGTGAAGTCCTGCTTGATCGTTTCTTGAAGGCACACGATGTCAATCCTATGCTCGCGGAGAAGGTTGTTGATTAGGTTCCGGCGCCCCGCGCGTCCGAAACCCCGGATGTTATAGAAGAGGACCCGCATTAAAACTGTACTCCGTTAGCCCGTGCTTGGCGGGTTACTGGGCGTCGCCCCTGTGGTGCCACCGACTTAGCTCTTCGATGCGCCGTCGCCCTAGGCGGGGAAGGGGATCTCTGCTGCCGGGGAGAAGAAGCGCAGACGGCCCCCGCCGCCTCGCTCGAAGGGCACGGCTGACTCCCTTCGGGGCAAGCTGTCATAGGGTCACCCCCTGGTTTCCCCATGACCGTGGAGTCTTCAGGCAGGGAAGTCGCGGCAAGGGCCTTCTCCTGCTCCAACCTGCACCGGGTGCTGGCCAGGTCTGCTTGCGCCAACTCATTTGCCCTAATCAGCGAAAGAGTCTCGGCCGCCGCCTGGGGGTCGGCCGGGAACAAAACACAGCAATCCGCAGCCACAGAAAGAAGATGTGCATCTGGGACATTTTGGAGAATAGCAAAGATGGGGTCGAGTTGTGTACCTTTAGGAGTCTTCTTGCTTGACGGAGTGGGTTTAGTCAAAGGAGCGTTCTTGTCCGCTGTCAGCCGCACCGCACGATCAAGGACGGGCTCGGAGATGTCACCCACATTCCTAGCGCTCTTGCGGGTAGTCTCCACCGGGGTCGCCATGGATCTGAGCCCCCTCACCACAGGGGCGTCGAGGCCCGGAATCACGGGAGCCGACAGGAAATCACCCAAAGCCAGGGCAGCGGAAGGCGCCGGACGCTCAGCCACCGCGGGGGCAGCAGACACCGGAGTCGACCTGGAGCGGGCCAGCACCTTGGCCGGACGGTCATGGAACATCTTGCTGCGTCGCTCCTTGGACCCGGCCGAGTTCACCTTGTCCTGAGCTGAGAGGGCCGGAGGAACATCAGGGGAGGAACCCACCGTGGCCTCCCCCGGCAGGGAGTCACTGAGAGCGGAAGTGGGGCAGGCCTCTGATAGAGCAATGGATTGAGCCGGGGCAGCAGACGCTTGGACAATAGCCCCCAAAGTTTTGAACACATTACCATCCGGGGTCAGGTTAGAGCCATATTGAGAGAACATGGACTTTGGAAGGACAAGAGCCCCCTCATCCTGCACAACCGGGACAACAGCCCCCACCTCAGCCAAGTCGGCCTGCGACAGAGCACAAGTCTTGGAGGCTCCTTGGTCAGAGCGCTTCCCCTCCCCGAGGGCACCCTCTGCACCCTTGTCGGCCGAATTGCTCGAGGACTTCCTCCGTCTATTTTTGCCATAGTCTTCGTCCTCCCCTTCAGAGCTGTCGTCCCCATGAGCCTCGTCCCCATCTTTACGGCGAGACGGCGGTTGCGGCGGAGGGGGGGGAGCGGACCCTGGTAGCGCTCCTCCCCCTCCCGCTCCACGACAATCTTGTAGCCCTGGAGATTGATATATACCATGATGAAAGGCTTGAGCTGAACCGGTTTTTGGCAGGCAAGTTTCACGCGGACCGGAGCCGAGGCGTCGCTGAGAGAAGTAGGATCGACTTCCAGCGGAGACCCCAGCTCCAGAGAGCACCCCAACAGCGCAGACTCCACTCTCAGGGGTTCGGGCACACCCAGTAACCGAACCCACACCGCCTCCAGAGAGTCCGACGCCATCGGATCGCCAGAGGCTTCCGACACAACAGCGCGGTACTCAGTGATTGGAAGAATGATGCCGCCGCCCCGGCAAGCCATCCGAAGAACCTCCTTAGAGGGGAACACCAGCATGAAGTCGGTGGAACTCAGCTTACGCACCTGCCAATCCCAGTTCTCATCTACCAGCTCCTTGAATTCCTCCTGCAGCTCGTCGGGAGAAAAGTTCCCCTTTTCCACATACACCATTGCCAAGTTGGAAGATGGTTTGTGCAGCTGATCAGTCGGGATCGAGAAGTGGAAGAAGCCCCTTCCCTCCACTCCATAACCCACCCAGGTAGGTGTCAGCTCCTTCTTCTCGGAGGTACAGAGAGCGGTCATGTGTCCCTTGGTCTTGCAACGCTTGCAGAAGGCCTCCCCGGTGCAGGCCGCTTGGATGTGGCCAGGTTCCCCGCACTTGAAGCAAGTCAGCTTGGAGTTGTCCAGCGCCGCCGTAGCGCCCCCGCTACCAGGCGGAGCTCCACGGGCGGGAGGGAGCCTCCCGGCTCTGAAGTCACGCCATAGGCCCCCTTGACCCGGATCCCGCCCCCGCGGGTTTGCCAAGAGTTGGGCACGGATCCTCTCCTCTTCCTGGCGCTCCTGCTCGCGCTCCCTAGCGAGAGCGTCATCACGTTCCCGTTGCTGCCGGCGTTGCACCTCCTGCTCCCGGTCGAGACGGTTCCGGAGATCCCCATCTCGGAACCGCTCACCGTCACGGCGCATCAGCTCATAGGGGCGCTTAGCCCGACGGTCGCGGTCGCCACGATCACGATCCATCGCATGCCGGCGAGGAGAGAGGCGGGGGGAGGAGAGATTGGAGGGACGGGAGAGCTTCTTGTGACGGCGGATGTCGGAGGTAGAGGCAGGAAACCCTAGCGCAGGATCTAGGGTTCCAACCGGTACCCACACCCATCTATATATAGGCTCCTCCCTCGCAGGGCCCTCCACCTGGGCCGGCCCATCACTAACAACGGACCGCGCACCAGCGAAAGGCCCAAAGACGCGAACCGAACCAC
This sequence comes from Puccinellia tenuiflora, assembly GCA_012064385.1. Taxonomy (NCBI): domain Eukaryota; kingdom Viridiplantae; phylum Streptophyta; class Magnoliopsida; order Poales; family Poaceae; genus Puccinellia; species Puccinellia tenuiflora. The sequence goes on from QRDG01000351.1 coordinate 363,471, forward strand.
CGTGGTCCGGCCCCACAGGAGACACAGCCGACTCCGACCCAACGACGAAGCAGGCCGCAGCCTGGGCCGGCCCACGAGGACCCAACTGGCCCACCGAGCATCGCGTCGACCCGGACGCGAACCCTAGCTCTTCGGGGTCCCCCTGGACCCGCGACGGCGGCGGCGGCGAAGGCGGCGCCCAAGCAGCCTCTCGCAGGAACACCGGAACCGAGCCAACCTGAAACGTCACCGGCGGCGGCGGCCCCCCGTACACCACCGGCAACCGCGGACCCGCCTTCCCCCCCGGGAGCAGCGGGAAGTCCGACGAGAGCAAGGCCAGATCTACCACCGGAGATGAGGAGGAAGGGACCGCATCCCGCGACAGCGCCCCCCCTCCCGAATCGACCAGCGCACCCCCAAGGTCGCCGGGGAAGAAGGCCCCGCTCCCGCCCCGACGGACCTTGCCACTGCCCAGAGCCTCCGGGAGGAAGTCGCCGAACGAAAGAACACTCCGAGGGGAGCGCGGCGAGCCACCCAGGCTGCCAGTGTCCTCAGAGGCCAGATCCCCAGCAGCCTCCACCGGGAGCGACGCCGCCAGGCACCGGCGACGAGAACCAGCACGACGCCAGGGAGCGCCCCCGTCGCCCCCCGAGTCGCCTTCCGCGAGACGCTCCACAGTCATACTACGCTCCCCCTCCTCAGAGAACAGTTGTAGGATATAGAATGTGCATTGATTATAGGAAGCTTAATAAGGCTACCCGAAAAGATCATTATCCATTACCTTTTATTGATCAAATGCTCAAAAGATTGTCTAAGAAAACTCACTTTTGTTTTCTTGATGGTTATTCTGATTTCTCTCAAATTGTTGTTAAATATGAAGATCAAGAAAAAACTACTTTTACTTGTCCTTATGGAACTTATGCTTATAGACGTATGCCCTTTGGTTTGTGTAATGCACCTACTACTTTTCAAAGATGCATGTCTGCTATTTTTCATGGCTTTTGTGAGGAAATTGTGGAAGTCTTCATGGACGATTTCTCCGTCTATGGAACTTCTTTCGACAATTGTCTCTATAATCTTGATAAAGTTTTGCAGAGATGTGAGTATACTAATCTTGTTCTCAACTGGGAGAAGTGTCACTTTATGGTGAATGAAGGCATAGTGCTTCGGCATAAAATTTCTGAGAGAGGAATTGAAGTTGATAAGGCTAAAATCGAAGCAATTGAGAAGATGCCCTATCCAAAGGACATCAAAGGTATTCGTAGTATCCTTGGTCATGCTGGTTTTTATAGGAGGTTTATTAAAGACTTTTCTAAGACTTCGAGGCCTCTTACTAATCTTCTTCAAAAGGATGTTCCATTTGTTTTCGATGAAGGTTGTAAGGAAGCCTTCGAAATACTTAAGAAAGTTTTAATCACCGCTCCTATAGTCCAACCGCCTAATTGGAATTTACCCTTTGAGATTATGTGTGATGCTAGTGATTATGCTGTAGGGGCTGTTCTTGGCCAAAGAATTGATAAGAAGTTAAATGTTATTCATTATGCTAGTAAAACATAGTGCTCAAAGGAATTATGCAACTACTGAAAAGGAATTTTTAGCAGTTGTTTTCGCTTGTGATAAATTTAGATAATACATTGTAGATTCGAAATTAATTATTCATATTGATCATACTGCAATTATGTACCTTATGGAGAAGACAGATGCTAATCCTAGGCTTATTAGATGGGTGCTTTTGTTGCAAGAGTTTGATTTGCATATTGTTGATAGAAAAGGTGCGGATAATCCTGTAGCTGATAATTTATCTAGAATGGAAAATAGAACTCATGATCCTATCCCTTTAAATGATAGTTTTCCTGATGAACAACTTGTTGTTGTAAAGGTAACCTCACATGACGCTCCTTGGTATGCTGATTATGCTAACTAGTCATCAACCCGCGCAGATCCGCGGGCTAGTCTTTATAAACATGTAGTAAAAATAGTATTCATAGGAATTTTTGAATATTCAATTTGTATGATTTATTTTTAATTAGCGAGATTTCTCTTTTGGATCGACATGGTAATTTATACTCTGTATGTGCTTTGTGGGAGCTTACTACATCATTGTTAGCAACCAATAATTAAGCACACTTGTAACCTCTTACTACATCATCTTTGATCAAGAATTAGCTAAACTCGGTAACATGTTTCACGTATGGACTTTACATGATTACGTATATTCACATACAAAATTCTATAACATATTTGGAATCTTATGTCCGTTGAAGTGAAAGAGAGGAAGAATCTTCCAATGGATGGGTATCTCCATATTATGCTTAAAAAAAGTATACCTCGTTTTTTTAGTTCCATGTATCACATATATCTTTATAAAATCAATCTATTTAAACAAATTTACCAACACTCAATAGAATATACCTCAAAAATGTGTTTATTTAGCCATTCGATGCACCTCGATATTTCACAACCCATGCGACTCCACATGACAGGTCGATGAATACTATCCCCTTTATTAATATAAATGTGGAAATTATGAAATGAAATTCTAGGAAAATAAAGTGATATGCCATTTATGAATACAGAAAAAATACTTTTAAAGATTAATTTTGATGAAACGTGTAACAACATGTTTTGATTGATATGAGGAAAAGAGGAATTGAACCCTTCATTTGAACACCGATGAGGGTGAAAGATGAGATATCTTTCCTATTAATTCTACCAGTTACATATAAACATATATGTATGATTTTAGCAGTTAATGTGAGCATAGTATATTTGCAAGCATATTTCATCATTTTATATATTTGTTTTGTGAGAAATCTTCTGTAATATTGGTTTTCGAATGTATATTCCAATATTTATTTATATCAATTTGATGCATATGAATAATCCATTGTTCATAAATTTATATCTTATCTTCATAGAGCTTATATCTGGCTTCATATTTAACCGCCATACTTTACTAACTGGAAGCCCAATATTTGTGCCATAATTGTACTTTTATTTGTGATGGACATATGTTCAGACCGACCTAATTAAAATTCATGGAAAATAGCGGTCTGTTTGTAAAACTTATTTTAACACTTACATTGACTATAGCAAACGACACCAGAAGTTCACTGACCCCTCGGTGATGCATCATCGTTTCAGAAGCTCACACATGGATCGACATCTTTGGGCAAAAGCCAAGAAACAGAAACAATAACCATGTCCTTACGAATTTCCATCAACAGATCAGAATTTTCTTTGCTCACATGATTAGTAAAATTACGTACCCCTCAAATCTTGGGACCTCCATTCAGCTGCTGCTTCTATGAGGTGACCCCACCCATCGCTGTGGTATAACCGGCGTGCGGCCGTGAACTTTAAGAAAAGTTGTATATATATAGCCATGAGTCGACCTACATGTATGATGGTAAATTTCATCCATATACCAACAAACTTTGGGTATCTAAATTGAGGAGGAGCAGGTACCCAAGATACATGGTGTGGATGACGACATCAGAAGAAAATACAATTCTATTGCAGCTGTAATTTCTCCAGCAAGAGGGAATCGGTGCTAGCTGATGCAAAAGAACCTTGCCTACAACATTGCTAGATCAGCTGTTTGCGGCAGTGGTGCCATCTGATTCTACACCCGGAAATCGGGGAGAAGGTTATAGCCGATGAGGGAGAGAGCGCGCAATGACCAACGCTAGCAACCTCAACTCCCCTGCCCATGACGGAAGCTTGATCAGGTCGTGCGCTTCAACTGACGGATGGCCGGTAAGGTCGCCAATAGATGGGACTTCATCGGCATCGCGCAGAAGATCAGAAGAGGAGCCGAGGAGGAGCAGTCTGACTTGTCTCGTGGCTAGATTGATAAGGTCTGTTGTTTTTCCACATGAAAAGATAAACAATTGGAGGACGTAGGATACGAACCCATGACCTGCTGCTTTCTTAGGGAGAGATTGACACAGTCCGTTCTATTTAGGAGATCATTACGGTGATAGGAGTTATCTGGGATGTCTATCTTTTGATCCGACGGTCGATTACAGTTTAGGCGTGAGGATTAACGTGAGAGCTCAGATGGTGCCTCCAATTAGTAAATATATATATATATAAGAAGATTTCATCGTTTCAAAGTTTTTGCCACCAAGCTTTACTTATCAACAAAAAGGAAATTCTTCTATGACTTGAGGCACTACTTTTGGGATGACCCACATTTATACAAGGAGGGGGTCGATGGAATTTTGAGGAGATATATTCCTGAGCATGAACAGGAGGAAGTATTGCGGAAGTGCCACAACAGTGGCTATGGAGGGCATCACACAGGAGAAAGGACTACACATATGGTTCTTCAATCAGGTTTTGATTGGCCTACTTTATTCAAGGATGCTAAAAGGTTTGTTTCGTCTTGTGACAAGTGTCAAAGGGTTGGTAACATTAGTAGACGTAATGAAATGCCTATGAATTATTCTCTTGTTATTGAGCCTTTTGATTGTTGGGGATTTGATTTTATGGGTCCTTTTCCCACTTCACATGGGAACACTCATATCCTTGTTGCTATAGACTATGTTACTAAATGGGTAGAAGCTATACCAACTAAAAGTGTTGATCATAAGACCTCTCTAAAAATGCTTAAAAAAGTTATTTTCCCTAGGTTTGGTGTGCCTAGATATGTTATGACAGATGGGGGGTCCCATTTTATTCATGGTGCTTTTAGAAAGGTTTTAGCTAAATATGATGTTAATCACAGAGTTTATTCACCTTATCACCCTAAAACTAGTGGGCAAGTTGAGTTAACTAATAGAGAGATCAAGTTAATATTGCAAAAGACTGTTAGCAAGTCTAGGAAGAATTGGTCTAAAAAACTTAATGATGCTTTATGGGCTTATAGAACTGCTTATAAAAATCCTACGGGCATGTCTCCTTACAAAAATGTTTATGGGAAGGCATGTCATTTGCCTCTTGAATTAGAGCATAAAGCTTATTGGGCTGTTAGACAACTTAATTCTGATCCTAATCTTGCCGGTAAAACCAGATTGCTTAAATTAAGCTCCTTGGAAGAGTGGAGAAATGAAGCTTATGAAAATGCTCGTTTGTTTAAGGAGAAAGTAAAGAGATGGCATGATAAGAGAATTTTAAAAAGAGAATTTAATGTTGGTGACAAAGTGATTTTGTATAGGTCTCGTCTCAGATTTTTTGCAGGCAAGTTGCTCTCTAAATGGGAAGGACCATTCATCATTGAGGAAGTTTATCGTTCCGGTGCTATGAAAATTAACAACCTTGACGGACACTAGCCTCAAGTGGTGAATGGTCAGCGACTCAAGCACTATATCTCCGGTAATCCCCTGGAGAAAGATGCCGATGTTATTCAATTAGTGTCTCTGGAAGAATTTATTGAAACCAAATACCGGAAGACTCCAGAGTCAGAAAGCGAATAGGTAACTGTTTTGGTAAGTAAAGTGCCTCGGAAACTTCCACAAAATTTATATTATTTATTTTTGGAAAATTAGGAAAATTCGGGGACCAGACGGAGTACGAGACGGAGTACAGGAGGCAGGGCGACCCTCTGCTGCGGCCCCACGTCTGGCCACCATGGGGACCCGTCCCTGGCCCCTGGACACCGCCTCCGAGTCCACTAGTCTCGTTATTTTCCTTTTATTGCAGAAATTTCGGCTATAAATTTCCCCGAATTTTTCGAGGAGCATATCCTGTGTTTTTCGTCGTGCTTTTGTCTTTGGTTATTTCTGTCAGGATCCCGACGTTCTAGATCATGGCATCTTCTTCCGGACTCAACAACACCAGCGGCGAAGATCAAGACAAGGACCCCCGAGGAACTGAGGGGAAGGATGAAGTGCTCAAGGACATGTCCGATGATGATGGAGAGGAGTTTGAGGAAGACCAACATCAATATCCCTACGCCACTATAGCAAGGATTGGGGTGACGAAGAATCCTTCTGTTTTTGAGAAAAGGGAGTGGCTACAAAAGGCGGACAAGGGCCCTCGTAGGAACTCGGCTGGGAGGTCCCCCTTTTCTCGAACCAGAAACCCTTTTCATACTTTGATCCATAACCATCAGCTTGGAAATATTCCGTTTGGAGAGCTACCTTCTGCTTGGGATATAGATCGTACTCATGCAGGGAGTGGAAGCTTCAGCACGGATAATGCGGACAGCTGGGAGGGAGCACAAGATGATTGGGACTCGCCTATTGGGTTGCTAAGGAGCCGAATTGAGAGCAACATGGAGATGATCCGCAATTTGGGCTATCAGCTCGAAGACTTAAAAGAAACCATTGAGAGGCTCATAAGGATCATCGACCCATCGCCACCGCGAGAATAAACTCGAGCATCATGGGTAATGGCACTCCCTTAGCTTGTTCCAAGCTTGGGGGAGTGCCCCGGTTTCTTTATCTTTTATCTTTTATTTTCTTAGTCACGTGAGTCGTATCATGAGTAGAGAAATTATCATGTAGTATGGTTTTGCAATGTGTCTCGTCGCTCCTTGTGAGTCTTTTGTATCCGTTGGTGTGTGGTTTTCTATAATGGAATATAAATGAGAAGCATCTTTTATTCTTCTACACTTTATATTTTATTATGGCAATCTCTCTCATCTGCTGGTCTTGTGGTAAGTGATGATTTGACATTGGGTGTATGAGTAGAAGTTTATTCGGTATTGGCAAGCATGACCCTGTTTAACTTGCAATAATTACATCGATGCTTGAGTAGAGAAGAGGAATTTGATTGCAAATATACTATCCTTTATATCTTACATGCTTGTGAATTCTCTAGCTTGCATACTTTTGTATTAGATTTATTTTTGACAGTGATGATAAGCTTTATGTTGCATGTTTGGCATATTGTTCTAGATAACATATTTGGTTTACATCTCTCAACACTATATGTTTGCTTCAAATACCTTCTTTGCTAAGCCCAAAAAAATTCGTACTAAGTGTATGGTTCACTCGTGCATCCAAATCCCAAAGCCAAACTATCCTGCCAGCTAAGTCCACAATATCTACCTATGCATGGTATTTCTTGCCATTCCAAGTAAATTTGTCATGTGCTATCTTTAAAAATTCAAAATACTCCTTTTGTGCCTCTGTTTTTAAGCTCATGAGGGAGCAGTAGAGAGCTAGATATAACTCATGACGAGCAAAGGTCATTTCCCCCCCCCCCTTTCACCCGGTGTTGATGGACTACGTCTTCACTTGAATCAACCCGAGAGCAGCTTAAGCAAAAATATAAATATTACTCACAATTCTCCTCCGCGCAATGAAAATCTGAGAAATCAGCTCTAAACATTGGACAGTGGTGAAACCAAGGAGAAAGAGGAGCGTACTTGCTCCTCTAAAAACCAGCTGCTCTCATAAGTCTAAAAGCCTTGCTTGTTATGGGGGACTGGATAGCTTCTCTGTTGTGAAGTCGTTGACGAAAGCATGCATGCCTCAAAATTGTTTTACTTCTATTTCATAAAATAAAAAGCCCTAGCACATGACTAATCCCTGCTTCCCTCTGCGAAGGGCCTTTCTCTTACTTTTAATGTTGAGTCAATCTTCCTTTTTCCTTCTATCTTCCACAAGCAAACTTACAGTGTTGACCTATGATGTTAGCAAGTATGATATATATCTACATTGTGTCTTTTATGTCTCATGATAGTTGTTCATTTTTCTTATGTCAGTTCTAACTCTTTTATCACGAGAATACAGACTTGGTGATTTGCAACTCGTGGAAAGATGACTTGATGGTTGAAGCATTTAAATGGATCTTTCTTGAAATATGAGCTGACAAGTATAATTGCCTCTTGAGCGAAGTCTCAGTTTGCCATTGCTTAATAAGCTTCTGTTTTATTTCACCTTAACATGTTATAGTTACATTACTTGTCTTCGAGAAGCTTTATGAGAGAAAGGTTGCTGTTTAAAAATGTATTTGTGTTTGATGAGTAAATACTGATGCTTCATGTTCGTATTCTTTATTTATCGACACTTCACTCCATAAACATGTGGTCATGTTTACCGAGCTCAATTTTCGCTTGGGGACAAGCGGAGTCCAAGCTTGGGGGAGTTGATACGTCCATTTTGCATCACTATTTTACATCATAATTTACCTTTATTTATTGGTATATTTCATATGATGCAATACTTATGTTATTTTACCTTATTTTGCATGTTTTGCAATTATTGGGGATGCATCTGCCGGAGCCCGGAATCAGCTGGAAAAGTACATGTCAAGATACCTGACGTCGGAAGCTCCAAAAATTCCGGAAAAATTCGGAGATAAATAATTTGGGAAATAAGTCAAGGAGCCAAAAGGCCGCACGGAGGCGAGCTCCAGGGAGCAGGGGCGGCCCCTTGTCGTGGGTCCACCCTGGGCCGCGGGAGGGACCCGCCCCTGCCACCTGTGGCCCCCCCTCCGGCTCCCCTTTGGCGTATTACTTCCCTTTGACCTAAAAACGTCGAGGGGATCGACCAATAATTTTTCCGCTGCCGTCACGAGGCGGAAACCAGACAGAGAGAAGAAGAGCTCCGGCAGGGAGAAAACTGCTGGGGAATCTCCCTCCCAGAGGGGGGAATCGCCGCCATCGTCATCGCCATCACGCCGGGCATCATCGGGATCATCATCAACATCATCTCCACAATCATCACCATCATCACCGTCGCCATCCCATCTCATCTCGCTGTAACAATTATCATTGTGTTGCTATTAGTTCATCGGAATCGTATCCCGGGCAGTGATTACCACTTGTAGTTGTTGTTTGAGAGTTTTATCAGTGAATTATCATTACAATCAGATTGTTGCCCATGTTCATATCACCTCTGATCATGATCCATATGATGTCTTGTGAGTAGTTCATTTGGTTCTTGAGGACATGGGGAAAGTATAGTTGTTAGTAATTGCATAATGTTGAGTAACATTTAATGGTTTGATTATATGTTGTGGTGCAATTCCTCTAGTGGTATCGTGTGAACGTCAACTACATGATACTTCACCTTTCAAAGGGCCTAGGGGAATGCATGGTGTATTTAGTTTGCCTATGGTAGGGTTGCAGGAGTGACAGAAACCTAAACCCCAATTCACGAACTAGTGGACTAGGGAGTGTAGGGTCTCGGAGTTTAAGGTTGTGGTTAGGTTTCTATCTCAATTACTTTCTTGTAGTTGCGGATGCTTGCAAGGGGTTTAATCACAAGTATGTATTTGTCCAAATAAGGGTGGTGCATTAGCATAGGTCTACCCACACAGCATATTATCAAAACATTGAAGATTAATCACCGGCGTGCAATGAAAATGACTAGGCAGAAGTTCCCATGTGTCCTCGAGAACATTTTAATCATTATAAGTAGCACAACCGGCCTGTCCTTTGAGCTTAAAAGGATTGGGCTATTCACTGCAACTATTGTAGCATCCTTTTATTTACTTGTTCTTTATTTGTTCTTTATATCAAAACTCCAAAAATATTTCTCTTTTAGTGCTTGCAGTAAAACCTTGCTGAAATCTACTTGTCAACACCTTCTGCTCCTCGTTGGGTTCGACACTCTTACTTATTGAAAGGACTATGATAGATCCCCTATACTTGTGGGTCATCACTTCCTTAGCCTGGCGGCTTGCACGGCCTGTGTTTGTTTGTCATCTTTAGTAAGTGGACTTTGAGTTGAAGAAAGACGTAAAAAGGGCACCTTTGGTACACCAGTCCGCTCCTTCCTCTTCGTAGTCCTGCGAGGAGTGGGGGCTGGGTCCTTGTCACTAGACGACTCCCTAGAATAAGAAGTCACAGCAGACGGTGGGTCCTCAGCAGAAGGACCCTTGGCATCATCATCAGGAGTCTCTGGAGAGGACTCCTGGTTTTCTTCATCAACGCCTTCATTGCTTTCAGCTCTGGCATCTTGGTCATTGGGTGACCACCAGCTATCAGTAATCTACACAAAGGTTCAGAAAGATATAATTAGGCAAAGAAGGAGCTGAAATATAGCAAGATTAAAGTCAGAATACAACTATTAAACAACTTACTGCCGGTGGAGGAGTTGTTGTGCAGAAAGGGGAAAGACCAAAGCTTTCCTGGTCCTTCACCGGCTTACCGGTCAGTTTCTTCACTAACCGATTAATTTCGGTGGTGCTGGCTTGTTTCTCTGACATTCGGAGGTCGTCCGTCACGCAACGAGTGTACTCGACTATTAGCCGAGTCCTGAGACTAAGCGGCTGGATCCTCCAAGTCGTCCAGCAAAGCACCAGATCCATACCCCCGAGTCCATGTGCCACAAGAGCACGAAGTCCGTTCAACAAGGAGTCGACTTTCGGGCGAGCATCTTCAGAGCATTTTGCCTTCATGTTGGCGTTTATTTGGAGGCTATCACGAGAGAAGTCGGGAAGTGGGGCTCGTCCGTAGGGGACGTGTCCTTGCAGTAGAAGTAAGTTTTCTGCCAGTCCTTGATATGACTCGGCAGAATTGGCTTGGTAAAGAGAGAGCCCTGGCGACGCTGCAGAGCAACGGCTCCACATTTGAGAAGTGGGCCACCAGAGTACTCGGGCTAGGGATTGCAATAGAAGAGTTCCAGCCAGAGGTCCAGATCCGGCTTGATTTGAAGATAATCCACACAGAGAGTGACGAAATTTAATGATTTAAGATAGAATTGGGGGCGAGATCGTGGATTCTAAGCTTGTAGAAGTTAAGGACTTGGCGAAAGAAGAGATTGTCGGGGGGAGTGAAGCCGCGGAAAAGGTGCTCACCAAAAACGACGACCTCCCCGGCGGCCGGTGAGGGCTCCGTTTCCTCGCCGGCGGCGCACCAGGAGATGCTGGCGGAGATGAGTCCAGACTCCTCCTAACCCTTGAGGGTTTCTTGGGACAGCAAAGATCTGCCCCAATTGGCGGAGATGGTTCACCTGGATGCGGGCGCAGTAGCGGCGGCTGCGGCAATGTCGACCACCGAACTCATGGCTTTCTTCCCCTTAGCGGCCTTGGAGAGCTTGGGTGCCATGGCGGGGGGGGGGGGGAGAGGCGCGCGCATACGTGAGAAAGGGCACGTGCGGGCGAGAGTGCGAAAGAAGAAGATGAAGCAGGAACAGAGAGAATAAATGAGATCCGGTCCCCGCACTTTTATAAAAGGGATAAGTGAAACCCTAGAGAATAACGGCGCTGTTTGTTGCGCTGCATGTGCGGGAATCTCGGGATGTATCCGTTGCAATTTGGCCGGTCAAGATACGCGACGAAACTGAGGCATCCTGACAATCACGGTCAACGGATGACACGTGCGGAAATGAGATAAAAGAATAATTCTGAAGGGCCGACTCGTTTTTAAAGACGAGTCCTCAATATAGATAAGTAAGAACTTTGTCCTCCTAGCCAACTCGTAAAGGGCTATAGCCACATGGCCAACCAGAGAGTGGGGGTCGAGTGTGGAGGCTTGAGTAAAGGAGAGGGCCGACTTGTTTTTTTGTCAAGTTTGTTTATGTTTATGCAGGAATTCATCTTGGAGCCAGCAGCAGGCGACTTCTGAGTTGCCAACTTCGATAAACAGAAGTCGGAGAAAGGGGAGCTGGATGAATACGCCAAAGTTACGCCCAAGATAAATTCGGGGACTACTGATGGGGGGATACTTTTCGGGTAGGCCCATGGAGCCGGAAAGTGGACCTGCCAAGACCAAGGAGGCCTAAGCCGGGTTACACTTCAAGCAACATGGGATGGACAAGGAACAAGTCGCCCAGCCCATTACGAGTAATCAAAAAGGAGAGGACACGGCAAAGACTGGAGTCCCAGTACAACCCAGAGTACCAACTTGGAAGGTGAAGACCTAGAGAGGGACTCCGTATTCATGTGTAACTCGGTACAAGTTGTAAGTCCAGGGACCCGGCCGCCTTTATAAGGAGGGCCCTGGACCTTAGATCGATAAGCTCTCAAGTAACACCAATCTCGTAGTCGCCGACTCCCAAGTTAGAGGAGTCAGAACCCTGTAATTGAGATCAAGTCCACATCAATAAAGAACAAGCAGGAAGTAGGTCTTTACCTCTAAACAGAGGGGCCGAACCTGGGTAAACTCCTTGTCCCCTCATCGAGATTAACCAACTCCTGTGTCCTAGTCGCCAATGGCCCCACAACTTAGCTTCCCGGAGGAAGTACTTGCCGTGACAACCCCACGACACTTTCCTAGTTGCTTCTCACTAAGAGGCTTCTTCTTCATTGGGCAATCCCTAACATGGTGCCCTTCAATCTTGCACTTGAAGCAAGTAATCTTGGCCGAATTCTTGACTTGTTCTTGGCCCTTCTTCTTATCAATCTTGGACTTGTTCTTGTTGTTGGAGTTGAATCCAAGTCCACTCTTGTCATTGGGGGATTGTTGCACACTCAACATGTTGTCAAGTGCACTCTTCCCTTCATGACGCTTTTCCAAGCCTTTCTTCATAGAAGTGGATTGGGCCTTGAGCTCTCCTCTTTTCTCTACATGGTTAGTGACAACACAAGTACTAAAGGAGATAGATGCATCATTGTTAGAGCAACGAGGCAAAGAAAGTAATTCATCACAAGATGTGCCAACATTACGAGTGGATGAACTAATAGGACTAGCACATGGCAATATAGCATTTTTAGATAAAGTTGTGCCATTGTCCACATGAGGCTCACAAGATGTTACCTTGGTAGTGATAGCCTCATGAGCTAACTTTAGACTTGCATAGGATGCTAGAAGATCATCATTAGAGCTAGATAGCTTTTCATGACTTTCTTCCAACTTCCCATACTTGCAATTTAGCAACTCAAGTTGAGCCCTTAACTCAACATTCTGCTTCAAAATAGATGCTTCACAAGAAGTGGAGTTAGTAGCACAAGCATCATTAACATTAGGAATGGAAGAAGACAACTTGGCAAGCTCTTCCTTAAAGATAGCATTTTCCTGTTTCGTGACTTTATATTTAGCATGAGCATGGTCACGATCTTTAATGAGTTTAGCAATTATTTCATTATGAGACTTCTCAATAGATTCGAGTTTCTCCTCAAGAGAAGCCCGAGTCTCTTGCTCTTCCTCAAGAGTCAATGATACGTGTCAAACGTATCTATAATTTTTGATTGATCCATGTTAGTTTTGTGATATTGTCACATGTTTCTATTATCATATTACATCATTTTTATGCATTTTGTCGGACTAACCTATTGACAAGATGCCTAGTGTCAGTTTTCTGTTTTTGCTGTTTTTGTATTTCGGAAAATTTACTTCTGGAAATATTCTCGGAATTGGACGAAAATTTACGGGGAATTTTTATTCGACGGAAGGCACCAGGAGACCAAAGGGCGACCTGGGGGGCACCCACAGGCCAGGGGCGGCCCCCTACCTCTACCCTAGGGCAGCCCGCGGGTGGGACCCACCCCTGCCCTGTGGAAACCCCCTCGGCCCCCTCCGATGCCTATGAAATCACATTAACCCTAAAAACGTCGAGGCGGCCATTATTTTCTAGAGAAGTCACCCCGACGCGCCGTCACCGTAAACCCTAGTTCGGGGGTGATTCTGAAGCTGATCCCGGCACCCTGCCGGAGAGGAGATCGATCTCGGAGGGCTCTTCATCGCCATGCCTTCCTCCGGGATGATTTGTGAGTAGTACCACCTTGGACCACGGGTCCATGGCAGTAGCTAGATGGTAGTCTCTCTCTTTTGTTCTTCATATCTTATTCTTGTGAGCTGCCTAACATGATCAAGATCGACTATTGTAATGCTATGTGATGTGTTTGCTGGGATCCGATGGATTATGAAGTTATGATAAGATTGTGCATGATTCTTATATGTTGATTTATGTTCTTGCATGCTCTCCGATGAGCGTAGTTACTTTGGCCAAGTGATTGTGTGTATCTCCAAGAGGGAGTATTTATGCTAGATAGTAGGTTCATGCCCCCTTTTATTCCTGGGCACGAGTGACAGAAATGTCTAAGGGCGAGGGTGTGATGTTGCTACTAAGGGTAAAACAGCGGTGTTAATGTCTCTTTTGATATTAGTATTGCTTACTTCATGCGCTTTACTTAATGCAATTGTCTGTTGATTGCGGGTTAATACCGTTGGGTGACAGGCTGGATAGCGATCCCACGATGGACTTTTTAGACAAAGATGCAGTTGGACTCAACGGTCTTTGTTCATTGTCATGATGCCTACATAAATATTATCATGTTCTCTTGGTCATAGATATATTAAGTTTGTGTTATAATCTTGTCAATTGCCCAGCTGTAATTTTTTTACCCATCATATGAGTGTTTTATTTACTTGAGAGACTCCACTAGTGAAACCATGGCCCCCGGTCCATCTTTTTACATTTGATTGCAACCTTTATTCATCACTTTTCATCATCATTACTACACTGGTCCATTTTCATATTTTCATCTATTTCACTATACAATTATCCGCTTTGTTTTCTGCGAGACCGGAAGGATTGACAACCTTTCCGCTGCTGGGGGCAAAGTATTTTGGTTGAGTGTGTTTAGGTCCACGTCTGTTGAAGATTAAGCGCCAGAGATCTTCAACATTCACTTTGTCGTAGATTTCAAAGTCCTACTGTTTCGATGAACCTCGGTTGGTTAACAAGGGAAAACTGCTACTTGCTACATCCACGCCTTCGCTTGGGGCACCACCCAATGCATCATTCACCGATTAGCAAGCTCTTTTCTGGCGCCGTTGCCGGGGACTTTGGAGCTACAACAAGGGGAGTCTCATACTCTCAATCACTTGCTTTGTTTTTGTCTTGCTTGCTTTATTTCTCGTTTAGCTTATTTTTCTTGTTGCAAAATTTTAAAACCCAGAAAAATTTGTGTAGTCTTTATTCCTGTCTTGTTATTTTATCTTATCGTTATGACTAGTTTTTTTCCTCCTATTGATACACCCGAGTCCGAAGTCCTCACCTTCAAACAAAGAGGTGGGGAGAGTTTGAAAGATGCTTGGTATAGGATTAATAACGCTCGTCATAGATCCACCAAAAAGCCTTTGGCCACTGTTCTCCTTAGAAATTTTTATGTTGGCATTACAAGTTGGTATAGGTATGTCCTAGACACTATCACATGTGGAAACTTCCTAGGGATTAACGCTTTGGAAGCTTTTAATGTTATAGAGAGTCTTGTGGGTATTCCACCAACTAATGATGGTAAAATTGAAATCACTTTGGAACATGTCATGCAAAGGTTAGAAGTCATAGAAGATAACGTACCAAGTGTGGACATGATAAGGGAAATAGATAAGAGAATTCTTGATGGTATTAACAAGCTTGGTGGGTGTCTAATAGATATTGCTAAAAGTATTAAGTCCCTTGAACCTACAAAAGCTAGTGATCAAACTATAAGAATTGATAAATTGGAGGAAGTAATTGATACCTTGGGAACCTCCTTTTCTTCACTCAAACCTAAAAAGAAAGCGGCTTCGAAGAAAGTGCCTAAATTCATATTTGTGCCAAGGAATACTACTAAAGTTAATACATCATTTACAGGAAAAGAGGAATTGAGGATGGTAAAGGAAGCTCCAATTTTCAAGGATTCAAGGGGAGGAGCCCCAGTGGGTAAAACAACTTCTACCCCACCAATTGTTGCTACTAATAGTATTGCTGGAGGTCCTTTTCCAAGTTCCAAAATTCATAAACTTGGTAAGAATGATGATGCCCTCGATTTCAAAAAAACTTGATATTTCGCATTGCTCCTAGCTAAAAGGCGTTAAAGAAAAGAGCATGTTGGGAGGCAACCCATCTTTTACTTTCAGTTTGTTTTTATTTTTATTGAGTCATGAATTTGTTGCCTCTGTAGCAATTTCATTGTATCTTTTTCTTTTGGTTTTTGTGCCAAGTTTAGCCTCTAATGCACTGAAAGTGCGAGTTATTGTTTTGTTGTCCAGAAACAGATTTCTGTCCTTCACTATTCGAAATTCCAGAAAAATTCTGAATTTTATCTTTTTCTGATATTTTTAGACAGCAAGCCTGACACTTTTATCTATCTTTTGTCAGTTTTGAATATTCTGATTTGAGCTACAGAAGTGTCTCGAAAAATTCAATCTTTACAGACTGTTCAGTTTTTGACAGATTCTGCTTTTATTTTGTATTCGTCTCTTTACTATCGTCAAATGTGATACTCTTGGGGAGGAGTGCCACATTGAGGCTTAGATAACAGTAGCTAATGCCCAATAAAGTTGTTTGCAATTTGTCTTGAGTTGAACACATGTGCATTTTAATTTATGAGCACTAACCCTCTAATCAGTTTATGAGAAGTTTTGTGTGACGCGAGTTTTTAAGTTCCAAAGGAGAGGATAATGAAGAAATTGAAGATGGATCAGATCTCAAGCTTGGGGATTCCCCCATGGCACCCCCTCTGAATATCAAGAACCATCAAGTGTCAAAGCTTGGGGATGCCCAAGGCATCCCCTCTTCTTCATCGACTATCATGAGGTCTTCGTTGAACTTAGTTTTTATCACTTTACATATTATTGGCTATGCTTGGAGCGTCTTTTTACTTTCAGTTTTGTTTGTTTGTTTGCTGGTCATATACTTGTTGGATCCTAGCTTTATTTGTGTGGGAGAGAGACACACTCTGCTTTTTCATTTGAATACTCCTTTGCTTCGCTTATATCTTGTTGAGTATTCTTAGCTACTATTTGTTTGCTAGTAAGCTCTCACTTTTAGCTTTTATCTTGTTTAGGGCTGCTAGTAGTTGATGTTAAACTCTCTTGTTCTTCACTTATACTCCCTCTGTTCCTTAATATAAGGTGCCTAAGGTTTTGGCACGAATATTAAGACATCAGTATTTTGCATGTGGTGGACTTATTTTTTATGGAAAAAATCGAGAGATAGGAGTCCCTAATAGTCCCAAACTGATAACAATCCTTCAAATCCCTCAGTTCCATATTGTGACTCATTTGTGAATGTGTACAACTGTCCATAAATCGCAATACGCCTTATATTTCGAAAAAAAATCTCAAAACCTTAGGCACCTTATATCAAGGAACGGAGGGAGTATTTGTTAGAGAGTTGTTATTGATAAATTGCTTGAATTGTCAAAGTGACTAAATGATATTCATGTGATATTGGAATGAAATGAAAGCCTGCATAGTCTTGTAGATCATTGTGTCGATACTTGATACTTCTCATTTGTTTTGAGATATTAAGATGAATGCTTAAACTTGTTGGTTATTTGAGTGGAATTGATTAGTAAAGAAATACGGTTAAAAGCTTGAAACTGTGTGGTGTTTCATAGTTGTTAATTCATAAAGCTAATCTTTCCATCAAAAGAATTGTTTGGTCAACAAGGGAGACGGTGTGGAGCTTTTATGGTTATGATTGACTAATGTCTTATGTTACTCTGTTACCGGTTAATGTTAGATGTTTGCTTCAAATACCCCTTTTGCTAAGACCAAAAATTCGTACTGAGTGTAGACATCACCTCGCGGCCCTCCGACGCCTATAAAATCCCTAAAAACCTAAAAAACATGGAGGCGGCCATTATTTTCCAGAAACTCGACCCCGACGCGCCGTCGCCGAAAACCCTAGTTCGGGGTCCAATCTGAAGCTGATCCCGGCACTCTGCCAGAGGGGAGATCGATCCTGAAGGTCTCTTCATCGCCATGCCTTCCTCCGGGATGATTTGTGAGTAGTCTCACCTTGGACTACGGGTCCATGGCAGTAGCTAGTTGGTAGTCTCTCTCTCTTGTGCTTCATGTCTTATGATCTTGTGAGCTGCCTAACATGATCAAGATCGATTATTGTAATGCTATGTGATGTGTTTGCTGGGATCCGATGGATTATGAAGTTATGTTCAGATTGTGCATGATTCTTATATGAGTAATTTATGTTCTTGCATGCTCTCCGATGTGCGTAGTTACATTGGCCATGTGATAGTGTGTATCTCCAAGAGAGGGTATTTATGCTAGATAGTGGGTTCGTGCCCCCTTTTGTTCCTGGGCACGAATGACAGAAATGTCTAAGGGAGAGGGTGTGCTGTTGCTACTAAGGGTAAAACAGCGGTGTTAATGTCTATTTTGATATTAGTATTGCTTACTTCATGCACTTTACTTAATGCAATTGTCTGTTGCTTACAACTTAATACCATTGGGTGACAGGCTGGATAGCGATCCCACGGTGGACTTTTTAGACAAAGACGCAGTTGGACTCAACGGTCTTTGTTCCTTGTCGTGATGCCTCCATAAATATTATCATGTCCTTTTTGTCATAGCTAAATTGGGTTTGTGTCATGATCTTGTCAATTGCCTAGCTGTAATTCGTTCACCCATCACATGCATATTTTATTTACTTGAGAGACTCCACTAGTGAACCCATGGCCCCGGATCCATCTTTTTACATTGATTACAACCTCAGTTACTTGCTTTTAATCATCATTACTCCTCTGGTCACTTTTTATATTTTATCTATTTCATCATACAATTAACCGCTTTGTTTTCTGCGAGACCGGAAAGATTGACAACCTTTCCGCCGTTGGGGGCAAAGTATTTTGGTTGAGTGTGTACAGGTCCACGTCTGTTGAAGGTTAAGCACCAGAGATCTTCAACATTCACCTCGTTGTTGATTTCAAAGTCCTACTGGTTCGATAAACCTTGATTCGTTAACCGAGGGAAACTAGCTACAATTCCGCCTTCGCTTGGGGCACTACCCAACTTATCAATATCCACCATCAAGCAGTTTTCTGGCGCCGTTGCCGGGGACTTTGGAGCTATAGCAAGGGGAGTCTCATACTCTCAATCTCTTTACTTTGTTTTTGTCTTGCTTGCTTTATATCTCGTTTAGTTTATTTTCCTGTTTCAAAATATTAAAACCCAAAAAAATTAGTGTAGTCTTTATTCCTGTCTTATTATTTTATCTTATCGTTATGTCTTCTACTGAAAACACCAAGTTATGTGACTTTACTAGAACTAATAACAATGATTTTATATGCTCTCCAATTTCACCACCCGCTACTAAAGCGAAATTTTATGAAATTAATCCTACTTTGCTAAATCTTGTTATGAAAGAGCAATTTTCTGGTGCTAGTACTGATGATGCCGCCTCTCATTTAAATAACTTTGTTGAGTTATGTGATATGCAAAAGTATAAAGAGGTAGAAAGTGACATCATAAACCTGAAACTTTTCCCTTTCTCTTTGAGAGGGAGAGCAAAAGAATGGCTATTGTCTTTGCCTAAAAATAGCATTGATTCTTGGATTAAATGCAAAGATGCTTTTATTGGAAAATATTATCCACCTGCTAAAATCATTCAACTAAGGAGTAACATTATGAACTTTAGACAATTTTATAATGAACATGTTGCTCAAGCTTGGGAGAGAATGAAATCTATGGTTAAGAATTGTCCCACGCATGGATTAACTATGTGGATGGTTATCCAAACTTTTTATGCAGGTTTGAATTTTTCTTCAAGGAACCTTTTGGACTCGGCCGCGGGAGGCACCTTCATGTCCATAACATTAGGTGCAGAAACTAAACTCTTGGATGAGATGATGACAAATTATTCACAATGGCACACCGAATGAGCTCCAAGTGGTAAGAAGGTAAATTCTGTTGAGGAAATCTCCTCTTTGAGTGATAAGGTTGATATGATTATGTCTATGCTTGCTAACAATCAGTCCAATATTGATCCTAATAATGTTCCACTTGCTTCATTAATATCCCAAGAAAAGGATCAAGTTGATGTTAATATTCTTAATAGAAACAACTTCAACAATAATGCTTATCGAAATAATTTTGGTGGTAACAACTATAAGCCTTATCCTCCCAATAATGGCAACTCCTATGGTAATTCTTATAATACTAATAAGAATGTGTGCTCTTATATTGAAAATGTTTTAAAGGAATTTATCACTTTGCAAAAAGCTTTTAACAAAACTGTTGAAGAGAAGTTGGAAAAACTGGATAGTCTAGTCTCTAAAGTAGACGTTTTTGCTCATGATGTTGAAATTTTGAAAATTAGAACCACTCCAAATCAAGACAAACATACTGAATCTTTAAATGCTATCTCTCTTCAAATTAATGAAAATGAAAGGATGATGGCTCTCTTGAAAGCTAGGTGGGCTAGAGAGGCTGAAGAAGCTAGAATTGCTGAAATGAATAGGAAAACTATTAAAGTTTATACTATCCAAACCACTAAATAGGATCCTCCTAGATTATTTAAAGATGATGAAATTGATTTTGATAATTTCAATCTTACTGAAGTCATTAAGTTCCTACAAAAACATGCTAAGGCACCGGATGCTAGTAAAATAATTCTTGCCTTTACCAAACACATTACCGATGCTCTTATCAAGGCTAGGGAAGAAAAACTAAAGATTGAAACCTCTATCCCTAGGAAGTTAGAAGATGGTTGGGAACCCACTATTAAGATGAAAATAAATGACTTTGATTGCAATGCTTTATGTGATCTTGGTGCAAGTGTTTCCGTTATGCCTAAAAGTTTCTATGATATGCTTGATTTAAATCCTTTGGAAGAGTGCTATTTAAATGTTCATCTTGCTGATTCTTCTAAAAAGAAACCTTTGGGTAGAGTTGATGATGTCCTTATTGTTGTCAATGATAATTATGTTCCCGTTAATTTTATTGTTATGGATATTGAGTGCAATGCTTCTTGTCCTATTATTTTGAGAAGACCGTTTTTGAGAACTGTTGGTGCTATTATTGATATGAAAGAGGGAAATATAAAGTTTCAGTTCCCCCTTAAAAAAGGGATGGAACACTTCCCTAGAAAGAGAAATAAGCTTCCTTTTGAATCAATCATAAGGTCAAGCTATGCTCTTGACGTTGCAAAGGCCTCCGAAAAAACTTGATATTTGGCATTGCGCCTAGCTAAAAGGCGTTAAAGAAAAGCGCTTGTTGGGAGGAAACCCATCTTTTACTTTCAGTTTTCTTTTTGTTTTTCTTGATTCATGAAGTTATTACCTCTGTAGCAACTTCATTGTATCTTTTTGTTTTGGTTTTTTGTGCCAAGTTTAGCCTCTAATGCATTGAAAGTGCGAGGTATTAAGTTGCTGTCCAAAAACAAATTCTGTATGCCTGCTGCACGAAAATCTTAAAATCGCCAGAATTTTATCTTTTTCTGATAATTTGTGACAGCAAGCCTGATGCTTGTATCTATCTTTCGTTAGTATTAAGTTTTTTGATTTGAGCGGCAGAAGTGACTCGAAAAATTCGACCTTTACAGACTGTTCAGATTTTGACAGATTCTGCTTTTATTTTGCATTTGTCTCTTTACCATCGTCATATGTGATACTCTAGGGGTGGAGCGCCACATTGAGGTTTAGTAAATAGTAGCTAATGTTAAATGAAGTTGGTTTGCAATTTTTCATGAGTTGAACACATGTGCATTTTAATTTATGAGCATTAACCCTCTAATCAAATTATGAGAAGTTTTGTGTGAAGCGAGTTTTTAAGTTCCAAAGGAGAGGAATATGAAGAAATCGAGGATGGATCAAAGCTCAAGCTTGGGGATGCCCCCATGGCACCCCCTCTGAATATCAAGAACTATCAAGAGTCGAAGCTTGGGGATGCCCAAGGCATCCCCCACTAGTGGAAAAATAGCCTATTGTCCCGGTTGGTTTGGGCCATTGGTCCCGGTTCCCCAACCGGGACTATCCAATCGGGACGAATGCTAGTCCCGGTTGGGACACCAACCGGGACGAATGGGGGGGCACGTGGCCCGGCCACAGGCAGCAGGGGCGGAGGCTTTGGTCCCGGTTCGTATTACGAACCGGGACGAAAGCCCCGAACCGGGACTATTGTCCCTTCAGATTTTACTTTTTCCAAAAATTTCAGAAAATTGTTTAAATTTATAAAATAAATAATGCTTATTCTGTAATTCATAAAAATATGAATAAAATACCAAAATGTTTAGAAAAATAAGACCTATTTGATTATGAAAAATGCATGCATGTTTAAAAAACTTAAATTAAATATTTCTTAGAACTACAAAAATGCCACTACTAGTTAAATAAGAGGAACCACTATTACACATCATCGCCACGAATATATATATTACACACATCTCATTCGTCGTCCTACATATATACATCTCTTTTACACTCTCACTATTTAATTTCAACCTTACAGTAGTATTCTCCTTTCAGATCTAGGACCTCTGCAAGTAAGAATCCGGCAATTTCCTCTTGAATTGCTCGTATGCGATCATGTGGTAGAAGGCCATCCCGCAACTGTTCGATCTAATTAAAAAAGGGTCAATATATATGAATGAAAGTAAACATAATTGATGGTAATAAACTAAGATTATGAATATTGCATACGCACTTCAAGTTGTTCTAAGATTCTGCCCTTCTCACAGCACGTCTGACGAATGAACTCGCAGACGTAGTATCCACATAAATGATTCCCACTTCCCTGGCTCAAACACTTTACGGGAACAGAGTTCAATCAAAATAATAATCAAGAATGGTAATGGTATTGAACTAGAATCAAAGAGATGCGCGGATCTAGATAGTAGTACTTACATTTATTGGTTTAAATGTAAGCTCCTCCGCCCATTCACCCCTAGCCCTGGCGGTGAATCGTTTCCAAGCCCTGCCCGGCAAAGAAAATGAATAAAGGAGTTATATATTAATTACTTGCTATCAGTAAATGAACGGAAAGTTGCCGATAATGCCATAATGATTGAAATTACCTCTGGAGGCATTCCTGCATGTCCGCCTACTTCTCAAGGGGTTTATGTAAGGAGTCCATGACTTGTACTACTCCTTTGTCAGGCATAATGATTATCAGAATAAAGTGGAAGCTGCGCACGCATAAGTCATCAATTATACACTTAACATCGAGAAATTAAGCGAAATAAAATATGTAGAAGACAGTAACACTTACTTGAAGTTGTAAGGAAATAATATTTCTCTTTTGATTTCGTTGAACCGTAACGCATTTACCAAGTTATTCTCGGTTTCGTCGTAAAAATCAAGGAGACTTTTTTCATGAACGGTATTTGGATCAACGAACCCAATGTCATAGATTTGTCCTCTTTTGCATTGGAGAATCTTCATTCTGCATAATTAATATAGTGATAAGTAAGATTATAAATGCAATGAACGAGGTGAGCTAGGTAGAGACTTAACTACAGAAATAATACTTACAGACAATAGGCGCTGATGATAGCTTTGTCAAGGGCTGCTTGTTGGTATAACTGAAATAATTCACAAAATTCAATCATTACGTGGTCATCTCCATGCCCGTAATGCTCGTTCTTATATCCCACGTAGATCCAATTTTCCCCTTTCTTTGAGGCTGCCATGTACCAACTATGCAATCTTCGCATTTTTGTTGGTAGATCTTTGACTAACTCAGATTTGACGAGAGGATGCCCGTGCCGGTATTTGTATTTTGGAACTATTTCTTCGTGGAATTGTAATTGGTCTAAGTACTCAGCAATAGACAAGCCGTGAGCAGCGGCTGCTTCTCCGTACGTTGCAACAAACTCAGGATCGATGCCGACCGTAGGTTTGCTCGACCCCACCTTGGTATCGGAAAACACTTTGAGCGGGGGGCACGATTGTTTTTGCTGTTCTCCTAGCTGGGCAACTGTCTTCCGGCTTGCACTAATACTCTTCGACCGCTGTTTATTTGCCCGAACCGACTTGAGAATAGAGCGGTCATAGTCTGGTGTCAGCTTTGGCGGGGGTTGGGCATAATTTTTCAGCATTTTCACGACAGCAGCATGTTCTTCTGGGGTGTCGGGGAACTCTGGCGCTTTCGCCTTCTTTACCTTCAAGTTAGCAAACCACTTATCCATTTCCCCTTTTGCGATCGCCTTATTTTCCTCCACCGTATAGTCATAAGGTCCCTTGGCAAGATTCTTATGAGGTACTTTTGGGAGGGGTGACCTTGAACGTTTCGGTGATCGGTTACGACTCCTTGTAGTACCAGCAGTGGTACGCTGAGCCTGAGACGACTGACGCGGCGGCGAAGACGGCTGCTCTGGAGACTGGTGAGGCGGCGGAGACGGCGCCTGAGGCGGCGGCGGTGGAGAGTGGTGAGGCGGCGGAGACGACGCCTGAGGCGGTGGAGAGTGGTGAGGCGGCGGCGGTGGAGAGTGGTGAGGCGGCGGCGGTGGAGAGTGGTGAGGCGGCGGCGGTGGAGAGTGGTGAGGCGGCGGCGGTGGAGAGTGGTGAGGCGGCGGAGGCGGTGGAGAGTGGTGAGGCGGCGGCGGTGGAGAGTGGTGAGGCGGCGGAGGCGGCCAGTTTGGAAGCACGATGAATTCCTTTGGCCATATAATAGTCCCTTTCCTGGCTTCTCCAAGTTCAACCACCTCCCCATCTTCACCTGCAGGGTGTTCCAGCTTCAGCTCCTCAAATCCTTTACTAACTTCATCCACCCCGACAATAGCGTAGCCATGAGGAACCGGAGAGCAATGGAAAGTTGGTCTAGGTCCAATTGGTATGGCATAGCCGACCGCCACCTTCATGGTTATGTTGAGCACTTTCACATGTAGCTCACAAGGTGTGCTCTCCGTGATATCATCCACTGGGTAGTGACGAAGAGCATCCGTCGTCAGTGCATCATCATCACGTGCCGGGACCATGCTCGAAGCCACGCTGCTTTTCCGATATGATGGGTCGGTAGCATCGACTGCAGCTTCTACAACGTGCTGCTGAGATAGGCCGGCAGTGCCTTGCTGGCTAAGTTCGTTAATTTGATCCTGCTGCCCCTTCATTTGATCCTGTTGCCGCTTAATTGTTTCTTCTATATTACGCAGCCGGTCTGCAGCAGCGATTGCTTCCCTTGCCTCCCTTTCCTTTCTCCTCTGATGACTTTTATCGGGAAATATTTTCCTTTCCACGAGAAACCCATGTACCCACGGCTTGGAGCCTTTGGTGCCTCGTGTTCGTCCATCATGTTCTTTATTCCCAAGGGCGCGTGAAAGCTCGTCATCCTCTCTATCGGGACGGAACCGTCCCTCTTCAACATCCTTGTATGCTTTCCTAATTTCTTCGATGGGTAGTAGGGGATTATCCTTGTGTCTTCTGGTATATATGCACTTTCCTTCTGCGTCCAATGTGCCCCCATGCCCGTAAAACCAATTTCTTGACCGTTCGGTCCATCCTTCTTTTATAGGCTCTGGAATGATCCCTTTAGCCAGCAGGTCGGCCTCAAGTTTGTCCCACTTAGGCATGGAACAGGCGTAGCCAGCAGCCCCCATAGTATGGTGGTACTTCTTTTTAGCAGCATTTGCCTTGTTTACTGCAGACTTTAACTGAGCTTCCTCTGATTTCTTGTAATTCACAAAATCTTCCCAGTAGTCTCTTATCTTCTCATACCCGTGATCGAAATCCGGAGTTTTATCTTTCAAGATAAAGTCGGTGTACAATCTTTTCTTAAATTTGTTGAATAGCTCGGCCATCTTCTTAAGAGCCCACGCCTTGACTTTATCTACTAGAGCTTTTTTTCGGGCATCCATCTCCTCCTCATCTGGCTCCCCCTCCTCTGGATCCACCTCTGGCAACGGCAATGTGAAATTAACCATGACCTTTTGAAAAAGGCGACTTTTGCCTTCGGGGCCGATATAGCTAACTTTAGGATCCCTTGGCTTATTCCATTCTCGGATGGTGATCGGGACATAGTCCCTAACAGTAACACCGCATTGCTTCACAAATTTTTGTCTAACATCAATTGGAGCAATGGGTTCGCCGTCTGCAGCGACTTCTTCGATCCTGTAGCGGATATTGTCCTGCAACTTTTTGGTTGGGCCTCGTTTCGTCCTCACAGAGGATTTGCTCGATCCGGATGGCTAAAAGAAGAAAGACCGTTAATATGTGTATATGGACAACAGAGGCTAAATTAATTAATATAAATATATATATGCACCTCGTCGGAGTTTGTAATAATCAATGTTGCACCGGAGCCGCCGGCTTCTGCCTTGTCGGCTTCTCCCTCATCGGAGATGCCGAGTTCGGCCTCTTTCCAGGCGTTGAGAGACTCATCCCCCTCACCGGAGTCGTTCAGAAAGTGACTTGTTTCATCATCGCCGCAGATTATATCCTCGAGGATATTTTCCTCAATTTCATCTCTGCCGTGTGGTTCCATAGTTTCTGCAAAATACGAAAGTTATTTTCGAAGCCGTCTCTGCCGTGTCGTTCAGAAAACTTGTAGGGATAGAATGGTACTACAAGGAAAGGTGCGCGTTGCTGCGCCTGTTGTTTCTAAGCGTCGTCATGGTGATACATTTTTATGAACATGTGTGATTTATGCTCATCGTCGGCACTTAGGTGACTAAATCGTCGATGACCTAGCTCATCGATTTCATCCCCCGCAACACGGTAAAAATGTCGCGGTAAATCACTCCTCACAAAAATGAAACACTTAGCACATTCGGGGTTTGTCGAGTTTTGACTGAAATTTACATCACTAAATAAAAATCAACATCGCTACATCACTGAAATTTGCACTAGCTAAATATTACATATGCGAAGATGATCCACTAAATAAAAATCATCACAGATCAATTTTGCAATTATCATGTTCTATGTCCAGACCAAGTTTACAAACTCTAAACTCCAAGCAACTAGGTATCACAGATCAATTTTGCAATTATCATCGATACTTTATATACACTAACCGCTGTCACATATCACAGATCAATTGCAAAAAATTATTGACAGTAAATAAGTTATTGCTCAATATCATTTCCTATTTTAGCTATTGAAAATAACCATACATGATATTTTATATAGCATATAATAACGTTAAATTAGCTATATATTGATCGATATCATTTCCTTTCACATTGTGTGACTATCTATGAAACAATAGAAATTGGTAAACTAAAATTGCTAATTAAATTAAAATTGCTAAACTAGCATTGCTAAACTAGAATGGCTAATTAAACTAAAATTGCTAAAGTAAAATTACTAATTAAACTAAAATTGCTAAACTAGAATTGCTAATTATACTAAAATTGCTAAACTAAAATTAAAAATGGCAAACTAGAATTGGTAAACTAAAATTGCTAAAGTAAAATTGCTAATTAAACTAAAATTGCAAAAGTAAAATTGCTAATTATACTAAAATTGCTAAACTAAAGTTGCTAATTAAACTAAAATTGCTAAGTAAAATAGATAATTAAACTAAAATTTCTGAAAACCTAACAATGCTAACAATTTGCTAAATTGCAATGCCCTAAAAAAATACAAAAATACTAACAATATCTAAAAACCTAACCTAGCTGACAATGTCGGCGAGGAGGAGGCGGCCGGCGAGGAGGCAATCGCCGACGAGGAGGAGCGGGACGTGGCACGGGCCGGCGAGGAGGAGGCCGCCGGAGAGGAGGAGGCGGCTGGAGAGGAGGAGCAGGGCGGGGGGCGCGGCGTGGGCCGGCGAGGAGGAGGCGGCCGGAGAGGAGGAGCGGGGCGAGGGGCGCAGCGTGGGTCGGCGAGGAGGAGGCCGGCGAGGAGGAGGCGGCTGGCGAGGAGGCGACGGCCGACGGGGAGCAGCGGGCCAAGGGGCGCGGCACGGGGCCGGCGAGGAGGAGGCGGCCCGAGAGGAGGAGCGCGGGGCGAGGGGCGCGGCGCGGGCCGGCGAGGAGGAGGCCAGCGAGGAGGAGGCGGCCGGCGAGGAGGCGACGGCTGATGAGGAGGAGCGGGCCAAGGGGCGCGGCGACGGTCGACGGCGGCAGCCTGACGGCGTGGTTTCGGTCCTTAGCGAATTTTGGGATGGATTGGGGAAGGAGAAGGGCGCGCAGTTATGTAGCAGGACTCATCCGTCCCGGTTGATGCCACCAACCGGGACCAAAGCCTCATTCGTCCCGGTTCGTGGCATGAACCGGGACCAATGCCCTGAAAATTTAATGCCCTGGCGCGAACCGGGACCTTTCGTCCCGGTTCTTCTTATAAACCGGGACCAATGAGTCCTTTTTCAAATTTTTTTCAAACTTTTCAGTTCTGAATGTTGTTCCCGCCTTTTTTATTCTTATTAAGGTGTTTGAATATGAATTTCAAATGGTTTTGAATTTGAAAAGACTTTCAACATGAAAAGTGTTTAAATTTGAATAAATAATTCAAAACCATTTTCTGTTTTATATAATAGTTATTCTATCTATACAAACTATTAACCATTTTGTCATTTTTTTTAAGATTAGAGGTGAATTCATTTAAGTAAATTTTTTGGAATGTGAACTTAATTAATTCATTAAACTGATAAATTCAATATATTTTCATATGTTTGTCAGAAAAATGAAATTAAAATATCAAATTGTTGATAAAAATGTAATCTATCTATTTATGACCAATTCATTTTTTGAGATTATAGGTGAATTCATTTAATTACAAAATTTGGAATCTGAACTCCATTAAGTCATTAATTAATTTTATAAATTCAATATATTTTCATATGTTTATCAGAAAAATGAAATTAAAATATCAAATTGTTGATAAAAATGTAATCTATCTATTTATTTAATTTATATCTATTGAATTAATTTATATATATTGAATTAATTCATATCTATTGATTTAATTCATATCTCACTAAACAGTACATAATGGCAACAGTGGATCCTTCAGGTAATCGACCGGATACGGTACAGAATGACAACAGTGGATCCCAAATATTTTGCATATATATGCATGAATATCACACACTTATCCGGAAGTCGATAGTTTAGGTCGCAAGTTTTCAAAAGCAAGTAGTAACCTAAACTATGATCACATAAAAGAGAACTGCAATGGTGATCACATACTCTGAAACTAACTTCGACGGTGTATTTGATACGGTACAGAATGACAACAGTGGATCAGTTGTCCTAACAATCTTAGTCATACTCCTGCCTAGGCCTATAATACTCGTACTCGTAGTCGTCGTCATCGTCGTCGTCGCTGTCATCGTACTCATACGGCGCTCGTGGCTCGAACCTCGACGGGTGAGCACCCCCGGACTGCATGTTAGGGTAGCGTAGGCGGGGGTTATCGCCAGCCATGATGTAGTTCATAACGCCCTGGAGAGTCCGGCCAGCCCACCACAGCTGACGGCCGGCCTCGTTGAAGTCCGAAGGAGGAGGGCCATCCCCCTCGTACCTGGCGAGCGCCCTCTCACGCCGATTGATGAAGAAGGCTTCCCAAGTCAGGCGGTAGTCGGGATGCCAGCCCGGATCCATCCGCTGCTCCGGTGTGAGCTCGAGGTAGTAGTGGTTCGTGATGGCCTCCCGGCGCGCCACACCTTGAGGGACAGGAGGGACCGGCACGCCTCCGGCGCTCAGCCTCCAGCCGGCGGGGACGCGGTAGCCGGGCGGGCAGGGGTAGTTCGAGGTGGAAAGCTCCTCCGCCTGACGGTAGGTTAGTACGGTGGAAGCCATGGAAGAGTGATGAGGTTGCAGATATGAGTTTAGATGTGATATATATAGTGAGAAATTGCGGGAAGACGAAGACGGAAAGCAGTGGAAGAAGCACACGGATCGTGTGTTTCCTTCGAGCGCTTGTGAGCCGTTGGATCAGGGGTGTGTTTCTTTAGAGCGCTTGTGAGCTGTTGGATCTGCACTCCCACCTCATCCACAGGTACACCTTCTAATCGCCTATAAATAGCGACGTCCCTGCAGTGAACGGCACACAACGAGCGTCTACCTTTGCCACCGAACCCAATGGTTGGATTTAGCCTACCCGCTGGCATGTTCCCTAGCATTATTGTGTTTGTCCTTGTTCGTCGGCCAGCCATTGGAGCCACCTCCCATAGGTCGGTGAATAAGGACAACACAACGACGCTGTTGGAAACACAAGCCCTCGGGTAGGTTGAATCCAACCACTGGATTAGGGTGACACAATGATGAATTGCCGAGGAGGTGGGAGTGGTGGTGGTAGAAATCATTCAGTTCATCGACCGAATACAAATCAAATGGTTTCACCTGCATACGCCCTACGGTGCATTTGATATGCGGGCAGTCTCTAGCCACAGTAGGGTTGTATGCAGGTGATACCGTGTGTTTTGTTCTATCTAGAAATCCTTCAGTTCATCGACCGAATACGGTTTGTATGCAGGTGATACCGTGTGTTTTGTACACGAACTTCTCACCAGTTTTTGTCAACACTCATACATAAAAAGGTTTTGAGAACACTCATACATAAATTGTTTTATATACTATTACACTCATACTTAGATCATGATCGCTTCTTCGGCCGTAACCATGGAGTTTCTTCATTATGTAACGGGATGCTTGGGTCAGTTTTCACTGTGAATGGCGGAATTTCATCAAACTTATTATAGTCTGCTGACATGTCTGTCTTGTCCTCGACTCCCACGATGTTTCTTTTTCCTGAAAGAACTATGTGACGCTTTGGCTCATCGTGTGCTGTATTTGTTTCCTTATCTTTTATTTTTTTCGGTCTGGAGCTCATGTCCTTCACATAGAAAACCTGAGCCACATCATTGGCTAGGACGAATGGTTCGTCTCTGTACACAAGATTCTTGAGATCCACTGTTGTCATTCCGTACAGCTGGTCTACCTTTACCCCTTCTCCATTCATGTTGACCCAACTGCACCGAAACAAACGGACCTTAAAAGTAGGTCCATAGTCAAGTTCCCATATCTCCTCTATGTAACCATAGTATGTGTCCTTTTGTCCATTCTCGTCTGTTGCATCAAAGCGAACACCACTGTTTTGGTTGTTACTCTTTTTATCTTGGGCAATCATGTAAAATGTATTCCCATTTATCTCGTACCCTTGGAAAGTCAATACAGTCGAAGATGGTGACGCGGCCAATAAGTAGAGTTGATCTCCAACATCGGTGTCATTCATGAGATGTACTCGCAACCAACTGCCGAAAGTCTCCATGTGTTTTTGTTTAATCCAGGAGTCAGGCTTCCCTGGGTTTTTGGAGCGTACACTATTCTTGTGTACCTCGATATACGGAGCCACGAAGGTGGAACTTTGTAGAACTGTGTAGTGTGCTTGAGTGAAAGAATGCCCGTCCCTACATATCATTGCTTTCTTTCCTAGCGTGCCTTTTCCACTAAGTCTCCCCTCATGCCGCGATTCAGGAAGACCAATCGACTTAATGTCGGGAATAAAGTCAACACAAAACTCAATGACCTCCTCTGTTCCATAGCCTTTGGAGATGCTTCCTTCTGGCCTAGCACGGTTATGAACATATTTCTTCAAGACTCCCATGAACCTCTCGAAGGGGAACATATTGTGTAGAAATACAGGACCGAGAACTGCAATCTCGTCGACTAGGTGAACCAGGAGATGCGTCATAATATTGAAAAATGATGGGGGGAACACCAACTCAAAACTAACAAGACATTGGGCCACATCCTTCTGTAACCTTGTCAGACTTTCTGGATCGATTACCTTCTGAGATATTGCATTGAGAAATGCACATAGCTTCACAATGGGTACTCGAACATTTTCCGATAGAAGCCCCCTCAATGCAATCGGAAGCAACTGCGTCATAATCACGTGGCAATCATGAGACTTCAGGTTTTGGAATTTTTTATCTGCCATATTTATTATTCCCTTTATATTTGACGAGAAGCCAGCCGGGACCTTGATACTGCTCAGGCACTCAAAAAATATTTCCTTCTCTGCTTTCGTAAGAGCGTAGCTGCTTATGTAATGACGCCCTTTATCCGTATGCTTGTTGTTTGGGTCTTTCATACGCTGCTGGTCCTCCCTTGCTTCCGGTGTATCTTTTGTCTTCCCATACACGCCGAGAAAGCCTAGCAGGTTTACGCAAATATTCTTTGTCACGTGCATCACGTCGATTGAAGACCGAACCTCTAGGACTTTCCAATAGGGTAGCTCCCAAAATATAGATTTCTTCTTCACATGGGCGCGTGTCCGGTAGCAACGTCTTTCGGAACAGAATGACCGCCAGGACCCTTTCCAAAGATTACTTCTATGTCCTTGACCATACCAAATATAGCATCACCATCAGGGAGCTTAGGCTTCTTCCGGTGATCTGCCTCACCATTGAAATGCTTGCCTTTCTTTCTTACGGGGTGACTGCCTGGAAGAAATTGACGACACCCAAGGTACACGACCTTCTTACATTTTTCTAAATATGTACCTTTAGTCTTATCTAAACAGTGCGTGCATGCGTTGTATCCCTTGTTTGACTGTCCTGAAATGTTACTAAGAGCAGGCCAATCATTGATGGTTACGAACAGCAACGCTCGTAGGTCAAATTCCATCTGTTTGTGCTCATCCCACACACGTACACCTGGTATGGCCCACAACTGCAATAGTTCATCAACTAATGGCCTTAGCTACACATCAATGTCGTTGCCGGGTTGCTTCGGGCCTTGGATGAGAACTGGCATCATAATGAACTTCCGCTTCATGCACAACCAAGGAGGAAGGTTGTAGATACACAGAGTCACGGGCCAGGTGCTGTGACTGCAGCTCTGCTCCCCAAAAGGAGTCATACCGTCTGTACTTAGACCAAACCATAAGTTCCTTGCATCACCTGCAAAGTCCGGGTACTCTCTCTCGATTTTTCTCCATTGAGACCCATCGGCGGGGTGTCTCAACTTCCCGTCTTTCTTACGCTCTTCTTTGTGCCATCGCAACAACCTGGCATGCTCTTTGTTTCTGAACAGACGTTTCAACCGTGGTATTATAGGAGCATACCACATAACCTTAGCAGGAATCCTCTTCCTGACGGGCTCGTCATCGCCCTCAACATCACCAGGATCATCTTGTCTGATCTTGTATCGCAGTGCATTGCATACCGGACATGCATCCAAATTCTCATACTCCTCACCGCGGTAAAGGATGCAGTCATTGATGCATGCATGTATCTTCTGCACATCTAATCCTAGAGGGCAGATAGCCTTCTTTGCTTCGTACGTAGTCTCGGGCAGTTCGTTATCCTTTGGAAGCTTCGGCTTCATTATTTTCAGTAACTTTTCAAATCCCTTGTCAGATAAACCAGTCTCTGCCTTCCATTTCAGCAATTCCAGTGTGGTACCGAGCTTTGTGCTGCCATCTTCGCAATTTGGGTACAACAACTTTTTGTGATCCTCTAGCATGGCCTCCAACTTCAGCTTCTCCTTTTTTGTATCGCATTCTCGTTGTACATCGGAAATGACCCAACCAAGACCATCAGCATGCTCATCTGGCGTCCGTTGTTCTTCACGACCTTCTTCTTCATTGTCTTCCATCGCAGTATCACCGTATTCTACAGAGAACATACGATAGTTCTCATCATCATTTTCTTCTTCATCGTCTTCCATCATAACCCCTCTTTCTCCATGCTTGGTCCAACAATTATAGCTGGGCATGAAACCTCTCCGAAGCAGGTGGCCTTGAAGGGTTCTCGACGAAGAGTGCTCCTTAATGTTCCGACAGTCCACACATGGACAAGGCATAAAACCATCATATTTGTTTGCCTCAGCCACATGGATAAATTTATGCAGGCCTGTAATAAAATCAGAACTGCGTCGGTCGCCGTACATCCATCGCTGCCGTTCATCCATCTGCATATCATATAATTAAGTTTATCAAATACAATTAGAATAACATATTGAATACTGAAATGATCACCGTACATCGACACATGCAATTAAATATTTCTGTATCAATTATAGATGAGAAGGATAAAGTTGCTAACCTCGGTCGAGGATATCATTTTGTGTGAACTTAAGTGTGGCTCGGGCATTTCGTCGAACACATCTTGTGCATGGCAAAGGAAAAAAACTAGCACCCACTTCCCACCAATCCGAGCAAAAAAAATAACAGAGTAGAGAAGAAGGCGGGGGTTACGTATATATAGGCAGGGGAGGGGCATTCGTCCCGGTTCGTGGCACGAACCGGGACCAAAGCTCGGGCATTCGTCCCGGTTCGTGGCACGAACCGGGACCAAAGCCTCCGTGACAGCTTTGGTCCCGGTTCGTGCCACGAACCGGGACGAATGTCCCCAACCGAACCGGGACCAATGCTCCACGGGCCCCTGGCAGCTCGAACCGGGACCAATGCCAGGCATTGGTCCCGGTTTATCAGTCAACCGGGCCTAATGCCAATTCGGCAGCGTCCGAAAGGATATTTTTCTACTAGTGCCCTCATCTTCATCGACTATCATAAGGTCGTCTTCGTTGAACTTCGTTTTTATCACTTTACATATTATGTGCTATGCTTGGAGCATCTTTTTACTTTCAGTTTTGTTTGTTTGTTTGCTGGTCATATATTTGTTGGATCCTAGCTTTATTTGTGTGGGAGAGAGACACGCCCCGCTTTTTCATTTGAATACTCCTTTGCTTCGCTTATATCTTTTTGAGTATTCTTAGCTACTGTCTGTTTTCTAGTAAGCTCTCGCTTTTAGCTTTTATCTTGTTTAGAGCTGCTAGTTGTTAAGTTAAACTCTCTTGTTCTTCACTTATGTTTGTTGGAGAGTTGTTTTGGTTGCTTGGTTAATGTGTTAGATCGGAAAAATGCTATGCATGTGGCAGTGGTATGAAGTAGAAAAACCTGCATAGTCTTGTAGATCACTATGTGGATAATTTGATACCCTTCTATTGTTTTGAGGCACTAACATAGCTAATGGTTAAAATATGTTGGTTAATGGTGTTAGAGCTGATTAGTGGAGAGGTGTTATTAAAGCGTGGAGCCGTACTTTTCTGAACCAAACAACCTAAGTCAACAATGCTGATGTGTCATGAATTCTACTAAGTTGAAAATAAGTTCCTAGTGGGTAGTTACTGCAACGGTCGGGGAAGCCAACGGGGCACTTGTGTCATATGGATCATGAAGCTATTTTCTGGCGCCGTTGCCGGGGAGGTAAGGTAAAAGGTACTCACATCCTCTGGCTACTAAGCTATTTTATAGTATTGTTGCTGTTCTGTGAGTGCTCGAAGTTATTTACTTTAGATTCTGCAATTATATCTTTTTGTTTCTTGTTTTTAATTTCACTTGTTAGGCTTAATGGAAAACAACAAAAAAATTAGAGATCTTTATGAACTTTATATTGAATTAGGACATGATGCTTTTGAAGAGAAAATTAAAAAACCTATGGAAGTTTGTTTGCATAATAGTGGTAGTAATGTTATTAGTATGAATTCTTTGAACACCATTATTGCTAATGCTATGGAAAAGTCTAAGCTTGGGGAAGCTAGTTTTTATGAAAATGATCTTTTTAGTCCTCCAAGCTTTGAGGAGGAAATTTGCTTTGATGATACTATACCTCCCATATATGATGATTATAGTGATGAATGTGATCTTTTCAGTCCATCTACTATTGAGCATAAATTCCCTTGTGATTATGATATGCCTCCTATATATGATGATTACAATGATGGCTATGGTAGTTTTACTCTCACTATTACTAATGAGAAGGATTTTACTTATGTGGAGAGTAATAATGACACTTTTATGCATATGGATCATGATAAGAATTTTACATGTGATGGTTATATTGTAGATTTTATCAATGATGCTACTGAAAGTTTTTATGAAAAAGGGAGACATGGCTTCATATATCACAATTATATTGAATCTCCTCTCCTTTTGTTGAAATTTTTGAAGTTGCACTTATTTTGTCTTCCTATGCTAGTCAATTTATGCTTCATGGATTTATTTACTTACAAGATTCCAATGCATAGGAAGTGGGTTAGACTTAAATGAGTTTTATAGTTGCTTCTTGATGCTCCCTTATTGTGCTCCAACTCTCATTTTTATGTGAGCATCATCAAAATTACCATGCCTAGCTAAAAGGCTTTAAAGAAAAGCGCTTATGGGAGACAACCCATCATTTTATTTTCAGTATCTTTTCTTTTATTTGAGTCAAGAAGTTTGTTTACTTCTGTAGCAACTTCTTTGTATCTTTATTTTCTTGCAATGTTGTGCCATGCAAGTAAGGTCTCTAGTAGAAAGTTTTTGCTATATTTGGATTTCTGCACAGGAAACAGATTTCTGTCTGTCACCGTTAAATTCGTCATTTATTCCAGAAGCGACGAAATGCTTTGAGATTTTGTGTGCTGAATCTTCATATATGTATGAAACTTTTTCTAGTTCAGTGATTTTCGATTTGAGCAACTCTAGTGCCTCGAAAAAATTCGTCTTTACAGACTGTTCAGATTTTGACAGATTCTGCCTTTTATTGTGCATTGCTTCTTTTGCGATGTTTATTTGGATCTTTTTGATTAATTGAGCATCAGTGTCTGTAGCTAATGTTATAATGCATTAAGGTGTTCTTGTGTCACAGTAGAACTTGTGAATTTTTGGTTTATGCACTAACCCTCTAATGAGAATTACTTTGAGTTTGATGTGGTGGAAGTTTTCAAGTAAGCAAAAGGGACGATATGATGAGATCAAGAAGAGTGAAAAGCCTAAGCTTGGGGATGCCCCGGTGGGTCATCCCCAGCAAATTCAAGAAGACTCAAGCATCTAAGCTTGGGGATGCCCAAGGCATCCCCTTCTTCATCGACAAAACTATCAGGTCATCTCTAGTGATACTATATTTTTATTCCACTACATCTTATGTATTTTGCTTGGAGCGTCTGTTTTTATTTTGAGTGTGTGTTTTAGTTTGCTTAATAAGTTGGATCCTAGCATTCTTGTGTGGGAGAGAGACACGCTCCGCTTTTTCATATGAATACTCTTGTGCTTTGCTTATATTTGTTGAGTATTCTTAGCTACTGTTTGTTTTCTAGTAAGCTCTCGCTTTTAGCATGTTATCTTGTTTAGGGCTGCTAGTTCTTTGTGTTAAGCTCTCTTGTGTTTCACTCTTATTTGTTAGAGAGTTGTTTTAGTTGCTTGGTTGATGTGTTAGATTGGAAAATGCTATGCTTGTGATAGTGGTATGAAATAGAGAAAAGCTGCATAGTCTTGTAGACCATTGTGTAGATAACTTGCTCCTCTTCAATTGTTTTGAGGTATTAAAATAACTAATGGTTAAAATATGTTGGTTAATGTTGTTAAGAGCTGATTAGTGAAGATGTGTTAGTAGAGCGTGGAGCCGTACTTTTCTGAACTAAAAACAACTTAAGTCAATAGTGCTTTAGTGTCGTGATTTCCTCTTAGTTGAAAAGAAGTTTCTAATGGTATAGTTACTGCAACGGTCGGGGAAGCCAACGGGGCACTTGTGTCGCCGCCACGATCCCTCTCGGGGTGTCTCTAACCCTTTGTAAAACTTTGATACTGTTAGTTGTTTGCAATATACGACATGTTATGTGAGTTTTTGGTTTTTGGCACTTCCACCTCCATATTTTGCTAGCCTCTTTACTTTGCATTGCCCTTTTTCACATTGAGATTAGTGCATACTTCGCAAGTACATCCAACCCCGTGGGAGATCTTCATCTTGTTCTCCTACACATAAGCCAACTATCTTCCTCAAAACAGCCACCATATCTACCTATCACAGCATTTCCATAGCTGTTCCGAGATACATTGCCATGCAACATCCATCATTACATTACATGACTTGATGTCGTTCTTCATTACCATATAGTTTGCTTGATCATTGAGTTAGTGTGCAGCGTGGCTTGTCACATGTTGTACATTTTTTCCACACTACGCTCAATCATGCATATCTTCTTTTATAAATCATGTATTAGTCTTATGAGTTATGAGTACCAAAAGTGTGATGATCATCTTGTAAAAATAGAGTGTTGCCCCTACCTGTGAGCATATTGAAAAGAGTCCAAAGTGGCCACATAAAAGAGTCCAAAAGAGACCAATGAGAGAAAATTTAAAAGAGCCACGGAGGCCACAATTAAAAAAAAATATATAAAAGAGAGAGGGGGCAGCACTACTATCCTTTATTCCACACTTGTGCTAGTTAGCACCTACACTTAATTATAGAGAGTTTTCATGTTTCATTTGTATAACTATGTGGGTAATTAACGTTATAGAACTTGGCTTGTATATTCCAAGGATGAGCCTCCTCAAGTGAGCTCTAGGTCTTCATGAGCAAGCAAGTTGGATGCACCCCCACTAGTTCCATTGGAGAGCTTCCATACACTTATAGCTCTATGTCCATCCGTTGCATGGCAATCACTACTCCTCATGCAGTGTCAACTACGGGACTTCCTTCTGTCTTGTGGTTACCCTCTCCACTGTTTGAGCCTTTCTTTTTGACCTTCCAAACCTCCATCATTGTTCTCTTTGCCATAACATCATGGTGCCAAAGCCACTTCTTACTTGCACTAGTTGAGTAGACTTCGAAACAGTTGATTTGTGAAGTAGATGGATTAGGACACCTGACTTGAGCTTGGCTATTTTCATGAATGACTAATTACATGCTTTGAAGAATGATTGATACTTTACATTGGAGACATAATTCGCAATTCTTCTTTCTAAACCTTATGTATGGTGATCAGTGGCATTTGTATCTGAATTCTAAGCATGTTTTCTGGCATAATACATTTACTTGTGAAGATTTATTGTTCAATTATGCCACTGAAATAGTAGTATATACTACATATTCATTTCATAAGCCACTTTACAGCCTTGCTTTAATATTTGCAGGATTGGTGCGCAAAGGCACGAACTTTCTACACAAGAGCTGTCCAAGGGTCTGCTAGCAACAACCACTTAACAGAGGAGGACCTGAACAGAAAAGAGCAGGGATCTTCTTGGGCAGAAAGAAGAGAAGTGTAGGGACCAAGCTGCAAAAGAACCAGATCAGATCAAGAAGAAAAGGAGCAGCCAGCTCCAATTGTGAGGCAGGCCTGGTACTTCTATTCCCCAATCCCCATCCTCTTCACCACCGGCCGCCGCCGCGGCCAGGCCAGGCGTGGCGGCGCGCCACCGCGACCAGCAGCTGCATCTCCATCACCATGAGCTGCACCGTCCCCTGCGTCTCGACCTCCTGCCCTTCACCAACGACTCAGCGACGACGACGACGTCCCCAAGAACTGCGATCTGCTGCTCTTCCTCAACCCCCATGTGCTGCTGCTCTTCCGTATCTGTCCCTGTCTCGTACCATGCTTCTCCTTCATCTGTATCTACCCTTGTCTTCGTACCCTGCTTCCCCTGCTTCCAGATCTTGTGCTAGACCTGTGGTTGTTGGGTAGTGATTTGTTCAGATTAAATATATGTGGGTAAATCTTGCTAATTCAGTTGTTACAGTAAGTTGAGTGACACAACTAATTGTTGATTCTGAGATTTAGCTGGTTTTGCTCAGGTGTAGTTTGATCTGTGGCGTGTATGGCTAGTCCCTGCACGTCGTTTTGTTGCAACATCTTTCCCTTGCCCCCAATTGCTTGTTAACTCGCTTGGATTTGGCCTGACAACCCAGAAAAGAGTGATCTTCGTGTTTTGAATTTTCTCCTTCCCAAATCTGCTAAAATCCTTTCTCTGCCTGAAGCCTCTCGAGGTAAAAATCCTCTCGAGGGAAAAAAACCCTCTCGAGGGAAAAAAGCCTCTTGAGTGAAAAAAAACCCTCTCGAGGGAAAAAGCCTCTCGAGGGAAAAAGCCTCTCGAGGAAAAAAACCCTCTCGAGGGAAAAAGCCTCTCGAGGTAAAAATCCTCTCGAGGGAAAAAGCCTCTCGAGGGAAAAAACCCTCTCGAGGGAAAAAGCCTCTCGAGGTAAAAATCCTCTCGAGGAAAAAAAACCCTCTCGAGGGAAAAGCCCTCTCGAGGAGTCGTCAGTTGAAACCTGCTGCTTTGCAACCTGCTCCTTTGAAGTTGACCTAGC
This sequence comes from Puccinellia tenuiflora, assembly GCA_012064385.1. Classification (NCBI taxonomy): domain Eukaryota; kingdom Viridiplantae; phylum Streptophyta; class Magnoliopsida; order Poales; family Poaceae; genus Puccinellia; species Puccinellia tenuiflora. Next base: position 402,973 of record QRDG01000351.1, read on the forward strand.
TTTAGCCGAAGCTTGAATGTTGATCACCTAGTCCCTGTGGAGAACACGACAACTCGCAGTTGGGCGAAATACCTACTGCTATATTTGCACTACGATCATATGGTTCCATGTCTCCAATGCACTTATTCATGAAAAGTTTCTAGCATTTGTTAGCTAGCGTTTGTTAATCATTGTTTGCTTAATGTCAACTATAGACAATTTTTTGGATCACCTCATTCACTTCATGTGCTTTGCATTACTATCTTGATCAAGATTGTGTTGGTTGCATGTCTCATCAAAAATTATTTGTTATCACTTACCTACTCGAGGACGAGTAGGAGTTAAGCTTGGGGATGCTGATACGTCTCAAACATATCTATAATTTTTGAGTGATCCATGCTAGTTTTGTGATATTGTCACATGTTTTTACTGTCATTTATATCATTTTTATGCATTTTGTCGGACTAACCTATGGACAAGATGCCCAGTGCCAGTTCCCTGTTTTTGCTGTCTTTTTGTTTCAGAAATTTACTTCTGGAAATATTCTCGGAACGCACTGGAAATTTTTGAGGATTTTTTTTTGCCACGACGAAGTACCAGTCCGAAGGAGAGCCGGAGGGGAGGCCCACAGGGTAGAGGCGGCCCCCTACCGCGGCCTAGGGGTGACCCGCGGGTGGGGCCTGCCCCTGCCCCTGGGACCTCACCTCGCGTCCCTCCGACGCCTATAAAATCCCTAAAAACCTAAAACCGTGGAGGCGGCCATTATTTTCTAGAAACTCGACCCCGACGCGCCGTCACCGAAAACCATAGTTCGGGGTCCAATCTGAAGCTGATCCCGGCACTTTGCCAGAGGGGAGATCGATCCCGGAGGGCTCTTCATCGCCATGCCTTCCTCTGGGATGATTTGTGAGTAGTCTCACCTTGGACTATGGGTCCATGGCAGTAGGTAGTTGGTAGTCTCTCTCTCTTGTGCTTCATGTCTTATGATCTTGTGAGCTGCCTAACATGATCAAGATCGATTATTGTAATGTTATGTGATGTGTTTGCTGGGATCCGGTGGATTATGAAGTTATATTCAGATTGTGCATGATTCTTATATGAGTAATTTATGTTCTTGCATGCTCCCTGATGTGTGTAGTTACTTTGGCCAAGTGATTGTGTGTATCTCCAAGAGAGGGTATTTATGCTAGATAGTGGGTTCATGCCCCCTTTTGTTCCTGGGCATGAGTGACAGAAACGTCTAAGGACGAGGGTGTGCTGTTGCTACTAAGGGTAAAACAGTGGTGTTAATGTCTATTTTTATATTAGTATTGCTTACTTCATGCACTTTACTTAATGCAATTGTCTGTTGCTTGCAACTTAATACCGTTGGGTGACAGGCTGGATAGCGATCCCACGGTGGACTTTTTAGACAAAGACGCAGTTGGACTCAACGGTCTTTGTTCCTTGTCGTGATGCCTCCATAAATATTATCATGTCCTTTTTGTCATAGCTAAATTGGGTTTGTGTCATGATCTTGTCAATTGCCTAGCTGTAATTCGTTCACCCATCACATGCATATTTTTATTTACTTGAGAGACTCCACTAGTGAACCCATGGCCCCCGGTCCACCTTTTTTACATTGATTACAACCTCATTTATTTGTTTTTAATCATCATTACTCCTCTGGTCACTTTTCATATTTTATCTATTTCATCATACAATTAACCGCTTTGTTTTCTGCGAGACCAGAAAGATTGACAACCTTTCCGCCGTTGGGGGCAAAGTATTTTGGTTGAGTGTTAAGCGCCAGAGATCTTCAACATTCACCTCGTTGTTGATTTCAAAGTCCTACTGGTTCGATAAACCTTGGTTCGTTAACCGAGGGAAAACTGCAACTAGCTACAATTCCGCCTTCGCTTGGGGCACTACCCAACTTATCAATATCCACCATCACATGTCTCATCAAAAATTATTTTGTTATCACTTACCTACTCGAGGACGAGTAGGAGTTAAGCTTGGGGATGCTGGTACGTGTCAAACGTATCAATAATTTTTTATTGATCCATGCTAGTTTTGTGATATTGTCACATGTTTCTATTATCATATTACATCATTTTATGCATTTTGTCGGACTAACCTATTGACAAGATGCCTAGTGCCAGTTTCCTATTTTTGTTGTTTTTGTATTTCAGAAAATTTACTTCTGGAAATATTATCGGAATTGGACGAAAATTTATGGGGAATTTTAATTCGACGGAAGGCACCAAGAGACCAAAGGGCGACCTGGGGGGCCACCCACAGGCTAGGGGCGGGCCCCTGCCGCAGCCCTAGGGCAGCCCGTGGGTGGGACCCGCCCCTGCCCTGTGGGCACCCCCTCGGCCCCCTTCGTCGCCTATAAAATCACATTAACCCTAAAAACGTCGAGGCGGCCATTATTTTCTAGAGAAGTCACCCCGACGTGCTGTGATCGTGAACCCTAGTTCGGGGGTGATTCTGAAGCTGATACCGGCACCCTACCGGAGGGGAGATCGATCCTGGAGGGCTCTTCATCGCCATGCCTTCCTTCGAGATGATTTTTTAGTAGTCCCACCTTGGACCACGGGTCCATGGCAGTAGCTAGATGGTAGTCTCTCTCTCTTGTGCTTCATGTCTTATGATCTTGTGAGCTGCCTAACATGATCAAGATCGACTATTGTAATGCTATGTGATGCGTTTGCTGGGATCCGATGGATTATGAAGTTATGATCAGATTGTGCATGATTCTTATATGTTGATTTATGTTCTTGCATGCTCTTCGATGTGCGTAGTTACTTTGGCAAGTGATTGTGTGTATCTCCAAGAGGGAGTATTTATGCTAGATAGTAGGTTCATGCCCCCTTTTGTTCCTGGGCATGAGTGACAAAAACGGCTAAGGGCAAGGGTGTGATGTTGCTAGTAAGGGTAAAACAGCGGTGTTAATGTCTCTTTTGATATTAGTATGGCTTACTTCATGCGCTTTACTTAATGCAATTATCTGTTGCTTGCAACTTAATACCGTTGGGTGACAGGGTGGATAGCGATCCCACGGTGGACTCTTTAGACAAAGATGCAGTTGGACTCAACGGTCTTTGTTCATTGTCGTGATGCCTACATAAATATTATCATGTTCTCTTTGTCATAGCTAGATTAAGTTTGTGTTATAATCTTGTCAATTGCCCAGTTGTAATTTCTTTACCCATCATATGAGTGTTTTATTTACTTGAGAGACTCCACTAGTGAACCCATGGACCCCGGTCTATCTTTTTACATTTGATTGCAACCTTTATTCATCACTTTTCATCATCAGTACTCCACTGGTCCATTGTAACATCCCAAATTTTCAAAAATTTAAAAACTTGCATTCATGCATCATCAACTTGCTGCATTGCATTTTAAATCTCTTGATTTGAGTTTTAAACTCAAATTTTGGAGTTAAAACTTTTATTTTGGCATAATAGGGGTATTTAACCCTTGTCATAAAATCAAATATTTTATTTTATTGGCAAATTATGTGCCAAAGTGTTCTATTTTTTACAAGCTTTTCAAAAAGTATTTTATCAAAAATTTATGAAAAGTTTTGGGTTGGTTTTGTTTTTGTTTTGGAAAACAGAAAATAGAAAAAAAGTTTTGTTGAAAAAAAGGGGGGAAAGGCCAGCCGAGCCAGTCCAACCGGGCCAGCCCAGCAAGCCGCGGCCCAGCAGCAGCCAGCCCGCGCCCACTCCCCTTCTCTCTGTCTCTGTCGCACGGGACCCGCATGTCCGCGCTGTCCCCACACACGGGAGCTCGCCCGCCGGTGCCCCATCGACTCCTCCCCTTCAATCTGCACCACAGCGAGCAGTAATGGCCGCGCCACCACTCCCCTCTTATACCCCTCCTCTTCCTCTCTCTTTTGCCCTAGACCACACCACACGAGCACCCCCAGGCTTCTCGGATTCATCTCCGCTGTGCCGCCCTCGCCGACGGTGAGAACCATTGATTCCGGTGAGCTCCGTGCTCCTCTCCACCTCTTCTCCCTTCCATTCTTTTCTTTCTTCATTGCGCACCTCTTTGACATGATTTCCCTATTTTTGTGCGTGCCAGAACGAGCCATCCATCCACGCCTGACGCCGTCCGCCGCCCGCTTCAACTCTGGCGAGCGATTCGAGCCACACCGGAATGCCACGACTTCGCCGCCTTCACCTCCGAGCCCGCCTACATCACCTTCACGCCGTGGTAGGACTCCAGCATCCAGGAGCCCTTTAGTTTAGCGAGAACGCGCATGCCGCGCCGTCCCTGCCGCCTCGGCTAGGGTTCCGGCCGGCCGCGCCGCCCCTTTTAGGTCGATCCAATCTGGATCGTTAGATCTTGATCTTTTCTTTATTCTTTTCTGTTTTTCTGTTTTTAGACAGAAATTCATCCAATCTTTGAAATTCCATATCTTTTGAACCACTTATCCAAATTCAATGATTTTTATGTCTTCGGATTGAGAAAAATGAGAAGAATACAGTGGTGCAATAAAATTTAACTTTTGATACGTGCACACTCTTGGTAATTGCAGAAAACTTAAAACCTTGTTTTGGCCATAACTTGAGTTTTACAAATCCAATTTGAGTGATTCAAATTGCAGAGGATTTGTCTGGTTGTCCTCTGTCTAGTAGCAGTGTTTTCCAAAATTTATAAATTTATTACAGAAAACTATAAATCCTTGTATTTGCCCCTTTGGGTGTTTTAAAAATGCTTTTAACAAGTAAAAATGTTTAAAACTTGTCTTGTGGCATCATGCATATAGCAATAACCAGAGAACAATAAAATAATATAATTGTGTTGTGTGTCCTTTGCATACACTCATGCATAGCATATATTTTTGTATTGCTATAAGTGTATGGTTTGCTTATTTGTGGTTTGTGCTAATTGATTAGATTATTCGGAGAGTCCAGGGTTTTCTTGTAGTTGCTGCTCCTGCTCAGCTGGTTGCCAAGGCAAGTGATACTCCAGCATGAAAGTCCTACTATTTTACTATTTGCACTCTAGTTATTTCAGTAGTATGCATGATAGGTGTTTTATTACTATTATGCTATGCAGACCTGTTTAGTATACCACCCTATATTCCTGTTGGCCTAGGTACCCATTAACTTGGTAGATGTTAGTACTGCAATGCTGAAAATGTTTTATTGTAGTATGTAAGGTTAAAATTCTACTAAGTTAATGAACCGCCTGGGTGGATATGGTTGGCTGTTTGGTGGTGTCTAGTTGAGTGGCTACTCGGGGCCATTTCAATGGCGGTTTTCACCCGAGATACTCACTTGTGGTTGGCCACCTGATACGTCTCCAACGTATCTATAATTTCTTATGATCCATGCTTGTTTTCATACCATTTGCTACATGTTTTGTTTACATCTTATAGCATTTTTATGCATTTTCTGGAACTAACCTATTAACAAGATGCCACAGTGCCAGTTCCTGTTTTCTGCTGTTTTCCCGTTTCAGAAAAGTACTTAAGGAAATATTCTCGGAATTGGACGGGACAAAAAGCAGCAGTCTTATAATTCAATGGACTACACGAAGCCCGAAGGAGAGGACCTGGAGGGCTGTGGGCCGGCCACACCATAGGGTGGCGCGGGACCCATGCCTGCCGCGCCACCAGGTGGTGTGGGGCCCACGGGAGCCCTCCGACGCCGTCCTTTCGCCTATATATTGCCCCCGACGCATAAAACCTAGACGGACCCCGTCATATTCCAAAAAAACATCTGCAGCGCCACCGCCATCGCCGACAAGTTTCGGGGGACAGAAGTCTCTGTTCCGGCACCCTGTCGGGACGGAGAAGTGCCCTCGGAGCCATCTCCATCGACTCCACCACCATCTTCATCGCCGTTGCTGACTCCCATGATGAGGAGGGAGTAGTTCTCCCTCGGGGCTGAGGGCCGTACCGGTAGCCATGTGGTCTATATCTCTCTCTCCCATGATGTGATCTATATGTGATCATGAGCTTTGCAATCTAGATGTTGTTATGTTACTCAAGTGGGCTTTATTTATGTGATCTCCGGAGACTCCTTGTCCCACGTGTGTAAAGGTGACAGTGTGTGCACCGTGTGGGTCTTTAGGCTATATTTCACAAGATACTTGTTCACTGATTTATTATTTGAGTTGGATGTCTCTATGAAATTGTGGTGTGTTAGTACCTCCTATGAATGCTCATGGTCCAGTGTGGGGTATTCATTAGTACTTGGGAATATATGTTTGAGGCGTGCTTTTGCATTCCTACACAATGAATTAGTGTTCGTTATCCAGCCGGAGAATACTTCGGAGTAGTATATTGAAGTGCTTATATTTATATTCAATTATGATTGCATTGTTGAGAGTGACCACTGGTGAAAGTATGATCCCTAGGCCTTGTTTCTAAGCATTGAAACACCGTTTACAACAAGTTCTGCTACATGTTTGCTTGCTGCCATTTTTATTTCAGATTGCAATTACTAATTATAATCATCCATATTACTTGTATTTCACTATCTCTTCGCCGAACTAGTGCACCTATACATCTGACAAGTGTATTGGGTGTGTTGGGGACACAAGAGACTTTTTGTATTGTGATTGCAGGGTTGCTTGAGAGGGATACCTTTGACCTCTACCTCCCTGAGTTCGATAAACCTTGGGTGATTCACTTAAGGGAAACTTGTTGCTGCTCTACAAACCTCTGCTCTTGGAGGCCCAACACTGTCTACAAGAATAGAAGCGTGTGTAGACATCACCACCCAGGTTCCGAGATTAATGTCACTCTGAGTTTATTTACCCGATAGTGCGACCACTAGTCATATGGGCTCTGTCTTGGCGGAGTAAGTTGTGTGGACCTGGGTCAGCGAGATCTGAAGATGTAGGGGAATAGGACGGCAGTGATCTCGCTAGTAGTACCATGGGAAAGCACTTCTCAAAAGTCTCTCCTTGATCTTCTCCTTTCCTTTTCACTAAATGAGGGTTGAGGATAGAATGGGTTGATCGAGTCTAGTGGGTAAAGTGCACAACCTCTGCAGAGTGTAAAACTAAGATCTTAGCCATGTCCCCGGTTATGGACATTTACGAGTAAATGACAAGGTTGTCGACAGAAGATCTCTTCATTCCAATTTCTTAAATAAAACTTGATGGGTGAACAAGGGTAAAAGAGACACTGATTTTCATGCCAATTTTGTCTCATAATTAGATGGAAAAGAAAATGATTTAAAAGATAGGATAAATTTTGCTTTACGCAAGAGCCTTGAACTCCACCAGCCAAGTAAGCATATAGGTACTAGAGTTTGCCATTATGAGTCCACAAGTGTCACTTGCCAGATCCATTCCAATGGTTCTGACCAAAATTCCTTTCGCTGCAACGCTTTCACTATTGCAGGGTGTTCGGATGACGAGTAAGGAGACGTTAGGGGTTTCCGAGTCTACAACCGACATGTTCGCCTGTGGCAGCATGAAGATGATGGAGACTCCATGATTAATGTTTATATCTGCTGTTTACTCTAAATAAAGCTAGCTTCGAGCTATGCACTTTGTAATCAAAACTACTTTGAATTCTGAATCATGCGTGTAATACAATGATGCACTGTTATGGTATTTCATCCTGTACTGTGTGTGCTAGTGAGTCGATCCAGGGACTAGCACTATGCACAGGTATCTTGTCTATTTTAAAAGGCAAGGTCACTACAGATGGTATCGAAGCACTGTGTTGCCTGTAGGTTCGAAACCCTAAGTTTGGATAGAAATAGGTTGACCATAGGAATCCAAAAACCTATTTTCTGCATTTTAAAATTTTACTGAGTTATTTCAATTTATTATTTTGACTAACCGTCGTAACACTTGTCCTAATTCCTTTTGTCTAAACTTTTGTAGATGGCCGTTTTCACCCACATGAGGACCCCAAGTGACAGTGCCCATAGCTTGTTTGGTAGGCAGCTGATGGGTGTCTGCAGAGTGCTGAGCATAGTTCCCCCAATCTTCATGGGCAGGGAGTTACCTTCTAACGTCCCCAATGTCCACCGCTGGGAGATTGAGACAGAGATTTTGCCCCGGCCTGTTGGTACACCCACTGCTCCAATTGTTTTCAAGAAGAAGTACACCTCCTGGGGAATTGGACTTTTGATGGCAAAGCAGGAGGCTTTGTCTCGTATCTGCGAGCAGTACTTTGAGCTATTGCCCACAGAGTCTATCTATCGTGGCTTCGGCAAGCGTGACGCTCAGGGAATGCCATACTGGACCGAGGTGGGTCGCAATGACCTGGATATGGTGGATCTACACTTGGAGGATATGGAGACGTTGGTCTACACGATGGAGTTTGAGCTACGTTCGGAGATGATGGTTCTCGATCAGGCCAAGGAGCTAGTCGAGAAACAGAGGGAGCAGATTGCAATTGTCGAGGAGTTAGCAGCAAGCCAGGAAGCTCAGAATAAGAAACTCATGGAGGATAACCAGAAGCTGGAGGCGGAGAATCTCAAGTTGGGGAACAAAGTTGAACGTCATTAGGTGATGCATGTAAAATGCATACATGAACTTTGCATTATAATACTCATATTTCAATCATATTTGCATCATATAAGGGTTATATCATTGTTTTATAATGATTTTGGGAAGATTTCACGGTTTTCCAATTTTTCTGGAATTAACCTTGCACTGGCAGAAAACCCTATTTTCTATATTTTGATGTTTCAGGGACCCAAACGACGACCAATTGACCTGAAAATTTACGAGGATCATTTTTTTGGAAGGAAGAAAGCATAGGAGCGAAGTAAGCGAACAAACGGAGACCCGAGGACCAAAAGAGGTGGGCCCATGCAGCCAGATTCCTTGGCCGCGTGGGACCCCCCATCTTGGGCCTCGTGGCTCCGATGCCGTCCGTTCTCGTCTCCATACCTACTATAAAAATAGTCCCCCGAGGAGTTTCGGGAGGAGGCGGCGGAGAAACACAAAACCAAGAAACAGAGAGTCAGAAGGCTGCCGCCGAAGAAGATCGGAGGGGGGAAACACCGCCGGAATCACCTCCGGAGGGCTCCACCCCCTCCGGCGTGTTCATCATCAACATCTACAGCAAGATCATCTCCATCTCTCCACTGTAAACTCTTGGCAAACATGATGTATGATGCAATATACTATTCCCTTGATCTATTGTGTCTCCCCATCTATGTTTGAGAAGTGATTGGTTCATGGCAATAGTGAAATAGTTCGTTGTTTGGTTGCATACAAGTTTTGTTATCTTTTATGATTGTCTTTATGTACAATATATGAGTGCACGCATATGTTGGGGAATGCATGTAAGTTGATCACCGGTAATGTAATGGAGTGAGGGAGACTTGGGAGGACATGTAAACCTGAGACCGAGTCATGAAGTTACTTTATTGGGGGATATACATAGGGGACCTTAGAACTTAAGGCTATGGTGGGACTTTTATGTCTTAATAAATCTTGTGCAGTCATTTACTTGGCCATAAGATCCATCATAAGGGGTTTTTAGTTCATTCACTTGGCTACACCTATTTATGGCTCCTTCCTGGAAGAAACAATTAATACTGAAACATGTGCTTCACTAATTGTGACAACCACATGAATGAAATAACAATTGCTAAAACATTTGCTCCCTTGAGATATTTGCTACTTGCTACTTTGAGAAACTTGCTTGAGAAAACTGCTGAGAGAAACTTGCTCTAAGAAACTTGCGTTCGAAGCTTGATTGAGAAACTTGTTACTAGATAAACCCATTCCACATCACTTGCTTTCATTAGTTAGTTCTTTTCATATTTCAACTTATTGCCTTGCACAAACGGCCATATAAGAGGGTTATAGGGTTTTAGAGAATAGATAGTTTACCTTCAGCTCCTTGTGGGTTCGACACTAAAATACTTATCGAATTGTGCTACAGTGATTCCTTGGTCTTGGGGATTATCAAGTACTTTTCTAGCGCCGTTGCCGGGGAGCGTTGTGCTAAGATTTTATTCTTGTTTGCATTGCATACTAACATATAAATCTAAAACACAAAAAAAAATTATAAAATGGAAAACAACCAAACAATTATAGATCTGTATAATATCTATCTTGAGTTAGGACATGAAATGTTTGAGGAGAAAATTAGATTTTATTTGCATAACAATCATGTTTGTGGTAGTACTAATTCTTTGAACACCTTTATTTCTAATGCTAAGGAAAACCTTAAGCTTGGGAAAGTTTGTTTTGATGAATATGATACTTTTTGTCCCCCAAGTTTGGAAGAGAAAATTTATTTTGATGATGCTATGTCTCCCATTTATGATGATTACAATGATGTATATGATATTTTCAGTCCACCTACTATTGAGGATGAAAGGGATTTAATCGAGTTTGATGATCCATTATGCTCATTAGATGATAAGTCTTTATGTGGTGATTCTATTCAAAACTATGTGGTTATGTTTAACTTTAATGCTTGCAACTATTATGAGAGAGGAAGAGATAAGAATCCCCTTTATGTTTCTATGTTATTTAAAATGCAAGCTATTGATTATTACATGCATTGGTTACCTCAAATTTGTTGTCATTTATTCATATATAAAATTCCAATGCATAGGAAGAGAGTTAGACTTAAAAGTAAATTGTTTAATATTCTGTTGTGTGTTCCCTATGCTTTAATTTCCTATTCGGTTTGAGCACACCTTTATATCTTTACAACATTTAAAATATCTTTACCTATTGTCTGGTGACAATTAGTTTAAGATTTTCATTTTATATAAAATTTGGGAAAGTAAATGAGAAGGATGAGTAATGGAGAAGTTGGGGTCGACCTTGAACATGTGTTGTTCATGCCAATGGAACCGTTGCAAAGTCTCTATCATTAAAAAAATTGCCAAAGCTAAAACCAAATAAAAATATTGTTTATGTTGTATATATTTGCTTCTCTTTTTGCCTTTTTGCTAAATCAAAAACAACAAAAATATTTTCCTTCTTCTTTGATTGTTTCTCTTGATTCTTGCTTGGTTCTTTGTGTTTCTTTTTTATTTTTATCTTCAACTTAAGTTTTGGATTTTTTAGTCAAGGTGCTTGTTTACTACTGTAACATCACATTTGTATCTTATTTTTCATCTTAATGGCAAGAATAACCTCTTTTTAGAGGTAGGATTAAACAATAGCGATTTGCTGTCCAGAAAACAGATTCCTGAGCTTCACTGCGAAACATGTATAAAATCACAGAAGAGGAATTTTGACTTGATATTTTACGACAGCAATATTCAGTCATTAATACACGTTTCATTAGCTCAAAGTTTTCTGATTTGAGCAACGTAAGTGCCTCTGAAAATTCACTCTTTACGAGCTGTCCAGTTTTTGACAGATTCTGTCTTTATTTTGCATTACTCTCATTACTTGTGTTTTGTGTGGTTCTATTGATCAAAGAGTAATACACAACCATAGTAATATTAGCTAATGTGTAGAATCAACTCATGATATGTCTTTTATGTACCTATGAGGATTTCATTTATGGAGACACTAACCCCTCTAATCAAGTTTTATGATGAGTTTTGTGTGAAGAGAACTTTCAAGTGGAAGAGTTGAGGGTGATGAATAAAGATCACGAGGGACAAACACTCAAGCTTGGGGATGTTATCCCTAGGCTCACCTTCCATATATCAAATAAGTACAAGAATTCAAGCTTGTGGATGCCAAGCCACCTCACTCCAACCATCTTGATACCAAGTAAGAACCTAGCTACATGGCTATAAAGAAAGCGCTTTACGGGAGGTAACCCAGTTATTTTTATTTTTTTGATTTTATTTGTGTCCTCTTACTGTAACAAGAGACTTAGTTTTTAGTTTTGTTTCTGGAATTTTTAATAAAGTGCCAAGTTTTACCCATTTTGGATTGAAAAAGTTGCTTATTGTATTCGGAGATTTTATTTCAGCACAAATCTGTGCACGGTATGATTTTTCATTCCTATTATTTAACTCTGAACGAGTTGATATTTTAACTGTAACTGAAACTTTTAATCATCTGTAAGCATGAATTTTCTAAGAATTTTTTCGACATATTTATGTGGGGTAAAAAAATGCGTTTTGTTGCTGCTGTTTTTCTGGACAGATTCTGTCCTATTTTGTTTGATGCGTTCTTTGAACTTTTAAGTTTAATCTGCTTGATTAACTTGAGTTTATGAGGAAGCATACAACATTATACACTTGCTGGAAACTTAATATGAATTTATGTTCATGAATTTATTCCAGCAAGCATTCTATCTTTTGTACCTACTAATGTCACCCCACAGAAAAGAGATGGGAGAAAATTTTGTGTTGAAGTTTTTCACAGGGATTAGAGGAGATGCACCAAGAGCTATCTAAGGATGGTGAAGACCATAAGCTTGAGAATGTCAAGGAACCCCACTGCACCAAACACTCTCGGTTTGCACACGTCTATTTTCTGTTTTTCTATCAACGCATTACTATCGCATAAACTTGGAGCGTCCTTTTATTGTTCTTTTTATTTTTGTTTTGCTTTTTCGTCAGACCAGCACTATCATTTATTTTATGGGAGAGGTACTAGAATTTTGGGTTGAATTAAGTTGGATGCTATTAAAAATATTGGGATATGGATGTTTGAGTTGATTCAAAAAGATACATATAGTTGCATGATTCATGTGCTTTTAATGAGTATTAATTTGCAAGTGTTTTATCAAGAGCTATCTCTTATTCATGTTTTGATGTTGAATGTTGCTTTACTTTGTTTAACATGGATTGGTTAGTTCTATGGAAACTTATGCATGTATTTAGACGGTCAACTTCCTCTCTCTTGCTAGCCCAAAATTCCAACAAGTAAAAACTTGTTTTCCAACACCTTCAACCAAAGTTTTTCCAGTGAGTCCACCATATCTAACTATTGGCTTTATGCTATTCCGAGTATGTTTATCATGTTATTTTGTATTACCTATACTTCTGAATTAAAATGTTTATGTTATTGATTGTTATGGGAAAAGTTGGTTAAAGAGCTCTCACGAACTTGATGCACACCTTACTTTTATTGCACTTAATAAACATGAACCATTGTGATTAAAATTATGAAGCTGTGAGCTTGACAACAGTCTTGGTTGGGGGTTAGCCCATATGTGCTGTCATATGGCAAGCTTTCAACATGTTCTTAATTATATTTAGTTGATATCATGAACTTTTGTTTATGGATGCCTATCATAGTGCCAAATAAATGTGGAAACTAAGTAAGTTTAAGTAGTTTCTACAAATGGCTAGAGAGACACCTGGGCCGCTAATCTAAGCCATGCATCATTCATGGTGGAAATTTACTTACATGCTATTGTGAACCTTCAGTGATGCACCTCATAATAAAAAAGCTATATCAATAGTAAATAAAAAGGGTGTTGAGATTGTTCATTATGTTTGTTTGTCTTGTCATTTTGACATGGGCTTGTTCCATGTCCTAGGACAAGAGGTACCCCAGTTGACCCTCTTGATGACGCTATTTTTACAATGACTTTAACTTAAACTTGCTTGGTAGAACAAATTGAGTAACACCATGGTGTAGGTACTCGTATTCACGGGGCATGAAGCTTTCAACCCATACTTTGTCAAGCACACTACTCATATTTGCTTTCACTTTAAACTTTAACCATTCAAGATGTTATGATGGGGGTAATGAGAGCTTGACACCAATGAATACCACATTGCAAACATTAACTTAAGTAGAAGCATTTGGAAGTTAGATGAAACTTATTCATGTTTTACCTCTACTCATTTATATATCTTTCCAAAGTGTCCACCTTTTATATTCAGATTTACAAGAGTACTCTATGACCATCATAGGATGTTTTTACTTTTCATTACGCATACATTTGGTCCATAGTACTTTCTTCTATGTTGCACTTTGTGAATTATCATTGAACATCCTTACATTGAATATTTGATATTACTTCACAATCTATCTTGCATATTGCTACTCCTTTGGAGAATGAATCATTTGACTTTATGTAGCAATAGTAATCATCCTTGATATTCATTCATAGTCTTAAAATGCAAAGTCCATGTTAGTGTTATCACCTTCATACTCGAGGACGAGTATAGGTTAAGCTTGGGGATGTTGATGCATGTAAAATGCATATATGAACTTTGCATTATAATACTCATATTTCAATCATATTTGCATCATATAAGGGTTATATCATTGTTTTATAATGATTTTGGGAAGATTTCACAGTTTTCCTATTTTTCTGGAATTAACCCTGCACTGGCAGAAAACCCTATTTTCTATATTTTGATGTTTCAGGGACCCAAACGACGACCAATTGACCTGAAAATTTACGAGGATCATTTTTTTCGAAGAAAGAAAGCGTAGGAGCGAAGGAAGCGAACAAATGGAGACCCGTGGGCCAAAAGAGGTGGGCCCACGCGGCCACATTCCTTAGCCGCGTGGGACCCCCCATCTTGGGCCGCGTGGCTCCGATGTCATCCGTTTTCGTCTCCGTGGCTTCGTCTTGACCTAAAACCGACTATAAAAATAGTCCCCCGAGGAGTTTCAGGAGGAGGCGGCGGAGAAACACAAAACCACGAAACAGAGAGTCAGAAGGCTACCGCCGGAGAAGATCGGAGGGGGGAAACGCCACCGGAATCACCTCCGGAGGGCTCCACCCCCCTCCGGTGTGTTCATCATCAACATCTACAGCAAGATCATCTCCATCTCTCCACTGTAAACTCTTGGCAAACATGATGTATGATGCAATATACTATTCCCTTGATCTATTGTGTCTCCCCATCTATGTTTGAGAAGTGATTGTTTCATGGCAATAGTGAAATAGTTCGTTGTTTGGTTGCATACAAGTTTTGTTATCTTTTATGATTGTCTTTATGTACAATATATGAGTGCACGCGTATGTTGGGGAATGCATGTAAGGTGATCACCGGTAATGTAATGGAGTGAGGGAGACTTGAGAGGACATGTAAACCTGAGACCAAGTCATGAAGTTACTTTATTGGGGGATATACATAGGGGACCTTAGAACTTAAGGTTATGGTGGGACTTTTATGTCTTAATAAATCTTGTGCAGTTATTTACTTGGCCATAAGAACCATCATAAGAGGTTTTAGTTCATTCACTTGGCTACACCTATTTATGGCTCCTTCCTAGAAGAAACAATTAAGACTGAAACATGTGCTTCACTAATTGTGACAACCACACGAATGAAATAACAATTGCTAGAACATTTGCTCCCTTGAGATATTTGCTACTTGCTACTTTGAGAAACTTGCTTGAGAAAACTGCTGAGAGAAACTTGCTTTAAGAAACTTGCGTTCGAAGCTTGATTGAGAAACTTGTTACTAGATAAACCCATTCCACATCACTTGCTTTCATTAGTTAGTTCTTTTCATATTTCAACTTATTGCCTTGCACAAACGGCCATATAAGAGGGTTATAGGGATTTAGAGAATATATAGTTTACCTTCATCTCCTTGTGGGTTCGACACTCAAATACTTATCGAATTGTGCTACAATGATTCCTTACTCTTGGGGATTATCAGCAGGCGATGATAGCAGACCTATAGGAGCAGTGTGCCCGTCTCGCCAAGGAGTCAGCTGGTGAGCAGTCGGAGGAAGACCCCGAGGAGAGGGTCATGTACACCACTAGCGGTGAGGAGGTCTCGGTTGAGGAGTGGAAGGCTAGGAAGACGAGTTCTAGACAGAAGCGCCGCAAGACTGAAGCCGCCGTGGAGTTTCTTGCCAAGATCCAGGACGAGTAGTCGCCCACCTCTCCTTAATAAGTCATTAGTCGACAATAATCCTTAGTATTGACCTACCAACTTGTGGTATGGCAGTACCTTCGTTCTTGTTTCCCAGAACCTTGTTACGTTGCTATCTAAACGTTTAGTACGGTTTTCTCAAATTTATTCTTTGAGCTTTTCGAGTATGTTTGTTTGTTGTTAATTGCTTGTATGGGTAGAAATATTTCTTTAGATCTTTCTATCTGTACTCATCTATTCTTAAAACAAACCAGATGTCTCAACCACGTACCAATCGCGATGAAAGTGATTGCCGCCTCAAGATGCATTATGCAATCCAGTTGTTGGTAGCAGCTCAGGCTCAGATGACTCAAGTGATGAAAGAAAGTCAGGCCAACAACCCCAATAAGCTGGAGTTGCCCACAGAAATGCTATAGATGTTAGATAATCAGACTCAATTAATGTAGTTGATGACTCAATATATGGCAAGAAATAGTGACAACCTATCGCAGATGGAGGATAGCCACAAAGATACCGAGGAGAATATTATGACAGGACCTCGAGCCTACAAAACCTGCGGTGAAGTAGGACACATATCCAAGGAATGTCCTGATGAGTGGCCCCATAATGATGCAAACAATATGGATGAAGGATGCTCCAAAATCCAGGTTACCTGCTTTTTATGTGAAGGAACAAATCACACTCCAGCTCAGTGCCAGCTTTACCCTGTAGTGCAAGAGGTCAGTCAACAAGCCAAAGTTGGAATGCACCAACTTCTCAAGAAGACTTTGGAAGAACATGAACATAAAAAGAAACTGAAGCGAGATACCAGTCAGGTGGAGTGTTTCAAATGCAAGAAAATGGGACACTATTCTTGGGACTGTCCAGAAAAGAAGATTAGTATTGGGACCAAGCCAACTCAATTCCGAAAGGGACATGTGTTTTCTATAAACATGGACAGATTTCTCGAGAGACCAAACCCAGTTATTGAAGAATTGTTGATCAACTCATGTTCTTCACTAGTACTTTTTGATGTTGAGGCTACACATTCATATCAAAAGACTTTGTGAGTAAAAATAAGATATCCTATCAAGGGATTAGAAGACCCATCAGAGTAAGCTCTACAAAAGGGAAGAGGCCAGCAAACACTGTATGTCAAAACATGACCTTGGAAATTGAGACACACAAGTTTCCCAGCGAGTTGTTTGTGTTAGACTTGCAAGGCTTGGATATAATCATAGGCAAGGATTGGATGTCCAGATATGATGGTCAGATAGATCATGCTAGTAAAGTGGTCACACTTACTACACCAGAAAAGAAGCGTATCAGACATCAGTGTAAGTTAAGAAACGAAGAAGCCAACTGAGTTTTCGTGAGGTGTTTAGCCAAGAATGTCGGCACAGTGGAAACCAGGGTACCACGGGCCGGCCTGCCAGGGCCCACAAGATTCTTTGGATGCTTTTCGCTAAGGGCCAGGCTCTCCAAGCCTGGCGAGTTTCGCGAGGATTTTTCCCTCGCGAAGGGTTTTCTCTCCTCGCCAAGGATTCTCTCCCTTGGCGAGGGATCGCTCCACGACAAGGCGTCTCCGACGCCGCCCGCAATTCTTCTAAGGACCAAGCTGAAGGGCTTGGAGAGGCTTTTCGCCTCGCGAAGCGCCTTCCTCGTGAAGCCATCTCTGCCCCCGCGGCAGAGCGCACATGGGCTCTGCGCCATGTGCAGAGTGACGCGCGTGCCTACGCGCGATGACGACAACGCCGCAGTTGCCGTTTCCATGTATAAAGCAGTCAACAAAGCGGAGCCAAGCGAAGCGGACAATGAGTATTGCCTCTTTGGTGACAAGGGAACAGTCTGCAGCTACGCTCCAAGGACGACGTCACCGTGGGTCACCTCCCACCTCGGCAAGCGCCAGCCCACTGTCCAGCTGGTCGGTGCCCCTTTTTAGCTTTGGTGACGCCGTTCCCCTGCCGTGGACCTGCGTCCACGAGCTTTACCTTTATGGTAGACCTCACCTTTACGGTGCACCGCGCCTCCTCCTTCGTCGCCATGTGGTAGCCCTTCCCGCCCAAATGTTTGGGCAGAAGAGGCCCAGGGCGCCTATAAAAGGAGGAGGAGCACGCCCAAGCAAAGGGTTCGGTTTTTGGAGTCTAGGAGCCCACCCAAAAACCCTAGATCTAAAGGCTAGTAAGCAACCATTGTTAGCCACCTCGAGCTCGACAAGCTCTCCTTGTACTGTAAACTCTCCAAGCAGTGCAATACATAAAAGCAGGACGTAGGGGTTTTACCTCCACAAGAGGGCCCTGAACCTGGGTAAGACCTTGTGTCAATCTCTGCAGTGTCGTCCGCAGCGAGCCTGACGAGCACCGTCGCCGGAGCACGTTGTGGATTGTTTGACTCCGTGTTCAACCCCTTACACGATACCTTCGAGACACCCCTAGTTCCTGGGGACAATCTCCGACATTTGGCGCGCCAGGTAGGAGGCTGAGGCGCGTCTTCATCCTCGACACAGCCATGGACGGTTCTCGTGCCGAACATCTCGCTCGCCAGACGGCTAGCGCCGCCACCGCTCCCACAGGCCGCCCGCGCGGCCGCCCGCGTGGGGGCTCTGCTCCGGAGCGCCGTGTCGACCCCGAGCCCCGTGTCAAGCACCCGGACGACGACGACATCGACCACGCTGAGGACGACCTCGGCGAAGAGGAGGCCTCCTCCCTGCCCCCGTCGCGGGACCGTGCTGCCTCCTCGCTGGGCCGCCCTGTGCCCAGCCCGGCGACTGCGCTCCTCATGGCGCAGGAGCTGCTGCAGTACCGCCCCACGCCGGCGGCTCAGGAGGCCTGGCTCAACCGTGTTGCCGAGCTCATCGGTGCCGCTCGCGCCGCGGCACCTGCGCCGTCTCGTTCCTTGGTTCCGTCTGCACTCGTGGGGGACGTGGCGCACGGCGCACCTCCCGCGCCTCCTCTCCATCCCGCACCCGCTCCGGCTCCACCGGTTGCACCGCAACCTGCTCCAGCGGGGGCTCCTCCTCGCGACGGCCGCGCTGCATCGCACGCGTCATCGCCGCATGACTGCCAGATCGTGCAGTGAGCCCCTGAAGACGCACGCGTGAGCATCGAGCGCGGGCAAGAACGCCGCAACCGCGCCGTCCAGGACGTCGCCACCGCCGGGCGCCACCTCCGCGCCACCCTTGCCAACGGCACGGTCACCTACGGCACGACGGCCACGTTCACTCGCAGCCTCCATCGCGTCGTCTGGCCGGTCAAGTTCAGGCCGGACCTCCCTCCGCGCTACGACGGCAAGAACAACCCCCTGGAGTTCCTGCAGCTCTACTCTCTGGCTATCCACGCCGCCGGGGGCGACGACAAGGTCATGACGAACTGGTTCCCCATAGCCCTCAAGGACTCTGCGTCCTCATGGCTCACCAACCTCCCCGCCGAGTCCATCAACTCCTGGGAGGAGCTCTGCCGGTGCTTCGTCGCCAACTTCAAGGGCATGTACGAGCGCGGCCTCACCTACAACGACCTCCGCGCCGTGCGTCAGAAGCCCGGCGAGACCCTCCGCAAGTACATCCAGCGCTTCAGCCAAGTGCGCAACAAGATCCCCAATGCCACCGACACGCAGGTCATTTCGGCCTTCCAGGCTGGGGTCACAGACGTGCGGATGCTCGAGAAGCTCGGCATCCACGACAACATCACCACCGTCGTCAAGCTTTTCGACTTGGCGGACAAGTGCGCCAAGGCTGAAGAGGGCCGCTTGTTCGTCAAGAACGAGCCAGGGGACCCCACCGAGGGGTCCAAGAAGAAGAAATCCTTTGAGAAGCGCAAGACTACTGCGGTCCTCGCGGCAGAGCCTGACGCCAAGCAGTCTCGCCAAGCTGCCACTCCAGCCGCAGGACCCGAGAAGAAGGATGATCGTCCCTTCTGCATCTACCACAACAGGCACTCTCACGCCACCGAGGACTGCTTCGACATCAAGAGGCTTCGCGAGGCTCGCGAGGCAAACGGAGGCCGCGGAGGCCGCGGCGGAGGCCGCAACGGCCGCGGGGGGCGACGCTGGAACAACAACTACAACGACAACTACTAGCAGAACCCTCAGGCCAACGCTGCCCAGCCCGCAAACGACAACCTGCCTGCCGAGGCTGACGAAGGCTACCAGGTACCTCGTGGAGCCGCTTGCATCCTTGGCGGGGCTCAGGCCCCTCGCTCCAACCGCCACTTCAAGCAACTCGCTCGCGAGGTCGCAGCAGCCCTTCCTAGAGTCGAGGCCTCCAGGCCCCTCAAGTGGTCCCAGTGCCCCATTACTTTCGACTCCGGCGACCACCCCAAGTCCACTTCAACCGTTGGCACCATCCCGTTGGTCTGCACCCCCACCATCAACAATATCGCCGTCTCTAAGACGCTCATTGATGGGGGTGCTGGCCTCAACGTCATCTCCGTCGAGACATTCGAGAAGCTGCAGGTGCCCTACGAGCGGCTCATGCCTACCAGGCCCTTCTCGGGAGTGACAGAGGGTCTCACCACCCCTTTGGGGCAGGTGAGGCTCGCCGTCACTTTCGGCACCCAGGCCAACTACCGCACCGAGCTGATCGACTTCGACGTCGCGCACATCGGCCTGCCCTACAACGCCATACTCGGCTACCCCGCCCTCGCCAAATTCATGGCGGTGACCCACCACGCCTACAACCTCGTCAAGCTCCCTGGCTCGGGTGGCACCATTGTCATCCGCGGCGTGGTCTCGGACGCCCTGTACGCTGCGCAGGCGGCCTACAAGGCTGCCGCGGTGGCGTCACCCACTGACGAGGACGAGGAACCCCTCCCGAGGCCCCCCGCGAAGAAGAAGCAGCTGTTCTCTCAGGAGAAGGCCTCGACAAAGCAAGTGTCTCTGGAGGCAACTGGCTCGGGGGCTTGCGTCACCATCGGCGCCAACCTGCCTCCCAAATAGGAAAGCGCGCTCGTCACCTTCCTCAGGGCAAACTCTGACATGTTCGCCTGGACACCGTCAGATATGTCCGGAGTACCGAGGGAGGTGATCGAGCACCACTTAGCCGTGTGCCCAAACGCACGCCCCGTCAAGCAAAAAGCGCGGCGCCAAGCGCCAGAGAAGCAAGACTTCATCGTCAAGGAAGTAGACAAGCTGAAGAAGGCCAGCACCATCAAGGAAGTGGTCCACCCCACTTGGCTCGCCAACGGTGTGGTCGTCCCCAAGCACACCGGAGGGAGCCGCCTCTGCATCGACTTCACCGACCTCAACAAGGCCTGCCCCAAGGACCCCTATCCCCTCCCGAGGATCGACCAGATCGTAGACTCCACCGCCGGCTGCGCACTCCTCTGTTTTCTGGATGCCTTCTCTGGTTATCACCAGATCAAGATGGCGAAGGAGGACGAGGAGAAGACAGCATTTCTCACCCCTTGCGGTGTGTTTTGCTACGTCTGTATGCCCTTCGGTCTGAAGAACGCTGGCGCCACTTTCCAGCGCCTCATGAGGATCGCCTTGGGAGCTCAAATGGGGAGGAATGCAGAGGCCTACGTCGACGACATCGTCGTCAAGACTCGCGAGAAGGACACGCTCATCCAGGACCTCGAAGAGACCTTTGCCAACCTGCGCAAGGTCAACATCAAGCTGAACCCCGCCAAGTGCGTCTTCGGGGTCCCTTCAGGCAAGCTCCTCGGGTTCCTGGTATCCCACCGCGGCATCGAGGCCAACCCCGACAAGATCAAGGCCATAGAGCAGATGCAGCCCCCTCGTCGCCTCAAGGACATGCAACGCTTAGCGGGATGTATGGCTAGCCTTGGCCGTTTCATCTCCAAGTTCGGCGAGAGGGCGCTGCCATTTTTCAAGATCATGAAGAGGTCCGGTCCTTTCAAGTGGACCCCCGAAGCAGCAAAGGCCTTTGAGGACTTGAAGAAATATCTGGCGAGCCCACCCATCATGGTTGCCCCACGCCCCCGCGAGCCTCTGAAGCTGTACCTTGCAGCCACTCCTCAGACGGCAAGCGCGGCCTTGGTGGCTGAAAGAGAAGAGCTAGTCCTCGACAAGCAGAACTCCGCCTCGCCAAGTCCAGAACCCCCCGACAAGGAAGCAGCCTCGTCAGGCCCCCAGTGTTGGAGATATGCCCAAGAGGCAATAATAATGATTATTGTTTATCATATTTCTCCGTTCATGATATGTTTAATTCCATGCTAGAATTGTATTAACCGGAAACAAATACATGTGTGGAATATAAACAGTAATGTGTCCCTAGTCTTTCCTCTTGTGACTAGTTCGTTTAATTAAGTGATGGTTAGATGTTTCCTAACCATGGATTTATGAATCACTTAATAAACGAAGTTTGTATCATAGGTGATGATATAATGGACGAGACTCAAAATAAATAGATGTCAAATATAGTTTCCTTAGACCATGAGATTATGTCACTCCCGCTTATCGGAGGAGAGCTTTGTGGACATCAAACGTCACTTCGTAACTGGGTGATTATAAAGGTGGCTTTCAGGTTCTCCGATGATAGGTTGTTGGGTGACATGTTTCAAGACTGGGATTTGTTCATCCAACAGTTGGATAGATATCTCTGGGCCCTCTCGGTAGTATAGCATCCAAACGCTTGCAAGCATATGACTAAGTGGCTAGTCATAAGGGATTCTATTCTATGGGAACGAGTAAAGAGAACTTGTCGGTAACGAGATTAATCAGATATGGAGATATCGGTGGATTGAATCTCGGACAAGTAATATATCGTGAAACAAAAGGAATCGTATATGGATTAATTGAATCCCGGACATTGTGGTTCGACTAGTAAAGTACTTCGTCGAATATGTAGGAATTAATATGGACATCCCGGTCCCGCTATTAATATGACATATTCGCGAACCCGCAGAGTCACACACTTAACGTTCGATGTAGTTAGGGTTCGAGATAATTGATGGTGAGAACGAATATTGATTCGGAGTCCCGGATAGGATCCCGGACATCACGAGGAGTTCCGGAGTGGTCCGGAGAATAAGATTCATATAAGGAAAGTTGTTTCCGGAGGTTAAGAAAGGTTCGGGGATTTATTGGTAAAGTACCGGAATGTTCTAGAAGGTTCTAGAGGGGTCTAGAAGTGGGGCCCATAGGAGTATGGGGCCCACATGGTATGAAGGGGCAGTGGGCTGGCCTAATGGGCCAGCCGCACCACCACCCCATAGGCCCACCCGAGCCAAGCTTCTAGAAGCAAAGGGGGGGGCCGGCCGAAACCCTAGAGGTGGCTTGGGGGCCAAGCCACCCCCCCTTGCGCCGGCCCTAGGAGAGGGAGGGGCGCACCCCCCTTTGGCCTCCTATATAAGGAGGGGCAAGGGGAGGGGTGCCGCACCCTTTGGCTCCCCCTAAGGTGCCAAGCCGCCGGCCCCCTCCCTACCCTAGCCGCACCCCCCTCCTCCTCCTCTCTCCCGACACCGCTTGGCGAAGCCCTGTCCAATCTCCACCATACACACCACGCCACCGTCGTCGTGCTGTTGATCTCGAGCCTCTCCACCACCTCTTGCGGGATCAAGAACGTGGAGTCTTCATCGAGCTGTACGTGTGGATCTCTCGGAGGCGTTGCTCGTGCGG
Organism: Puccinellia tenuiflora; assembly: GCA_012064385.1. Lineage (NCBI taxonomy): Eukaryota > Viridiplantae > Streptophyta > Magnoliopsida > Poales > Poaceae > Puccinellia > Puccinellia tenuiflora. The sequence continues at coordinate 426,213 of QRDG01000351.1, forward strand.
CGCTTGGATAACACATCTCCTCGCGACTAGACAAGTCTAGTTGCGGGGATCGACTAGCCAACCCCTGCCTCGACAAAACGCTCACGGTTTTCTTCGAGGGTGAGATTCGATCTCCTTCTTGTTACCAACCTCTCGTAGATCGGATCTAGATGTTGGGTTTATTCCGCTATCTTTGCGTAGGAAAATTTTTGTTTTCTATGCTGCGACCCTTCAGTGGTATCAGAGCCTAGATCTATTCGTAGATGTTGGTGCGATTAGACACAAGTGTTGTGGGCGTTGATGATTTGAGTTGCTACCTTCTCGCGTGCACTTTGCATCTTTGCGGTACTGTAAGATTGAAGCGGCCCGGACCAACTTTACTCGTCCACGCACGAGAGACCGGTTCCACGACTGACATGCAACTTGTTTTGCATAAGTGGCTAGCGGGTGTCTGTTTCTCTTGCTTTAGTGAAGATGCAATTTTCAATGGAAGGCCTTTCAAAAGGATGAGTAAATCAGCAACTATTTTATCACCGTTGTGGCTTTGCGTAGATTAGAACGGTTCTATCTATTGACCCATTAGAAGCCATGTAAAAATTGCATAAACAAAGTAGAGACGTCTAACTTGTTTTTGCAGGGTTTGTGATATGGTATGGCCTCAAGATATGATTATGTGATGTATGCAATGATCATGTTTTGTAATTGTCACGACTTGCATGTCGATGAGTACGGCAACCGGCAGGAGCCTTATGGTTGTCTTTGATTTATTGTATGACCTGCGTGTCACTTTAATCACCATGTAATTGCTTTACTTTATTTGCTAAGAGTAGCCAATAGTAGTAGTTGCAATAGTTGGTGGAGACAACCATGGTGATGGCGTTTGAGCTGGTGATGATGGAGATCATGCCGGTGCTTTGGAGATGGAGATCAAAGGCACAAGAAAAGGCTATACCATGTCACAATATTGAATTGCATGTGATGTTAATCCTTTTTATGCACCTTATGGTTTATGCCTAGATACGATCTCGACGGTAGCATGATAAGGTGATCTCTCACATCAATATCAAGAAGTGTTCTCCCCTAGTATGCGCCGTTGCCAAAGTTCGTCGTTTTGAAGCACCACGTGATGATCGGGTGTGATAGATTCTACGTTCACATACAACGGGTGCAAGCCAGTTTGCACATGCAGAAATACTACGGTTTTCTTGACGAGCCTAGCATGTACAGACATGGCCTCGGAACACAAGAGCCGAAAGGCTAAACACGAGTCATATGAATGATATGATCAACATGGAGATGTTCACCATTTGAAGATGCGCCACTTCACGTGATGATCGGTTGTGGTGTAGTGGATTTTGGATCGTGTGTCACTAAACAACCAGAGAGATGTTGAGTTTAGTGGGAGTTCATTTTATAATTAGATTATCTTTTCGAACACGATATCATGAACATAGTCTAAACACCTTGCAAATAATGTTGTAGATCAATGGCCCTTCCCAACATCACCATGAACTTTAACGCGTTCCTAGAGAAAGACAAGATGAAAGACGATGGAAGCAATTTCTCGGATTGGTTTATGAATCTGAAAATTATCCTCAAAGCTGCCAAGAAACTGTATGTCCTAGATGCGCCGCTAGGTGAGGCTCCAGCAGAGGGAGCGGCTGAAGACAATAGGAATGTCTGGGCAGCCCGTTCAGAGGACCACGAGATAGTTAAGTGCGGTCTGTTGTATGGCTTAGGACCTAAGCTTCAAAAGCGTTTTGAGCACCATGGCGTTCATCAGATGATCATTGATCTGAAAGCTATGTTTCAGACTCAAGCCAAGGTGGAGAGGTATGAAGCCTCTTCTAAGTTCTTTAGCTGTATGATGGAAGAGAACAGCTCCGTCAGTGAACACGTGCTCAAGATGTCTGGGTACGGTGATCGTCTGGCGCAGCTGGGTGTTGTGATTCCCAATGAGTTGGGGATTGACCGTGTTCTCCAGTCACTTCCACCGAGCTACAAAAGCTTTGTGATGAACTATAACATGCAAGGGATGGAGAAAACTCTCCCTGAGTTTTTCGCGATGTTAAAGACCGCGGAAGTGGAAATCAAGAAGGAGCATCAAGTGTTGATGGTCAACAAGACCACCAGTTTCAAGAAAAAGGGCAAAAGAGACAACTTCAAGAGGGACGGCAAGCGAGCTGCCGGGCCTGCGAGGAAGTCAAGGAAGGGCCCTAAGTCTGATACTGAGTGCTTCTACTGCAAGGGAACCGGACACTGGAAGCGGAACTGCCCCAAGTATTTGGCGGACAAGAAGGCTGGCACCGTCAAACAAGGTATATATGATATACAAGTTATTGATGTGTATTTAACAAGTGATCGTAGTAGCACCTGGGTATTTGATACTGGTTCGGTTGCTAATATATGTAACTCGAAACAGGAGCTGCGGAATAGACGGCGCTTGGCAAGGGACGAGGTGACGATGCGAGTTGGAAATGGATCAAAAGTTGAAGTCATCGCTGTCGGCACACTCCCTCTGCATTTACCTTCGGGATTAGTTTTAAACCTTAATAATTGTTATTATGTGCCTGCGTTAAGCATGAACATTATATCTGGATCTTGTTTATTGCGAGACGGTTATTCATTTAAGTCTGAAAACTTTGGTATTTCGATTTATATGGATAAAACCTTTTATGGTCATGCACCTGAGAGGAATGGTTTATTTCTATTGGATCTCGATAGTAGTGATACACATGTTCATAACATTGATGCCAAAAGATGCAAAGTGAATGATGATAATACCACATATTTGTGGCACTGCCGTTTGGGTCATATTGGTGTAAAGCGCATGAAGAAACTCCATTCTGATGGACTTTTGGATTCACTTGATTTTGAATCATTTGAAACTTGCGAACCATGCCTTATGGGTAAGATGACTCGAACACCCTTCTCTGGCACAATGGAGAGAGCAACAGACTTGTTGGAAATCATACATACCGATGTGTGTGGTCCGATGAGTGTTGCAGCACGCGGTGGATATCGTTACTTCTTAACCTTCACCGATGATTTGAGTAGATATGGGTATATTTACTTAATGAAGCATAAGTCTGAAACGTTCGAAAAGTTCAAAGAATTTCAGAGTGAAGTTGAGAACCATCGTAACAAGAAAATCAAGTTTCCTCGATCCGATCGTGGAGGCGAATATTTGAGTTACGAGTTTGGCATGCATTTAAAGACGTGTGGAATTGTTTCACAACTCACGCCACCCGGAACACCACAGCGTAATGGTGTGTCTGAGCGTCGTAATCGAACCTTATTGGATATGGTGCGATCTATGATGTCTCACACAGATCTGCCACTATCATTTTGGAGCTATGCATTAGAGACAGCCGCATTCACACTAAATAGGGCTCCATCAAAATCCGTTGAGACGACTCCATATGAGTTATGGTTTGGCAAGAAGCCAAATTTATCGTTTCTCAAAGTTTGGGGTTGCGATGCTTATGTGAAAAAGCTTCAACCTGATAAGCTCGAACCCAAATCGGAAAAGTGTGTCTTCATTGGATATCCTAAGAAAACTATTGGGTATACCTTCTACCACAGAACCGAAGGCAAGATTTTCGTTGCCAAGAATGGTTCCTTTCTAGAGAAGGAGTTTCTCTCGAAAGAAGTGAGTGGAAGGAAGATAGAGCTCGACGAGGTTATTGAACCTGTTCTTGAGATGCCGAGTAGCGCAGAACTAGAAGTTGTTCCAGAACAGCCATCGCCACCTGAAGAAGGAGCAAATGATGGTGATCATGCTGTTCCAGTCAAGGCTGCTATTGAACCTCGCAGATCAACGAGGGAACGTACCGCTCTTGACCGGTACGACCCCGTCATGAATGTCATGTTGTTAGACAATGATGAACCTGCGAATTATGAGGAAGCAATGATGAGCCCAGACTCCGATAAATGGCTAGGAGCCATGAAATCCGAAATGGAATCCATGTATGAAAACCAAGTATGGACTTTGGTAGACTTACCTAACGACCGTAAGGCCGTTGAGAACAAATGGATATTCAAGAGAAAGACAGACGCTGACGGAAACGTCACCGTGTATAAAGCTCGACTTGTCGCAAAGGGTTTCCGACAAATTCAAGGAGTTGACTACGATGAGACATTCTCACCCGTAGCGATGCTGAAATCTGTTCAGATTATGTTAGCAATTGCCGCATATTATGACTATGAAATTTGGCAAATGGATGTGAAGACCGCGTTCCTTAATGGTCATATTAAGGAAGAGTTGTACATGGTACAGCCCGAAGGTTTTGTTGATCCAAAGGATGCTAACAAGGTATGCAAACTTCAGAGATCCATCTATGGACTGAAGCAAGCATCGCGGAGTTGGAATCTCCGGTTTGATGAAGTGATCAAAGGGTTTGGATTTGTCCAAACTTATGGAGAAGCCTGTATTTACAAGAAAGTGAGTGGGAGTTCAGTTGCATTTCTAATACTATATGTGGATGACATATTATTGATTGGAAATGATGTTACACTACTTGAAAGTGTAAAGTCTTATTTGAATAAGAGTTTTTCAATGAAAGACCTTGGTGAAGCGGCGTATATTTTAGGCATAAAGATCTATAGAGATAGGTCAAAGCGCCTAATAGGGCTTTCACAAAGTACATACCTTGACAAGGTTCTGAAGAAGTTCAGAATGGAAAATTCAAAGAAGGGGTTCTTACCAATGTTGCAAGGAAAGGTTCTGAGTAAGACTCAGAGTCCTGTTACGGCAGAAGATAGAGAGATAATGGACAAGGTTCCTTATGCCTCTGCGATAGGCTCTATCATGTATGCCATGCTATGTACTAGACCAGATGTGTGCCATGCTGTAAGTTTGACTAGCAGGTACCAAAGTGATCCAGGAGTGGAACACTGGTCAGCTGTCAAGAATATCCTTAAGTATCTGAATAGAACTAAGGAAATGTTTCTCGTATATGGAGGTGACCAAGAGCTTGTCGTAAGGAGTTACGTCGATGCTAGTTGGGACACAGATCCGGATGATTCTAAATCTCAGTCCGGATACATGTTTATTCTGAATGGTGGCGCTGTGAGTTGGAGGAGTTCCAAGCAGAGCGTGGTGGCGAAATCTTCAACAGAAGCGGAGTATGTTGCGGCCTCGTTGGCAGCAAGTGAAGCAGTCTGGATGAAGGAGTTCCTCTCAGAGCTGAGCGTGGTTCCAAGTGCGTCAAGACCTCTGGCCCTGTACTGTGATAATACAGGTGCAATAGCTCTTGCCAAGGACCCGACTTCACACAAGAATACCAAGCATATCAAGCGCCGCTATCACAATTTGCGTGAGAATGTCAAGGATGGTGACATAGAGATTTGCAAGGTGCATACGGATCTGAATGTGGCAGACCCGTTGACTAAACCTCTTCCACGAGCAAAACATGATCAACACCGAGAGGCCATGGGTGTTAGATTGCTACAAATGTAAACTAGATTATTGACTCTAGTGCAAGTGGGAGACTGTTGGAGATATGCCCAAGAGGCAATAATAATGATTATTGTTTATCATATTTCTCCGTTCATGATATGTTTAATTCCATGCTAGAATTGTATTAACCGGAAACAAATACATGTGTGGAATATAAACAGTAATGTGTCCCTAGTCTTTCCTCTTGTGACTAGTTCGTTTAATTAAGTGATGGTTAGATGTTTCCTAACCATGGATTTATGAATCACTTAATAAACGAAGTTTGTATCATAGGTGATGATATAATGGACGAGACTCAAAATAAATAGATGTCAAATATAGTTTCCTTAGACCATGAGATTATGTCACTCCCGCTTATCGGAGGAGAGCTTTGTGGACATCAAACGTCACTTCGTAACTGGGTGATTATAAAGGTGGCTTTCAGGTTCTCCGATGATAGGTTGTTGGGTGACATGTTTCAAGACTGGGATTTGTTCATCCAACAGTTGGATAGATATCTCTGGGCCCTCTCGGTAGTATAGCATCCAAACGCTTGCAAGCATATGACTAAGTGGCTAGTCATAAGGGATTCTATTCTATGGGAACGAGTAAAGAGAACTTGTCGGTAACGAGATTAATCAGATATGGAGATATCGGTGGATTGAATCTCGGACAAGTAATATATCGTGAAACAAAAGGAATCGTATATGGATTAATTGAATCCCGGACATTGTGGTTCGACTAGTAAAGTACTTCGTCGAATATGTAGGAATTAATATGGACATCCCGGTCCCGCTATTAATATGACATATTCGCGAACCCGCAGAGTCACACACTTAACGTTCGATGTAGTTAGGGTTCGAGATAATTGATGGTGAGAACGAATATTGATTCGGAGTCCCGGATAGGATCCCGGACATCACGAGGAGTTCCGGAGTGGTCCGGAGAATAAGATTCATATAAGGAAAGTTGTTTCCGGAGGTTAAGAAAGGTTCGGGGATTTATCGGTAAAGTACCGGAATGTTCTAGAAGGTTCTAGAGGGGTCTAGAAGTGGGGCCCATAGGAGTATGGGGCCCACATGGTATGAAGGGGCAGTGGGCTGGCCTAATGGGCCAGCCGCACCACCACCCCATAGGCCCACCCGGGCCAAGCTTCTAGAAGCAAAGGGGGGGGCCGGCCGAAACCCTAGAGGTGGCTTGGGGGCCAAGCCACCCCCCTTGCGCCGGCCCTAGGAGAGGGAGGGGCGCACCCCCCCTTTGGCCTCCTATATAAGGAGGGGCAAGGGGAGGGGTGCCGCACCCTTTGGCTCCCCCTAAGGTGCCAAGCCGCCGGCCCCCTCCCTACCCTAGCCGCACCCCCCTCCTCCTCCTCTCTCCCGACACCGCTTGGCGAAGCCCTGTCCAATCTCCACCATACACACCACGCCACCGTCGTCGTGCTGTTGATCTCGAGCCTCTCCACCACCTCTTGCGGGATCAAGAACGTGGAGTCTTCATCGAGCTGTACGTGTGGATCTCTCGGAGGCGTTGCTCGTGCGGCGCTTGGATAACACATCTCCTCGCGACTAGACAAGTCTAGTTGCGGGGATCGACTAGCCAACCCCTGCCTCGACAAAACGCTCACGGTTTTCTTCGAGGGTGAGATTCAATCTCCTTCTTGCTACCAACCTCTCGTAGATCGGATCTAGATGTTGGGTTTATTCCGCTATCTTTGCGTAGGAAAATTTTTGTTTTCTATGCTGCGACCCTTCACCCAGCCCCAAGGAAACCTCGACAAGGACTCCACCGAGCCTGGAGAGGAGCAAGCCGCTGCCTCACCAACGACTACCCTCGTCGAGCACCCCGTGTACTTCGTCAGCACAGTGCTGCGGGACGCTCGCGAGCGCTACCCCATGCAGCAAAAGCTCCTCTTCTCGCTCCTCATCGCCTCCAGGAAGCTGCGCCACTACTTCCAGGGTCACCCCATCAAGGTGGTCACCTCATATCCCCTGGAGCAGGTCCTGCGCAACCCGAACGCGACAGATCGCGTCGCAGGCTGGGGCATTGAGCTACAACCTTTCGAGCTGGAGTTTGACACCACCAGGGTCATCAAGGGTAGAGTGCTGGCTGATTTCATGGCCGAGTGGACGGACACGCGCAAAGACGAAGAGCTTCCAGAGGAGGAGGTTACAGCCTCAGGAGGAACGACACCAAGCCACTGGACCATGCAATTCGACGGCGCCTTTGCGGCCAGGAGTGCAGGGGCTGGCGCCGTTCTCACCTCACCGACAGGCGACAAGCTCTACTACGCCGTCCAACTGTGCTTTAAGGACAGCGACAAGGTCTCCAACAACATCGCTGAGTATGAAGGCCTCCTCACCGGGCTCAAAGCCGCCACCGCCCTCGGCATCAAGTACATCCTCATCAAGGGCGACTCCCAGCTCCTCGTCAACTTCTCCAACAAAAGCTACACGCCTAAGGACACCTACATGGTGGCCTACCTTGAAGAGGTACGCAGGCTGGAGAAACACTTCAGGGGCATGGAGCTCAAGCACATCCCACGGGCAGAAAACCAAGAGGCAGATGAAATTGCTCGGCGAGCAGCAAGAAGAGAAGCCCAGAAGCCTGGAGTGTTCGAGGAGAGGCTCACCAAGGCCTCAGTCAAGCAACCTGTGGTCAACATCAGCATCGACGAGGAGCTCCCACCTGCCCCACCGAGCGGAGCACCAAACTGTGGGTTGCCCTCAGGCGATCGCTTGCTGCTGACTCTAGTACGACAAGACACTGGTTGGATCGACGAGATCAAGAACTACCTGCAGAACCGAGCCCTCCCCGAAGACGACGCAGAGGCTGAGAGAATTGCTCGCCAGGCCAAGTCCTATTGCCTCCACGACGGAGACCTGTACCGCAAGTGACCCAATGGGGTTGCGTTGCGGTGTGTCCCTGCCGAGGAGGGCCGCCAGCTCATCAACGACATACACAGCGGTGACTGCGGCCACCACTCTTCCTCGTGCACCATTGCAGGCAAGGTTTTCCGGAGTGGTTTCTACTGGCCCTCAGTGCTTCAAGATGCTGCCGAAATCGTCCAAACCTGTGACGCATGCCAATTCCACGCCAAGCAAATCCACCAGCCCGCGCAAGGACTCCAGATGATCCCGCTCTCCTGGCCGTTCGCGGTCTGGGGGCTGGACCTGCTGGGACCCTTCCCGCGAGCGCTCGGGGGCTACCGCTACCTCTACGTCGCCATCGACAAATTCACCAAGTGGCCTGAGGTGGAGCCCGTGCGCACCATTCCGGCAAAGTCGGCGGTAAAATTCATAAGGAGCCTGGTCTGCCGCTTCGGCGTGCCCAACCGCATCATCACCGACAACGGCTCACAATTCATCAGTGGCGCCTTCAAGTCCTACTGCGGCAGCATCGGTGCCCAAATCTGCTACGCCTCGGTGGCACATCCACGAAGCAACGGGCAGGCCGAACGAGCCAACGCCGAGGTGCTCAAGGGCCTCAAGACGAGAAGCTTCAACCGCCTCAAGGCTAGCGGCAAGCATTGGATCGATGAGCTCCCCTCGGTACTCTGGTCCATCCGCACCACGCCAACAAAGCCAACTGGTGAGACGTTGTTCTCCCTTGTCTATGGTGCTGAAGCCGTCCTCCCCAGCGAGATCACTCATGGCTCTCTGCGAGTCTTGGCCTTCAAGGAGGCTGAGGTGGACGAACTCCGCAACGACGACCTACTGCTGCTTGAAGGGCTCCGCCGCAATGCGGCCCTGAGAGCAGCAAGGTACCAGCAAGACCTCCGTCGCTATCACAGCCGCCACATCCGCCCACGCACTCTCGAAGCAGGAGACCTTGTCCTGAGGAGAGTCCTCTCCAGGGCAGGCCTCCACAAGCTCTCACCAATGTGGGAAGGCCCCTACAGAGTCGCGCACATCGCCAGGCCTGGCTCCGCGCGGCTCGAGACGGAGGACGGCATCCCTGTCGCCAACCCCTGGAACATCCAACACCTGCGCAAGTTCTACCCCTGATCGCCCTTGGCGAGCAATTTTTTGCATCAAGGGAGAGCCACGCGCCATCACCCTCCACGAGGAAAAATTTCGGGCTCCCCTCTCTACTATACGTTGCCACGGGCCGTTCGAGAAGACTCCCAAGCCACCAAGCCTCGGCATGGTAACCTCTTCAGGCACCATGTCTTGGCGAGGTTGTAGCGCCCCGACCCCAGAACTATACAGTGGAACGTTGTGTAACCGGTCATGCTACACAATTGAGGGTTACTGGGTTTACCAATCCCAAGCCAATACTCCTTGGCAGGTGTGCTCGGAATGGATCATCGGCACACAACACCTCAATCATGCCATAAGCTCAGACATCGCTTCCATGTATAGTAAAGAGACCGAGACTTGTGGAACGAACTGGCACATCACAGACTCTACGACACAAAGATATAGCAACTCATATAATGAGAAGAATACAAATATTACACATCAAAAGGTCGTAGACCATCAATTCATCAAGCGGAAGCGGGTAGCGTTGTCTAATACAACAAGATGCAAATTATGGCCTAAGAGGCCTACAGATAAACAATTCCCAGCCAGCTTGTTCCACGGTCCCAAGCTGCCACCTGGGAACCCCAGACTACTCGTCGAAGTCAACGTAGAACCCACCTTCCAGTTCGGTGGCGTCCTCCTCTGAAACAAATAATAATCAACAAAGCAAGGCTAAGTACGACGTACTCGCCAGAATTAGTAGGGCGATATAGTCCCGATGCTGACGGAGGCTCTAATGCTGTATAATGTAGCTGGTTTTGCATAAAGCTAGTTTTCCATTTTAAAAGACATAACAAGACCCACTGCATCGTCTATTCAGAATAATTTTCATAAAGGGGATAAGAGAGTAAACTTTAATCTTCGGTTCTCGTCGAACCTACTTGTAACCAGAAGCATCTCTTCTCCACCAAGGTACTCCCTCGAATCACCCTCGAGGAAATGAACCTTTTACACACACGTTGAGTTGCAACCTCTAGCTGCCATTTGATTAAAGGTTCAGGTTCTCTATGATCTCACCTATCTCACCAAGATTTGTCCATAACCGTGGACACGGCTTTTCGAAAAGATTAAATCCTGCAGGGGTGTACTAATTTACCCATTGGTACCGTCCGACTCACCTAGTTGGCCCTCTTCCGGGGAAGGCCGGCAAGCAGGCGCGGTTAAACCTTTACCTCGCGTGAGACTATCCAAGAGTCATCTGTGGCCACAGGGCAAGTTTACCCAGCCTCAGCCCCTGCCCCATCGCCACGTCCTAACACCACCATCCTCATCATTTCTTTTTCCGCTCACACACACGGCAAATGGAAATAGCAAACTAGAGGACCCTTGGATACGCCCGCACAAGTTATTCAGTTAGTGAGGCGCCCATACACCCACCAATGGCAGCACGCTCGGTTCTTGGATCGGTCGATAAGAACTCACACCTAGGGGCCAGAATGAGACAAAACACCAACGACCTTGTTGGCCACTCATCCCAGCCTTTTATCAAATTAATTATTGACACAAGCATCCACCACTGTCCGAACATTCCATTCACTTCACATTCATGGAAATAATCAACGGACAACTTAAGCATTCGACTAAGCATGGCTAAGCATATCTAAGCATGACATACAACAGATATGATTTATCTCAGGCCAACACTTCAACCTATGGCTCATAGGTGGGGAAACAGGTAAGGGTTCAGGGAACATGCAATGATAGGATATTATATACACTAACCAAAACTTGTCACCAAAATCGAATGCAATAATAGTATGGTGGATAAAATACTTAGGGAATATGAGATATGCCAAGAAGGTTAGGTTAGCTCTTGCCTTGCTGATAACGATGGTCGCACTGGTTGTCGAGGTATTGTGGTGGAACCTCGACTCCTGAATCTAACGGAACACAAACAATAACAAGAAACAAATAAATAACAAGAAGACAAGGTGCAATGCACAATCATGATGAGATGATCATATTATGCAATAGATAGTATTTGGGCATGTCCCACAAGTTAAATGGAACCCCTAAAATAAATATTGCATTTAACGGGTTAAAGCTCCATCTTTAACTTAGTGATTTAGGTAATTAACCGAAACATCCAGTACTGAATTATGAGGTATATATGCATGAAAATGACATTATTAGGTAGGTATTAACCCACTGATCATTTTGGTACCTTGTTTGCATTTTTCCGATTAACGGTTAAGAAATGGTGATTTAAACGGTTATGCGATTTAAATCATTTTAACCAATTCGAAAATAACATCAAAGGAAAATTTATTTGCATGCTGTGATATTATCATAGGCAGATAGCATTTTCCTTGCTGGTCATTTTGGTATATCATTTGCAATTTTTGAATTAATATTCACCAAGTTATGATATATTCAATATGGGATTTAAATCTGCCATTTTCTTGAATTTTAATAAACAGCACCAAAAATTAATTCTCAAACTCTCTCAAATGGCATAAAGTGATAGTTCATTGTCCACTGATCATTTTGAGCTATTGAACACAATTTTTGGACAAATAGAACTCAAGTTATGGAATTAACAAATTCAACATTATTTCTGCCATTTTAGTGTTCAGCAATTAAAGGCAATTTATTTTGAAAAATTAAATTAACCAATGGTACTAACAGATAGACATTTTATTGCTGAGCATTTTGACTTATTATTTGCAATTTTTGGACAAGTGGTTCAAAAGTTATACCATTTCAAAGTTCATATTAATTTCCAAATTTTAAATAACTAATAGGTGATTTTGCATTTCACATTTAAATTCATGTTTACAAGTTTCATTAGCATGGATGAGTTACATATTTAGGTAAGTTAGGAAATTACAAACTCTCTGATACTTTGTTTGCAATTTTGGATGTACCAATTAAAAGATATGGCCTTTTCTATTTTCTGCATTTTTCTGAAATTCCAAAACATGAACTGTGACGTCACGTGACGTCATCAAGGGTGCTGCTGCGGGTTGATCATCGATTCGTGGTCTCGGCATGGAATTGGGTGAAGGCAACTGCGCCACTAGCTAGGGAAGGCCAAGGGGAGCACGGGGAGCGGCGGAGTGGACCAAATGGTCGCCGGAGTGGACGGCGGCGACCAATGTTTGCGGCGGCGGGCGGCGGGCACGGTGGTGCACTGCATAGAGCGGGAAGGAGAGAGGGAGGAGAAGGCCGTGAGCCGCAGGAGCTCACCACGAGCACGTTGCCGTGGTCGGAGACGGCGGAGGAGGGACGGCGGCGACGGAATGGTGCCCGGCGGGCTCGGCCGGCCGCAGTGTAGACGTGGACCGAGGCGGCGACTCCGGGCACCCCGGCCCGATTCCTTGCGTGGGGAGGGAGAAGGAGACGGCGCGGAGACGACGGCTGCTTCGGCTGGCTCCGAGGCGGCTTCAATCGCCGGCGATGCGAAGAGGGGAGGCGGCGGCCGAGGTTGACGAGGGCGAGGACGCACGCGTCGGCGTCGGGCCTCCCCGGCTCGATTCCGCTGGAGGGGAGGGAGAATAGGAGGCGGCGGAGCAGATGGAGGCCTCGGCTTGGCTTCGGACGGCCGGAGACGACGGCGTTCGTGACGGCAGCGGGCGGCGGCGTCGGGCAGGAGCGCAGGCAGGTTAGGGTTTGCGCGAGGAGGGGAAGATGTGGGCAGCGAGGAGAAGAGAGGAGGGGGAGACACGGCAGCAGGGGGGCCTCCTTATCTCAGCGGGAGCAGGCAGCGCGGCATGGCGCCAGTGGAGGGTGCGACGGCGACCATGGGCTCGGTCGCTACAGGGGAAGAAGAGATACAAGTTTTCCAGAAAAACCCCCTGGAAGTTTTAAATGAATTGCAATTTGGTCCAGCAGCAGGCTTTAACAATTTAATTGAGGCACCAGGACATTTTTATAAAATGTGCAAAAATTCATATAGGCTCCATTTGACTTCTAGGTTCTCCACAAAAATTGGTGAGGTAAAATAAAATGTTTTGCACCACATTTGTTCATAGGGTTTAGTTATAGTCATTTTTTATAATTTCCAAAATGTATTTAATTGGAACATTTATATATTTCCAAAAATAGTGAAAATATTCATAGAGGCTCCCAATATAGTTATGAAGTTCCCCATGATTTTATTTTGAATTTTTGGATAGGTTTAACTTGGGTTCAAAATTAGGAATTGGTTTAACTCAAATTTGAAGTCCCAATTTATTTAATTGTTTGGTAAAATTTGACTTTGCCAAATCATTATGAAATGCATTCTTGGAACTTCCTGGACAAATATGTAAGCTCAAGAATATTTTGTTTTATCAAGTTGAGCAAATGCATTTGGTTTGGGAATTTTGGGAAGGTGTCGGTTCCCTTTGAATGTTTTCCACTGTTTGCAATATTTAAGTTAGCAATTTAAATATGTATGCCATGCTGCAATGCAAAACAAAAAGTGAAAATTTGGCCCATATTTTAGGGTACCAAATCTGGGCTGTTACAGAGGTGGATCCCCATGCCGGTCATGGTGGAACGTAGGCTAAAGCCACCCCCGCATAGGGGCCCCCTGAGCTCTCCCTACATGCGTCTGCCTCGGGCACGCCTCTCGAGAGTCTCAGCCACAGAATGTGGACCCCATGCCAAGAGCATGGCGGATTTTTGTGCTTCTGGCCACGCCAGTGTAATGAACCTATGTTTCAGGCCAATTTGAACCTTTGCGCATCGCGCCAGCATATTTTTTCGCTTCGGTGTTGTTTGCTTCGGTGTTATTTGCTTTTCTTTCTCGCTCGTATGATCCCTCCTGTGTATCTCACGAGCGGGGGCTAGCAGGGTGCCATGCCACGGGAGCATCCCGGCAGCACCTAAAACCCAAGGGATCCGAGCTCTGACCTTGCGGGTCAGCCCTCATGCATGTCAACTCCCAAGGAGCTCTGAACTCATGGGTCAGCTCCCGCGCACGTCAACTCACTAAGGATCACCAACACCTTGGTGCTTGTTCTCCTCGTGAGACACACATGAAGGAACCTACGGGCTCAAGTTTTATAGCTATCTATTGCTTGTGGGTATGCCTATCTGTCCAAGTGCAGGAAACAAGCATCAGGCACCCTCTCCAAGGCAACAACGCCTCGCCAGGGCACCAACACCCTCTCCAAGGCGGAAACGCCTCGTCAAGCTAAGTACAAGAACTTGGTCGAATTTCCTCTTGCTGGTTTTTGCCCCTCGAGTCTCTTTTCTCTCTCCCACGCCTCATGGGCTGCTTGCACGTCAAAGGGGAGCCCCAAGCATCGCGCTTCGCGGAGCTCTTACTTCTTGAGGCCTCACGCACCCCCCGGACTTGTGGAGCACTGACTCGCACATACTGAGCGGCGGTGGTGTAGCGCTAAGAGAGGGTCCTAAGACGTAGAGCGAAAAAGACATGAAGGGAAAAGACAAAAGCCACCCAAGGGACATTCACAAGCACGTTCCAAAGCTAAAAGCAAGTCTTTACAAAAGTTATTACAACCAAAATACCACGATAATGTGCCTCATGCGCGACCAGCTACAGGAAGGAGTTCAGGCCGTCGCACCTCCCGAGGTCCCCGCTCCATCCGCGCAGCTCCTGCTTCCAGGGCGCCTTCCTCGCCGTCGCCTTCGTCTTCATCGACCAAGACTTGGTCGTACTTCTTGGCGAGCACCTCAGCGGCCTCCCCCGCCTTGCTGCGGATCTCGACCGGCTCCATCACGGCCTCGAGGTTGAACGAGGGCCAGAGCTTCAGAAGGTTGCTGAAGACGCGGCTGATGGCAAGGACGAGGAGATCGCGGCTCTCCGCCACAACGCGCTCGTCGAAGCTGCTTCGCGACCTTTTCAATCTCCCCGAGGAATTGCCCGAAGAATTGCGTGTGTGCTGCCTCGTCGTCGATCCCTCCGGAGGGAAGGTGGGGGACCTCGATCCTCAGGTCGTCCCCGATGGCGTTCGCGCGGCGAACCAACTCGTGGAGCATGAGCTGGCGCTGGCGCGTCATGGCCCGGTTGTGCCGCGCGGAGTCTTGCGCTTGCTCTGCGCGGTCCGCGGCCGGCCCCACCTGTTGCTGAAGGTCGCTCAGGTCCGCCTTCAGGGCGGCGATCTCCTTCTCCGCGCGAGCCAGCGCCTCCTTGGCGTGCTGAAGGCGGGAGGTCAATTCCCTCTCCGACTTCTCGAGCCCCTCGATCTGATGCAGGAACTCGTTGCGTTTCTTCGTGAAGCGCTCTTCCTGCTTCTTGGCCTTGGCGTCATAGTCGTTGGCGAGGCTCTCGCGGATGCGCTCAACCCTGGCGTCAGCCTCATCCTGGGTCCTTTTCTGCTTCATCGCAAGGTCAGCGTTGGCCTTGTCGTGGCGCTCCTTGCGGGTGGCCTCGCTCCTGGCCACTGAGTTCTCGCGCTCCTGCAGCTGCCCCTCGCGGGTGGCCTGCTCCTCCTCCAGAGAGTGGACCTGCTCCTCGCGCCGATCCAGCTCTTTCTCCCGGAGGGAGAGCTCTTCCTCGCGTTTCTTCAGCTCGGTCTCGCGAGGCGCTAGCTGCCCCTCGCGGGCATCCAGCTGCTCGCGCAACTCCTTCAAGCTGGTCCTCGCGGCCTCGGACTCGTTGGCGAACTTCTCTTCGCGCGCCGCCAGCTCCTGGTGCTTGGCGGTGGTATCCGTCTCCAGCGCCTCCCGGGCAGGCGTCCAGCTGGTCCATGACCTCAGCCGCCTCCCGCTTGACGCTGTCGCGGGTCTCCTTCGCGAAGCGCATCGCTTCTTCGCGCGCCGCCCTTGCCGCCGCGTCCTGCCGACGACACATTTCCACTCGCTCGTGGAGAAGGGCCCAGGCGTCGGCAAGCCTCGCCCGCTCCTTCTCCCTGGCGAGATCTTCCTCGGCGAGCTGTGCCGCCAGCTCGTCGAGCGCTTGTCGCGATTGGCGGAAGACAACGTCGCGGCGAACCGCGCGAGGGCGCGGCTCACCCAGCGCCAGGGCCCCTGCATCGTCGTGGGGCGCAGAGGCCTCGATGCTCGTCGAGGCGCCCAGGGCACCTTGCCCCGAGCTTGTAGCGGCCCCCGTCGCGGCTTGGGGGCTCGTGGGGGCGCCCTCCTCGCCGCCCGTGTCGAGAGCCCTCAGGGGGCTGGGCGTCCTCTCGCCCCCGGCCCCGCCGCTTGGGGGCTCCAGAGGCACCACCGCCTCTTGCTCTTCAGGGGCGCTCCCCGCCCCTTCAACGGTGGCCGCGCCTGCCGTGGCCTCAGGCGCGTCCGCCTCTCTTGTTGGAGCCTCCTCCGTCTCTGGGGGTGGCTCCAGGACGATCTCCTCGTCGACCGCTTCCTCTTCCTCGCGGTGCTCAGCCGCAGGAGGAGTAGCAGCCCGTGTTGGCGGAGGCGTCGCCAGCTAAATCACCTCCTCCTCGCGGTGTTCAATCATGGGGGGAGAAGCACCCCTAGATGGAGACGTCGTCACCTCCTCGACCACCACCACCTCCGCGCGGTGCTCACCCGCGGGAGGGACTGTCTCCTGCTGCGGCTCGTCGGTCGCCAGCCTCGGCTCGTCAGCCGATTGTCGCGGCTCGTCAGCCGCTTGCCGCGGCTCGACGGCCGCCTGCTGCGGCTCGTCAGCCACAGGCGCCTCCTCGGCGGCGCTGGCGATCTCCCCAAGCTTGCGGAGACGCCGTTTCTTCGGCGCCGCGGGTACCCTGAAGAAACACAAGCAAAGCATAGACCCCTCAGGAGGAGTTTCTCTGGAGCAAACGCTGAAAGAAAAGAAAGGACCAAACTTACTCGTCGGCCGCTCTCCACACCCTTTTCTTCCCCCTGGGCGGCTGGAGGGCGCTCGCTCCGGCCTCTTCGGGAGGCGCCGCTGCCTCCTCGGGAGGAGCATCCCTTGAGGCGGCCCCGGCGTCCTTGTCATGGAGGGCCTTGGTGCGGGGCTCGTGACGCCCTCTCCTGCTGCTGCCCTCCTCCGTAGGGCGATGGGAACGGACCACGCGGAAGGCGTCCTCGTCACCACTAGAGGAAATCTCCTGGAGGTCCGCGCCGGGCGGCACGTTCCTTGAACCTGCGTCCTCGCTAGAGGGGTTGGCACCTCGGGAAGCTTCCTCCTCGCCCGAGGGGTTGGCGCCTCGGGAAGCCTCATCCTCGCCGGACTCTTCATCCTCATCCGGCTCCAGCGCGTCGCCCGCCTGTTCCTGCTCCGCCGCCCACGGGTTGCGGCGGGACCCGACGAGCCTCGCGGGCCTGATGCCCCACTCGTCAAAGAGGGGTAGGAGCCTACGGGCCTCGCGCACGTTCTCATCCCTATATACGAACAGCGGCAAGGCGTCGTCGTCGCTTGGGGGTGAAATGGACGTCGTGGCAAAGAGGGCCCTCATGATCTGCTTCAGCTCTTCCGGGGAGAGATCATCGGGGCTGAGGCGCATCCTGTCATCCGGGCCTGAGTAGGTCCACATCGGCGCCGAATGCCATTGAAGGGGAGCAATGCGGCGTGCAACGAAATCATTCGCCACCATCCGGCCGGTGAGCCCGGCCTCACGGAGCACCTGAATACGCTCATATACCGCCATGAGCTTAGGGCCCTCGAAGTCACCACTCGCCCAACGCGCCCACTTCCTCGGCGGCGCCGCGGGTACCTCCAGGTTGCGGTTCGATGACTTGGTGCGAACGAAGAGCCACTTCTCGCGGAACTTCTCCACCTTCTTCGTCACCTCGGTGATGGCATTCTCACCCTGCCACGCGATGGGAATGTATTCCTCACTTCTGGCGGCGGCGATGCGGAAGGAGACGCATCCAAGCCGCTCGTTCGACTTGGTGCTCCTGAGGGAGTAGAAGCTGCGGAAGAGGGCCACCGAAGGGTGGACACCGACGTATGCCTCGCAGAGGTAGGCAAAGATGGCGAGAATGAGCACGGAGTTGGGATGGAGATGAAGGAGCTGGATCCGGTACGCTTCAAGGATCGTCAGGAGGAAGCTGGAGAAGGGAGGAACGAGGCCGGCATAGAATGTGTGAAGGAAGACGGGGTAGTACCCCACGCCAACCTTGCTGCCGCCGGGCGCTATGCTGGTGGCGCCGAGCTCGTGGGTGTTGGCGGCCACCAGATGCTGCACCCTGGAAACCGCCGCTGCGCCGACGAGGGATTCCGGCATCGTCCCCTGGGGCGCGGCACCCCGCACCGCCGCCGCAGACGTGCCGGTCTGCATCGCGGCCTTGCCTTTCTGGCTGTCGTTTGCCCTCTTGGGAGCCATGGCCGCCGGAAGAAAAACTCGAAGACGGAGACCTCGGAGGCGGCGAGCTCTGGGAGGAAGAAGAGGTTTTTTGGAGAGGTTTGCGCAGGAGTAATGGGAGAAGTGACGGGCGCCGCCTGCGCGCCCAGGCTTTATTGACCGGCGCCCGAGTCGTGGCGGGCCCCACCACGTCGCCCGTTGGAGCCGAGGAGGTCGTGGCCGCGGGTGCAACCGCTGCGTGACACGTGTCGCGGCCCTGTCAGGCATCTTTGGCCCCTCGACGCTTCGCCTTCGTCATGGGCCTCGGCGTGCCCATCAGCGGGCCCGGGGGCTACTGTCGGTACAGTGGAAACCAGGGTACCACGGGCCGGCCTGCCAGGGCCCACAAGATTCTTTGGATGATTTTCGCTAAGGACCAGGCTCTCCAAGCCTGGCGAGCTTCGCGAGGATTTTCCCTCGCGAAGGGTTTTTTCTCCTCGCCAAGGGTTCTCTCCCTTGGCGAGGGATCGCTCCTCGACAAGGCGGCTCCGACGCCGCCCGCAATTCTGCTAAGGACCAAGCTGAAGGGCTTGGCGAGGCTTTTCGCCTCGCGAAGCGCCTTCCTCGTGAAGCCATCTCTGCCCCCGCGGCAGAGCGCACATGGGCTCTGCGCCATGTGCAGAGTGACGCGCGTGCCTACGCGCGATGACGACGACGCCGCAGTTGCCGTTTCCATGTATAAAGCAGTCAACAAAGCGGAGCCAAGCAAAGCGGACAACGAGTATTGCCTCTTTGGTGACAAGGGAACAGTCTGCAGCTACGCTCCAAGGACGACGTCACCGTGGGTCACCTCCCACCTCGGCAAGCGCCAGCCCACTGTCCAGCTGGTCGGTGCCCCTTTTCAGCTTTGGTGACGCCGTTCCCCTGCCGTGGACCGCGTCCACGAGCTTTACCTTTATGGTAGACCTCACCTTTACGGTGCACCGCGCCTCCTCCTTCGTCGCCATGTGGTAGACCTTCCCGCCCAAATATTTGGGCAGAAGAGGCCCAGGGCGCCTATAAAAGGAGGAGGAGCACGCCCAAGTAAAGGGTTTCGGTTTTTGGAGTCTAGGAGCCCCACCAAAAACCCTAGATCTAAAGGCTAGCAAGCAACCATTGTTAGCCACCTCGAGCTCGACAAGCTCTCCTTGTACTGTAAACTCTCCAAGCAGTGCAATACATAAAAGCAGGACGTAGGGGTTTTACCTCCACAGGAGGGCCCTGAACCTGGGTAAGACCTTGTGTCAATCTCTGCAGTGTCGTCCGCAGCGAGCCTGACGAGCACCGTCGCCGGAGCACGTTGTGGATTGTTGACTCCGTGTTCAGCCCCTTACACGATACCTTGGAGACACCCCTAGTTCCTGGGGACAATCTCCGACAAAGAAGAAGGGCAAGAGTCTATGAGAATGTTTTGATATTGTAATAAGTATCACTAGTATTTTATAAGTGGGAGAGTAAGCACTATGATGCTTGAGTGGTGTAATGCTGATGTAATAACCACAATTATATAAGGATAAATGAAACTAGTATCGACAATCTTATGCTAGAACTTAACGAAGCTTTTTATTGTTGTGAAGCCTTGATACGTCTCAAACGTATCTATAATTTTTGAGTGATCCATGCTTGTTTTGTGATATTGTCACACGTTTTTACTATCAATTATATCATTTTTATGTATTTTGTCGGACTAACCTATTGACAAGATGCCAAGTGCCAGTTCCCTGTTTTGCTGTCTTTTTGTTTCAGAAATTTACTTCTGGAAATATTCTCGGATTGCACCAAATTTACGGAGATTTTTTATGCGACGGAAGACACCTGTGGACCGAAGGGCAGCCTGGGGGGGCACCCACAGGGCAGGGGCGGCCTGCTGCCGCGGCCCCACCTGGACCCGCGGGTCGGACCCGCCCCTGCTCCTGGGGCGTACCCTCGGCCCCCTCCGACGCCTATAAAATCCCTTTTAACCTAAAAATGTCGAGGCGGCCATTATTTTGAGAAACTCGACCCCGACACGCCGTCACCGAAAACCCTAGTTTGGGTCCAATCCGATCCTGTTCCGGCACCCTGCCGAGACGGGGATCGACCGTCGAGGCCATCTCCATCGACACCGCTGCTTCCGCGATGAGGAGGGAGTAGTCCCTCACCGGGGCTGAGGCTTTACAAGTAGCTATGGTATCTCTCTCTCCCATAATGTGATCTTCGTTGTGATCATGAGCTTTGTTAGTATAGTTGAATACATGATGTTTCCCTATGTGTAATNGTCGGCACAAGTGGAAACCAGGGTACCACGGGCCGGCCTGCCAGGGCCCACAAGATTCTTTGGATGATTTTCGCTAAGGACCAGGCTCTCCAAGCCTGGCGTGCTTCGCGAGGATTTCCCTCCTCGCGAAGGGTTCTTCTCCTCGCCAAGGGTTCTTTCCCTCGGCGAGGGATCGCTCCTCGACAAGGCGTCTCCGACGCCGCCCGCAATTCTGCTAAGGACCAAGCTGAAGGGCTTGGCGAGGCTTTCACCTCGACGAGCGTTTCCTCGTGAAGCCATTTCTGCCCCCGCGGCAGGGCGCACATGGACTCTGCGCCATGCGCAGAGTGACGCGCGTGCCTACGCGCGATGACGACGACGCCGCAGTTGCCGTTTCCATGTATAAAGCAGTCAACAAAGCGGAGCCAAGCAAAGCGGACAACGAGTATTGCCCCTTTGGTGACAAGGGAACAGTCTGCAGCTACGCTCCAAGGACGACGTCACCGTGGGCCACCTCCCACCTCGGCAAGCGCCAGCCCGCCGTCCGGCTGGTCGGTGCCCCTTTTCAGCTTTGGTGACGCCGTTCCCCTGCCGTGGACCGCGTCCACGATCTTTACCTTTATGGTAGACCTCACCTTTACGGTGCACCGCGCCTCCTCCTTCGTCGCCATGTGGTAGCCCTTCCCGCCCAAATGTTTGGGCAGAAGAGGCCCAGGACGCCTATAAAAGGAGGAGGAGCACACCCAAGTAAGGGGTTCGGTTTTTGGAGTCTAGGAGCCTGCTCAAGAACCCTAGATCTAAAGACTAGCAAGTAGCCATTGTTAGCCACCTCGAGCTCGACAAGCTCTCCCCTTGTACTGTAAACTCTCCAAGCAGTGCAATACACCATAGCAGGACGTAGGGGTTTTACCTCCACAAGAGGGCCCTGAACCTGGGTAACACCTTGTGTCCATCTCTGCAGTGTCGTCCGCAGCGAGCCTGACGAGCACCGTCGCCGGAGCACGTTGTGGACTGTTTGACTCCGTGTTCAGCCCCTTACACGATACCTTGGAGACACCCCTAGTTCCTGGGGACAATCTCCGACATTTGGCGCGCCAGGTAGGGGGCTGAGGCGCGTCTTCATCCTCGACACAGCCATGGCCGGTTCTCGTGCCGAACGTCTCGCTCGCCGGACGGCTAGCGCCGCCACCGCTCCCGCAGGCCGCCCGCGTGGCCGCCCGCGTGGGGGCTCTGCTCCGGAGCGCCGCGTCGACCCCGAGCCCCGCGTCGAGCACCCTGACGACGACGACATCGACCACGCTGAGGACGACCTTGGCGAAGAGGAGGCCTCCTCCCTGCCCCCGTCGCGGGACCGTGCTGCCTCCTCGCTGGGCCGCCCTGCGCCCAGCCCGGCGACTGCGCTCCTCATGGCGCAGGAGCTGCTGCAGTACCGCCCCACGCCGGCGGCTCAGGAGGCCTGGCTCAACCGCGTTGCCGAGCTCATCGGCGCCGCTCGCGCCGCGGCACCTGCGCCGTCTCGCTCCCTGGTTCCTTCTGCGCTCGTGGGGGACGTGGCGCACGGCGCACCTCCCGCGCCTCCTCTCCAACCCACACCCGCCCCGGCTCCACCGGTTGCACCGCAACCTGCTCCAGCGGGGGCTCCTCCTCGCGACGGCCGTGCTGCATCGCACGCGTCGTCGCCGCATGACTGCCAGATCGTGCAGCGAGCCCCTGAGGACGCACGCGTGAGCATCGAGCGCGGGCAAGAACGCCGCAACCGCGCTGTCCAGGACATCGCCACCGCCGGGCGCCACCTCCGCGCCACTCTTGCCAACGGCACGGTCACCTACGGCACGACGGCCGCGTTCACTCGCGGCCTTCGTCGCGTCGTCTGGCCGGTCAAGTTCAGGCCGGACCTCCCTCCGCGCTACGACGGCAAGAACAACCCCCTGGAGTTCCTGCAGCTCTACTCTTTGGCCATCCAGGCCGCCGGGGGCGACGACAAGGTCATGGCGAACTGGTTCCCTATGGCCCTCAAGGACTCTGCGTCCTCATGGCTCACCAACCTCCCCGCCGAGTCCATCAACTCTTGGGAGGAGCTCTGCCGGTGCTTCGTCGCCAACTTCAAGGGCACGTATGAGCGCGGCCTCACCTACAATGACCTCCGCGCCGTGCGTCAGAAGCCCGGCGAGACCCTCCGCAAGTACATCCAGCGCTTCAGCCAAGTGCGCAACAAGATCCCCAACGCCACCGACGCACAGGTCATTTCGGCCTTCCAGGCTGGGGTCACAGACGTGCGGATGCTCGAGAAGCTCGGCATCCACGACAACATCACCACCGTCGTCAAGCTCTTCGACTTGGCGGACAAGTGCGCCAAGGCTGAAGAGGGCCGCTTGTTCGTCAAGAACGAGCCAGGGGACCCCGCCGAGGGGTCCAAAAAGAAGAAATCCTCTGAGAAGCGCAAGACTACTGCGGTCCTCGCGGCAGAGCCTGACGCCAAGCAGTCTCGCCAAGCTGCTACTCCAGCCGCAGGACCTGAGAAGAAGGATGATCGCCCTTTCTGCATCTACCACAACAGGCACTCTCACGCCACCGAGGACTGCTTCGACATCAAGAGGCTTCGCGAGGCTCGCGAGGCTCGCGAGGCAAACGGAGGCCGCGGAGGCCGGCGGAGGCCGCAGCGGCCGCGGGGGGCGACGCTGGAACAACAACTACAACGACAACTACCAGCAGAACCCCCAGGCCAACGCTGCCCAGCCCGCAAACGACAACCTGCCTGCCGAGGCTGACGAAGGCTACCAGGTGCCTCGCGGGGCAGCTTGTATCCTTGGCGGGGCTCAGGCCCCTCGCTCCAACCGCCACTTCAAGCAACTTGCTCGCGAGGTCGCGGCAGCCCTCCCTGGAGTCGAGGCCTCCAGGCCCCTCAAGTGGTCCCAGTGCCCCATTACTTTCGACTCCGGCGATCACCCCAAGTCCACGTCAACCGTTGGCACCATCCCGTTGGTCTGCACCCCCACCATCAACAACATCGCCGTCTCTAAGACGCTCATTGATGGGGGTGCTGGCCTCAACGTCATCTCCGTCGAGACATTCGAGAAGCTGCAGGTGCCCTACGAGCGGCTCATGCCTACCAGGCCCTTCTCGGGAGTGACAGAGGGTCTTACCACCCCCTTGGGGCAGGTGAGGCTCGCCGTCACTTTCGGCACCCAGGCCAACTACCGCACCGAGCTGATCGACTTCGACGTCGCGCACATCGGCCTACCCTACAACGCCATACTCGGCTACCCCGCCCTCGCCAAGTTCATGGCGGTGACCCACCACGCCTACAACCTCGTCAAGCTCCCTGGCTCGGGTGGCACCATTGTCATCCGCGGCGTGGTCTCGGACGCCTTGTACGCTGCGCAGGCGGCCTACAAGGCTGCCGCGGTGGCGTCACCCGCCGACGAGGACGAGGAACCCCTCCCGAGGCCCCCCGCGAAGAAGAAGCAGCTGTTCTCCCAGGAGAAGGCTGCGACAAAACAAGTGTCTCTGGAGGCGAGCGGCTCGGGGGCTTGCGTCACCATCGGCGCTAACCTGCCTCCCAAATAGGAAAGCGCGCTCGTCGCCTTCCTCAGGGCAAACTCTGACATGTTCGCCTGGACACCGTCAGATATGTCCGGAGTACCGAGGGAGGTGATCGAGCACCACTTAGCCGTGTGCCCAAACGCACGCCCCGTCAAGCAAAAAGCGCGGCGCCAGGCGCCAGAGAAGCAAGACTTCATCGTCAAGGAAGTAGACAAGCTGAAGAAGGCCAGCATCATCAAGGAAGTGGTCCACCCCACTTGGCTCGCCAATGGTGTGGTCGTCCCCAAGCACACCGGAGGGAGTCGCCTTTGCATCGACTTCACCGACCTCAACAAGGCCTGCCCCAAGGACCCCTATCCCCTCCCGAGGATCGACCAGATCGTAGACTCCACCGCCGGCTGCGCGCTCCTCTGTTTTCTGGATGCCTTCTCTGGTTATCACCAGATCAAGATGGCGAAGGAGGACGAGGAGAAGACAGCATTTCTCACCCCTTGCGGTGTGTTCTGCTACGTCTGTATGCCCTTCGGTCTGAAGAACGCTGGCGCCACTTTCCAGCGCCTCATGAGGATCGCCTTGGGAGCCCAAATGGGGAGGAATGCAGAGGCCTACGTCGACGACATCGTCGTCAAAACCCGCGAGAAGGACACGCTCATCCAGGACCTCGAGGAGACCTTTGCCAACCTGCGCAAGGTCAACATCAAGCTGAACCCCGCCAAGTGCGTCTTCGGGGTCCCTTCAGGCAAGCTCCTCGGTTTCCTGGTATCCCACCGCGGCATTGAGGCCAACCCAGACAAGATCAAGGCCATAGAGCAGATGCAGCCCCCTCGTCGCCTCAAGGACATGCAACGCTTAGCGGGATGTATGGCCAGCCTTGGCCGTTTCATCTCCAAGTTCGGTGAGAGGGCGCTGCCATTTTTCAAGATCATGAAGAGGTCCGGTCCTTTCAAGTGGACCCCCGAAGCAGCAAAGGCCTTTGAGGACTTGAAGAAATACCTGGCGAGCCCACCCATCATGGTCGCCCCACGCCCTCGCGAGCCTCTGAAGCTGTACCTTGCAGCCACTCCTCAGACGGCAAGCGCGGTCTTGGTGGCTGAAAGAGAAGAGCCAGTCCTCGACAAGCAGAACTCCACCTCGCCAAGCCCAGAACCCCCCGGCAAGGAAGCAGCCTCGTCAGGCCCCCAGCCCCAAGAAAACCTTGCCAAGGACTCCACCGAGCCTGAGGAGGAGCCAGCAGTTGCCTCACCAACGACTACCCTCGTCGAGCACCCCGTGTACTTCGTCAGCACAGTGCTGCGGGATGCTCGCGAGCGCTACCCCATGCAGCAAAAGCTCCTCTTCTCGCTCCTCATCGCCTCCAGGAAGCTGCGCCACTACTTCCAGGGTCACCCCATCAAGGTGGTCACCTCATATCCCCTGGAGCAGGTCCTGCGCAACCCGAACGCGACAGATCGCGTCGCAGGCTGGGGCATTGAGCTACAACCCTTCGAGCTGGAGTTTGACACCACCAGGGTCATCAAGGGCAGAGTGCTGGCCGATTTCATGGCCGAGTGGACGGACACACGCAAAGACGAAGAGCTTCCAGAGGAGGAGGTTACAGCCTCAGGAGGAACGACGCCAAGCCACTGGACCATGCACTTCGACGGCGCCTTTGCGGCCAGGAGTGCAGGGGCTGGCGCCGTTCTCACCTCACCGACAGGCGACAAGCTCTACTATGCCGTCCAACTGTGCTTCAAGGACAGCGACAAGGTCTCCAACAACATCGCTGAGTATGAAGGCCTCCTCGCCGGGCTCAAAGCCGCCATCGCCCTCGGCATTAAGTACATCCTCATCAAGGGCGACTCCCAGCTCCTCGTCAACTTCTCCAACAAAAGCTACACGCCTAAGGACACCTACATGGTGGCCTACCTTGAAGAGGTACGCAGGCTGGAGAAACACTTCAGGGGCATGGAGCTCAAGCACATCCCACGGGCAGAGAACCAAGAGGCAGATGAAATTGCTCGGCGAGCAGCAAGAAGAGAAGCCCAGAAGCCTGGAGTGTTCGAGGAGAGGCTCACCAAGGCCTCAGTCAAGCAACCTGTGGTCAACTTCAGCACCGACGAGGAGCTCCCACCTGCCCCACCAAGCGGAGCACCAAACTGTGGGTTGCCCTCGGGCGATCGCTTGCTGCTGACTCTAGTACGACAAGACACTGGTTGGATCGACGAGATCAAGAACTACCTGCAGAACCGAGCCCTCCCCGAAGACGACGCAGAGGCCGAGAGAATTGCTCGCCAGGCCAAGTCCTATTGCCTCCACGACGGAGACCTATACCGCAAGCGACCCAATGGGGTTGCGCTGCGGTGTGTCCCTGCCGAGGAGGGCCGCCAACTCATCAACGACATACACAGCGGCGAGTGCGGCCACCACTCTTCCTCGCGCACCATTGCAGGCAAGGTCTTCCGGAGCGGTTTCTACTGGCCCTCAGTGCTTCAAGACGCTGCCGAAATCGTCCAAACCTGCGACGCATGCCAATTTCACGCCAAGCAAATCCACCAGCCCGCGCAAGGACTCCAGACGATCCCGCTCTCCTGGCCGTTCGCGGTCTGGGGGCTGGACCTGCTCGGACCCTTCCCGCGAGCGCTCGGGGGCTACCGCTATCTCTACGTCGCCATCGACAAATTCACCAAGTGGCCTGAGGTGGAGCCCGTGCGCACCATTCCGGCGAAGTCGGCGGTAAAATTCATAAGGAGCCTGGTCTGCCGCTTCGGCGTGCCCAACCGCATCATCACCGACAACGGCTCACAATTCATCAGCGGCGCCTTCAAGTCCTACTGCGGCAGCATCGGCGCCCAAATCTGCTACGCCTCGGTGGCGCATCCACGAAGCAACGGGCAGGCCGAACGAGCCAACGCCGAGGTGCTAAAGGGCCTCAAGACGAGAAGCTTCAACCGCCTCAAGGCCAGCGGCAAGCATTGGATCGATGAGCTCCCCTCAGTGCTCTGGTCCATCCGCACCACGCCAACAAAGCCAACTGGTGAGACGCCGTTCTCCCTCGTCTATGGCGCTGAAGCTGTCCTCCCCAGCGAGATCACTCATGGCTCTCCGCGAGTCTTAGCCTTCAAGGAGGCTGAGGTGGACGAACTCCGCAACGACGACCTGCTGCTGCTTGAAGGGCTTCGCCGCAATGCGGCCCTGAGAGCGGCAAGGTACCAGCAAGACCTCCGTCGCTACCACAGCCGCCACATCCGGCCACGCACTCTCGAGGTAGGAGACCTTGTCTTGAGGAGAATCCTCTCCAGGGCAGGCCTCCACAAGCTCTCACCAATGTGGGAAGGCCCCTACAGAGTCGTGCACATCGCCAGGCCTGGCTCCGCACGGCTTGAGACGGAGGACGGCATCCCTGTCGCCAACCCCTGGAACATCCAGCACCTGCGCAAGTTCTACCCCTAATCGCCCTCGGCGAGCAATTTTTTGCATCAAGGGAGAACCACGTGCCATCATCCTTAAAGAGGAAAAACTTCGGGCTCCCCTCTCTACTACACGTTGCCGCGGGCCGTTCGAGAAGACTCCCAAGCCACCAAGTCTCGGCATGGTAACCTCTTCAGGCACCATGTCTTGGCGAGGTGGATCCCCATGCCGGTCATGGTGGAACGCAGGCTAAAAAGCCACCCCCGCATAGGGGCCCCCTGAGCTCTCTCTACATGCGTCTGCCTCGGGCACGCCCCTCGAGAGTCTCAGCCACAGAATGTGGACCCCATGCCAAGAGCATGGTGGATTTTTTGTGTTTCTGGCCAGGCCAGTGTAATGAGCCTATGTTTCAGGCCAAATTGAACCTTTGCGCATCGCGCCAGCATATTTTGTCGCTTCGGTGTTCTTTGCTTCGGTGTTATTCGCTTTTCTTTCTCGCTCGTATGATCCCTCCTGTGTATCTCACGAGCGGGGGCTAGCAGGGTGCCATGCCACGGGAGCATCCCGGCAGCGCCTAAAACCCAAGGGATCCGAGCTCTGAACTTGCGGGTCAGCTCTCATGAATGTCAACTCCCAAGGAGCTCTGAACTCATGGGTCAGCTCCCGCGCACGTCAACTCACCAAGGATCACCAAAACCTTGGTGCCTGTTTCTCCTCGCGAGACACACATGAAGGAACCTACGAGCACCATAAGATTCTTTAGCTATCTATTGCTTGTGGATATGCCTATTTCTCCAAGTGCAGGAAAACAGGCCTACAAGCCCAGCACCCTCTCCAAGGCAACAACGCCTCGCCAGGGCACCAACACCCTCTTCAAGGCGAAACGCCTCGTCAAGCTAAGTGCAAAAACTTGGTAGAATTTCCTCTTGCTGGTCTTTGCTCCTCGAGTCTCTTTTCTCTCTCCCACGCCTCATGGGCTGCTTGCACGTCAAAGGGGAGCCCCAAGCATCGCGCTTCGCGGAGCTCTTACTTCTTGAGGCCTCACTCACCCCCCGGACTTGTGGAGCACTGACTCGCACATACCGAAGCGGCGGTGGTGTAGCGCTAAGAGAGGGTCCTAAGACGTAGAGCGAAAAAGACATGAAGGGAAAAGACAAAGGCCACCCAAGGAGCATTCATAAGCACGTCTCAAAGCTAAAAGCAAGTTGTTATAAAAGTTATTACAATTGAAATGCCACGATAAATGTGCCTCATGCGCGCCCAGCTACAGGAAGGAGTTCAGGCCGTTGCGCCTCCCGAGGTCCCCGCTCCATCCGCGCCAGCTCCAGCTCCCAGAGCGTCTCCTTCGCCGTCGCCATCATCTTCATCGACCAAGACTTGGTCGTACTTCTTGGCGAGCACCTCAGCGGCCTCCCCCGCTTTGCTGCGGATCTCGACCGGCTCCATCACGGCCTCGAGGTTGAACGAGGGCCAGAGCTTCAGGAGGTTGCTGAAGACGCGGCTGATGGCTAGGACGAGGAGATCGCGGCTCTCCGCCACAACGCGCTCGTCGAAGCGCTTCGCGACCTTTTCAATCTCCTCGAGGAATTGCCCGAAGAATTGCGCGTGCGCCGCCTCGTCGTTGACCCCTCCGGCGGGAAGGTGGGGGACCTCGATCCTCAAGTCGTCCCCGATGGCGTTCGCGCGGCGAACCAACTCGTGGAGCATAAGCTGGCGCTGGCGCGTCATGGCCCGGTTGTGCCGCGCAGAGTCCTGCGCTTGCTCTGCGCGGTCCGCGGCCGGTCCCACCTGTTGCTGGAGGTCGCTCAGGTCAGCCTTCAGGGCGGCAATCTCCTCCTCCGCACGAGCCAGCGCCTCCTGGGCGTGCTGAAGGCTGGAGATCAATGCCTTCTCCGACTCCTCGAGCCCCTCGATCCGATGCAGGAACTCGTTGCGTTTCATCGTGAAGCGCTCTTCCTGCTTCGTGGCCTTGGCGTCATAGTCACTGGCGAGGCTCTCGCGGATGCGCTCAACCCTGGCGTCGGCCTCCTCCTGGGTCCTCTTCTGCTTCATCGCGAGGTCAGCGTTGGCCTTGTCGTGGCGCTCCTTGCGGGTGGCCTCGCTCCTGGCCACCGAGTTCTCACGCTCCTGCAGCAGCCCCTCGCGGGTGGCCTGCTCCTCCTCCAGAGAGTGGACCTGCTCTTCGCGCCGATCCAGCTCTTTCTCCCGGAGGGAGAGCTCTTCCTCGCGTTTCTTCAGCTCGGTCTCGCGAGGCATTAGCTGCCCCTCGCGGGCGTCCAGCTGCTCACGCAGCTCCTTCAAGACGGTCCTCGCGGCCTCGGACTCGTTGGCGAACTTCTCTTCGCGGGCCGCCAGCTCCTGGTGCTTGGCGGTGGTATCCGCCTCCAGCGCCTCCCGGGCAGCGTCCAGCTGGCCCATGACCTCGGCCGCCTCCCGCTTGACGCTGTCGCGGGTCTCCTTCGCGAAGCGCATCGTTTCTTCACGCGCCATCTTTGCCGCCGCGTCCTGCCGGCGACACATTTCCACCCGCTCGTAGAGGAGGGCCCAGGCGTCGGCAAGCCTCGCCCGCTCCTTCTCCATGGCGAGATCCTCCTTGGCGAGCTGCGCCGCCAGCTCGTCAAGCGCCTGCCGCGATTGGCGGATGACGACGTCGCGGCGAACCGCGCGAGGGCGCGGCTCACCCAGCGCCAAGACCCCTGCATCCTTGTGGGGCGCAGAGGCCTCGACGCTTGTCGAGGCGCCTAGGGCATCCTGCCCCGAACTTGCAGCGGCCCCCGCTGCGGCGTGGGGGCTCACGGGGGCGTCTCCCTCGCCGCCCGCATCGAGAGTCCTCAGGGGGCTGGGCATCTCCTCGCCCCTGGCCCCGTCGCTCGGGGGCTCCAGAGGCGTCTCTGCCTCCCGCTCTTCAGGGGCGCTCCCCGCCCCCTCCGTGGTGGTCGCGTCTGCCGTGGCCGCGGGAGTACCTGCCCTCCTTGTGGGAGCCTCCCTTGCTGCTGGGGGCGACTCCGCGATGATCTCTTCGTCCACCTCTTCTTCTTCCGCGCGGTGCTCCGCCGCGGGAGGAGTAGACGCCCGAGTAGGCGGAGGCGTCGCCAGCTCAATCACCTCCTCCACACGGTGCTCGACCGCGGGGGGAGAGGCAGCCCTAGCTGGAGGCGACGCCGCCTCTTCAATCATCACCACCTCCACGCGGTGCTCACCCGCGAGAGGAGCTGACTCCTGCTGCTGCCCGGCAGCCACTTGCTGCGACTCGTCGGCCACAGGTGTCTCGGCGGCGCGGGCGATCTCCCCGAGCTTGCGGAGACGCCGTTTCTTCGGCGCCGCGGGTACGCTGAAGGAAAAACACAGTCAAGCAAAAATCCTTCAGGAGAGGATTCGCAGAAGCAAACGCTGAAAGGAAAGGAAAGAGCCAAACTCACTCGTCGACCGCTCTCCACACCCTCTTCTTCCCTTTTGGCGGCTGGAGAGTGCTCGCTCCGGCCTGCTCATGGGGCACCGCTACCTTCTCGTGAGGAGCTTCCCTCGCGGCGACCCCGGTGTCCCTGTCATGGACCTTGGCGTGAGGCTCGCGGCGTCCTCCCCTGCCGCTGTCCTCCTCCTCTGCGGGGCGCGGGGAGCGAACCACGCGGAGGACACCCCCGTCGCCGCCGGAAGAGATCTCCTGGGGGCCCTCGCCGGGCGGCGCGTTCCTTGAGCCTGCGTCGCCTCCCGAAGGGTCAGCACCCTTAGAAGCCTCGTCCTCCTCGGACCCTTCGTCCTCATCTGGCTCCAGCGCGTCGCCCTCCCGCTCTTGTTCCGCCGCCCACGGGTTGCGGCGGGGCCCAACAAGCCTCGCGGGCTTGATATCCCATTCGTCGAAGTGGGGCAGGAGCTTGCGGGCTTCGCGCACTCGCTCCTCTGTGTAGGCAAACAGCGGCAAGGCGTCGTCGTTGCTTGGGGCCGGAATGGACACCGTGGCGAAGAGGACCTTCATGATCCGCTTCATCTCGTCCGGAGTGAAGTCGCCGGGGCTGAGGCGCATCCTGTCGTCCGGGCCCGAATAGGTCCACATCGGTTTCGAGTGCCACTGGAGAGGAGCAATGCGGCGCGAAACGAAGTCCATCGCCACCATCCGGCCGGTGAGCCCGGCCTCGCGGAGCACTTGAATACGCTCGTATACTGCCTCAAGCTTGGGACCCTCAAATTCACCGCTCGACCAACGCGCCCACTTCCTCGGGGGTGCCACGGGAACCTCCAGGTGGCGGTTCGTCGACTTGGTGCCGACGAAAACCCACTTCTCGCGGAACTTCTCCACTTTCTTCGTCACCTCGGTGATGGCGTTCTCCCCCTGCCACGCTATGGGGATGTACCCTTCACTCCTGGCGGCGGCGATGCGGAAGGAGACGCATCCGAGCCGCTCGCCCTTGGCGGAGTTCCGAAGAGAATAGAAGCTCCGGAAGAGCGCCACCGAGGGGCGGACACCGACGTACGCCTCGCAGAGGTAGGCGAAGATGGCGAGAATGAGCACAGAGTTTGGGTGGAGATGGAGCAGCTGGATCCGGTAAGCCTCAAGGATCCCTAGGAGAAAACTGGAAAAAGGAGGAACGAAGCCGGCAAAGAGCGTGTGGAAGAAGATGGGGTGGAACCCCGCGCCGACCCTGCAGCTGCCAGGCGCTATGTTGGTGGCACCGAGCTCGTGGGTGTCGGAGGCCACAAAGAGCCGCACCTTGGAAACCGTCGCCGCGTTGATAAGGGACTCAGGCATTGTCCCCTGGGGCGCAGCGTCCCGCGCCGCCACCAGCGCAGCGTCCCGCGCCTCCGCCGCTGACGAGCTCGCCTGAGCGGTGGCCTTGCCCTTCAAGTCGGTGGCTGCTCTCTTGGGGGCCATGGTCGCCGGAGAAGAAGAAGAGTGCTCTGGAGGTTGGAGCTCTCTGAGAGATTGGAGGCGTGGGGAGAAGTGTGCGGAGGAGTTACGGGAGAAGTAATGGGCGCCGCCTGCGCGCCCAGGCTTTATTGACCAGCACTCGAATCGTGGCGGGCCCCGCCACGTCGCCCGTTGGAGCCGAGGAGGTCGTGGCCGCGGGCGCAACCGCTGCGTGACACGTGTCGCGGCCCTGTCAGGCATCTTTGGCCCCTCGACGCTTCGCCTTCGTCATGGGCCTCGGCGTGCCCGTCGCGGGCCCGGGGGCTACTGTCGGCACAGTGGAAACCAGGGTACCACGGGCCGGCCTGCCAGGGCCCACAAGATTCTTTGGATGATTTTCGCTAAGGACCAGGCTCTCCAAGCCTGGCAAGCTTCGCGAGGTTTTCTCCCCTCGCGAAGGGTTTTCTCTCCTCACCAAGGGTTCTTTCCCTCGGCGAGGGATCGCTCCTCGACAAGGCGTCTCCGACGCCGCCCGCAAATTCTGCTAAGGACCAAGCTGAAGGGCTTGGCGAGGCCTTTCGCCTCGACAAGCACTTTCCTCGTGAAGCCATCTCTGCCTCCGCGGCAGAGCGCACATGGGCTCTGCGCCGGGTGCAGAGTGACGCGCGTGCCTACGCGCGATGACGACAACGCCGCAGTTGCCGTTTCCATGTATAAAGCAGTCAACAAAGCGGAGCCAAGCAAAGCGGACAACGAGTATTGCCCCTTTGGTGACAAGGGAACAGTCTGCAGCTACGCTCCAAGGACGACGTCACCGTGGGCCACCTCCCACCTCGGCAAGCGCCAGCCCGCCGTCCAGCTGGTCGGTGCCCCTTTTCAGCTTTGGTGACGCCGTTCCCCTGCCGTGGACCGCGTCCACGATCTTTACCTTTATGGTAGACCTCACCTTTACGGTGCACCGCGCCTCCTCCTTCGTCGCCATGTGGTAGCCCTTCCCGCCCAAATGTTTGGGCAGAAGAGGCCCAGGACGCCTATAAAAGGAGGAGGAGCACGCCCAAGCAAGGGGTTCGATTTCTGGAGTCTAGAGCCATGCTCAAGAACCCTAGATCTAAAGACTAGCAAGTAGCCATTGTTAGCCACCTCGAGCTCGACAAGCTCTCCCCTTGTACTGTAAACTCTCCAAGCAGTGCAATACACCATAGCAGGACGTAGGGGTTTTACCTCCACAAGAGGGCCCTGAACCTGGGTAACACCTTGTGTCCATCTCTGCAGTGTCGTCCGCAGCGAGCCTGACGAGCACCGTCGCCGGAGCACGTTGTGGACTGTTTGACTCCGTGTTCAGCCCCTTACACGATACCTTGGAGACACCCCTAGTTCCTGGGGACAATCTCCGACACAAACAATAGGTAATAGGATGTGGGGGTGTGGCTTAACATGGCTGCAAGGTAAACATGCAAATAGGATCGAGACACAAGCATCGTAACATAAGGCTAGCAAGGAACAAAAGATAGGAGGAGTAAGAGACAGAAAACAAGCAAAGATAGCAAGTGAGTATCACTTGCATGCAATCCGATAGAGGTAGCATAACCTGTCGTTGCTCACATCAACTCAACGTCCTATTCCCGAAGAAGCAACAAACACCGGAAACATAAAAGATGCATTTTACTACTACGGCAAAAGAAGCGGCATGTTGATGACACGATGCATGACAAATTAAAGGTTGTCCAATTTTATTCCCTAACACATGGCAAATCAATTTAAATGGGATCGGTGCACAATATAGATGCACCGGACAAACCCCATAATTAAATTGATTTAATTTGACTAAATGGATAAAGGTGCGATGTTAATTAAGCATGCATGATTTTATAAGGTACGCATATATGGTATAGGGTTAGGGTTGGGGTCACACATCGGATCGAGGAATCTTCGGATTCAGAACCACCGTCTTCGGACCGGAGAGGAAGTAGTCGAAGTAGACGACGTCGTGGAAGTAGTCATTCTCGGGGCGTCGTCGTGGTGGACCTTGGCGTTCCGGGCTTCGGGGTCGACGGGTTTCACGATGTCGGGGTTCGGGCATCGGGCTTCTCGGACACGCACGAAGGCGGCCGTCACAAAACACAAAACGGAGAACTTGTCACATTTCCGGTGTCGGGGAAGATCTTGTCGTATCCGTCTTCAGGTTTGTCGGGCGTCACGGCACGGAGAACTTGGCGTGTCGTCGGTCACGGTCGTCGGGTTCACGCCATGTCGTCGAGTCGGACTTGTCGTTCCATCATGCACGGAGTCATGGGAGACCTTGGCGTATCCATCTTCGGGGATCGGGATTCACGACGGGAACATCCGGGAACTGCTTCACGCCGGGGACGCGTCGGAGAAAAATCGGAAACTACCGGGAAACCTTCCCGCCGGGAAACAGGCATCGGGGAACAACGGAGAACCGTGGGGAACAGAAAAATGGGAAACCCATCGGGGACGGAAACAGGGACGTCCACGTGACGGACACGGACAGAGGCGTTGGAGAAGCACGGCACGAGCACGGGGACAGGACGGGGACACGGAGCTAGGAACAAAGACATCGGGAATGGAGGCGTCGGGGAGGGACGCGTCCGTCGGGCACGGACACGGCAGCAGCCGTAGCAGGGGTCACGGGCGAGCTCGACGGAGATGGGCGGCTGCACACACGCGGGCAGGGAGGCGACGTGCGTGGGAAAAAGCAGATGGAGGCGGACGGGAGGAGAGATGCAGGGGAGGAGGAGATGCGGTGGCTGCGGGGCAGAGGGCGAGGTGGACGGAGGGTGCGGAGCAGCGGCGGGAAGGGGAGAACGGCCGGCTCAGGCCGGAGCTGAGGAGGCCGAGCGACTCGGAGGCGTGCGGCGGTGGCGGCGCGAGCAGAGGGAGGAGGCGCGACGAGGTGGAGGTCGATGGCTGATACATGTAAAATGCATACATGAACTTTGCACTATAATACTCATATTTCGAATCATATTTGCATCATATACGGATTATATCATTGTTTTATAATGATTTTGGAAAGATTTCACAGTTTTCCTATTTTTCTGGAATTAACCCTGCACTGGCAGAAAACCCTATTTTCTATATTTTGATGTTTCAGGGACCCAAACGACGTCCAAATGACCTGAAAATTTACGAACATCAGTTTTTGGAAGGAACAAAGCGTAGGAGCGAAGGAAGCGAACAAACGAAGGCCCGAGGGCCAGAAGAGGGTGGCCCACGCGGCCAGATTCCTTGGCCGCATGGGACCCACCATCTGGGGCCTCGAGGCTCCGTTGCCGTCGATCTTTTCTCCAGAACCTTCGTCTTGACCTAAAACCGACTATAAAAATAGTCCCCGACGCCGTTTGGAGAGGAGGCGGCCGAAAACACAGAAACACCAAAACAAAGATCTGGAGGTGCAGATTGGAGGGGGAAACCTCCGGCAGAGCGCTGCCAGGGTGGTCTCCATTTTCTCCAACATCTCCACCGTCATCACCATGATGAAGGGGGAGTAGTCCACCCCCTGGACTTTGGGTTTGTGGTGGTAACTTGATCTAATCTCTCTATGTATGATCATTGTTGAAGTCCATATGATGTGCCTTGCATAAGTATGGATCTATCTATGTAATTCCTATGGTGGATATTGTGGTATGAGATGATATTTGTTATGCATTTACCGTTGTGTTGGATCTTTTATGACTTGTCATACTTTGGAGATATTCTATGATGCATGTGATGGTTCGATTTATGCATAATGCCTTGTTTATCCATGTCATGAGGTGATTGACACCACCAAGTGTAGATAGATGAGAGAGATGTGGTCATGCACACGGAATATGAATCATTGCACTAGTGTTTAGAATATTGTCCATTATGAAGTTTGATGTATGTAGGTACGGGATGGCCGATGTGACAACGGCATATGTATTGAGTGACACAATACAGCCCAACATCCTTTATCTGGGGGTAAAAAGGAAGAAGTATGATGTGGGAGTGACAACAAACCACGCTAGCCTTACGAGGGTGACCTAGCAACACAAATGATTATTTTCTTTCAACTATGTGTTTTAGGACATGTAGCCGTCATAGAAGTTTACCATTAAAGCATGACAATTGTGTGTACTTTTTATCTATAACATGATAATCACCATAGATGGGAGAGAGGATTGAGTGAACCCATGAACCCATGTCCATTGTTTCTATAAGAGAAAACCTTTGTCTTGTCCTCTTGCATTGAAGAGGATTGGGACACTTTTACATTCTTGTTTTGTTACATTAAACTTCCATCCATTAAATCAACCATCTTGTTCTTTAAACCTGTTTAGTGCATAATCAACTAAAACTTGTGACACTTTAGTTGTAGGGAATAGATTACTTTTCCTTCTTGCTCCTGCGGATCGATACCCTACTTCCACATTGAGAGGTGCTACAGTGATCCCCTGCTCTTGGGGGTTATCAAGTACTTTTCTGGCGCCGTTGCCGGGGAGCGTAGCGCTTAAGTTTCTATTCTTGTGTGCACTAGACTTTAGATTTATTTTATCTTGTTTTATATCTTACAATCATCTAAGCTTGGGGAGGTTCCTTTAAACTTGTTTGGTTGTGAGTTTCTCATTAGCTTTACTTTTAGTTATGTATCAGTTTATACTCTCCTTATTTGAAAAACACAAAAAAATTAGTTCATTTGTTATGTTCGTGGAATGTATGAGTCACGTACTTATGCAACCCCCTATGGTTGGATCAATTAATGTTGATAAAAAAGGTTTATAATGGAAGCATTAAATGTAATTGGCCATGGATTATGTGATAGGTATGATGTATCTTGCTGCATAGATCAATATCCTAAGCATCTTAATTTTCAATGCAAGCTTGAGAGTATGCCTATAATTGCCTCTTACCATAATAACGAAATTATGACCACTGATATGAAGGCAGCCGAGGAATTTACTATTGTAATGGGAATTCTTGAGATAGTTATGTTTAATATAGATAAAGCTCGTAGCCTCACAACAAGACTTGCTACAACACTTGAACAACTCTTGAAACTCTTTTGTAAGAATACCTATATCCTTGAATATTATAACAATCTTTTGCTATCAAGGAGAGATCTAATGGCTTGCAGGAACAAGAAGAATATAGAGAAGAGGAAAAGGTATTAGAGGATTGCCCATATCCTTACTCACCATGCTATTTTGATTCTGATTCTGATGATGATCAACACATTCAAAATGATATTATTATTGATAATAGCTTTGAAAATGATGAGGAATTTGGTTTAGATATTATATATGATAGTGCTTTAGATGATGGTCCTATTTGAGAGCTAGGATCAAACAATAGTGATTTGCTGTCCAGAAAACAGATTCCTAAGCTTCACTGTGAAGAATGTTAAACATCACAGAAGAGGAATTTTGACCTGATATTTTACGACAGCAATATTCAGTTGTTATTACACATTTAGTTAGTTCAAAGTTTTCTGATTTGAGCAACATAAGTGCCTCTAAAAATTCGCTCCTTTTAGGCTGTCCAGTTTTTGACAGATTCTGTTTTTATTTTGCATTAGTCTCATTACTGTGTTTTGTGTGGTTCTTTTGATCAAAGAGCAAAACATAACCTTAGTGACAGTAGTTAATGTTTAGAATCAACTCATTATATATATTTTCTGTACCTATGAGGATTTAATTTATGGAGACACTAACCCCTCTAATCAAGTTTTATGTTTGAGTTTTGTGTAAAGAGAATTTTCAAGTGGAAGAGTTGAGGGTGATGAACAAAGATCAAGAGAGACAAACACTCAAACTTGGAGATTTTACCCCTATACTCACCCAACATATATCAAATAAGGACAAGAATTCATGCTTGGGGATGCCAAGCCACCTCACTCCAACCATCTTGATATCAAGTAAGAAGCCTAGCTACATGGCTATAAAGAAAGCGCTTTACGGGAGACAACCCGGGTGTTTTTATTTTTGATTTTCTATGTGTCCTCTTGCTAACAAGAGACTTAGTTTTTAGTTTTGTTTCTGGAATTTTTAATAAAGTACCAAGTTTTACCCATTTTGGTTTGAAAAAGTTGCTATTTGCATTCGGAGATTTTATTCCAGCACGAATCTGTGCATGGTTTGATTTTTCATTCCTATTCTGTAACTCCGAAAGAGCTGAATTTTTTACTGTAACTGCAGATTTTCATTCTCTGTATGCATGATTTTTTTAAGAATTTTTCGACATTTTTAAGCTGGCTAGAAAAATGCGTTTCACAGCTTCTGTTTTTCTGGACAGATTCTGTCCCATTTTGTTTGATGCATTCTTTGAACTTTTAACTTGAATCTTTTTTATCCAATTGAGTTTATAAGTAGGAATAGAACATTATACACTTTCTGGACATTCATATGAATTTTTGTTTAAGGATTTTATGCAACAAGCAATTTATTTGTCTATCACTACTAATGTCACCCCACAGAAAAGAAATGGGAGAAACTGTGTTTTGAAGTTTTTTCACAGGGATTAGAGGAGATGCACCAAGAGCTATCCAAGGATGGTGAATACCATAAGCTTGGGGATGTGAAGACAACCCCACTGGACCAACACACTCTCGGTTTGCACACGTCTAACTTCTGTTTTTCGATCAATGCACTTTATCGCATAAACTTGGAGCGTCTTTTATTTGCTTTTTATTTTGGTTTGATTTTTGTTTTGAGACCACCACTATCATTTTTATATGAGAGAGCTACTGGAAATGTGGGTTGAATTAAGTTGGATGCTATTAAAAAGATTGGGAAAGGGATGTTTGAGTTGATTTAAAAAGATACATATAGTTGCATGATTCATGTGCTTTTTAATGAGTGTTAATTTGCAAGTGTTTTATCAAGAGCTATCTCTTATTCATGTTTTGATGCTGAATGTTACTTTACTTTGTTTAACATGAATTGGTTAGTTCTATGGACACTTGTGCATGCTTTTAGACGGTCAACTTTCTCCCTTTTGCTAGCCCAAAAATTCCAACAAGTAAAAACTTGTTTTCCAACACCTTCAACCAAAGTTTTCCAGTGAGTCCACCATATCTACTTATTAGCTTTACGCTATTCCGAGTATGTTTATCATGTTACTTTGTATTATCTATACCTCTGAATTTAAATGCTTATGTTATTGATTGTTATGGGGAAGGTTGGTTAAAAAGCTCTCACACCTTACTTTTATTGCACTTAATAAACATGAACCATTGTGATTAAAATTATGAAGCTGTGAGCTTGACAAGAGTCTTGGTTGGGGGTTAGCCCATATGTGCTGTCACATGGCAAGCTTTCAACATGTTCTTAATTATATTTAGTTGATATTATGTACTTTTGTTTATGGATGCCTATCATAGTGTCAAATAAATGTGGAAACTAAGTAAGTTTAAGTAGTTTGTACAAATGGCTAGAGAGACACCTGGGCCGCTAATCTAAGCCATGCATCATTCATGGTGGAAATTTACTTACATACTATTGTGAACCTTCAGTGATGCACCTCATAATAAAAAGCTATATCAATAGTAAATAAAAAGGGTGTTGAGATTGTTCCTTATGTTTGTTTGTCTTGTCATTTTGACATGGGATTGTTCCATGTCCTGGGACAAGAGGTACGCCAGTTGACCCTCTTGATGACGCTATTTTTACAATGACTTTAACTTGAACTTGCTTGGTAGCCCAAATTGAGTAACACCATGGTGTAGGTACTCGTATTCACGGGGCATGAAGCTTTCAACCCATACTTTGTCAAGCACACTACTCATATTTGCTTTCACTTTTAAACTTTAACCATTCAAGATGTTATGATGGGGGTAATGAGAGCTTGACACCAATGAATACCACATTGCAAACATTAACTTAAGTAGAAGCATTTGGAAGTTAGATGAAACTTATTCATGTTTTACCTCTACTCATTTATATATCCTTCCAAAGTGTCCACCTTTTATATTCATATTTACAAGAGTACTCTATGACCATCATAGGATGTTTTTACTTTTCATTATGCATACATTTGGTCCATAGTACTTTCTTCTATGTTGCACTTTGTGAATTATCATTGAACATCCTTACATTGAATATTTGACATCACTTCATAATCTATCTTACATATTGCTACTCCTTTGAAGAATGAATCATTTGACTTTATGTAGCAATAGTAATCATCTTTGATATCCATTGATAGTCTTAAAATACAAAGTCCATGTTGGTTTTATCACCTTTATACTCGAGGACGAGTATAGGTTAAGCTTGGGGATGCTGATGCATGTAAAATGCATACATGAACTTTGCATTATAATACTCATATTTCAATCATATTTGCATCATATAAGGGTTATATCATTGTTTTATAATGATTTTGGAAAGATTTCACAGTTTTCCTATTTTTCTGGAATTAACCCTGCACTGGCAGAAAACCCTATTTTCTATATTTTGATGTTTCAGGGACCCAAACGACGTCCAAATGACCTGAAAATTTACGAGCATCAGTTTTTGGAAGGAACAAAGCGTAGGAGCGAAGGAAGCGAACAAACGGAGGCACGAGGGCTAGAAGAGGGTGGCCCATGCAGCCAGATTCCTTGGCCACGTGGGACCCACCATCTGGGGCCTCGAGGCTCCGTTGCTGTCGATCTTTTCTCCAGAACCTTCGTCTTGACCTAAAACCGACTATAAAAATAGTCCCCGACGCCCTTCGGAGAGGAGGCGGCCGAAAACATAGAAACACCGAAATAGAGATCTGGAGCTGCAGATTGGAGGGGGAAAACTCCGGCAGAGCGCTGCCGGGGTGGTCTCCATCTTCTCCAACATCTCCACCATCATCACCATGATGAAGGGGGAGTAGTCCACCCCCTGGACTTTGGGTTTGTGGTGGTAAATTGATCTAATCATTCTAGGCATGATCATTGTTGAAGTCCATATGATGTGCCTTGCATAAGTATGGATCTATCTATGTAATTCCTATGGTGGATATTGTGGTATGTGATGATATTTGTTATGCATTTACCGTTGTGTTGGATCTTTTATGACTTGTCATACTTTGGAGATATTCTATGATGCATGTGATGGTTCGATTTATGCATAATGCCTTGTTTATCCATGTCATGAGGTGATTGACACCACCAAGTGTAGATAGATGAGAGAGATGTGGTCATGCACACAGAATATGAATCATTGCACTAGTGTTTAGAATATTGTCCATTATGAAGTTTGATGTATGTAAGTACGGGATGGCCGATGTGACAACGGCATATGTATTGAGTGACACAATACAGCCCAACATCCTTTATCTGGGGGTACAAAGGAAGAAGTATGATGTGGGAGTGACAACAAACCACGCTAGCCTTACGAGGGTGACCTAGCAACACAAATGATTATTTTCTTTCAACTATGTGTTTTAGGACATGTAGCCGTCATAGAAGTTTACCATTAAAGCATGACAATTGTGTGTACTTTTTATGTATAACATGATGATCACCATAGATGGGAGAGAGGATTGAGTGAACCCATGAACCCATGTCCATTGTTTCTA
The DNA here is from genome assembly GCA_012064385.1 of Puccinellia tenuiflora. Lineage (NCBI taxonomy): Eukaryota > Viridiplantae > Streptophyta > Magnoliopsida > Poales > Poaceae > Puccinellia > Puccinellia tenuiflora. The sequence goes on from QRDG01000351.1 coordinate 468,355, forward strand.
TAAGAGAAAACCTTTGTCTTGTCCTCTTGCATTGAAGAGGATTGGGATACTTTTACGTTCTTGTTTTGTTACATTAAACTTCCATCCATTAAATCAACCATCATGTTCTTTAAACCTGTTTAGTGCATAATCAACTAAAACTTGTGACACTTTAGTTGTAGGGAATAGATTACTTTTCCTTCTTGCTCCTGCGGATCGATACCCTACTTCCACATTGAGAGGTGCTACAGTGATCCCCTGCTTTTGGGGGTTATCAATGGCGAGGGGAGAGAAGAGGGTGGCGCGTGCGGGGTGAGCTGGGAGGGCCGACAGGGCAAGGAGGAGCTCGGGATCGCGCGGGGAGGAGAGGAGAAGGCCGGGAGGTGGCGGGGATGGGGAGATCGGGGAGAGAGGAAGAAGACAGGGACGGGAGAGGTGGATGCGGGCACGGGAGGAGAGAATAAAAAGGGAAGGGAGAGAGAAGGGGATAAGGGGCAGGGACCCGATTGCAAAAGAAAAGGACCCAACGCGAGGTGGAAGGGCTTGGTCGCAAAAAGAGAAAAGAGGGAGAGGATGGCTGCAAGGTGCAGGGGTGGGAAAGGAAAACTGCCAGGGGATTTCTAGGGTTTGGAGGTTAGGTGGGCTTGGGCCAGGTTTTGGGCTACTCTCTCGCGTCTCAAAATTATTTTTCTTTTGCAAATTATTTTGGCAATTAATTTTTGAAAACAGAGACGAACGTCTCGGTAAAACTTTTTTGACAAATTTTAGCAAAATAAAATAGGGTTTGATAAAAATAGTTTTTGTTGCAAAAAAATATGCGATGCGATGATGCTGATGTCATTATGATGCAAAAAGCAAAACAAACAAAAATTAATTTGGGGAAAACCCCGGGACATTACAGCTGCTTCCGCTAGGGCTGCCCTTTTCGAGACGGAGCACTCCCTCCAGCTTGAGGAGGACTTGAAAAAAGTCTGCGGCGAGTTGGAGGAGGTGAAAAAAGAAGCTGCCCACACCAAAAAGATTGTTGAGAAATCTGTCTATGACCTGAACGTTGGCTTGGATCGTGATACGTCTCAAACGTATCTATAATTTTTGAGTGATCCATGCTAGTTTTGTGATATTGTCACATGCTTTTATTGTCATTTATATCATTTTTATGCATTTTGTCGGACTAACCTATTGACAAGATGCCAAGTGCCAGTTTCCTGTTTTTGCTGTTTTTGTATTTCAGAAAAGTCACAACAGGAAATATCGTCAGATTGCCCTCAAAATTTACGGAGATTTTTTATGCGACGGAATACACACGTGGACAAAAGGGCGACCTGGGGGGCCACCCAGGGGCCAGGGGCGGGTAGCAGCTGCGGCCCCCCTTGACCCGCGGGTGGGGCTCGCCCCTGCCCTCTGGGCATCGTCTCGGCCCCCTCCGACGCCTATAAAATCCCTTTTGACCTAAAACCGAGGGGGCGGCCATTATTTTCCAGAAACTCGACCCCGACGCGCCGTCACCGAAAACCCTAGTTCGGGGTCCAATCTGAAGCTGATCCCGGCACTCTACCGGAGGGGAGATCGATCCCGGAGGGCTCTTCATCGCCATGCCTTCCTCCAGGATGATTTGTGAGTAGTATCACCTTGGACTACGGGTCCATGGCAGTAGCTAGTTGGTAGTCTCTCTCTCTTGTGCTTCATGTCTTATGATCTTGTGAGCTGCCTAACATGATCAAGATCGATTATTGTAATGCTATGTGACGTGTTTGCTGGGATCCGATGGATTATGAAGTTATGTTCAGATTGTGCATGATTCTTATATGAGTAATTTATGTTCTTGCACGCTCTCCGATGTGCGTAGTTACTTTGGCCAAGTGATTGTGTGTATCTCCAAGAGAGGGTATTTATGCTAGATAGTGGGTTCATGCCCCCTTTTGTTCCTGGGCACGAGTGACAGAAACGTCTAAGGGCGAGGGTGTGCTGTTGCTACTAAGGGTAAAACAGCGGTGTTAATGTCTATTTTGATATTGGTAGATCCACTTGTCAAGGCGCGGAAAGCCGTGTTCCTTCTCAGCTCACGCCTTTTTTCTGTCCTCTTCGCTTCCTAAAATATTTAGGGAAAAGCTCCCAGTCGTCAAAAAGGCCGTTCCTTCTTTTTAAAGACCAATCATTTATTTTATTTGGAGATAATGGAAGAAATGGCGAGCTATTTAAGAAGCTATTTAAGAAATGTGAATTCTCATTGTTTCGATGATTCTCAATGGAAGATCGGGGCGTTTTTGACCAATTCTTTTGCAAATAAAAAAAAATTCCGTTCAAGAAAGAAGAAGATCCATTTTGGGCTGAACCAACAACCTGATTGTGTGGTTATTCTGAATGCAGATAGAAAGTCTTCGGTCATACTGGAAGCTGTAGAGTATTGGCAAGGCTGTAACATTACATGCGGGTCCTAGCCTACGTTCGTTGGTGGTTGACTACCGGGAAAGGGCAGAATAGCAACAGTGAGGAAGCATACCACCCAAAGCTCTCTCTCCCCATGGCCTTTCGCCTCTGAAAGCGAAATTGTAGCTTCGGAATCTCGCTTAATTGAATCTCCTGCTCCGGGTAGAATTTCCAGGCGTTCTGGGAGTCCGGGCCGTGTCTCAGTCCCAGTGTGGCTGATCATCCGAAAAGCTTACTTCATGCACTTTTACTTAATGCAATTGTTTGTTGCTTGCAACTTAATATCGTTGGGTGACAGGCTGGATAGCGATCCCACGGTGGACTTTTTAGACAAAGACGCAGTTGGACTCAACGGTCTTTGTTCCTTGTCGTGATACCTCCATAAATATTATCATGTCCTTTTTGTCATAGCTAAATTGGGTTTGTGTCATGATCTTGTCAATTGCCTAGCTGTAATTCGTTCACCCATCACATGCATATTTTATTTACTTGAGAGATTCCACTAGTGAACCCATGGCCCCCGGTCCATCTTTTTACATTGTTTACAACCTCATTTACTTGCTTTTATTTATCATTATTCCTCTGGTCACTTTTCATATTTTATCTATTTCATCATACAATTAACCGCTTTGTTTTCTGCGAGACCGGAAAGATTGACAACCTTTACGCCGTTGGGAGCAAAGTATTTTGGTTGAGTGTGTGCAGGTCCAAGTCTGTTGAAGGTTAAGCACCAGAGATCTTCAACATTCACCTCGTTGTTGATTTCAAAGTCCTACTGGTTCGATAAACCTCGGTTCGTTAAACGAGGGAAAACTGCTACTAGCTATAATTCCGCCTTCGCTTGGGGCACCACCCAACTTATCAATATCCACCATCAGATCGCTGTCGCAAGGGCATCAAAGCGATGACCCAGTTTATCTTCGGTAAGCAATATTCCTCTGTCCTTTCTCCACACTTGGTAGTTTTGTCTATAATTTCATAATCAAACTTGTTTCTACTTGCATATTGATAGGTCCGACATCTCCAAAGTTTGAATTGTTTGTTGGCCGGCAGCTGAACGAGCTCCTTGACTACTGTCATGGACTCCAAGAGGGCGCTCGTGCAATCGTGAGGTACTTGCATCCTCAGGATCAGTGCCCATCAAAGCCGGAGGCGCTTGTGAAGGAGTTGTCACGAGCTCCTGCTTACGTCCTGGCTTGGAAGAAGTCCTCTTTGCGGCGGGCGGCGATCCGAGTCCTTGCCCTGGCTCGCAGCTACTACCCCAATGTGGTGGAGCCGGCTTTGCTAACCTTGGGGATGCCATCTGAGCATGAAGACGGCTCGCCTTTTTCCAAGGCAGACTTCAAAGCTCGGGAAAAAGAAGTCCGGCCTTTTGCCTGCGAGATTGCCTCAAAGATGGAGAAGTGAGCCTAGCTCACTTGGTTAGGGAAGTGGATGTACAACCCAGCCACCCAGGTTCAAGTCCTCACGGACGCAGATTTGGGTTCTTATTATTTCAAAAATAAAAATCACTGTAGGGGCTTCCCCTACCGTATTCCTTTCAAAAAAAATTGCCTCAAAGATGCATCCAGACTTATGGACTCATCATTATGATGCAAACAACAAGAGGGCTGTTGACGTTACTCCCCGGGCAATAGACTTTAGACGCCCCTCTAAAACAAATGCTGGCGCTTCGACTTCTGCTGGGTCATTACTGTCAACCCCTGCTGCTCCGACTCCTGCGCCAGTTCGTCCAGAGGATGATGGCAACTCCCAGCCTCAAGAAGAAGCTTCTGGAGGAGAAAAGGACTCCACTGTCCCACAAAGCTCTGCCCAGGGCACTGCAGCCAACGCTCCGACTTCTGGCAAGGCTCCTGTGCAAGAAGAAAATATTCCTGCAGAGAAAGATCACACTTTGGATGACTTCTAAGTCTGTAATGATAACTTGTGCCGCTTGTCTGGCTTTTGGGATGTAAGACTTTATTCGTTTGGTACTATGATTTTGGATGACTTGCTTTATGTGGTAGACATGTTAATGTCTTTTTATACAAGGTGATTTGGTTCTTATAACCCTTCTGATTTTATACTGATGAATAAGTATGCCCCGCAAGATTTTTGCTAACAGCTTTCTTTGACAAGTCCGCATCCTCCTAAGTCCTTTTAGGCTTCATAGGAGTTCGAAACAAGTCATGCCTGTAGTCTTAAGTCGAATTGCGCGGGTGGCATCTAACTTACTAGCTAAAATCAGGGAGAGGTTGGCTTTTAAGCCGGGTCCAAGAGTCTAAAGCTTGAAGTTTTTTCTGAAAGACAACCCCCCAAGGACCTCATGATCAAAATGTAATAAAGCGCACATACTGAGTGTCTCGACAAAAGAATTCATATTGTGAAGAAGCCGGCTTTATTTCCTTTTATCACAATAATCATGTTACAATGCTGCAGAGCTCTTTGGGCTCTTTGCTAACTTGCATACTTTGCTTTACAAAACTTTTAGCTAAAATAAGGACGTAACTGCGCTATGTTCCAGGGCCTCTTTGCCTCTGCATAGGGGTCCATTGTATGAGCTGTGTTAGCTCATTCGCTTTCTTTTGCTGCCTTTCGTACATCCATTAGATAGTACGACCCGTTGTGCAAGTTCTTACTGATGACGAACGGTCCTTCCCATGGAGAAGATAACTTATGCATCCCTTCCTTATTTTGGACTAGGCGAAGCACTAAGTCTCCTTCTTGGAAAGTCCGGCTCCTGATTCTGCGCGCATGGTATCGTCTCAAGTCATGCCGGTAAACTGCAGATCTGTCAAGGGCTAAGTCCCTTGCTTCTTCAAGCGCATCCACCGAGTCCTGGCGAGTGAGCTCGTTCTCTGTCTCGACGTAATTGGCGACTCGTGGTGAATCATGAAGTAAATCGCTGGGCAGGACTGATTCTGCTCCATAGACCATGAAGAACGGTGTGAAGCCGATAGACCTGTTAGGAGTCGTCCGTATGCTCTAGAGTACTGCTGGTAACTCCTCAACCCAACACCTGGCAGCTCGTAACAGGGGAACTCGTAATCTGGGCTTGATCCCTCTGAGTAACTCCTGATTTGCACGTTCAGCTTGTCCATTTGACTGAGGGTGCGCAACCGAGGCTAGATCAAGTCAGATGTTGTTTTCTCCACAGAACTTGTCCATCTCACCGACGCGCAAAGATGTAGTGCTCAAAAGTGGTGGATTTCATCGGGTTCACCTGATCTAGCTGTGATGGGTCTTCAGAAGGTGGATTCGTGGCTGACGAGCTCAAAATCGGCCATGGTGATGCCTCCATGGTCGTTGTCGAAGGTCAATTTATAAGGATTTTTGTTGATGTTGCATACATTGTCAAGATTTGCTACATGTGTGCATAGTTTTTGTTGTGTAAGCACGGGTAAAATGATACAATGATTTAAGTGTATATTCTACAGAGATTTCCCCATTGTTCCATATTATTCCTATAATGTTGGATTCGTTAGACATGTTGTTGGATGCGTTGTTTTTGTTGTTGCAAACGACAACGATTTTTCGAATAGTTTTAGGCGACCAATGCGGATTTGTTGCATGTGTTGTTGACTTCTGCTACATTGATGTATCCAAAATGTTATACTTCCTCCATCCATAAAAGTATGTCACAAATTGGAGGAAGTAATGTTTTTTTTTAGTACACATCGTAAGTTTTTACAAATTCATAAAAATATCGTAAATGACGTCGTATTTTTCAAAATGCTACATATACAGAAAAAATGTTATGTTTGGGATTATTTGCAGGACCACACATGCATGTCAAACCGGCTGATGCTACATCCGATGGACGCCTAGCGTTTTGCCTTATAATAAACCGAAAGGACGGAGTAAGAAAATTAGCAGGCTCGCGCGCATATCCTGCTGCCTGTCTGAAGCAAATTATAAAGGTCGTACTCCTAATTGCATCGCTAAGTAATCGGAGAGGAGCAGAACCACTTTGCACTCTGCATCAGGCAGCAGCAAGTTGCTCGCAACAATCGTTCAGGGCTACTGTACACGCGGCACCGTACAACTCCCACGACTTGCTTGCAGCCTTGCAGGAAACGCTGCTGCTGCGGCCTCACCGTCTCCACCTACACTGCTACCTCCACCAGCCAGCTAAGCCCAGCGACCGAGCCCTTCCACCCGGTCCGATAGGTCAGCGCACCGCCGGCCTACCCACCGGGGCTGAATGCCGGAGCTCTAGCGTTCCCCATCCCCGCGGCGCCCCGCCGACGGGCATGTCGAGGAAGCACCCGCCGCAGGCGCACCGCAAGAGGTGGCTGGGCTGGCTGCTGCTCCTGCTCCCGCTCCTCTCGCTCCCCATCCTCTACGCCGCGCTCGGTGCGGCGCGCTCCCCTCCGCCGCCGCCGCTGGGGGGCAGGGAGCATCCCCTGCTGCCGCCGCCGAGGCTCGCCTACCTCATAACGGGCGGCGCCGGCGACGGCCCGCGGATCCGGAGGCTGCTCAGGGCCCTCTACCACCCCTGGAACTACTACCTCGTCGGGGTCGCGGGGGAGGACGACCGCGCGGATCTCGAGGCCTTCGTCCGCGGCGAGGAGGCGCCGCGCCGGTACGGCAACGTGCGGGTGGCGGCGCCCGGGGAGTGGACCGCCGTCTCGCGCCGGGGACCCACGGAGCTGGCCGCCACGCTCCACGGCGCCGCCCTGCTGCTCAAGGAGTTCGAAGGGTGGAGCTGGTTCATCAATCTCAGCGCCTCCGACTACCCGCTCATGCCCCAGGATGGTAATCTCAGCTCCTTCCTGGTTCGATTGCCTCTCGTTAACTTGCAATTTTAATCGTGTTAACTTGTTAGATCATTTCTTACATACCAAAACTATGATTTGTATGCCTTAGTGCTAGCTTGGTTGTAGGCTTGCAGCTTCTGTTTATTTAGGAGCTTATGCAAGTTCATCATATATGGTACATCAGCTATTAATGTCTCGATAAAATTGCAATAAGTACTGCAGTCATTCATTGCATCACTTGAGGTTTTTGTTAACTAAGGATTTAATAAATTAGGTGCTTGTTGGGCTAGCAAGTATTCATGTTCCTTCCATAGAAAATGTTGCGCTGAGGTAAAAAGAGAGTCAATTTCATCGTCTTGTATAAAATTTAATAGACTTGAATATTCCAGATGTCACAACAACCCAAGACAGCGGTAATGGACGTCAAAGCAAAAGCCAAAGATAGCTTCTGCTTTTGGTCTCACTTGTAGTTCTTGAGGTTACAATCTTTACCTAGTTGTTACAACAAAATATTGGCGTGGACCTATATGTTGATTGGTACCACATTTATGGATTGCAGCACACTACCAAAATAGTTAGTGTCACTTCTGAAATTAACATCCGTGTTCTTGCCCTCATACTTGACAGACCTCCTTCATATCTTCTCATATCTTCCAAGAGATCTGAACTTTATCGAGCACACAAGCAATATTGGTTGGAAGGAGTAAGGTTCTTTTTCTGTGTGTTTCTTAACCTCTGATATATTCTTTATCATGATTATTTGGTTGCATGTGCAGGCATCAAATGGCCAGACCAATCATTGTAGATCCAGCATTGCAGATCTCAAACAAAACTGAGGTCGTGACAACAAAGGAGAAAAGAAGCTTGCCTTCAGCTTTCAAAATATTTGTAGGTATTGTCTCATGCTTGTTTTGCACTTAACAAGGTCCAAATATTCTGCACTAATTCAATATAAGTTTAACACTCAGCTATTGCCTATCTGCCTTTTGTTCACAATAGTCTCTTGACCACAACTAGATTTCCATGCATATTGCTGTGTACGACTGTCGAACTATGACATTAATATATTCACGGTGGTCATACCAGCACTCTGGAGGTTGTGATCCAAACTTATTAAATGGACGTGAAGTAGTTCTGCATAGAAGGTATAGTAATATCGGAGATATAAAGATGCTTATGCAAACTGCTTTAAAAGATGATTACACATAGATTGAGTTAGAAAAGTTCATCCACCATATGCCTGTTCGGTCATCAACTAAGACAAGCAGCAACCACTGGAGCTATTGGATATAAATATAATACATTTGGGAGTTATATCTACATTTTGTTGTACCTTATCAAGGTATATAATAGCCAGGATCTTAAGAATGCTTCGTACAATACAAAGGGAAAATGATTTTTTATAATGGGAAGTATACTAATATCAAGCTAATAACAAGTACACTTGGCTTTGGCGCAACACAACATCAAGTTTCAGTCAAGATATCAAGGATGAACACAGCCAAGTTATTACAAACAAAGAAAACGAAGCATTGCCTTTGACTTGGTACTCGAAAAGCGCACCACCGAATTGAAGTCACCCAGTGTTGCCGCCCCCACTCGCCGAGTCGGCACTGCCGTACCTCCTTGACACTGCCGAACACAAAACAAATGCCATGCGCTTGCAGATTACACGCCTTACCTGGGACTACTAGCACACAAGATCTGCGGGATGCGTCTGAAAAAAGGCTTTCAGGGTTCGCCAAAGTCCATTTGTCAAGGCCGCTGCCGCATCCGTCCCGCACAACAGTAACCTCCACTCCTCCAGACGCTGGACCGCTAGATCAGGTTGCCTCCCAATCCATTGCATCCAACGTCCCCCTGCACCGCAGCACATCCACCTCTGGCACACACAGCCGTCATCATGCCTCGCCTCGATCAGCAATGGCCGTGTTACCGCTCTAGCCTTTCACACTGCCGCCCAAGGGTGAGACTTCGCCGTCCACTATGCTTGTTTTGCCTGCCCGGCGGCAGTGGTTGGGGAGGAGTAGTGGGGCCGCGGTGGTGGCGGCCAGTGTTCTGCCGAGCTGCCAGGTTGGAACGACGGTGAGTGCTGCTAGTACTTTGGTGAACTTGTACGGTTGTACCACACTTAGGCTCAAAGTCCAAATGGGAATATGTGGCAGCACAACATTTTATATTTCCACTTCTGCGTAGTCCTTTAGGCATCAACATTTTGAAGCAAGGCAAGGCAAGGCATAAAGGTCATATATACCACTAATTGCTTAATCTGGAAGAAAAACTTACAAGTGTTATTCACCATCACTTGGAGCCTTCGTCAATGCAGTGCGGCGTGCTACTAAACAAATATCCCTTTGCAGAATTATGTATATTTTCCTTGATGAAACCACCATTCTCTTGAAGATAACAGTCAAATACAGACTTTTTGTTATCGTGTAAATTTGATCTCTAACAAATGACTATTTCTTCCGATGCAGGTTCATCGTGGGTAATATTGAGCCGATCATTCCTGGAGTTCTGCATATTGGGATGGGACAACCTTCCTCGCACACTACTCATGTATTTCACCAACTTCTTGTCGTCCTCAGAGGGATACTTCCACACGGTGGTCTGCAACTCAAAGTACTACCAGAACACCACCGTTAACAATGATCTCCGTTTCATGGCATGGGATGACCCCCCTCGGGCACGCCCTCTTAACCTGACGACCGCGTACTTTGACGCGATGGCGAACAGCGGGTTGCCGTTTGCACACTCTTTCACATACGACAACCCGGTCCTGGATATGATTGATGCCCAGCTATTGAAGCGAGCACCCGACCACTTCACACCAGGTGGATGGTGCTTGGGTAGCCCGGTAGGCGGCAAAGACCCTTGTAGCTTATTTGGGAGGTCATTCGTTCTCAGGCCGATGAAAGGTTCAGGGAAGTTAGAGAAGTTGTTGTTGAAACTTTTGGAACCTGACAATTTCAGGCCTAAACAGTGTATATAACACTCTTGCTACATGTAGCCAGCTTTTAGTATTTTGGTAGTGTTCGGCGGAAAAAATGTGTTCTTGAGGTAGTTCTGGTTGTTGTGGCGGTAGGGCACAGCGTGTTGTTGTATACTGGCAACTGGAAGCTCGAAGAGCGACTGAAATCATACATGTACACACTTCACGTTCAGTCTCCCACATGAATGTGGCATTTGCAAGAAATTCAATTTAGGGAACCCGAAAATGGTGTAAACATATCCAAAATTTTCTTTCTTGATGCGATATGGACAGGGGCGGAGCTGGAGAAAGTGTGTCCCTGATGCATCTCTGTGTCTGCAGCCTTGCTAGCTTAAATTATGGCCTCTCTGATGCACTTTTCTATGTCTAACCTGATGCACATGCCTTATTAAGCTCATAAGTGTTACTGAAAAAATTCCTTGACCCTGATGTCTGTGCATCAGGGACAGCCTATTGAGATCCGCCCCTGGATATGCACGAAGCTAGTGACTTTAACCCATCAAACCATCAAGTAACAGCATTGTCTACGGGCTCAACGACTCCAATGGTCTACCAATATACATGGACAGACACCAAAACTCCATTGTTGAACCGGTACAGCTGATGCCCGTTGCCATGCTTGGACGCTACAAAAGTGAGGGTCTCTCTCCCCGGATTGATAGGGATTGAGGTGGATTAAATCTTTTGCAAGTCAAAATCCTCTCATGGGGGGCATCGTTTTTGGAGCAGCAGCTAGACGGAGGAGGCAAGAAGTGGAGCAGTGTGCATCTACCGCGTCGACGATGGTGACTCTCGGTAGCGCGGCGCAACGGACTTTCGGCATCGAATGCGTGATGTTGGACATGCCTAGGGCGGTGGTGCTGTCTGGCGTCGTGGCGGCGTCGACGATAGGCCTGACAAGGTCATTGCTTTGATTTCTCCTGAAGATGGGTTGGCAGAAGACGGCGGCGGCGGCTTCTAAGTGTGCGCAGTGGTGCACGCTGAGAGTCTGCTGGACCGGTTAGTGCTCACAGCTCGCTGTTAGGCGGCTTGGTGAGGCTACCAGATTTAGATGATGTGCGTTGGTGTGTAAGGTCATGGCATATGGCTCTGATCAGTCCACCCCTTCATCACGTTTGTAGGTGTAGCGAGTTTCACCTGGACGGTGGCTTTCAGATGATCGATGTATCTCTTTGTAAGGCTTGGTGGTTTATGTTGTCTCTTTTATTAATAAAAACGGCTGAGTGCATCCTTTGTATGCAGAGCCTGGGGGTACACCCTCTATTTCGAAAAAAAAGTCAAAATCCTCTCCAATCCTCTTCAGTCCACCCCAATCCACTTGTGGAGGGGATTAACCGAATAAAGCCGGAGTGTAGCTCTATAGTTCCGTTGACACTTTCATCAACGACACATGACTCAAATGTGACCATACCGTTGAGGCTACGACATGGTTCATACGCCAATGTTGAAACAGCCCAACTGCTTTCAGTCAGCCATCGACGATCGTGCAATCTTCCTCGACATCCTCTGCTCTGATCCTAATATCGATTTGGATCGAGCAATTTATTGCAGATATACCTCTTGGATAGGTTTTCAGACATAACTGACCACCGTTCTGAAATTCAGTAAAGATGGTGGTAACAGTAAAGATAGAATCTAGGACAACATGTAAATGCCTTCAAAAGAGTTTTTTTTACCATAAAACCGTTGGCGAGCCCCATACGGCATGAATTTTTTAATTAAAATTGCCCAAAGAGCAAAAGAGGATTTACACGCATATACAACCAAATCAGTGAAAAAAAGGGGGAAAAGAATGTACAAAAGTTTTAGAAACTATGAGAAGGGGTTCCAAATAACTAGGACAAACTAGAATGAGGTCAACCAATTCACAAGAGCCCCTCTATGGGTAGCCTTAACTCTATGCAAGACTAGCCCCGGATCCTTTTTGAAAAAGACCTTCCAGACTTGTAAGGAAGGTGGATTCCCTTCAAAGATCTTCTGATTACAATCTTCCTAATCCCCCAAAGGAGTGGGTGGACATCCATGGAGGTTCACTGGTTTCTACGGCCAACCAAAGAGGCAACTCAGAAAGAATGTAGCGCCCTGACCCCAGAGCTATACAGTGAAACGTTGTGCAACCGGTCATGCTACACAATCAAGGGTTACTGGGGTTACCAATCCCAGGCCAAAACACATTGGCAGGCGTGCTCGGAATACATCATCGGCACACAACACCTCGATCATGCCATAAGCTCAGACATCGCTTTCACGTATAACAAAGAGACCAAGACTGCGGAACAAGTGGCACATCACAGACTCTACGACACAAAGATATCATAGTTCAACTCATATAATTGAGAAAGATAGCAAATGACACATCAGAGGTCACTGACCCATCATTACAACAGCGGAAGCAAATTAAAGTTGTCTAAACAACAAGATCCAAATTATGGCCTAAGAGGCCTACAGATAAACATCCCGTGCCAGCCTGTTCCAAGACGTCCCAAGCTGTCACCTGGGAACCCCAGACTACTCGTCGAAGTCAACGTAGAACCCACCTTCCAGTTCGGTGGCGTCCTCCTCTGAAACAAATAATAATCAACAAAGCAATGCTGAGTACGACGTACTCGCAAGAATTAGTAGGGCGATATAGGCCCGATGCTGACGGAGGCTTCAAGGCTATATAAGTTAGTTGGTTTTGCATAAAGCTAGTTTTCCATTGTAAAAGACATCAGGACTCTTTGCATCGTCTACTCAGAATGTTTTCCGAAAAGGGATAAGAGAGTAAACTTTCATCTTCGGTTCTCATCGAACCTACTTGTAGCCAAAACATCACTCGTCTCCACCAAGGCACTCCCTCGAATCACCCTCGAGGAAATGAACCTTTACCACACGTTGATTATGCAACCTCTAGCTGCCATATCAATTAAGTTAATGTTCTCTATGATCTCACCTATCTCACCAAGATTTGTCCATAACCGTGGACACGGCTCTTCGAAAAGATTAAACCCTGCAGGGGTGTACTGTTTTTAGCCACCGGTACCGTCCGACCCCTTGCCTACGTAATTAGCTCTCTTCCGGGGAAAGCCGGCAGGGCGGGCGCGGTTAAACCTTTACAAAGCATGAGACTATCCAAGGGTCATCATGACGACAGGACAAGTTCAGCGCCTATTTCAACACCCTGCCCCATCGCCACTCCTATCACCATCATCATCTTCTTCTTCTTTTTCATCACCAGCCACACACTCGCAAATGGAAAGCGCAGACTAGAGGACCCTTGGATACGCCCGCACAAATTATTCGGTTAAAGGGGATTCCATATGTCCCCACCGTTGGAAGCACGCTCGGTTCTTGGTTCGGTCGATAAGAACTCACACCTAGGGGCAAGAATGAGGCAAAACACCATCCCCGATGGCAACTCATCCCAGCCTTCTTAGCAAATTAATTAAGCATCACATGTATCCACCACGCCCGAATCATTCCATCAACATCATCAATATGGAATTAATCAACGGACACAACTAGCATACGACTAAGCATGGCTAAGCATAGCTAAGCATATAAATATATCCATTATATCTTGGTCTCCGGCCAACACATCAAACCTATGGTTCATAGGAGGGGAAGCATGTGATGGTTCAGGGGATAAACATGCATTCATAGGATACTCTACATCTTGATCAAAAGAGACATTTGAATCGCATGCAATATTCTGGTGGATAAAATAAGTTTGTAAAACAATAGGATGCTAGATGCCAAGAAGGTTAGGTTAGCTCTTGCCTTGCTGATAGAGCTGGTCGCACTGGTTGTCAAGGTATTGTGGTGGAACCTCGACTCCTGAATCTAACGGAACACAAACAATAACAAGAGACGATATAAATAACACGAATACAAGGTGCAATGCACAATCATGATGAGATGGTCATATTATGCACTGTAAAGTATTTGGGCATGTCCCACAAGTTAAATGGAACCCCTAAAATAAATATTGCAATAAACGGGTCAAAACTCCACATTTAACTTAGTGAATTAGGTAATTATCTAAAACGTCCAGTACTGAAATATGAGGTATAAATGCATGACAATGACATTATTAGATAGGTATTAACCCACTGATCATTTTGGTACCTTGTTTGCATTTTTCCGATTAACGGTGAAGAAATGGTGATTTAAATGGTTATGCAATTTAAATCATTTTAACCAATTCGAAATTAACATCAAAGGAAAATTTATTGGCATGCTGTGATATTAACATAGGTAGATATCATTTGCTTTGCTGGTCATTTTGGTATAACATTTGCAATTTTTGAAGTAATATTTATCAAGTTATGATATTTCCAACTATTGATTTAAATCTGCCATTTTACTTAATTATAATAAACAGCACCAAAATTAATTCTAAAATTCTCTCAAATTACATAAACTTGTAGATCATTGTTCACTGAACATTTTGAGAGCTTAAAATTAATTTTTGGATGATTAAAACCCAAGTTATGGATTTTCCAAATTCAACATTTATTCTGCCATTTCTGTTTTTATTAAATAAAGGCAATTTAATTTGTCCAAATAATTTAAACAGAGGCACTAACAGATAGACATTTCTCTCCTGAGCAAAATGACATATTATTTGCATTTTTCTGAATTGTAAAACTCTAGATATTAATTTTCCAAAAATTTGAATAACTAATAGGTGATTTTGCATTTCATATTTAAATTCAAATTTTTGATTTCATTTGCATGCATGAGTGACATATTTGAATAGGTAGTGAAATTATGAACCATTTTGTTATGTCAAATGTATTTTTCTGTTTTTCCATTTAACAGGTATTTTAATCTCAAGCTCTATGTTAATTTTCAAATTGCAAAACAAAAATTAAAACAGAAAAAAAGGGTGTGGCATTTGGAGGCAGTGGGGATCGAACTTGGGTTTCCTGGGCAGGGGAGCAAAGCCACCGGGCTGGTTCAGTTTTGGCATCTAGTTACAGAGTTCATGGAACAAGAGGTAACAGAAGCGGTTAACTGAATTTTTTGACAGTAAGCTTCAGGTTCAGGTGCAGAGGACGACGACGACGAGATCGACGGCACAGTGCGGCTGATGCGTGCCTCCCGCGGCCAGAAACTCGTGTGCAGGGGTGTGGGCAGCGTGGTCGCGACCTGGGGGCGTGGGGTGGTGAGTGTGCGTCCGTGCACGGGTGCAGAGGCGGCTGGAGCTCGCAGCCATGGCTGCCGGCCATGTGCAGGAGCTAAACGTCCAAGACCGGAAGCAAACGAGCAGGAGGAGGAAGGGGGAAGACGCGGTGCTCACAGAGAGGTCGTTGGCGAAGGGAACGGCTCGAGGACGAGGGCGTTGGCCGGGGAAGAGGAAGAAGACCGGCGGTGGCGCGCTCCGCACGGACGGACGAAGATGGCGACGACGACCTGCAGCTCCGGCTCCTCGTTCCTGGGCGGCTCCGGTCCTGGGCCTTGGCGTAGATGATGTAGATGAAGGAGACGTATCCCTCTCCGGCTCAGGTAGGCGCGACGGCGGCGCATGTCTTCGCGGCGGCGGCGGCCAGAGGCGGAAGGGGCGAGGACGGATGCGTTGATCTCGGGCGTCCCACGACGATTCCTTCGGCGTAGGGGAAGAGGGGAGCACGGCGCATCTTTTGGCGGTGTCGACGTGACCAGGGGCGGTCGAAGGCGACGGCGACCGTGACGGCGGCGAGCGGCGGACAGGAGCTCAAATCGGCTTTAGGGTTAGGGTTCCCGCACGCGTGAGAAGAGAGAGGGGGAGAGAGAGGCAGGGCACGGTGCAAGGGGGGCTCCTTTACCACGCAGCAGGGGAGAGGGGGGGGGGGCAGCAGTGTGCGAGGGAAGCACGGCCACGGCGGCAAGGTGGCCCTGGCGCCCACTGTGGCGACAGGAAGGAGATGGCAGATTTGCAAAAAAAACCCTGCCCCATTTTTCCTTTTCTTCCTTTTTCTTTAAAGTTGAAAACAGCACCTTTTGGGATTTATTTGAGGCAGCAAAATATTTTCTAAAATTATGAAAATATTCATGTAATCTCCCCATGTTATTTAGAAGCTCCACAAAATTTGGTTCTGCAAAATAAAAAGTTTTGCATCACTTTTGCTCATAGTGTTTAATTATGGCAATTTGATGATTTCCAAAATATAAATATTTGGAGCACTTAGGCATTTCCAAAAAATAGTGAAATTATTTATGGAGGCTCCCAATATAGTTATGAAGCTCCCCATATTTTTATTTGGACATTTTGAAAAGTTTAACCTGGTTTCAAATTCACAATTTGGTTAAACCAATTTTGAGTTCGAAACATTTATTACTTTGGTTAACAATAATTGTCTTTGACAAATATTTAAGAAAGGTGAACTTGAAACTTCCTGGACAAATTGGAAGTTCAAACAATTTGGTTTTGCAAACTTGAAAAAATTCATTTGGTTTGGAAATTTAGGAAGTGTTTGCTTCCTTTTAATGTTTTCCATTTTGCTGTAATTAAATTTAGCAATTTAAATATATATGCCATGATGCAATGCAAAGCAAAAAGTGAAAATTTGGCCCATATTTTAGGGTACCAAATCTGGGTTGTTACAAAGGACTCGTGGCACCTGTTACAGTTCTTGCGCTGCTCCAGCAGCCTTCCCTGGTTGTGTGTAGGGGACTTTAACAAGGTGCTATCGGAGGAGGAGCACTTTGGGAGTCGAGAGAGAGGTGATTAGAGAATGGCAGGATTCAGGGAAGTGGTGGAATTGTGTGGTTTCTATGATCTTGGATTTAGTGGTCTTCCCTACACATGGGACAACAAACAGGAAGAAGATACAAATGTGAAGGCTCGACTCGATAGAGGCCTTGCTGACAAGAAATTCTTGGACTACGTTGCTTATACAACAATAACTCATGTCCTAACCTCCGAGTCAGACCATTGTGCTCTGCTGATTGGCATTGTCAATCCACAACTAACAAATCTAAAAAAGAAGAGCCACATGTTTAGATATGAGGACATGTGGAGAAGAGATCCTACCTATGAGAAACTAATTAACGAGAATTGGAAGGGTAACGTAAGAGGGCTTGATGGAGTGTTGGACTCTCTCAATTTAATACATGGATCGCTCCAGAAATGGAGCTATGAAGTGTTTGGGTCTGTTAGGGTCCAACTCAAACAACTGCGATCACATCTCGTGGAGGTCAGAAACAGAAACTGGCGAGGGGCATAACGAGGGAAGAGAAGGACATATTAAAGCGTATCTTTGAGCTGCTAGCTCGAGAAGAGGTGATGATGAGATAATGGTCAAGAATACAATGGCTTGTGGAAGGTGATAGGAAGTGGTCGTATTTCCACGCCAGGTGCAAAGAGAGGGCACGTCAAAATAGAATCGTGATAATTAAAACAAAGGATGGGAAGGTCGTAGACGGTGCTGACGCAGTCGAGGTGGACGCGATCTTCGCGGTAGTCGATGACGCGACCGCCGTGGCCGCAGTAGATGCGATCTTCGCGGCGGGTGAAGCCGCGGTCGGTGCAGTCGATGTAGATGCTGGCGCGTCCGTCGCGCGCAACGTGGCCAGCGTGGGCCGGAGTGTTCAGCGACTGTCCACCAGATAGCGCAGACTACCGAAGGTAATCCACGTGCTCTGCTGCACCTCAGCGTACGCCGGGAGATCCGCCGGCGAGTGGTGGACGAACTCGAGGAAGCCGGTGTAGATCGACTCCCTGGCGCTGATGCCGTTCTTCATTGCAGATGAGGCCGGCGCAACCATGATTCCAACGATCTGTTCTTTCCCACAGACGGCGCCAATTGACGAGTAGTGGACTCGGCAAATCCCAAGGTTGTGTACCCCGGGTTGATTGAGGGGGAGAGAGTATGAACGTTGGTGGCTGTGACGGCTAACAGGGGGCGAGTTTACCCAGGTTCGGCCCCTCGAGGTGAGGTAAAGACCTACTCCTGCTTGTCTGGTATTATCGAGGTGGCTACAATGGCGAGATGCAATCTCGCTAGGGTTTGCTTGCTGCTTGCTTCCTTGACCTAGATGGCGCACCCTCCTGGCCTTTATATCACAGGCCAGGTCTCGGGTGGACGGTGCGGATTGCACGTTACAGAATGAAGAAAATCATCACCGGCCTAACCAGCTACTTGGGCCACATGGTACACTTCATGGGCCTCTCTTGGCGTGACCCAGGTACCACCACCGTGGGGTACCCGAAAGGTAGCCCCACGACAGTAACTCTCAAAAAGAAATTGAGAATGCAACAAAAAATTTCTATATCAAGTTGTTCTCAACTCAAGGCAATCTCAAACCGGATGAAGTGGTCCGTTTCATTCCATCAAAGGTCACAGATGAGATGAACCAAATTCTTTGCAGACCCTTCATCTCTGAGGAGGTGGAGAAGGCTTTATTCATTATGAAGCCAAACAAAGCTCCGAGGCCGGATGGCTTCACTGCTGGGTTTTTTCAGAGGCACTGGAACCTCCTGAAAGACGACATAAGCTCGGCCGTTCTTGACTTCTTGGGAGGAGGAGACCTACCCCGATAAATGAACAAAACAATCCTGGTCCTCACCCCAAAAGTTAAAAATCCCAAGGAGATGACACACTTTAGGACGATATCATTATGTAATGTACTTTACAAATTATGCTCAAAGGTGCTAGCCAATAGACTCAGATTGGTGCTAGATGACATAATATCAGAGGAGCAAAGCGCTTTTGTCCCAGGCCGTCTCATAACTGATAATATTCTAACAGCATATGAGTGTATTCACTATTTAAAAATAAAAAAGGGAAAAGTATCTGATTGCACTATCAAGTTGGACATGGCTAAAGCCTATGACCGGGTCGAATGGTCATATTTGAGGGGTATTATGTGAAAACTGGGGTTTGCTGACAAGTGGATCTCCCTGGTGATGAAGTGCGTGGAATCAGTAAGCTTCTCGGTCAGGGTTAACGGGAACCTATCTGATTTCTTTTATCCCTCTAGAGGCATTAGACAAGGAGATCCAATATCCCCGTATCTCTTCTTGCTATGTGCTAAAGATTTTTCTAGCCTTTTAAAATTCTATGGTCCTCAGTTCCTTGCTAAGGGTGTTTGGGTGGGAATCCATTATCCCTGGATCTCCCATCTTTTATTTGCTGATGACTGCATCATTTTTACCCAGGCGTCGGAGAGAGGAGCAATGAGATTAAATGAGCTCTTGGAAACCTACAACAGGGGCTCAATAGGGGTTCATGCCAATTGGTGAACCGAGCTAAGTCCGCAATCTTTTTCAGTACAAACTATCAGGATGAAACACGAAGAGAAGTAACTCAAGTGTTGAACATGGAGAGGGAGGCTCTAGAGGAGAAATACTTAGGACTGCCTACAGCTCTTGGGCGGTCAACTACGGAGGCTTTTGAGAAACTAACTACAAGTATCTACAACTTGATGAAAGGCTGGTGTGAGAAGAATCTTGGTGCAGCAGGGAGAGAAATCCTTATCAAAGCTGTAGCCCAGTTGGTCCCAACATATTCTATGAGTTGTTTCAAGTTGTCGAAATCCACTTGTAAAAAGATGACTTCGGCCATCTCTCAGTACTGGTGGGGAGGTGATAAAGAGAAGAGAAAATTGCACTGGAGGAAATGGTCAGATATTGTTGAACAGGCCCATGAGGCCCAGCCCATGTAAGTGACCCAGTATATAAGAGGAGCTGCAGTAGTGGAAGCTAACCTAATCCACAACACAGCCGCCACAGCTCCAAGGTGAGTTTAGCTCTCAGTTCAACATGGTATCAGAGCACAGGTTGCAGCTGGTGGCGGCGGAAGGGGTCGTGGCGTGAGGGCTGCTGCGTGCAGCGGGTCTGCGGCTACCGCGGATCGCAGCGGAGGAAGCTGCTGCGGAGGGGAGGAAAGGGACCTGGCTGCTGCGCGTAGCTGGTCTGGAAGATGTCCGATCAGAAGAGCCTAGCTGAGGCTCTGGAGAAGCTCACGATGTTTCTCACCTCCAAGACGGATGGCTCAGACTCGGGGGCCATCGTTCCTCGACAGGAAGTGGTCCAGAAGATCGATTTGTCACCCACTGAAATTAAGTTAGAGGGTGTTACCAACTATCTGAGTTGGTCTCGAAGGGCAATGCTGGTTGTGGAGCAGAAGGACCTTGATGGGCACTTGGTTGGCACTGTTGGAGAACCAGGAGACAAGGCTAGTGCAGAGGGAAAGAAGTGGAAGGCCATCAACTCTTTGCTTAGAGGATGGTTGTTGAACTCGGTGGTGCCCTCCATTGCTCGCTCCGTGGAGGGGCTAACTACGGCTGCGGAGATGTGGAAGACACTATCTACCCAGTACTCCGGCAAGGGCAATGTCATGCTTATTGCTCAGATTGATGAGAAGATTCACCGTCTTCGCCAAGGGGAAATGTCAGTGATGGCATATGTGGCAGAGCTGCAGGCTTTATGGGCTGATCAGGACAACTGTGACCCTCTCGAACTCTATGATGCAGCCAGCATTGAGTCAGGACACAGGTGGATTGCTCGAAGGCGTGTGCTGAAACTTTTAGATGGCCTCGACCGTCGCTTTGATGGGAGGAAGGCTTCACTGATGCACCAAACCTCCCTGCCTACTATTGATGAGGCTATTGCAACAATGACTCAAGAGGAAGTGCGTCTATCCCTTGAGAAAGCAGATGAGAAGGTTGTGTCGACTCCAACTTTTGCCACTACTGAGCGCAGGGAGTGGAAAGAGACCAGGGACTGTTTTATCTGTGGAGATACAGGTCATCTGAAGTGGGACTATCCAGCTCGTGGTAGAGGCAGGGGATATTACAAAGGGGGAGGAAGCAGGACTGCTAGAGGCAGAGGTGGACACTCAGGGAGTCAGAACACTAGAGGCAGGGGTGGATACTCAGGACACTCAAGGGGTCAGAAGGCACACGTGGTAGTTGAAGAGGACAGTGGGACAAAGGGCACAAATGCAGATGATGCTGCCTATGGAGACTTTGCTCACTGGGCCTCCACGGATGAAGGTAATCCTGACAAGACATCTCTTGTTATTAATGAAATTGATACAGAATGGATTCTAGACTTTGGTGCTTCAAAGCATGTTGCGGGTAAATCATGTGTGTTTGAGTCTTACAATAAACATCCCCCTACTCATAAGGGTTCCATTCAAACAGCTGATGGTACCAAACAGCCTCTTGTCGGGATTGGTACAGTAAAGTGTACTTCCAACATCTCTCTATCCTCAGTTTTGCATGTGCCAGCGTTTCCGATCAATTTGGTCTCTTTAAGTGCCCTACTTGATCAAATAGACTGTAGAGTAACTCTTGACAAGTTCAGTTGCTTGATTCAGGAGCGATAGACGAGGCAGATGGTTGGGACTGGCACCAGGTGTAGGGGGCTGTAGTACATGGACAAGGGCGTGCAGCAAGAGTTGGTGTATGCTGCAACCATGGAAGACAAGGAGAACCATGCGATGATCCATCACTGTAGGACGGGGCATGTATCTTTTGATAAAATGAGTAGAATATTCCCAGATGTTATGTGTGGAATAGGCAAAGGCAATTTGACATGTGATGCTTGTGAGTATGCTAAACACACAAGAGCCTCATATGTCAGTAAAGGGCTTAGGAGCATATCTCCTTTTATGCTCATTCATTCAGATGTATGGACCTGTCCAGTGATATCAATAAATGGAATGAAGTACTTTGTTACTTTTATCGACTGCTATTCTCGTATGACTTGGATTTATTTGATGCGTCACAAGGATGAGGTGTTTCGCTGTTTTCAGAACTTTCATGCATATGTGAAGAATCAGTTTCAGGTGCAAGTGCAGGTGATCAGGACTGACAACGGCATAGAGTATGTGAACTCCACCTTTGGGGCTTTCTTGTCTGGCCAGGGTATTCTTCATCAAACATCTTGTCCAGATAACCCTCCACAAAATGGCATGGCTGAGCGCAAGAATCGTCATGTTTTGGAAGTAGCTCGCTCGTTGATGTACACAATGAATGTCCCCAAGTTCTTGTGGAGTGAAGCAGTCATGACAGCCACATATTTGATCAACCGAACACCTTCTAGGATACTAGGTATGAAATCTCCATGTGAATTGTTGTTTGGAGAAAATAAGTTTGTTGTCCCTCCAAAGTTATTTGGAAGTACCTGTTTTGTTCGTGATCATAGGACATATGTTGGAAAGTTAGACCCACGAGCACTGAAATGTGTGTTCATGGGTTATTCCTCAAGTCAACAGGGGTATAAGTGTTGGAGTCCTTCTGCGAAACGCATGTTTGTGAGTATGGATGTCACTTTCAGGGAGTCTGAGCCATTCTATGGGGAACCGACTGATCTGAGTCTGTTGTTTGCAGAACTTGACCATCTACACTCTGTGGAAGATGGTCATGAGGGGGAGAAGGTTATTCAGGATGATTCTGTGAGTACCAATACTGATGATAATGTGCAAGTTCAGGTACAACCAACAGTGAGTACAATTCAGATTGTTTCTCTCCAGGTTCCAGTTCGAGATCGTTGGCCGCAGAATCTCCTCGTGTACTCTAGACGGCAGCCACATGTGCAGGAGGAGCAGCAGCCAGACAGTGATATGAGTTCATCTGACACTACGAGGCAGCAGACACAGGCACAGTTGCAGGGGGAGCAACAAGGCAGTGATGATAGCCCATGTGATACCGTGGATCTCCCCATTGCCTTGAGGAAGGAACCACGGGCTAAGGCAGGAAAGCCTCCTGAAAAATACAGGGATGAGCAGGATACTATAGTGGCAAAGAAGGCTATACAAGCTGTTCGAGATGACCATGACATTGGAAATTTTGTGTCCTATGAGGCTTTGTCTCCCTCCTACAGAGCC
The DNA here is from genome assembly GCA_012064385.1 of Puccinellia tenuiflora. Taxonomy (NCBI): domain Eukaryota; kingdom Viridiplantae; phylum Streptophyta; class Magnoliopsida; order Poales; family Poaceae; genus Puccinellia; species Puccinellia tenuiflora. The sequence goes on from QRDG01000351.1 coordinate 491,292, forward strand.
TTTGTTGCCTCTCTACAAACTATGTCAATACCAAAGGATTGGAAGGCTGCAAAGCAAGATCCGAAGTGGCGGGATGCAATGATAGAAGAGTTGGAAGCACTAAAGAAAAATAAAACATGGGTGCTAACCACATTGCTAGCAGAAAAGAAAGTTGTGAGTTGTAAGTGGGTCTATACTGTGAAGCAGAATCCTGAAGGGAAAGTAGAAAGGTACAAGGCCCGATTGGTGGGCAAAGGGTTGAGTCAAACTTATGGGATTGACTATGATGAGACATTTGCTCCAGTGGTAAAGATGAACACAGTAAGGATATTGGTTTTCTGTGCTGCTAACATTGGGTGGAAGTTGCATCAACTAGATTTAAAGAATGCCTTTCTACATAGTGACCTAAAGGAAGAAGTGTACATGGAGATACCACCAGGTTTTACTACCTCACAGACTACAGGGAAGGTATGCAGGCTGAAGAAATACTTATACGGACTGAAGCAATCACCAAGGGCATGGTTTGATAGGTTCAGACGTGCTATTTGTGGTATGGGGTATGGTCAATGTAATGGTGACCATACGGTATTCTACAAACACTCTGATCGTAAAATCACAATTCTTGCAGTATATGTGGATGACATTATCATCACTGGAGATGATCAGGAAGAAATAAAGAGATTAAAGGAGTGTCTGAGCAAGGAGTTTGAGGTAAAAGATTTGGGCAATCTAAAATATTTTCTTGGCATAGAAGTGGCCCGGACTGAGAAGGAAATATCTTTGTGCGAACGGAAATATGTCTTAGATCTTTTGAGTGACATGGGTATGATGGGGTGTCGTGCTACCCCCACCCCAATTGAACAAAATCATCAAGTAACGGCACAATCAGGTGAGCTAGTAAACAAGGAAGATTATCAGAAACTGGTTGGGAGGTTATTGTACTTGTGTCACACTAGGCCTGACATTACATATGCAGTGGGTGTAGTGAGCAGATATATGCATGAACCAAGAAGTGGACATCTTGATATAGTGCATAGAATCTTGAGGTACTTGAAAGGGACTCCGGGAAAGGGGTTGTGGTTTGCAAAGAGTGGACATCTTGAGGTGGATGGCTACAGTGACTCAGACTGGGATGGTTGTCAAGATGATAGAAGATGAACATCAGGCTATTGTGTGTTTGTGGGAGGAAATTTGGTGTCTTGGAGAAGCAAGAAACAATCAGTTGTGTCTAGATCAACAGCAGAAGCTGAGTATAGAGCCCTATCCCAAGGGTTGAGTGAGATGCTCTGGGTGAAGCATCTTCTAGGCGAGTTGAAACTTCTGAGGAAGGGGCCCTTGAGAGTGTGGTGTGACAATAAATCAGCTATCAGTATTGCAAATAACACAGTTCAACATGACAAGACGAAACATATGGAAATTGATCGTTTCTTTATTAAAGAGAAACTTGATACTGGGATCATCAGTCTTACTCATGTTAGCTCTCAGCGGCCGTTTACAGATTGCTTGACAAAGGGGCTAGGAACCAAGGATTGTAACTTGGCATGTGACAAGATGGGGTTGATAGATATCTACCATCCATCTTGAGGGGGAGTGTTGAACAGGCCCATGAGGCCCAGCCCATGTAAGTGACCCAGTATATAAGAGGAGCTGCAGTAGTGGAAGCTAACCTAATCCACAACACGGCCGCCACAGCTCCAAGGTGAGTTTAGCTCTCAGTTCAACAGATATTTCTCACACAAAGCAAGGAGGTGGAATGGGATTTAGAGATCTCCACCTATTTAACTTGGCTATGCTAGGGAAGCAAGGGTGGAGGTTGCTTACCAGACCAGACTCTTTGTGTGCAAGAATGCTAAAAGGGAAATATTTCCATGATGGTAACTTCATGACAGCCCGAAAGAAAAGAGGAAGTTCACACACTTGGCAAGCTATCCTCAAGGGAAGAGAAGTCTTGCCAGCTGGGCTTACTAGGAGAATTGGCAATGGCATGTCAACAAGCATATGGGACGACAAGTGGATACCGAATACCCCAGGACTTAGGCCAATCTATAGGAAAACAGAAGCAAATGCAGAAAAGGTGTGTGAGCTGCTCTCTGCAGATGGCTTATCCTGGAATACCCAAGCTCTACGGGATAATCTGCTACCTCTTGACGTAAATGCAGTACTCAAAATCCCTCTTGGAAAGCTACAAGAAGACATGTGGGGCTGGAATGCAGAAAAGCATGGTATGTACACAGTCAAGTCGGCTTATCGTTTATTTGCATCTCAGGCCAGGATGCATGACATGGCTAATAAAAATGTTGCAAATGCTTCTTTCTGTGATAATAACCCCACATGGCGTAAACTATGGAAAATGACAATCCCTAAAAAAAATTAAAGCTTTCTGGTTGAGATTTATTAATAATTACATGCCTGTTCGGGCTAACCTGGCAAAGCGCCATCTTGCTGATCAGTATGTATGTTTAGTGTGTGGAGCATGGGAGGAGACGGTTCATCATGTGTTGGTTAAATACACATTTGCTCAATTTTTTTGGTAATCTTTCAATGAGCTATACGGGTAAAATTACCACATCTGCATCCTTTGACTTGGTCTAAAGACCTTCTTGATAGTAACCTTTGTTCACAGGATCATTGTGCTGTTATATTATGTGGCATGTGGACAATTTGGATGGCAAGAAACAACCAGGCTGGGAAAGCTACCTCTCCGGTGGGTGCCAAATGGTGCCCTCCCCCTGCTGGTGTTGTGAAGGTAAACGTTGATGCATCTTTCAATCCGGATACATTACAAGGCACAACTGGAGTTGTAGTCCGTGATGATCAAGGCCAAGTTATCTCAGTGAGCAGCAAATGGTATGAAATTTTTCCAGATGTCCTCACTGCTGAAGCTTTTGCTTGTCGGGATGGAGCAGCCATAGTACGTAAACTGAACCTAGAAAATGTGGTCATGGAAACAGACAACATTGAAGTGACATCCTTGTGGAACAGCAGAACTAGGAATAGATCAGGTATTCTTCCCTTGTTGAATCAAATTGAGGAACTAAGTAGAGGTTGTATTTCTTTTGAGATTAATCATGTAAGAAGGGAGGCCAATATGGCTGCACACTATACAGCCAAAAATGCCTACCCATCAAATGTTGTTAAAACCTGGATGTATCAGGTTCCTGAATTTCTGTATGCCTGTATTCAACATGATCTTTCATGCTGATATGATAATACAAGGTTGTTGATTCTCAAAAAAAAAAAACCAAAGGAGTTACAAAAGACATATGTGGATATGATATGTTTTTTTTGTTAAAGTACGTTTTAAACCATCACACAACTTCCTCTCAAATAGGACTAAACTTTAGTTTCACCTTTTTTTTTGTCTCCGTTTGTGGGATCCCACTTTGTTCCGGAGGAATTATCGCTAACACCCCACTATTCCCGTTTATATCCCGCGTCTGGCCAACCTTGATCCATCAACGACTTAGCGCCTACTACTCTCCGGTACCAATGGTGCCGAGCATGTTGAATTTTGCAACCGCGGAGTAATTGACGGGTCCCACGAGACCCATGTATCCCGCTTCACTAAATTCCGTTAATCCTGTTTCTACCAACGGGCGTAGGCGGAAGGTGGGATATCCCATCCCCGTGACTACCATGAGGCTCGACCTTCCTCTCCAAAAGGCATAAGCTTTCGATCGAAACAAATGATGTTCCTAATGTTAAATAAATAAATAAAATTTCATATCGCGTTCATGCTCGAATTTTACATGAAAGATTCCACAGACAAAACATAAGGTTTGTGCGAAACAAAAAACAAATTTAGTGATCCAAATAATAAAAATTTTAGAACACTATGTTCCTATTTTCCTTAGGACATATAAAAATTCCACATGAAAGTTTAATGCACATAAACTACACAAACATGAACATTTTCAAAGTAATGCAAATATTTTCTTTAAATGTTTCTAAACATTTTAGCGGAAGCATATTATGCTCCCGTGCAGTCCTTTTGGATGTATAATAAACAAGGCGGCGTCTAGCGAGCGATCGCTTGCTCGTTCGCTCGATCGAGCGATCTCTCCCGTTTCGGAAAGTTCGGCCCCCGCGCGGGCGTCCCCAGCCCAGTAGCGCGTTCCCCCAGCCCGTTTAGCAAACCCCGCATCCCACACACCCCCGACCAGGTGCCTTAGCCCGCGTCCCAAGGCCAGAAAACCTACCTACCACCTCCACACCTGCCACGCGCCGTCCTTCTCCTTCCTCCAACCCTTTCCCTCCCACGCGTCGTTCTCCTCCTTCCTCTCTCCTCAAGATCCGGCCGCGTGCTGCTGCTCTCGCCGACCTGCTCCAGCAAAAATTCCCCGTGCTGATCAAAGGAGGTATGGACTGCTACTGCTCCCATGTGCTGCTGCTTCTTCCTTTTTGCAAAACATAGCCTGTGTTGCATATATGAACACACGTATAAAAAAACTCAATTGATGACGACTGATCCTCCTCCGGCATCCACAAAACTTCTTGCATGCAATTAATCCTACTCTGGCCAGCAACTAATCCTGCTCTGGCCAGCAACTGACCACCTAGGCATCTGCAAAAAACTGGGACATCCACACAATTTTCTTGCCTGCAACTGGTCCTTCTCTGGCCAGCAACTGACCACCTGGGCATCTGCAACTCTTTTGTTTCTGGTCACCTGATCATCCGCCTACAACTGGACCTTCTCCGGCCAGCAACTGAACACCTGGGCATCTGTAACCTTTTTCTCTTGCTGGTAACCTGATCATCTGCAAAAAAAACTGGGCATCCATAAAATCAGCTGAGCATCTGCAAGAAACCAAAAATTTATTGTTGCTACCACATAAAAAACTACAGATTTATAGTTACTTCACATAAAACTTGAAGTTTTTAGACTCAGTTATTCAGGCCTGAACATGGAAAATTATGAGGCCTGACACAGGCATGACAAACAGTGAAGTTGCTCCTGAATCCACATGGTGAACATTTCTCTTTTTCCTAAAACATGACATGACATGACATGGCAGATGCTAGTGCTCTTCATCTATTTTTCATCTGGCAGTTTTTGTGTGATGTTATCTTCTCCTTCTTCCGCCGCGTGGTATGCTTCTGTCACCTGTTGCACATAGACAAGTGAAAACCTGGAGTCAGTAGTAGTTGTTATTATTGGTAAAACAAATAGTTGCAGATGTATAATGGAAAAACTGTTTTTGGCCTAGGTTATTTATGTGTTTTTTTTTGTGATGCGTGAACAGATGTCTGGCCTGGACCTGAATTTACCCACTGATGGACATGAGGATGGAGCTGAACCACTCTACTGTACTCAAGCAGAAGCACAAGATGCGGAGACGGTTGGGGAATCTCCAGATCCTGTTCATGCACCTGGAGTAGATTTGCATGATGAGGGCAGTGCTAGGGGACCGCAACAAAATGTGGGGCCTGGTCATGTGTCCAGCAACACCATTCCCACCGGTGCTGTCCCTACGGCAACAACTGCTACGGCAGACTTGGATGGCGAGGATGCTATGGGGGCTGGAGTGAATGAGGAGGTTGCTTCTAGTCCACAGGAACCATTCTTGGGCATGAGATTCGACTCAATTGTCGGTGTTCGGGCTCACTACAATGCGTACGCTAAGAAGATGGGGTTCTCCATAAAATCAAATACATCTAAGAGGGCAGTGCACAGTAATGACCTAGAAAAGCAGCAATTTACATGTAACAAGTTTCGAGCGCGTAAAACAAAAGATGAAGTCCAGAAGGAAAGAGTGAATGTAGTTGAACAGGTTAGCCCTGTCTAGGTTGATGATGGCAGTGATGGGAGTGGGGATGCCCCAGCAAGCAAGAAGTCTAAGTTGCGGGTCAAACGGAAGCGAGCATCAAGCAAACAAAATGCCCTGCCAAGATGATTGTGAAACTAATCAATAACAAATGGGAAGTGACCTATTTCATAGCTGAGCACAACCACCCTATGGTTGTGAAACCTTCGCTCACAAAATACTTGAGATCACACAGGGGGATCCCGCCCGATGAGAAAGAGTTCCTCAGATGCTTACATAATTGCAACTTGGAAATAGGTTAGTCCTTTGTCGCGGGACCCAAACAAACAATAAGTGCCTGTTTTTTATGATGGTTAGTGTTTGGGCTGACCTTTCCATTTGTGTTTTGGTTTTCTCTTAATTGTTGCAGGCCGTATGATGACAGTTATGTCTGAGTTTTATGGTGCGGAAGCTTTTGTGCCCTATGAACCAAATACGATAACAAACTTGCGGTCAGGTTTCCGGTCTGAGAATAAAGAGTATGACATAGGTGAAACTATAGCTTATTTTGCAGAGTTGCAGGAGAAGGACCCGGGATTCTTTTATAGGATTTCGTTCGATGAAGAGAATAGGGTTGAAAATATTTTCTGGGTGGACAGTGTTGCAAGAAAAGCATATGCAGATGCATATCATGACTGTGTGTCTTTTGACACGACTTTCATGACCAACCACTTCAACATGCCATTTGCTCCGTTTATCGGTATAAACAGGCATGGCCAGTCATTCATGCTTGGTTGCGGCTTCCTACGCGATGAGAAAGAGGAGAGCTTCAAATGGCTTTTTCGCGTGTTCCTTGAAGCAATGCATGGCAGGCATCCGACAAATATCATTACAGACCAGGACTGGGCAATGAGAGCAGCAATTGTTGCGGTCTTCACTGAGAGTGTGCACCGCAACTGTCGCTGGCACATTATGAAGAAAGCAAATGAGAAACTTGGTTCATTTCTTGGGCGGCACCCAGTTTGGCTGAGGAATTCAACGAATTCGTTGATGAGAGCATGTCTGTTGAAGAATTTGAAGCAAATTTGGGTGAGTTGGTTGCTAAGTGGGACCTGTCATAGAACTAAACGTTCGCATGGCTGAAAAAGTTTGCTCATACATGGGTTCCGTGCTACTTCAGGACGCGTTTCTTCCCATTTTTGTAGTCAACTCAGAGGAGTGAGGGGTTCAACTCCGTGCTGAAGCGCTATGTAAATCCTCAAAACTCGATCAAGCATTTTGTGAGGCAGTATGAGAAAATAAATGAAAAGATCTTGGGCAAGGAGGGGCAGAATGCTTTCAGACTGATGAGCTAGAAGTTCGGCCTTGGTCACCATTTCCAGTTGAGAAGCATGCTTTGGCTGTGTACACTAGAGACATCTACTATCGCTTCAGGCTGGAGTTTGAGCTCATAGGCCGGTACAACGTCAAGCCCATGGGCAGCAACATGTACATGTTGGTTCCCAACAACCTGAGGTGCTATCCTTATGGTAGTAGGAGCTACATGGTGAGCTGTAATGGTGGCGACGATGCTTTCATCTGTGAATGTTCCAAGTTTGAACGTGATGGTTTGCTTTGCTGTCACGTACTGAAGGTGTTCACTCACATTGGAGTTGATGCGATACCAGAACGCTACATCTTGCGCAGATGGACGCAGAAGGCAGTTCAATTGGAAGATGTGTTGCACCCCATCACAGCAGGAGATGATGTCATGCCTGAAGAGTCATGAAAGAATATTCGGTTTGCAAACTTGTCGAGACAGTTTGTGCAGATGGCTAAGATGGGTAGCGAGTCAGACCAAGCACAAGCTATTGCTCGTAGACACATCAGGGAGATGCAGACTGAGTTCGCGCAGCTGAACAAGGTGAAGAGGAAGAAAACAGGGAAAAACAATACGGCTTCTGATGTTCATATGGCGTCTGGTTCGGCTCCAACCACTGGTCCAACAGCTTCAACTCCCGATGCATGAAGGGCAGCGGGTGCAAGGTCTGCTACTGAACCCCAAACAAATTCAGTTCCTAATGTTCGGAGGGCGTATGGTGCAGAATTTTCTCTTTCCCCCCAGCCCCAACCGACATTTCAGACTACTACTGGCATTGGATTAGGCGGTGCAACTGGTCCGTTGCAACAAAACACTACTAGTGCTTCTGTTGGGGTGCCTCCCAACCCTACAAAACCAGGTTCGTCGGCCACTAGGGTTCAACCAAAGATTAAAGCGAGAGTTCCTCGTGCGTCAGCGGCTGACTTCACGACTGCAGCAACTGCATCTCGGTCTACCACTGTGATGACTCCCAAGTGCAGGAGATCAATTGTAGTACTTTTCGATTAGAAAAGGTTGTCGAACCCACGAGGAGCTGAAGGTATTGGTTAGCAAGAATGATAAATAAAACAATAAAAGATGCAAGTGTTTTTGGGATTTTTGGTTGTATAGATGCAAAAGAATAAAAATGCTTAAGATAGATGGTAGCAAGTAGAAAGCTCTCAGAGAGAGAAAGCCCAATCCTCTATGTGGCAAGAGGACAAGCTCAAGTGATGTGTGTCTTATATGTGGAAAACGTTCCCGAGGGCGGCATGGATGTTGCTAGGCATAGAGATTTATTAAACAACACGTTGAATATCTTGTCAAGTTTTAATCTTCTTTGGACGGAGCCATTGTTAGGCATAGCTAAATGAATAAACTAAACCCCTTATGATGGATCATGTGGCCAAGTAAATGACTGCACAAGAATTATTAAGACATAAAGTCCCACCGTAGCATTACACTCCAAGGTCCTCGATACTAATTCCCCGTAAAGTAACTTCATGACTCGGTCTTATGTTTACTTGTCCTCCTAAGTCTCCCTCAATTCATTACACTACGGTGTTCTCCTATGAGCCCATATAGGTGAAGTGTTGTGCAGTTGACGTTCACATAACACCATCATAGAATTACATAAAAAGATAAACACTAGACCAAATACCAACACATGTCATATATAAATCATTGCCAATTCATCCTATGCCCTCAGGAACATACGGGAACTACTCATAACGTGCAAACATGATAATATTCAGTGGCATAAGTGGTACAACACAATCTGAAAATATAACTTCACCTCCAAATAATGACAAGTACTCAATCACAAACATGAATAGGAGCACAAGACAAGTATCTAGGGTATAGCAACTCTCAAACTACGAGGGGGACGGAGTGGATCACGGAGATGATGATGGAGATGGTGCTGATCTTGGTGATGGTGATGATGTAGAGGCCTCCTCCCACGCCAAGGAGGAGAAGTGATGACGATGACGATGATTTCCCCCTCCTCCGGAGCTCCGGAGCAGCAAGATCTGATCCCCCTCGGAGGGAATCAGGAGTTTCGCCGCCGCCGCCTCCTCGGATGGACTTGGAAAAATTAGGGCGTCCCTTTTTTGGTGAGACGATGACGTGCTAAAAAGCCCCGAGCGAGGAGGTGCCCGAGGCTCCAGATGGTGGGCCCCACGCGGCCAAAGAATCTGGCCGTGTGGGCCCTCTTCTTTTGGGCCTCGTGGCTCTTCTCGCTTAGTTCTTCTTCCCTCTGTTGTTCTCCCGATGAAAAACCAGCTGTGCAATTTTCCTTTTTCCATTTGGGTCCCTGTAGCTCCTGAAACATTAAAAACAAGAAAAAGGAGGTTTTCTGCCTCCCAGAAATTAAATACCAAAAATAGGTACTTTGTATGAAAGTCCCATAAATCATCTAAAACATGCAAAAACAATGATATAACAATGCCAATAACATTCTAATATGATGATATAAGATGTATAAATGATGATATAAAATGCACGTATCACACTGCAGCTCCCGCAAGTGCCATGCGTGGACCTGGGCCACTCTTTGATGATCTGCCAAATGTTTTGGCAGGGACAAGTGAGGACCCCATGGTGATCCTTAACCCTCCAAGGTCTAACACAAAAGGGCGGAAGAAAGGCAGATACCTAGCTGGGATAGAATTGCAAGCTAAAAGGACTAGTTTGTGTAGTGTGTGTAATGAACCTGGGCACAACTCTGCGACCTGTCCTGTCGCCTTGGCATGTAAGAAATGACATGGGGGTATGTAGGAATTTAAGTATCATTTTTCAATTCTCTCAGGTAAACTCATGCATGTAAAGGAAAAAAATGTGAAAAACTAGTCTGCAACAAAGATGTGCTTGCCTTCATTTTATCTTGAGCAACTTCTTCCAGTCGACATCATTGAATTCAGAGATAACCCATGTGTGTGTTATGAGCTTCCTTATGCTTGGGATGTTTGCACCTTCATATGCTGGCAGGCTTCTCCCATTCCACTCCTCTGCATTGTACATCATGCATACCCCGCAGTCGTAGCTGGATTTTTGTTTTGTATGGACAAGCCGAAACACATTGGGTAAAAAAGGATGGGCAGTTAGTAGTGAGGAAAGCAAAAATAAAAAAAGAAAACTATTTGTTATAATTTTGTTGTAGGTTGCATAATGTGTTTGCCATCATCTTACTTGGTGGTATGTTTTAGTGGTTCAATATCCTCATATCCAAAGTTGTCCAGTTTGATTTGAGAATTGGGGTAGTGCAAGTCCCACAGATTCTTGAAAAGACAAATTATCTTCTTGGCGTTGGCATCTAGTATCTTGTTTTCCTTTGACCTCATGGAGTCTATCAGCTCGAAACGCTTGTCCCTCATGTTCACCACAAGAAGCCAGTAGTGGTTTACAGGTGTTTTTGCTTGCGGGGCCAGATCTTCCATGATAGGTATGATTATCTGTGTTTTGTGTAGAAAAAAAGCAAACATCTATAATTCGGTTTTGTCTCAGAAGAGTGTAGAAAAAAGTGAAAAAAGGATGAGTAGTGACTTATACCGACTCCTTCCTATCAAGGTGTGCATCAACTTTTGAGAAATGTTTTGTCAACTCTTTGTACTTCCAATCCATTTGCTGTAGTAGTGTCTGATGGGCATATGAAAAAAAGAAAACAGTTATAGTCGGTAAAAATGCCAGAGAATGAACATGATAAAAATAGAATGTATTTAGTTTTAGTTTTTTCTTACCGCAACACTCAAAGGCATGACAACCTTTTTCTTCTTCTTCTCGATTCTTAGCATAATTGACTCGATTCCCAGCTCAACAACAGTGTTACTCAAGCATGCTCCTGGCATCATTGAGTTTGCCAGATCTCGCAGAGATACGAAAAAGTTTTCATAGTTCACAATAATTGGACTGTTGTCTATGCCTTGTCCTCTTTGAGATCTGTGCCCATGAGCTACAACTGCATCATACACCTCTTTGACCTCCGCTGAACACGTGTACGTGCTTTTGTTGCTGTAATCCACGTATGGCGACCGCTTGCATGCAAGTTGCCTTATGATCCTGCGTTCACCTGCCTGTATGACAGGGCTAGCCGTGCTGCTAGCAGATCCATCGGCAATTACAGTTGCTGGTGCATTTGCCCTAGCTGGTGTCTCGCAATCAACATCGCGTTGCTCTGATGGACCTTGAAGTGGCAACTTCCCCTTATATCATTTCCCCATTTCAATTTTGTCGCATGCATCACAAGCTCTATTATCATATCTGATGTCCACTCATCGTCGAAACGTGACGAGTTCAGATCAATAGGTTTGAGTGTAGACAATGTGTTTTGGGGCTCGGGTTCGTTGGTTGTTTGGCTGCTTGTTGGGCTATCAAAACCAAGATCAAAACTTGGTGCATCACAGTACCCTTCCCGTGAGCATTTATCTTTTGGGATGGGTGGCGGACAGTTAGCACGAGTAGCTGCTTGTACTCCACCGAGTGCTTGATCATCTGGCATGGTCAGTAGCAAACTGGCGATATCAGCAGTTGCAGAGATATTTTCAACAGCCGTTGGTTTGGCCCTGGGCGCTGTCTGGCGGTCATTGTTTGGAGCAACTGCTGATGTTCTGTGGGAGTTAGCTATCACATGGGTGCTTTCTTGTTGATGTCCTCGCGATGTTGGCAGCTGGACGAGATGGTGGGCCCAAGGCAGGTGGTGCAGGTGCAACCGGGGACCTTTTGGTTGCTGCCTCATGTGTCTTTGTTGCTGCCCTAGGTGCACCTGTTGTTGCATTCATGGCTCCGGTTGCATCCTTTGTTTCCACTGTTGCTTGCGTAGGAGCTGTAGCTGGTTTTAGCGCCGGTGCAGGCTTGGGTAATGTTTGTTTGGTGTTTACTGATGGCCTGGGTGCAGCCACCCCTGTCTTTGTTGCTGCCTGAGCGGGTGCAGTTGCTCGCGTAGGAGCTGCAGCTGGTTTTGGCGCCAGGGGAGGCTTTGGTGCTGCCTGTAACTGGTTGCAGCCATGGGTGCAGTAGGTGCTGTCCTGACCACTGGTTTTGTTGCTGCCTGAGCGGGTGTAGTTGCTTGCAGAGGTGCTGCAAATGGTTTTGACGCCAGGGGAGGCTTTGGTGCTGCCTGTTGGTAACTGGTTGCAGCCGTGGGTGCAGTAGTTGCTGTCCTGACAATGCGTGTTGCTGCCTGTGTGGGTGCAGTTGCTGGCTGCAAATGTGCAGCTAGTTTTGACTTTGGATATGCAAAAGCCAGGGTGGCACCGGGGCGGGCTGGGGTGTTGGCTGGTTTGCTGGCATGGATGCGACAGTTGTCCCACTGTTGATGACGCTTGCTGGCTGCATGGGTACAAATGGGGGCTTCAGGGGGGCTGTTTGTGCCACCACCTCCCTGGTAGCTGTAGTTGCTTCCTGTGCTCCGTCATTTGTTGTTTGCGGGATCCCCTTTGTTTGTCTTGTGCGATGTGCCAAAGTCTTTTGCTTCATATTGTCTATTGGTCTGGTGCTGTCGCTGATGAGTAGGTTCTCCATATTTAAACACTCTTCCATTATTCTTTTGACCTCGAAATCCTTACGGAATGTCTCGACGCTGGGTTCACTAAGAGGTGTTGTTTTTGACCTTGCAATTTCTTCCAAGAAAACAGTCTTTGCGTAATGTTGGGTTGTGACCTCGAAAATTTCTGGCGGTTCCAATATAGGTGTGGCAGATCTATTTGTTCCCCATGATTCGAGGCAACAAATTGTCTTAACTCTGAGAACGGGCTCCGCTCTGACGGCGTTTCACTAGGAAAGCAGCTGTTTGGCTCATCTTTTCTGATACGCTTCCTAGCAGAATGGAGCATGGTTTCAAGTGTCAGGTCATCGCCATCGTGGCATGCATTCTGGCTGTTGTTTTGGGCGCTCGTGTCTTCCCCCTGCCTCGGGCTGTGGACTTTTGAATTTCCTAATACTACATTATTCATATCAGACCTGAGAGACCTCCTCCTTGGCCTCTTGAGTAGGTCGCACCCTTGCCCGCCATCATCATCATTTTCTTCAGATTCCACCCTGTGGCTGTTGTCATTTTGGCATCCTTCGGGTGTCCTGCCCATTGCCAACCTAGGAGACCTCCTTGGCATGTTTCCTAGATTGCTAGCCTGCTCGCCATTGCCAATGTTTCCTTCGTTTTCCAAACCCTGGCTGCTTTTTGCCAGCCTGGGAGACCTTCTTGGCATCTTATCTGAGATGCAAACCTGCTCGACATCATTTCCGTTTCCATCATCTTCAGTCCCCTGGCTGATGGCATTGGAGAGCCCTTTTGTGGGATTGTTCATTGTGAACCTTTGGTACCTCCTCGTTGGCCTCTTTTCGAGGTTGTCTCTATTTTCATCAGCAGGTTCTTGCGCAGACTCTCTGCTTAGCTCAGCTGCACTGCGGTCTCTATCCTCCTCATCATCAATGTCTTCATTGTCATCCTCTTCTTCATAAGATTCCTCTTCTTCATAGGTTCCGTCCTCCTCTTCTTCATCAGATTCCTCTTCTTCATAGGTTCTATCCTCCTCTTCTTCAATTTCTTCATCTTCTTTATTAGGTTGTGTCCTTCGCCTCTTCCTCCCCATAGTTGCATCTGCATTGCTTGTGTCCTGGTGGTCAATGTTGCCCCACTCTTCAACAAATGTGCCCAGCCTACTTGACATGTCTTTGCAGAGATCCTGAAGCAACAGTGACATCTTCCTTTTCTTCTATCAGAGATGAAAAAAAATTTTGAATGGAAGAAACTGATTAATCAGTTAGTCTCACCCTTAGCTTGCCGAATTGCCCATTTGGCTTTGTGTCCTTCTGGATAACAGCTTGTATGAGTTGGTTAGTCTAGGCTGCGGCGCGTACAAGGCAATCTGTTGTGGATGGTACAGTCTCATCAACGTCAAGGGAGTCGAGATACATGATCTGCATGGATTGGAAAAAGAAAAAAGAAATAAGAAAATGTAAGTGATAAAATGGTTGATTTTTAGATAGGCCTAACAGATAAAACCAGACAGAAATGATTTTTACCACTAGGTGATATAGACAGGAACAGACCGAGTTCTTCTTGTCACCCATGCACCTTACTTCTGCGACAATCTGCTCAACGGCCAGCTGGCACAAGTTTGACTTGCAGAGATCCTCAAGGTTTCTGATAGCGGAGTAGCACCTTGGGCTGATGCTACACTTGGTGGTTGGGCATATAAAGCAGCTGATTACTGCTCCGAAGTAAGCTCGAAGGAACTTCAAATCTGCAACCCCTTCCATGCCCTTGATCATGTCCACCCATTCCTGCCACTTTGGTGGATTGCCACTCTGGATTCCATACTCTTCAGTCATAAATACAGTGGCTTCAGCCGAAATCTCAAAACAGACACATTTGCCTTCATTGGAAAGGCCAAACACTCTGTGGTAGTTGTCGGCATTTATTGGAATGCTGCCTCTCCTTGGGATTACAAGCTCGCTCCTCACAGGGTCGAAGCATCCTAACAGCCATACGCTTAAGTCAACTGGCATGGCTGTCGCCTTTACCTCTAACAAACCACCCCATCTCCACTTTATTATCAGATCCTTTTTCTCTTTCAACAAGTCGTTCAGCTTCACAAGTCTTGCAGGGGACGCATGATTCCTACCAAGCTGGGGAAAGGAAAACAAGTAAACAACACTTGGATTAGCTATGACAAAAGCAGGAACACAAAAATGATTTAATACAAAAAAAGGGTATACAAAAAAAGATGCACCGCCTGAACCTTCTTCCTAATCCGGCGTCTCAGTACTTCAGGCGCTAGTCCCCATGTGCCTACTTCATTATCAGGAGGAACATTGTGGCTGGTGTTCGATGTTGATGCCTGCGGATCATTTTTGGCGCTCGTCCCTGCAACTCCAACAAGTAAGCGCAAGCAACGTTTTTTCATCTTCTCCCCCGAAGCTCTGTGTATATATAAAAACCAACACCTATGTCAAGGTAAAAATCACACAATGAACGTTTGCATTGGTACAGTAACTGAAACCAACACAAAAAAATTATTGCAAAAAAACTGCTTATGAGTGTAAACTGCAACTGCGCATATGTGTGAGCGGCAAAACTCATCATGCGGATGCATGCAAAACAGAGTCATCAGACAACACAATGACTTTAACCCGATGATGTGCAAAGCGGCAACTCAACCTGAAAAATGGCTGCAACCCGCTGAAGTGCAAATCGGCAAACTAATCCTGGAAATGTGCAACTGTGTCAGACCAAAACTGCAAAACTAAGCCGTATCGACACATGACTGCGGTCAGCAACTGGTCCATTGATTGAGTGCAACTGCACAATACCAAATGTGCAACTGAACCAATTAACCCGATGATGTGCAAAGCGGCAACTCAACCTGAAAAATGGCTGCAACCCGGTGAAGTGCAAATCGGCAAACTAATCCTGGAAATGTGCAACTGTGTCAGACCAAAACTGCAAAACTAAGCCGTATCGACACATGACTGCGGTCAGCAACTGGTCCATTGATTGAGTGCAACTGCACAATACCAAATGTGCAACTGAACCAATTAACCCGATGATGTGCAAAGCGGCAACTCAACCTGAAAAATGGCTGCAACCCGGTGAAGTGCAAATCGGCAAACTAATCCTGGAAATGTGCAACTGTGTCAGACCAAAACTGCAAAACTAAGCCGTATCGACACATGACTCCGGTCAGCAACTGGTCCATTGATTGAGTGCAACTGCACAATACCAAATGTGCAACTGAACCAAAAAAAAAACAGAGCATCTGCAGCTAAAACTTACGCGCAGTACTCTGCTATGCGAGATGTACCATCAACTAGTTCTGCAAAAAAAAGCCTACCACTATGGCGATGGTCTGCAGGATCTATGGAACTGGGGGATCCCATCTCAAAATCACCTCGGGTGGATGTCTCAATCCCCATGGCTATCATGTCCGATGCGCAAAAAAAGCACAAGGTAGGCGATCTAGGGGTGCGCGTGGTGAGTGAGCTTACCTAGCTCGTGATGAAGGTCCCTGTGGTGGCGCGCGGTGACGGTATCTGGCGGCGAGGTCCGCGCGGTCGCGCGCGGTGACGCTCTCGTCGCCGAAAAATCCCCCGTGGTCGCACAATCACGGGCCCCGACGCTGAGCTCGCCCTGCCTCGCGCGCGGTCACGCTCCCGTCATGCGGAGATCACCAAACCCTCGTGTGAAGTGGCGCTCCTCGCCGCCGAGCTCCCCGTCGCTCCCGCGAAAAGTGGTGATCTCGTTGTCGAGCACCGCCTCCTCCTCTCGCGCGCAGCGCCGATCTCGCCCCCACACTTCGCCTCCACCGATTCAATCGCACCGGCCCCCCCTGGTTCGCTGGCGCCGAGGTCGGATTTTCGCCACAGCGAGCTTCGGGGGAGGAGAAATGGGGAACCGGTGGTTGGGTAGGCACGGCTCTCCTTTTCGAAATAACTCCTACGGCCACCCAGACACCGCGACCCTGGGGGAGGGAAACCGACAGCCCCGGTATCGCTTCCGACAATCCCCGATCGGACGGCTGACGCGAGCTCGCTCGTTCGCGCAAACGAGCAGCCGTGCACTTATTAGCAGTTGGGAATGAACAATTAAATACTCGTCCGATCGTCTACAAATTTTACACAGGCTTTCCAAAGGCCCATCCATCAGGTACCCAGTCCACAAGCTGCAAAACCCAAGTCCTAACCCTGCATCGCCATCGTAAAAATACAAAAAATAAAAAAATTCAGAAAAGTTGCGCCCGTCCTCCCGGCATCATCCCTCCTGATCGCCGCCTCCCCTCGCCGCGCCGTCGTCCGCCCCTCGGTGGCTACTCGAATCGAGGTACACCTCTCTCAACCGGAACTCCCCCCACCCCCACCCACCTAAACCTCGAGGTGCAGGTGTGGACCTATCTCGCGCCGGCGCCGGCGCTGTGTCCGCGCCAAGAAACCTTACCCGCTTACCCAGTGCTTATCGATGTTCCTAAACCACCGAACGATTTTAAGATTTCATTTTCGCTGAGTGTACTGTTTTCTATCTTTGATTCTCCCTGTTCTTGTAAATGGTGCCTTTTTCCTAATCCGCTCAGCATGCCGGCGCGCACAACCTGTTCGACCGATTGCTCCTGCGAAGATAAGTCGTTTCAAGAAACGGTAGCGCAGAGATGGCTTATCTTATTCAGTTTTTCCTCACATGATGCTATCTACTCTTGTTATAAAAAAATTAGTACATCTATGCATTACATATGTATGGTACTAAGCTCCTACATTAGCTAGTGAAGCATCCCCATATGGTCTACTCTTTTCCCCAGATGTTTGGTTCAGACAATTCATTTCTCAAATTGCTATCATGGGCATTTCTTATGGTACTACTACGTGTGGAGTCAACCTTGCTATTATTAACAAGTAACGCATTTACAAACCATGTGGCAGAATGGGCCGGAAGGCTGGTGGATTGTACATAAACCCCAAGAAGTTTGGTGGTGTCGTCAAGCCCTGCATGGTGGAGATGGTGTCCTTCCTCAACTGCCTCGCCTTGAACAAGCAGTGTGATGACAAGTGCATGAGGCAGAAGGAGCTCTTGGTTACCTGTACTCAGGCTCAGGTCACGATTCGCTTTTAGTTCTCTGAATGTTTTTTACATATTGCATCAAGCCAGCCATTGTTCCTTTTCCTAATGGTACTTCTTTTTTGCGGGTCGTTTCCTGATGCTACTTGTGGCTTGATCACAGAAGGGGAGGCCAAAGAATGCAGCGCAGACCATCAATTACCATCTTCAGAGGCTTGGGCGAGACAAGTTCCACTAGTTCCAGTGATACCAAGGCCGCTGTTTCCTTCTCATTTCTATTGCCTTTGATGTCCGGCCAGAAGTAATTTTCTTCCAAGTAGTTTTGCGAAATGAGTAGTAATCTTTAGACAATGATGAAGTTTGAAACCATTTTAATGTCAAACTTGTAAGCATGCTTCTTTTCATTGTTTGAGGAAAGATGTACGGAGACGTATTTAAGAAGATTAAGAGTGTATGTTGGGATCTGATTAAACAACACGACTGGATTATAAGGCTCTGAGGATGCCCTATGGGTGACTACTCGGGTTGTCCGAGTGCTTCGCCCTGCTCATGTTGTTCCTTCTCAGTTTTCATGCTTGATTATGTTCTGCCTCTGAGGATGATAGCCGATCGAAAAGGAGTCGTTTATTATGCTCTTGCCAATGTTGTCCAGTGTTGACTGAGAAGATTCCCCAATTTGCCAGGCCTGACCTGCTGTCTGGAATTGCTATGCCAATCAGCAACGGGCATTTAAAATACAGTAGCTGAAGCTAACCTGAGTAAAGCTGATGGTTGACTGAAGGATACGAATCGAGGCTCCACTAGAATATTCGCTGATAGACAGTAAAAAAAAAAAGGAAAACTATAGTATAATAGAAAATTAAATGAAACGCTCGACCCAGGCATAGTTTACTACAATTACTTGAAATGGGTTTGGATCATTTCCCTGCTTACAGCAAGAGAGTATGGAGAGTGGAGTTTGGATCATTTCCCATGTGCCGAAATGAATTTCCCACAGTAGCTATTCAAGCAGATATACATCAAACCGATATAATTGTAGTTCACTCCAACTATGACTCAACTAAAGCAATGTACAGAAATATCACCCCAGGGATACTAAGGTAGAAGGGCCAGAAGTTGCAGAGTACTGGCACTAACGGCTAAGCAGCGGGATTAGTGTTGCAGAATCACACTGTACACCTTATGGGCCTCCGCTTTCCTTCTTAATTTTCTTTGTTTGCTTCTTGTCTTCGGCCACCATGCGCTTCTTCTTCGCCATGCGCTCGAACTCCTCCTTGCTCAGCCAACCTTCCTCGTTTTCCTTCTTTATTTTCTTATTAACAACTTGCTTCTTGTCCTCGGGCTTGTGCTTCTCAGCACCCGGCAACTGCAACATGCGCTCCTCCTTCGCCATGCGCTTGATCTCTTCCTCGTTCTCTTTCTTTATTTTCTTTATTTGCTTCTTGTCTTCGGCCTTGCACTTCTTGGCATACTGCACCATGCTCTTGATCTCCTGCTTGTTCAGCCCACCCTTGTCGATGGTGACGCTGTTCCAGTTTCCAGTCGTCAGGTCCATCACCGTCACCTTCATGATGCCGTTCGCTTCGACTTCATACGTAATTTTGAGCTGTGCCATGCCCGCCAGCGCTGGGGGCACACCGTAGATCGTGACACCTTGCCGAGGAGGTTGTTGTCTTTGGTCCACTCCCCTTCACCCTCATACACCGGGAATGTCACGCTGGTCTGGTAGTCGAATATGGTTGTGTAAGACCCCTCCCTCGTGACAGGGATGGTGGTGTTCTTGGGTATCAGCACACTCATGATACCTGGCACTATCTCGACCCCAAGCGAGTGCGGCGTGACGTCAAGAAGGAGCAAGTCCTGCACCCTCTGGTTGCCCTCGCCGCTGAGGCTGGCGGCCTGTACAGCAGCGCCATAGGCCACAGCCTCGTCAGGGTTTATGCTCTTGCATAACTTCTTCCCGCTGAAGAAATCATGGAGCAGCTGCTGAACCTTAGGGATTCTGGTGGAGCCGCCCACAAGCACGACGTCGTGGATTTGAAACTTCTCCATAGTGGCGTCCCTGAGGCACTTCTCGACGTGTTCAATGCACTTGCGGAAGAGGTCCGCGTTCAGCTCCTCAAACCGGGCACGGGTGATGGACCCGTAGAAGTCAATGCCATCGTGGAGCGAGTCGATCTCAATTTTGGCCTGCGCCGTGGAAGTTAGCATCCTCTTCGCCCTCTCGCAAGCCGTCCTCAGCCGCATGAGCGCTCTGGGGTTGCTTCTGATGTTACTCTTGTGTCTCCTAAGAAAATCCTGCACGAAGTATTCCACCATCCGACTGTTGAGGTCCTCCCCGCCAAGGTGGGTGTCACCAGCTGTGGCCTTGACTACAAAGCTTCCCTTGTCAATACTGATAACAGAGACATCCAAAGTACCGCCGCCAAGATCAAATATGAGCACCGTCTTCACTTCACCACTGCTGTACACCCTGTCAAGACCATAGGCAATCGCCGCAGCGGAGGGCTCATTGATGATGCGTATGACATTGAGGCCAGCAATGACACCGGCATCGAGGGTGGCCTCACGCTGGGAGTCGTTGAAGTAAACTGGGACGGTGATAACCACATCCTTTACCGGTGTGCCTAGGTAGGCCTCGGCAGCCTCGTGCATCTTCATGAGCAACATGGCGGAGATCTCCTCGGCAACGAACTGCTTCACCGCTCCCTTGTACTGCACTACGATCACCGGCCGGTCACCAGGACCTGAAATAACTTTGAAAGGCCATAGCTTAATATCACCTTGTACGGTCGAGTCACTGAATCGCCGGCCGATCAGTCGCTTTGCATCTGAATAAATAGGAGTAGTTAGTTTCAAGAGTCAATATCGCAAAACTGGAGGTACATCACAAAATTGGAGATTTAAAAGTTAACTTTGCAGAAGTACAGATTGAGGTACCAGCTGCATCCCAAATTAAAGATATGAGAACTATCATAAACCTTGCAATGCACTTCCATCAAACAGAACATACACAATGTTGGTTTTTCCATATGGTTGATTCTTAGGCCTATACTTCTGCCATATTGGTTCTTATGTATTTTTTGTGACAGTCTGCACACTGGACTTATAGTTTTATAGAACTTGCACTAAACGACTCTTTTCAATCAAAATTTGAATGCTTTTGCAAAATTAGTAACCCACTCAATGTTTGCTTGTCATAAAACTGCAAGATTGCCTGGATATATTCAGCGTATAATGTTGAGATTGTCCTACAATATTTATGCACTGAGATAATTTATTTGTTTTCAATGACACTAACTAATGATAGTAGATTAAAAAATGTCAATACAAGGTTTTCCTTACGTCCCTAAAAATAGGGAGCTGTTTGAACTGGATGTAAATTTTGTATGTCCACTGTAACTCAAATGAGAACTAGATACCGGTGATCATAAAAAATTTACAACCATTCCAAGCATAGTTCCTTGTGGATATGTAGAATAAACTATGAAATTGTAGAACAAATCAGTGCACCAACTCCAACAGCCTCCACAAATCTCCGTACCTACGGGTTTTCCAATAACCGAAACCAGTTTTTTTTTTAAAAATGGGGCTTGAAGACCCCGGCTTCTGCATCAAAATGATGCACACAGCCGTTTTATATCTGAAACCAGCTAGCACGCAAGACTTCAATCAACCAAAGTTGGAGGGGTTTGCACCGTAGTTGCACTAATTTGGGGTGCTTAGCGTAAGTACGCAATTAGTCGCACAGAAAATAGGAAGCTGGAAGCCACAGCGGACTAGGCATTTGGCAGCTGAAGAAAATAAAAGATGACAGGGATCTGATGAATCTTGGAGCATATGTTCGGGCAGATGTATACACGTAATACAAGCACACAGCCCCGTGGCGCAAACCCGTAGACCTGAGAAACTTAACAAGTAACAAACAGATCGAACTGCTGCGAAAAATCAAGTAAAGTAGTAGATCGAGACCAGATGCCAATACTAGCCAGTAAAAGAAGCTTCTAGGATGCAATCGCACGAAAGTTAGCTCTGGATCGTCGTTTAGACATATGACCGAGCACCTTGGGGGCACTAGGATTCGGAGATGTCAGTAGCTGATTCTCACCGAAGACGGTGTTTACGGAGTTCATGGCGGCCTGGTTCATGGCCGCGTCGCCGACGAGACGGCAGGTGTCGGTGAAGGCGACGCAGGAGGGCGTGGTGAGGTTCCCCTGGTCGTTGGGGATGACTTCGACGCGGTTATGCGACGGCCGCCAGACGGCGACGCAGGAGTAGGTCGTCCCGAGGTCGATGCCGATCGCCGGCCCGTCGCCCTTCGTGCCCGCCATCTCCAAGCGATAGTGCCGGCCGGTAAAAAGGAAGGATGAAGTAACTAGGCAAGAATTTAGGAGGCCGGAGAATTTATAATAAGTAGAGCTGCAATAGTAATACGAGCAAAATTGGTATGATATTTATGTCAAATATCTTGTTATGGTAGGATATGATTATCGGTTTTGCTAATTCTTATTTCCACTGAGAATTAAGTTAGTGCCCATTCAAATCGTACACAGTCGATGCATGATTCGTACATCTATCAGTTGCAAGTTGATTTACAAGTTGATTTACAAGTTACAACTGATAATTGATGACATCATTAGAATGAAAGTTAATTCTCACTCACGAGAATTGATGACATCATGTGATTAATTCTCATTCGACTGAGAATTAGCCACACCCTATGATTATTATCTGTACTGCGGAATTAGGTTAGGAGATCTTTTTCTACGGTGCAACCCACAGCCAACAGAGTTTTCCCTATGTTACAAAAAAAAAACCTAGAGTTTTCTCACATTCATAAATCATAAATGTGGACGTTCCGGCGTCCCGGATTATCGGTTCAATCTTCATCCAATGGTGGATAGAAACTCTATGCATTTATTTCGAACCAAGGCAATTTATTAAAAAGAGATGGTAAAACACAACACACTGACACCAAGACCGCGCCCCACACGGATGAATCATCAAATTGTCCGAGTGACCAAAACCGACATCAAAACACCTCAACGGAACACAACAGATACGATAAACCGGAGCAGCCACTCCGACATCCATGCAACGCCCAATGACTTTGTTGTCGCATGTCCGCGCAGGCTATCAAGACAAGACTTTCGTCCAGTGATGACCGATGAGACATGATCCATACGCCAGCCTCACAGACCGGCCAGACCATTGCCGCAACCTCGCGCACATACAACCAACCCCATGCGTCCGACAGTCTGAGGCCATCCTATCTCCGACGAGATCCCATCATTGGTCATCCGACGACCACTACGATGACATCGCGACCGCCGGTGACGCCGTCAAAACTTGGCAGCCAGGCCCGCAGCCCTCGCGCCGCTACACACCTAGGCTCCCCAGTCCCCACCACCATCCGAATAATCGCCATTGTCCGCGAGAATATTGCCAAAGGGAGCATATCGAACACGGACAGTCGCCACCGCACTCAGAGCCGAAGACGACCACCTTCCTCCACCGCTCGCACCGACGCAGCCACAACAGCCCCAGATCCGGCCGGCAAGGCCAGAGCATAGCCAGGCAAAGCCGAGCCACGCGCAGCCGTCAAGACACCTCCAGATAGTAACAAGTTAACAACAAACCGAAAGTATGCAGCACGCACTTATGGAGTTCGAAAAAAGAAAACTGGGTTGGATGAAACACGGAAAATTGCGAAAAGCCAGAATTCACAGCTGGTGGTAAACTGAAACCGATACCATGCAAGCAAAACACCCAATACACGGACGATGGTAAACTGAAACAGGAACCATAAAAGCCAGCTGAACTGGTTGGTGTGCCACAGAATAACAGCAGCAGAAGCGCCGATTCAAGCAACTGGTCGACATTCAAACGATATATAAGATCACTTAGTTAAGCGAGGGTTCCAAATCACACGAAACATATTAGGCTAGAAAGAACGGCATGCGCTATTATGCCCATTCTAGTAGTTGCAGAAATGTACTGGTACTAAACGTCCATTTTAGCAAAAGCAGCGCGATCATCATAGGCTTGCAGAAGCACGTTGCACACCTCATGGGCCTCCGCTTTCCTTCTTTACCTTCTTAGCTTGCTGGTTATCTTTGGACTGCGACGTCCGTTTCTTTCCACCGAGCGCTCAAACTCCTCTTTGCTAAGCCATTGCACACCACCCACCGCGTGTTCCTGCTTTATCTTCATAATTTGCTTCTTGTCCTCGGACTTGTACTTCTTAGCATCCTGCACCATGCGCTCGATATCTTCCTTGCTCAGCCCACCCTTGTCGGTAGTGATGGTGATGCTGTTTTTGTTGCCAGTTGCCGTATCCTGTGCCGTAACCTTCAGGATGCAGTTGGCTTCGATCTCAAATGTCACATTGATCTTGGGCACACCCATTGGCGCTGGGGGGATGCCACCAAGCGTGAACTTACCAAGGAGGTTGTTGTCTACGGTCATCGACCCTTCACCCTCGTACACCTTGAAGAGTATGCTTGTCTGGTTGTCGTGTATAGTCGTGTAGATCCGGTCCATCTTGGATGGGATGGTTGTGGTCCTGGGGATCACCACGCTCATGAAACCACCTACTACCTCTACCCCGAGGGAGAGCGGCGTGACGTCAAGGAGGAGCAAGTCCTGCACCTTCTGGTCGCACTCACCATTGAGGACAGCAGCCTGGACAGCAGCACCATAGGCAACAGCCTCATCAGGGTTGATGCTCTTGCAGAGGACCTTCCCGTTGAAGAAATCCTGGAGCAGCTGCTGCACCTTGGGGATCCGGCTGGAGCCACCCACAAGCACAACATCTTGGATTTGAGACTTGTCCATCTTGGCGTCAGCAAGGCACTTCTCAACATGTTCAATGCATTTGCGGAAGAGGTCAATGTTGAGCTCCTCAAAACGGGGACGGGTGATGGTCCCGTAGAAGTCAATTGTGTCGTGGAGCGAGTCAATCTCAAATTTTGCCTGCGGCATGGAAGTCAACAACCTCTTGGCCCTCTCACAGTTTGTCCTCAGCCGCATGAGCGCCCTCGGGTTGTTTCTGATGTCACTCATGTATTCACTCTTGTGTCTCTTGAGGAAATCCTGCACAAAATATTCCACCATCCGACTGTTGAGATCCTGCCCGCCAAGGTGGGTGTCACCAGATGTGGCCTTGACCGTAAAGACCCCCATGTGAATATGGATGATGGAGACATCTAATGTACCGCCACCGAGATCAAAGATGAGCACTGTCTTCCCTTCACCGATGCGGGATGCCTTGTCAAGACCATATGCGATGGCTGCTGCGGATGGCTCATTGATAATGCGCATGACGTTGAGGCCAGCAATGGCGCCGGCATCGATGGTGGCCTGTCGTTGGGAGTCCTTGAAGTAAACTGGAACAGTGATGACGGTGTTTTTTACCGCCGTGCCGAGATAGGCTTCGGCAGTCTCCCACATCTTAATGAGTATCATGGAGGAGATCTCCTCGGGTGCGAACTGCTTCGCCTCACCTTTGTACTGCACAGCAATCATTGGCCGATCACCAGGTCCTGAAATGACTTTGAAAGGGAATAGCTTGATATCTCCTTGCACACATGCATCGCTGAATCGCCGGCCAATTAGTCGCTTGGCATCTGAAGAAAATTGTAGTAGTTAGTTTCAACAGAATATTTCGCAAATCAAGAGGTGTATCTAAAAATTAGAGATCTAAAGGTTAATTTCACATAGTTGCATATTTAGGGACCAATTCCATCATAAGAAAACATATTTAAAAGCCATTTCAAAACACTGCCGATTTAAATCATCAGTGCAGCACAAAACTACAGTTTGCAATGCATTTACACAAAACCAAGGCTCATGTGGTATCCTAACTCTTATGTACAATTAACCTGTAGTTGTGAAGTTTACATCAAGTTTCAACATGACTCATTTTCGAACAAAATTCATTAATATAGACAGTACAACTAATAAGCCAACAATGTTTGTTTGTCAAAATCTACACGCTTTCCTGGATATATGTACATTCGTTTTTTTTGTTGGACCAAGTCATAAAGATAACAAGTCATTTTCTGGATATATAAACATGCGAGCATTCCTGGATATATTTAGTTTAAAATTGCGATTATCATTATGTATAATTTAATAATCAGAAATTTCCCAAATAAATTACGAAAAAGACAAAATATGGATCATGTAATTTTTACTTATGGCTGAGATTGTATCATTTCTATCCATATACGTTAAAAAGGCGTCATGGCCAAGCTGTCATGCACGACCACATATGACATATGCACATGTATCATATTGATTCTTGGACCATATACAGCACGAGATACATATGTTTTAAACAACCGGATATATATAGAATTGATCGAAACGATAACAAACTACAAAGCGGCTTTTATCTCTAAGCTACCACCTTATATGTTACTAAGGTGAAAAAGTGTTTCAGTGTTTTCAGAATTTTACATGTGTAGTTGTGTACTCATTTGTTATAGAACTTCAAATATACTCATATCTGTGTCTTCAAACTTCTTAGGGAAGTGCACAAATTGATGACTAGTTGAGCTGATTTCTCAGTTTTAGATAGCACTCAATAATGTTTGTTAAATACTGAACTATTTTTGGTGCAACGTTAAATACTGAACTATAGCAGAGACAAAGCCTTTCTAGACGTCCCCTGACCATGAACACAGTATAATTTCTTTTATACAAGTACATTGCAAGTCATGGAACAAATCTCTGCACGTTGTGCTTTCCCAATTAATGTGTGAAACAAGTTCGCATGCAATAATCCAGTGAAACGAAGTTGGATGGCTTTGCAGCGTAGTAGTACTAATGAGGGGTGCTTAGGGTAAAGCGAACAATTAATCGCACGGAAAAAACTCATTACCACAAACAGCCAGCAAAAGAGGTAAGAGAAAAAACGATAAATGGCGGGGAATCTGACATTGACCTACCAAACCCTAACGAGTAACGAGCAGCACCAATGCTGAACCAATAAGTAGAGTGGCAGATCGAGATCAGATCTAGGTTTTACCGAAGACGGTGTTGAAGGGGTTCGTGGCGGCCTGGTTCATGGCCGCGTCGCCGATGAGCCGGAATGTGTCGGTGAAGGCGACGCAGGAGGGCGTGGTGAGGTTCCCCTGGTCATTGGGGATGACCTCGACGCGGTTGTGCGACGGCCGCCAGACGGCGACGCAGGAGTAGGTCGTCCCGAGGTCGATGCCGATCGCCGGCCCGTCGCCCTTGGTGCCCGCCATCTCCAAGCGGCAGAGGCGGCGGCCGGAAGGGGAAGTTCTCTTTTCTGGTTTTTGAACTTTGGAAGAGGAAAAAAGAGGCGGCGATTGCCTCCGCGGTGGGTGGGAACTGCGGGGAATGGGAAGTCAAGATATTTACGAAGCCGAAGGGTTAAATAATTGAGGTGGACTGGAGCGAACTTTTTTTTTTTTCCTTCTAGAACGAGGTGGAGTATTTTTCCAGCAGAAAAAAAGAGGTGGAGTATTTTTTGCCGATGCGAGATAGCGAGAACGATACCGTGGTGGGAACGAGCAAGTGTAATCTTAAAAATTACTGAGTAAAACAAGTGTAACCTTAGATAACGAGGATTGAGGTAAAGTGTGTATTGTTATGGCATACAAGTACACCAAGGTAGATGACAGTGGTAGACTTGGCACCATCGTCGCCTCATGTCATTGCGACATTTTTGCTGTTTGCTGCAGAACAGACGTGTTGAATATTATAAACACACGAGCAATATTTTTTATATACTTCCTCTGGGTACTCTCAAGTTCATCTCGGAGTGTCGAAGTGCCCCTGTTGCGCTCTTTCTATGGGGTGATACCTCAGCCAGAGCCTACGACTCTCCCACTAGTCGCTCTTGTGTTCGTCCCAGAGTCTCCGGGTCTTCGAGTCGGAGACTCTAGTATTAGAGCCGCGACGACAATTGCTTGATGGTATCTTTGAGTAAAGAGTTCATTATTCTCTCAAGTCATGAGAGAGTTGATCCTTTTGCAATCAAGTGTTGAAAGCAATTGTCGAGGTGATTTTATTCTTGCTTTCAAGATACCATCTATATGGAAAGTGAAGCAAAGTTAACAATTGACCAAGATGAAGTGCAAAGGTTGATTTAAATTGGTGAACACATGTTCATAATGACATAACACGTTGGACTATATATAAATTAACCAATGATCTATGTGTTTGTTATTTCCATGTGGGTTAGGTGCCACTCATGGGTTTGCATAAAAATAAAATAGTTCTTATAATCTATAGGAGGGTAACATCAAGTGAAGATGATTGTCAAGTTGAAAAGTGCAAGTTCAAGATGATCACCTCGAGGGGATCATGTGCGTGTAACCTGTCCATCTGAGGATGATGGACATGGGAAGATGTGCCCAGGTGAGGCTTTCCATAGTGCAATAAGGTTGATCCATTTGTGAGTCTTCACCAAACAAGCACAGTCAAGAAAAGTGTTCCAACTTGAGGCAAGCATGAACTTCATCATCGATCCTAAATGGAATGCAGAATGATAAAGTATGCATTTGCTTTCTGGTTTACCGAACTTAAGGTCCATGATGGGATACAAGGTTATATGTTTGGTTTGTACTATCAAGAGGGACTTCTGATGATTTGCTCGATCACAATGTTCGTAGTGATCTCAAATCCTTGTTTTCGACTTGGGAAAATATTTATTTTTCTATGTGTGAGTACCTAAAGCTTATAATTATCTTCAATATAAGCTAAATCTCATAAAACTGTTTTTGTTGAAAAAGTTGTCATGTTTTTTGTGTTGGAGGTTTTGCTCGAATCTTCATTTGTATAGAGCTCACACAGTTCTATTTGTTGCATTATCCTCTTTTTCCGATCTCTTTATGTTTACCTACGTGAGAAATTATAGCTTAATGTTAGCTTTCAAACATGTCTAAGTTCATCGAAAAAAAATTCATCACAAACATGTCGTGTTTTTACTGAGTGTTTTTTCCTTGTTTGGGCTGGAGTCTCTAGACGTTTATTATCCACAAGCTCTATATGTTCCATACCGGAGTATCCAGTTTTTTCATCCGGAGACCTTAGATGTGCATTTTTGGGGTCTAAAGGGAAGATTTCCTTTTGCCCTATAAAATGGGATCTTCTTCCCCACGAAAGTTAGGCTATTAGGTCTTGGTTTTCCCCATTCATTGTACCTTTCTCGTCGTCCTCTTATTACCAAATCACCATCGATGTGGAGGGAAACTTGTAGATCTAGATCTATGAGTCATTGGTTCACATTCTCCATTGTTTATCCTCTCAAATCCCTCCATAATATTGTCTCCTTTAAGTGAGATTTTTTTGATCATGTGCTGACATGTAGGGATGTGATTGTGTCCCCTTCGGGTACCTTTCTTGTCTCTTCTCTCTTAAAATACAGATGAAGTCACCGCCCTAGGTGTCGGACCATGTTCATCATAGTCCATCTGGCACGAGGAAACCTTTGCACGCCAATCAGAGGATACAACGGAAGCGCAAGGCTTCAAATCCAGCCGCACACGTATTCTAACAAAAATATTTGATGAAGAAAAAATTTGAGATTGTGTCTTACCTAACTTACGGATCTTGTACGAGATCATAAGAAAAAAAAAGTTTCTACCCCAATCACAAGCAAGTATTATACCAAAATCATTAATGTAAATTCACTTGGCTACATCCCCTAATAAACAATGCATTATGATGGCCGCCTCTTGTATAACACCACTACCTAGAATAACACATTATGATACAATGCATTAGTGATCGTGGACCTTAGATGAACATAGATTTAAACAAGAATTTGAGTTAGTGTTATTGTCATGGCATAAAAGTGTACTAAGCTAAATGGCAATGCTAGGCATCTGTCGGGGGTATGATCAGCCAGCCCGTGCCATTGCGACTATTTTTGGGTTTGCACCAAAACATACGTGTTGATTTATTTTTAAAACACACGCAATAACTTTTATGCAGCCAACATTCCTTCCACACTATAGTCATTGATAAAATGGGATGCAATGTGCATACCATCATACACGACGACACATAACACCTTTTCAGCTTGAAGATAACCTTGAAAATGAACATCTAGAATCATTACAATGTATTGCTTCTTGGCGCATTTGGTTACCTACGTGAAGACTATCATGCGCAACGGGTTCACTATTCAAATGTTTGGATGTGTGACGATGGGTGGGATACATCGCGTCCCTTCGGGAACACACTGAACGTGCATGGAGCCTCCATGTGTAATTTTCTAATTGATGATAATCCTTGTGAACTAATGGCCTCATAAAGTTTTATATGAAGGGTTTTTTCATAGACAATGCATGAAGACCATTTTATGGACTCAAGGGTGTATGCCTGACTTCTGCCAGGGACGGCATCTCCGGGCCATTTTCTTTGGAGTATCCGGGAAAGTTACCATGACACTAGAGGTTGCATGCTCTCGGGGTTTATCTTGAGTGTCTGGGTGTCTCTATTTCCGCTTGGTTTTCTTTCCATGGAGTGATCCCCCAGCCATACTTCTAACCCTCTGGATTCTCTTGTGTTTGTCCTGAATCTCCAAGTCTTCGGGTCAAAGTCTCTAGGACTGACGTAGCGGGTCAATATTGCTTGATTGCTTGATGGTATCTTTGAGTGAAGAGTTCATTATTATCTCAAGTCATGAGAGAGTTCATTAGTGCCTTGAAGATACGATCAATATGGAAACGAAGCAAAAAATAAAGGTTGACCAAGATGAAGTGCATTGTTGGATTCAAATTGGTCAACACACAATCGTAAATGATGTACCCGCGTTGTATCAAGTGATCTATTGGAATGATAAGCATTTGTTAACTTTTTTCTATGAACTAACCCATGATCTATGTGTTTGGTATTTTCATGTGGGTTAGGTACCACTCATGGGTTTGAATCATAGTCCACGAGAGGATAACATCAAGTGAAGATGATTGTCAAGTTGAGAAGTGCAAGTTTAAGATAAAAAAAAGTGTTCCAAGTTGAGGAGGGAGTTTTTTACATAAAACTACCACATTTGGGGCTCATACAACAAGTCAGTACCATCTTTGGTAATTTTTGCGAGCCAGTACCATCTCTGGGGTGAAACGCAACGGACATCNTTTCGATTTTTTCTCAAAACCTTAGACACCTTACATCAAGGAACTAAGGGAGTATTAAATTTCAGTTACTCTCATGAAGTGTCGTATTCTCTATTGGCAAAGTTGGCTTGCACTTTTAAGTGCATGCATAGTCTGGAAATAGGATAATCTTTGAGGCCTCAGTAGCATTCCCTGTATTACTATCCGGAATCTCATTGTACAACCAAATTCATGTGCTTTTGAAATTAGATTAACTTGTGTCTGAATTTGAATTCTACAAATAACATACCCATCAACTCCTAGAAATTTATTGTCCAAATGGACTGGCACGGCAACGCGCGCCTACATGATCTAGTATTTCTTATAATCTATAGGAGGGTAACATCAAGTGAAGATGATTGTCAAGTTGAAAAGTGCAAGTTCAAGATGATCACCTCGAGGGGATCATGTGCGTGTAGCTGTCCATCTGAGGATGATGGACATGGGAAGATGTGCCCAGGTGAGGCTTTCTATAGTGCAATACGGTGGATCCATTTGTGAGTCTTCACCAAACAAGCACAGTCAAGAAAAGTGTTCCAACTTGAGCCAAGCATGAACTTCATCATCGATCCTAAATGGAATGCAGAAGGATAAAGTGTGCATTTGCTTTCTGGTTTACCGGACTTAAGGTCCATGATGGGATACAAGGTTATATGTTTGGTTTGTACTATCAAGAGGGACTTCTGATGAGTTGCTCGATCAGAATGTTCGTAGTGATCTCAAATCCTTGCATTCTTGGCATTCTCGACTTGGGAAAATATTTATTTTTTCTATGTGTGAGTACCTAAAGCTTATAATTATCTTCAAGATAAGCTAAATCTCATAAAAATGGTTTTTGTTGAAAAAGTTGTCATGTTTTTTGTGTTGGAGGTTTTGCTCGAATCTTCATTTGTATAGAGCTCACACAGTTCTATTTGTTGCATTATCCTCTTTTTCCGATCTCTTTATGTTTACCTACGTGAGAAATTATAGCTTAATGTTAGCTTTCAAACATGTCTAAGTTCTGTTGGGAATATGCCCTAGAGCCAATAATAAAATGGTTTATTAAGCATATTCACGTTTATGATAATAGTTTATTATCCATGCTA
The DNA here is from genome assembly GCA_012064385.1 of Puccinellia tenuiflora. Classification (NCBI taxonomy): domain Eukaryota; kingdom Viridiplantae; phylum Streptophyta; class Magnoliopsida; order Poales; family Poaceae; genus Puccinellia; species Puccinellia tenuiflora. Next base: position 523,121 of record QRDG01000351.1, read on the forward strand.
TAATTGTATTAAATGGAAACATAATACATGTGTGGAATATAAACACCTGGAGTCCCTAGTGAGCCTCTACAGGACTAGTTCGTTGATCGAGAGATAGTTAGAGTTCCCTAACTATGGACTTGTTATAGTCACTTGATAACAGAGTCATATCATTAGGAGTAATGGTGTGATGGACATGACCCAAATAAAGAGTTGCAATTAATCGTGTCACAAAAGTTTTGTTGTCAACACTTTTAATATGCCAAATATAGTTTCCTTAGACCATGAGATTATATCACTCCCGTTCACCGGAGGAATACTTTGTGGACATCAAACGTCACTTCGTAACTGGGTGATTATAAAGGTGGCTTTCAGGCATCTCCGATGGTGGGTTGTTGGGTGATATGAATCGAGAATGGGATTTGTCCCTCCACGTGACGGAGAAGATATCTCCAGGCCTTCTCGGTAATATAGCATCAAAAGTCTGCAGACATGTGATTAGGTTGTAATCACCGGGATCCTATATTATGGACGAGTAAAGAGAACTTGCCGGTAACGAGATTATACTAGACATGGGGATGTCAACGATTATATCTCGGGCAAGTAAAATATCGTGAGACAAAGGGAATCATATATGAGATTAATTGAATCTCCGGCATCGTGGTTCAATCGAGAAAAGGTTTTCGTTGAGTGTATAGGGATTAATATGGGCATCCCGGTCCCGCTATTAATTATTGATATGATCATGTCTATGCATTCTCGAACCCGTAGGGTCACACACTTAACGTTCCGATGAAATTAGGTTTTGCGATGAATTAAATGATGAAGTGAACGAATGGTGATTCGGAGTCTCGGATGGGATCTCGGACGTCACGAGAGGTTCCGGAGGAGTCCGGAGAATAAGATTCATATATGGAAAGTGGTTTCCGGAGGTTTCGGAAAAGTTCCGGAAATTATTTATGGGGTACCGGAAGGTTCCGGAATGTTCTAGAAGGTTCTAGAAGTGGGACCACATATTGTATGGGGCCCACATGGACCAAAGGGGTGCTGACACCACCTAAGGCCCACATGGGCTGGTGCGGCATAGGAAGGGGGGGGGGGGGAACCCACTCCTAGTTGGACTAGGAGTTGGGCCCTCCACCCTTTAGGAAAGGGGCCCAAGGAGGAGTCCTAGATGGACTCCAACTTGGGGGGCAAGGAAGGGGGCCGGCCGGCCCCTACCCAAACCCTAGCCGGCCACCTATAAATAGAGGGGGGAGGGAGGGGTGCGGCACACCCTTGTGCTGCCTCCCCAAGTTGCCTAGCCGCACCCCCCCTCTCCCATCTAACCCTAGCCGCACCCCTCCTCTCCCGGAGGGCTGCCGCCGCCTCCTCTCCACCAAAGGCTGCCGCACCCCCTTATGCTCTAGGGGCTGCGCCACCTTGATCCTCTCCCTCTCCTCTTGCTTGGCTTGGCGAAGCCCTGCTCGTGGAGATCGTCATCATCACCGGCACTACCGTCGTGCTGCTGAGATCATCAAGGCCACGTCCTCTCGCTTGCGGGATCAAGGAGTCGACGTCTTCATCGAGCCGTACGTGTGGACGCCGCGGAGGTGCTGCCCGTTGCTGCACTTCACCGGATTGGATCTCGAGGATAATACATCTCCTCGCGACTAGACGAGTCTAGTTGCGGGGATCGACTAGCCAACCCCTGCACCGACAAAACGCGTTTGTTGATCTTCAAGGGTAAGAGATTGGATCTCACCTTCGCTATCTTCATCTCATAGATCTAGATCCTTGGGGTTTATTCCGCTTGCCGCGTAGAAAAAATTTTGTTTTCCATGCTGCGACCCCATCAAGTTCATCGAAAAAAAATTCATCACAAACATGTCGTGTTTTTACTAAGAGTGTTTTTTTCTTGTTTGGGCTGGAGTCTCTTGATGTTTTATTATCCACAAGCTCTATATGTTCCATACCGGAGTATCCAGTTTTTTCATCCGGAGACCCTAGATGTGCATTTTTGGGGTCTAAAGGGAAGATTTCCTTTTGCCCTATAAAATGGGATCTTCTTCCCCACGAAAGTTAGGCTATTAGGTCTTGGTTTTCCCCCATTCATTTGACCTTTCTCGTCTTCCTCTTATTACCAAATCACCATCGATGTGGAGGGTGATTTGTAGATCTAGATCTAGGAGTCATTGGTTCACATTCTCCATTGTTTATCCTCTCCAATCCCTCCATAATATTGCCTCCTTTATGTGAGATTTTTTTGATCATGTGCTGACATGTAGGGATGTGATTGTGTCCCCTTCGGGTACCTTTCTTGTCTCTTCTCTCTTAAAATACAGATGAAGTCACCGCCCTAGGTGTTGGACCATGTTCATCATAGTCCATCTGGTCCGAGGAAACCTTTGCATGCCAATCAGAGGATACAACGGAAGCGCAAGGCTTCAAATCCAGTCGCACACGTATTCTAACAAAAAATATTTGATGAAGAAAAAATTTGAGATTGTGTCTTACCTAACTTACGGATCTTGTACGAGATCATAAGAAAAAAAAGTTCTACCCCAATCACAAGCAAGTATTATACCAAAATCATTAATGTAAATTCACTTGGCTACATCCCCTAATAAACAATGCATTATGATGGCCGCCTCTTGTATAACACCACTACCTAGAATAACACGTTATGATACAATGCATTAGTGATCGTGGACCTTAGATGAACATAGATTTAAACAAGAATTTGAGTTAGTGTTATTGTCATAGCATAAAAGTGCACTAAGCCAAATGGAAATGCTATTTTTGGGTTTGCAGCAAAACATACGTGTTGATTTATTTTTAAAACACATGCAATAACTTTTATGCAGCCAACATTCCTTCCACACTATAGTCATTGATAAAATGGGATGCAACGTGCATACCATCATACGCGACGACACATGACACCTTTTCAGCTTGAAGATAACCTTCAAAACGAACATCCAGAATCATTACAATGTATTGCTTCTTGGCGCATTTGGTTACCTACGTGAAGACTATCATGCGCAACGGGTTCACTATTCAAATGTTTGGATGTGTGACGATGGGTGGGATACATCCCGTCCCTTCGGGAACACACTGAAAGTGCATGGAGCCTCCATGTGAAATTTCTAATTGATGATAATCCTTGTGAACTAATGGCCTCATAAAGTTTCATATGAAGGGATTTTTCATAGACAATGCATGAAGACCATTTTATGGACTCAAGGGTGTATGCCTGACTTCTGCCAGGGACGGCGTCTCCGGGCCATTCTTTGGAGTATCCAGGAAAGTTACCATGACAGTAGAGGTTGCATGCTCTCGGGGTTTATCTTGAGTCTCTGGGTGTCTCTATTTCCGCTTGGTTTTCTTTCCATGGAGTGATCCCCCAGCCATACATCTAACCCTCTGGATTCTCTTGTGTTCGTCCTGAGTCTCCAAGTCTTCGGGTCAAAGTCTCTAGGACTGACGTAGCGGGTCAATATTGCTTGATTGCTTGATGGTATCTTTGAGTGAAGAGTTCATTATTATCTCAAGTCATGAGAGAGTTCATTAGTGCCTTGAAGATATGATCAATATGGAAACGAAGCAAAAAATAAAGGTTGACCAAGATGAAGTGCATAGTTGGATTGAAATTTTTCAACACACGATCGTAAATGATGTACCGCGTTGTATCAAGTGATCTATTGGAATGATAAGCATTTGTTAACTTTTTTCTATGAACTAACCCATGATCTATGTGTTTGGTATTTCCATGTGGGTTAGGTACCACTCATGGGTTTGAATCATAGTCCACGAGAGGATAACATCAAGTGAAGATGATTGTCAAGTTGAGAAGTGCAAGTTTAAGATAAAAAAAGTGTTCCAAGTTGAGGCAAGCATGAGCGTCATTATCGAGGTTAAGTGGAATGTGCATGGCTAAGTTATGCATTTGCTAGGTTTTACTATTTTTACCGGTCTCAAGGTCCATGTTGGGATATCTAGTTCTAGGTTTGTTAGTTATACTACAGAGAGGCTTTTGACTGAGTTAGTTTGATCACATCTTTTTGATCGCATCTTCCGTAGTAAGATCAAACAACTGCATTCTTTAAATCCTCCCATTTAATATATATAAGTTTTTTCCGCTCTAAGTGGGTATCTAAAGATTTTTATTATCTTAAATACAAGCACAAACTCATAAAAAACATATTTCATATTAAAAAGTTATCGTGTTTATGGTGTTTGAGCTTTTGGCCCGGATCTTTATAATTTTGTATAGAGCTTAAACCTTTTTATTTGTGGCATTACCCTTTTTATCTTTGATCTTTCTCTGTGTGAGAATCTAGATCTTCCTTCTTGCTTTCAAAAAACCTAAGTTCATTGGAAAGATGTCACATTTTTTCGAGCGGTTTTATTATTTTGGGTCGGTGTCTCTGGACGTTTATCCGACTGCTATCGGCTCTAGGACAGAGTATCCCAGATTTTTCACGCGGAGACTCTGGGTGTGTATTTTCTAGGCCAAAGGAAGATTCCCTCTTGTCCTATAAAATAGGATCTTATTCCTCTAGAAGTTAAGCATTTGGATCTTGATTTTTTCCCAGTATATTGAGCTTTATCCTCCTCCCCTAAGTCCCAAATCCCCATCGATGTGAAGGGAAATTTGAAGGTTTTAATATAGTAGTCATTGGTTGACTTTCTCCATTGTGTCTGCCCTATAGTCTCTCTATAGGATTTGTTCCTTTAGGTAGGATTTTTAGAGAGAGAGATTTGAGCAACTTTGAATGTTGCACATGTATTTGAGCTCTCAGCGTCAATTGGCTCGAGTGAGAGTATGTGAGGTTGTTACTGTTGGAGGATATTGATAAGTCCAAAACCTATATATGACTTTTGAATTGAGAGAGAGAGAGAGAGAGAGATTTGAGCAACTTTGAATGTTGCACATGTATTTGAGCTCTCAGCGTCAATTGGCTCGAGTGAGAGTATGTGAGGTTGTTACAGTTGGAGGATATTGGTAAGTCCAAAACCTATCTATGACTTTTGAATTTATTATGTTATTTACTGTTTAATTTTATCGTGATTATTATTTTTCTTTTAGTGTTTTTATTGTTTATAACTATGGGATTCACCACGAAATCCCATTTTTTGTTATTTATCTGGAAGGCAGGAATACCCTCTTTTCATATTTAACATTACATGAACCTTCAAACAAATCGGGTATTTTTTTTTTGAAAACGAAAACGTGTCCCAAGTGGCGGACCAGGAAGGTGAGTGGTGCGGCCTAGCCCTTGTGGCTCCATGCATGCAGCGACGGCGGGAAGGTTTGATGCGGAGAAGCCGAGGAGATGGACGGCGTGGGCGCCCCGGTGCGGCCTGGCGGCGGCCGCACGGGAGCGGTCCGGTCCCATAAAGTTAGGATCATTTGTCATCCGTGTGAAAATGATAATTTTATATAGTACAAGAAAGTTTGATAGATTTTTTAAAGTCCATGACAAATATATTTTTAAGATATGAAAAATACGAAAAAGTTCACACGTGCAGTTACTAAATTGATAGGTCTCAATCGACTATGATTTTTGAAGTATCAATCTATTAAGAAAAGTACAATTTCAGTTTTGAAAACTGTGAAAAAAATTACAAGTTATATGTGAAGTTGCATTTTCCTAGATCGATCGAGACATAGGCTAGTTATTGGGCAAAAATTTGTATCGAATTGTTGCACTAGCCATCTAGACCAAAAGTCCGAACTGATGGAAAGGAACTAGGTAATATATTTATATTCAACACTCCCCTTCACGTCTAATCTATTTTAGTCCTTAGCATGGGATAGGAGCGGGCCGCAGAATCTTTTTTTCCTTTTTATTTAATCCGCGTGAGCAGGGTCTCAAACTCGAGACCTACTTACTCTGATACCATATAGAATTGTTGCACTAGTCATATAGACCAAAAGTCCGAACTGATGGAAAGGGGTTAGGCAATATATTTATATTCAACAATTTGCTCATGTAAATTTTCGTATGCATTTGCGACCCGTTTGAAAATCAGAAGATAAGATAGGTCGCAAATCATCATGTCATATTTTTTTTGGAAATTTTTACAACGATGAGTTCTTGTCCAATACCTACAGGATGATGAATAAACGTGTTACGTTCATATCTGTTTCCGATGGGCTTACGCTCGGGTCAACCATGTAACGAGCGATTCATGTCCAGATTTTTTTGTCAGCGACCCAAGCAGATACTAGGCATAAACGGATATAGACGATCACTCGTTACCAATACTAGTAGTACTAATTAAGCATCCATTCTAGCAAAAGAACCAGTACTGCAGAAACTCATTGTACGCGTTGTTTGAGGACACTATGAGCCTCCGCCTTCCTTCTTTATTTTCGGCATCTGCAAGTCTTCGAAATGCACCATCCGCTTCTTCTGCACTGTCCGCTCAAACTCCTCCTTGCTCAACCAACCCTCCTGGGTTTCCTTCTTTATTTCCTTCATTTGCTTGCTGTCCTCGGACTTGTACTTCCTGGAATTCTGCACTATCCGCTCAAAGTCCTCCTTGCTCACCCAACCCTCTTCCCTGTTTTCCTTCTTTATTTTCATTATTCGCTTCTTGTCCTCGGACGTGTACTTCTCGGCATCCCTCACCATGCGCTCAATCTCCTCCTTGCTTAGCCCACCCTTGTCAGTGGTAATGGTGATGCTCTTCTTGTTTCCGGTTGTGATATCCTCCGCCGACACCTTCAGGATGCCATTTGCTTCGACTTCGATGGTTTCAATGAGCTTTGGCACGCCCCTTGGAGCTGGGGTAATGCCTCTGAGCGTGAACGTGCCCAGGAGCCTGTTGTCCTTGGTCATTGCCCCTTCACCTTCGTATACCTTGATGAGCACGCTCGTCTGGTTGTCATATTCGGTCGTGTAAGGCCCCTCCCTCTTAACGGGGATGGTGGTGTTCCTGGGTACCAGCACGCTCATGACACCAGGTACCACCTCGACACCGAGCGAGAGAGGCGTGACATCGAGCAGGAGGAAGTCCTGCACTTTCTGGTCGCACTCGCCGCTAAGGACGGCAGCTTGGACAGCAGCGCCGTAGGCGACAGCCTCATCAGGGTTAATGCTCTTGCAGAGCATCTTTCCGTTGAAGAAATCCTGAAGCAGCTGCTGCACCTTGGGGATCCGGGTGGAACCTCCCACGAGCACGACGTCGTGGATTTGAGACTTGTCCATCCTGGCGTCGCTGAGGCATTTCTCCACATGTCCAATACACTTGCGGAAGAGGTCCATGTTGAGCTCCTCAAAGCGGGCACGAGTGATTGTCCCATAGAAGTCGACGCCGTCGTGGAGCGAATCGATCTCAAATTTGGCCTGCGTGGTGGAAGACAGCATCCTCTTCGCCCTCTCGCAGGCCGTCCTCAGCCGCATGAGCGCCCTTGGGTTGCTTCTGATGTCACTCTTGTGTTTTTTAAGAAAATCTTGCGCAAAGTGTTCCACCATCCGGCTGTTGAGATCCTGCCCACCGAGGTGGGTGTCACCAGACGTGGCCTTCACCGTGAAGATACCCCTGTGTATACTGATAATGGAGACATCCATGGTTCCGCCGCCAAGATCAAAGATGAGCACCGTCTTCACTTCACCGCTGCCGGACATCTTGTCAAGACCGTAGGCGATGGCAGCTGCGGAGGGCTCGTTGATGATGCGCATGGTGTTGAGGCCAGCAATGGCACCAGCGTCAATGGTGGCCTGGCGCTGAAGGTCGTTAAAGTAGACCGGGACAGTAATGACGACGTTCTTCACCACCGTGCCGAGGTAGGCCTCCGCGGTCTCCCGCATCTTGACGAGCATCATGGAGGAGATCTCTTCTGCTGCAAAATGTTTCTCCTCGCCCCTGTACTGCACTACGATCATTGGTCTGTCACCAGGACCTGAAATGACTTTGAAAGGCCATAGCTTGATATCTCCTTGCACGGACGCATCGCTGAATCGCCGGCCGATCAGTCGCTTTGCATCTGAAGAAAATGATAGTTAGTTTCAACTTTCGAAAATGTATTCTACAAAACTAGTGGTATATCACTGGACTTACTTCATAGAGTTGCATAATTAGTGACCAATTTGAAACTATTTCATAAAACTAAAACCAACTATATATCATAAAACTACAGCTGGGAGTGCATTTACACCATACGAGGCCACATGCATGGCATTGTCGTGGTATCTTTAATCTGTTGTATATTAAAGCTTGTAGTTGTGATGGTTGTAAAATGTTTTCAAAATTACTTATTTTCGAAATTAATGGACTTATCTTGTAACAAGCCAATCAATCTCAGTGTTTGCTTTTGTGTAGTACGGGATATATGTGCATTTTATTATGGCAACAAGTACTTTTTACCAATTTCTCTTAATACATGTGTGCATACTTGTAAAAAATGAAAAGAAAGTAAAAAATCTATCCACAATTACATGTCTGACCCCACAGGTTTTTAATTCTGGCTCCCCCGCTGCTTTTGTGTAGTGTAATATATATGTCACTCGGTGTTTGCTTACTAAAAACCTGCGAGCATTACTGGCATATATTAGGTTTATAAGATGCAAATTATCAAATTTGTGGAGTTCTCAATTATTGATCACAAAATACAAATATGGATCATGTATTTTTCACCAAATGGCTGAGATGGTAGGCTCATATCTCGACCAGGCTGTCACTTACAAGCATGTAAGCCGTTGGATGCGGCGCATATTGATGTTTAGGCCATACCATACACAGAATGTTTTTAAATTGGACACAAGATATGTAGAACCAGTCTAAATGACAATCACCAAACACTACTACAAAGAAATTCATAGCTGGCCAATCACTACTGAAGGACGGCCGACGGACCTGCCAGCTGTAACATTCGCATACGGTCAAGTTACAATTTAAAGACTGTATTTACCGCTATCTATAGTTGACATAGCTGACGTGAAGGATCTTTATGGAATGCAGGTGTCTAAGGAAATCTCCTAATAGGCCTATGACCTAGCCATATACACCGTAAGGATGGGTCTTAAGCATATTTTCTTAAGACTAGTTCTTTGTGCAAGGACAAGGCCTCAAGTAATAAAAAAAATATTATTTACTTCTTTTCTCTAGCATCTCAAGTTCTCAACGAGTGGTTGCTCACTTGCTCTTGGCATTGGTAAAAAAGGCTGACATAGAGGCTCCGTCGTAAGGCCCGTCACGATATTAACAATTGTACAAATTTCATCTTGCTATAGCATTTAAGGTGAGGCCCAGCTTATGATCTACTTTTGAAATAAACATGGGAGATGCCCTAAACTAATGTACATGCCCTAACAGCCATACGTGTCAATCAGTGGTAAAGTTTTCGCCAATGACGACACTACTTACAAGTGCAAAACCTATCAGGGGTGATGGTTTCAGACCCGTTAGTGAAAAATATAAGTTTACAATAGAGCACATAAAATCAATTATGTGTGTTAATTAAACATTTTTGTAATCAATAATCTTCGAACTAATCCAAGAAAAAGATTTTGACATAAGAATACTACCTTGGTGAAACAGATTCTTAGAAATTCTACAAATCTAAAGTCATAAGGATGCAACACGACTAAAAGATCATACATATAACTATATAACATAATCTGAAAGCACCCATATACACACAAACTGTCTAATCAGAACACATTTCAAGAACACAAATTTAAAATAATAACAATGGAAATTTGTTTCTATGTTTTCACGATATATCATGTCTATAAATTCTGTTTTTGGAACTTCAGATTTACTGATATTTATGTCTTGCAGAATTTCTAGCGCGGCAAAATCTAGTTTCTTTTAGTTACATAACAAATCTCTTAATAATTAGACCTAGTGATTTTCCAACGTGCGAAACAAGCTGGCAGGGCCGGGCCTATGGATGTGCCGACTGTGCGGCCTGAACAGGGCCTATAAATTTGGAGGGCCCAAAAAATTATATAGGCCTTCTATATAGCTAGCCCTAGAATCTCAATATGTTAAGAAACAAAACCGAAGCTGGGCTGCATCTCGATCTCACACCAGATCCTGTCCCGCACGCTGGGCCGCTGGGCGTAATTGAGGCCTGGACAACTCGATTGATCGATCAGTCGACAGTAACACCGGGTCACTCGCGATTCAAGACGGCATACGGGCAGACGCAGCGGTTCCCGAGGTCGCGATTCCAGTGCCAGACGCCAAGGCTACGGCGAGTGACGAACTGACAACGCGAGACGCGACGCCACGAAGGTCTCTTCCTCCAATTCTACTCTTCTGATTTCTGTTATATATGTAATCCTAATCTGGAGCATCGACAACTGTTGTGTAGCACTCTGTCGGTTCTAGGGCCTAGAAATTTTGTTAATCTCCAATAGTCTAATTTTATTTTACTAGCAAATGTGCCCGTGCGTTGCTACGGTTTAAATTACATGACCATGCATTTTAAGCCCGGATGTGGTACACAACTTCTTTCAAAATACTTTTAGCTCATTAGGATTCCAAAATTGCAAGCATAGTCATTCCTAATAATTGAACTCTTGTAAGAAGGAAATACAAAACTACCTCAAAAGATTAAGCAAAGCTGATAGCACCAAGAACAAATAACCAAAAATGATACGACAGTGGATCATATAAATTAGATTTAAAAAATACTTTTAGTCCGTCAGTTAGCTAGATTGTTCAGTTAGCAGTTTTCGAACACACGCGTCAATGTGTGCAACGCCGTGGGATGCCACGATTTCAGCCACTGTTGGAGCAGCTTACTCACGTCTTGTAGTTGATAGTAGATAGTATTTTTCTCTCCAATTTCGGATCTATGTTTCATAAGAAATGAGAAGCAAACGAAAGCTCAGTAGGTAGCACAAAATATCTCTTGCTCTTGCTTGCTGTGTGTTCCAGGCATTCGCGTGGAGTTTTGCTGCCTTTGCAACTACAATTGGTGCGTTTGTGCATTCAGTCTTCTCCCCAAACTAATGGCACACGCGACATAAAACAGTTAAGCAAAAAGCAAGAGACGAATTGCAGTATAACAAAAAATTATATAGGCCTTCTATATAGCTAGCCCTAGAATCTCAATATGTTAAGAAACAAAACCGAAGCTGGGCTGCATCTCGATCTCACACCAGATCCTGTCCCGCACGCTGGGCCGCTGGGCGTAATTGAGGCCTGGACAACTCGATTGATCGATCAGTCGACAGTAACACCGCGTCACTCGCGATTCAAGACGGCATACGGGCAGACGCAGCGGTTCCCGAGGTCGCGATTCCAGCGCCAGACGCCAAGGCTACGGCGAGTGACGAACTGACAACGCGAGACGCGACGCCACGAAGGTCTCTTCCTCCAATTCTACTCTTCTGATTTCTGTTATATATGTAATCCTAATCTGGAGCATCGACAACTGTTGTGTAGCACTCTGTCGGTTCTAGGGCCTAGAAATTTTGTTAATCTCCAATAGTCTAATTTTATTTTATTCATCTGCTTATTTTGTGTTTCAAGATTACATATTTGAGTAATCATGGGAAGACATGAATCTGGTTTCCAGAAGCACAAGAGAAAAAAGAAATATCAAGATTTCTTGAAATCTCACAAAAAATACTATGAACGGATTTATTAGAAAAGAATCAACCTTCTCCTATCGCTAAGAGAATGATGATGATCAAATAAACATTTTGGAACCGAGAGTTGAACAAGTATGATTCGCAATCTATCTACTCCGTATATGTCATATGCAACAGAGAGTTCAATTTTTTTGTGTAAGATAGGGCCCAATTTGTTGAGTTCCGAACAGGGCCTCGAATTTTGCCGGCCCGGCCCTGCAAGCTGGCAGGCATGAATCTAGTGAAACGAAAGTTTGAGGATTTTGCAGGGTAGTATTCCTTATCTGGGGTGCTTAGGGTAAGCAAACAATTAATCACGGAGAAAAAGGAAAAGCTCATTATTGCAAACAACAACGGCAGCAAAAGGAGTCCCCAAAAAGAAAACGATCCATGGCGGGGATCTGAACACGAAACCATCGACCTGGAAAACTTGAGGAGTAACGAACATAACTAAAGCTGAAAAACAAGTGGACCAACAGATGGAGATCAGATCTAGTTTTTACCAAAGACGGTATTGACGGAGTTCGTGGCGGCTTGGTTCATGGCCGCGTCGCCGATGAGACGCCAGGCGTCGGTGAAGGCGACGCAGGACGGGGTGGTGAGGTTCCCCTGGTCATTGGGGATGACCTCGATGCGGTTGTGCGACGGCCGCCACACGGCCACGCAGGAGTAGGTCGTCCCGAGGTCGATACCGATCGCCGGCCCGTCGCCCTTCGCGCCGCTCATCTCCACGAGGCAGAGGCAGCCGGAAAGGGAAGTTCCTTTTTCCTGATTTTGAACTTCGGAAGAGGGAAAGTTAAGCGGCGTTTGCTCCTCGACTGGTGGGAACCGGGAAGCAAAGACCTTTTTTTTAGATGGGGAAGGAGAGACCTACGAAGCCGAGGGGTTAATATTCGAGGTGGACCGACCAGGAGGAAAGTGTTTTTTCCCGGGTAACATACGTTAAGGATATTATCGTTAGAGGACTTGATATATTGCGATAAATTCATGCGAGGATTTACGTTTACCCAGTTGTAAGGGTAGTGCTAAGCGTCCCGGTGATATGGGGCAAAAATCACTCATCTCACTAAAACGTTAAATCTCGTCCATCCAATCATTGTATTATTTTCTTTCTCGGTAGAAAATATTTTCTAGGGTATTTGCGGTAGAAAATATTTGTGATATTGTATCATTGGTGTAGCATTTTTTCCCTATTGGGCTCAAACGATAAAATAAACATGACAATATTTAAAAACACCTATGTAGCAAAAAAAAAAATGTATGTGTAGCAAATCCACATCCCTCGCAAAAAAAAATCAAAAAAGTCAACACATGTATCAACATTTTGCTTGTTCATTCGCATCAAAACATGCGGAACTTTGTGGCATTTAGAAAACATTCATGCAGCATCACAAAACCTGTAGATACTGACCTTGTGTTGGAGTATCGACTTCACCGGATCGGGATGGCCGATGATGAATCCAGCTCGCCATAGCCCCACCAGCGTCGTCAGATATGTTCATCATGGACTCATCCCCCTTAACCTTGTGTCTTCCCGAGTTCGAAACCATGCATGGCAGATGTTGGATTTGGAGATCCTGTTGAGGTCATCATGTCGCATGGATGCGGAGCTTGTCTACCGCGCGGTGAGGCTTGACCTTGCCAGCGTCCCTTGGCCTAGTTGACGGCGTCCCGTGTCGCATGCAGATGGTATGGCACAGATGTTGTGACCGTTGTAGGTGCACAATCGATTTACTGAGAAATACGGAGTCAGACCAGGATAAGAACACTGAGATTTGTTCACGAGGTTCAGTGAACTTGCCTACACCCCGGCGCTTGACTACGGGTGCTCCTACCTTCTGGTACCGTGACACCTAGCCACACCAGGCGTCAACACACGCCACCGGCTAACCCTGTGTGCATATAGCTATCAAGTCGTCATAGGTTACATCGCGTGGCACCCCCACATTATATAGGAAGCGATAGGAGGCGAGCACTACATTATTAACTTCAATACTACTCGTACCCTATCCACACCTATTACAACTCTAAATCCAAACGTAACCCAACTCATACATAATATTCGACACAAACACAACACATGCACCCCGCGGAGGATGCACAAAGCATGCTTTATTGTGGGGAAGGGAAGGAAATCGTGTCGGAGTAGCTAGCTGCACTTTTTTCCCCAAAAAGGGACATGCCCCAGCCTCTACATCAAAGCGATACATAAGGCCTTCATTTATTTAATTATTGCAAATTATATCAGTAATTTTACAAATTATGGATAATAGATGGTCAAAACATGAATCAACCATCTTAAAATACACATCATGAAGAACTTATTTGTTAACATGTGATTCTTCTAGCAAGCAACGAGGTGGCCAGACTAAACATATCCCGTGCCACCAACTCTAGCGAGCTGCACCCAGAGTCCATATGGCTCCGCCTGTCCACGAGATGGAATAGGACCACAAACGGAACCAGTGGGTAGTCAATGGAATAACCTGCATAAAAGAGGCAGCACTTGGTTTGTTAAGCACAAAATCATTACTAACTCGCCAATTAGTCCATAATAAAGCACCAAGTCCCACCCGAATCTGAACTTTATTCTTCTTATCAATACCGTTCAACCAATTCCAGAACAAATACCGTTAGATTGAAAGACATATGCGCAATGCGCCAAATGATTTTTGCAAATGGACAGATTATAAACAAATGATGAATTGACTCATCTATGTCACAAAACAACATTTCTTACACCCCATCCAGTTTCATTTTGCCAAGTTGTATTTTGTGAAACAACACTTTTTTAATAGAGGAACCACATAAAAAACTTGATTTCCAGCGGTACCTTGAGTTTCCAAATATATATGCGAAGAAAACGTGTGTGGTCATTCATATAATCCAAATACATAGATTTGACCGTGAACAAGCCCGAAGGTGTTACATTCCACACAAAAGCATCAAGTTGGTCAGATAAAGAGATGTTCATCAACCGTTGAACTAAATGTACCAAACAAGTCCATTTGGTACCATTTAGCACACGTCTAAAACCGATGTTTATAGGTGATTATGCCATAACATTTGCCACTAAACTTGTTTTCATTGAAAAATATTACACGTAGATGGATATTGGCACGGTAACGGTTCATCTCTAAGCCATTTATCCTCCAAAAAATGAGTACTTTTTTTTGAAATGGAGGGTGTACCCCCAGCCTCTGCATCCAAAGGATGCACACAGCGTTTTTATTAAAAAAACAGAAACCACAAAACGTTACAAAGAGATACATCGATCAGCCGGAAGCCACCGTCCAGGCGATACTCGCTACACCTATAGCCTTGATGAAGGGGGTGGACTGATCGGAGCCAAGTGCTCTGACCTCACACACCAACTTTGTGCACTTGTGTCATCACCAATTTTGGAAGGAACCTCGACTAAAGAAGTCATCTTTAACCCGCATCAGCCCCTTCCAAAAAGGAGAGTCCGCTGGCCACAGCGAGACCCGGGACAAAGTTTTAGAGTGCATTTATTTTTTATGTACTAGCACTTTCCATATATATTCCTCATTTAAAAGTTTAGAAAGCTATTTGCTAAGTAAACATTTATTTTTTGTCTAAAACCTCTACCCACAAACCTCCATGCTCTCTAGGTCTAGAAATGATGTTCCACTTCCTAAGACAATATTTCCGGTTTGTGGCCATCACTTTGCCAAAAGAAGTGGGATCTATTAAAGTCGAGCCTCTTACGCACCCCTTTGGGTAGCTCAAGAAACGAAAGCAAAAACATCAATAGGTTGTTCATGATCGAGTTAACGAGGACACGACAATCTCATATATGAGAGCATCTTACCCAACCAGCAGACCAACTACTTTTTGAAGGTCCTCTACTGGTTTTCACTCCCCACTTTTTAATTTTATAAAGTTAACAGGAATTGCAAAATACCTGAATGAGAGCGTCTCTATTTCACAACCGAATACATCTCTATATTGGTTATCTACCTCTTTAGCTTGGCCAAAATCTCACTTTTGTAAAAGTTAATTTGCAAACCCGATAATTTTTCAAAGATGCATAGGATCAACTCTATATTGAAAACCTTCTTTAAATTATGGTCATAAAATAATGGTATCATCTTCATATTGTAGGATGGACACCCCACCTCAACTACATGATGAATGTGTCCCTCCACCTGACCATCTTCTTTTGTCCTTGCAATTAAGATGGTCAATATATCGACAATGATATGAAATAAAATAAAGTTGGTAGAGTTGGGTGGTGCCCCAAGCGAAGGCGTGGATGTATGATGGTGTTGGTAGAGTTGGGTGGTGCCCCAAGCGAAGGCGTGGATGTAGCAAGTAGCAGTTTTCCCTCAATTAAGAACCGAGGTTTAATCGAACTAGTAGGACTTTGAAATCAACAACGAGGTGAACGTTAACGATCTCTGGCGCTTAACTGTAATACCCCGCAGTTTAGAGAGTTGAAAGGGTAGAAATAGAATTTGTGCATTCGCATAGCATGCATCTAAAAATGCTGGTAAATTTCGCGCTTTTAACATAAAAGAGATAAAGTGATCGATGTTTCGCTCAACTCGATGAGTTAGGGTTTAGATCATCATGTCAAGTGCAATAAACTTGGAGATGAGCTTTATACCAAATTAACTGAAACACAATCACAATAAATTAGTTATCGCTCGACAGACTAATTGGTCAAATTAGTCGATTGTCGAGGTGCGAGGATATTAGACATGATCTTCCGCAATTCCCTACACTTTGGATCACAATTCTCAAATATGATAGTATATTATTTACATTAAATACAAAACACAAGTATCAAGATATCATTCCATATCTATGACTATTCCATCACACCCTTCACACTCATATATTCATTCCAAGTCATCACTTCCATATTCATCCATGATCTCAAGTATCTTTATACCACCATATCATTAAATCATACATACATGATATCAACAAATCATTATTACACAAATGTCATATACAATTTGACATGACCTATCCTAATTCTCAACACTTTTGAACACAAATCTATAATACAACATTAATATCACTCAAATAGGAACTTTAACATAACAATACGATTAATACATCAAATAGAAAGTGTTACAAATTTTTAAAAAGATGAACTTGGTAGAATAATTCATATTACAATATTGATAATATGCACATATCTCATCCAAAAGAAAGGATGAAATACAAAGAAGAAAATGAAGCCTAAATTCAAACTTGATCTTCTCAACTAATCTTGATCTTCTTATCTCCCAATCTTCTCAAGTTTCAATTCCTGCAAAATAAACTAAACAAGACAGAAAAGAAGAAAGCAAGAAAGCAATACTTTGTTCTTATCAACTTCTCCAGTAAATAAAATCTTGTGATATTCAAATGCTTTGAGTGTTATAGAAGTAGTTTGGTAACAGGGCCTGATCAACCTTGTTAGCAAATTATTTTTGTATGCATAAAGCAATTGGAGGTCATATAACCAACTCAAGTGCATCTAAAATTAAATAAGGACAAAAGAAAAGTTTCTGTTAATTAAAATGTTTGCCTTCACCACAAGGGAGAGGCAATTGATGTTTGGAACTCGACTTCAGGATATTAAGAACTGATCTTAACATCCAATAATTGATTAGAGGGATTAATCTCAATCTTAAGATAACATTGGATCATGGATCATACTTGGAATATTTGGATCATTTGAGACATCATGGATCAACTAGGCAACAAGAAGGCAACAAGGGACATGATCCATTTGAGCAAGATACAAAGGCAACATGGGACAAAGGCAACTAATATTGATCCATGTTTATTATCTTAGGCAACAAAGGCAATTAGTCAATCCCTCTAATCTAGTCAAGTTCCTAATAAAAAGAAAGCTCACATTCTCATATTTCTCCAATGGTATTAAATTACCAAGGAAGAAAGTTAAATCATTAAAGCCCACAAATCTGAAATTCAAAGCCCACTTGATCACCATCCATATTCCAAGGCCCATATAGGAGAATTAGCCCACAAGCCCATCTAGTAACAAAAGCCACTTGGCATGCCCAAGAATAAATCCTACAAGAGGATAATACCAAACTTGAGTGGATAAGCTTGCCACATAGGAGATAAGAACAATGACTAGACATATCTACCCACAAGCAAAATATCTACTATTACTTCAATCCCAAGTAATTCCCATGCAAGGCCCTATAAAAGGACATGCTTGCCACACAAATAATTCGAATTTGCTCACAATGACATTTCCATTAATCCACAAGAAGCAACCAGCCGAACTAGCAATTTTGCCCAACAAATTATTTTCCATCAGCCACTATTCTAGCACCAAAAACACATCTCAGCCGCATCAAACAATTCATGCTTCAGCCAAAATCATCTACCAACAATACTCACCTGTTTACATCACACAAACCAGCCAGAACATCTCAAGAACACAAAGAACACTACCAAATCTTATCCAATCTTTAGAATCTCTAGGAAATAGGTCAAGCAGCGAGGAGGAGCAGGCTAGCCACAAGACGCAGGTTATGTTCAGAATCCAGAAGACCAAGCTTCTCTTCAGCAGCAGGTTGCTAGGACCTAATCTCATATAGCATAGGTGCATATCTTTAGATGAGAGGGAAAGAGAGGAGAGGGATGCAGTAGTCTGTTCTTATCATTTTACTGGAAGAGAAGAAGGATCCCTCAGATCTGCATAGAGTTGCTATGCTAAATCATCACAGAGATTAAAGACACAAAATAGTATCTATTCTTATTAACATCATGCCTCAGCCTTTGCATCATAGGCTCACTACCAGGAAAAGCATTATAGGGAGGTTGCCTATCTGTGGCGCACCCTTAATCTATGCGCCACAAAAAATTATTCTGTGGCGCATGGCTGTGGATGCGCCACTGAAATTTGAACATTCTGTGGCGCATCCTTAGCCCATGCGCCACAGAATATCAACTTTCTGTGGCGCACCGCACGCCATGCGCCACAGAAAGGGAGACTTCTGTGGCGCACCACCCTTCATGCGCCACAGAATACGCGTGGGCCCCACCTACAATCAGTGGGCCGTGGTCCATCTCGGCCTTTTCTGTGGCGCACCGTGGCTGGTGCGCCACAGAAATTCATCTTTCTGTGGCGCATGGAGGAGGATGCGCCACAGAAAGTTGAATTTCTGTGGCGCACCAGCCACGGTGCGCCACAGAATAGCTGCTTTCTGTGGCGCATGAGGGCCCGTGCGCCACAGAATGTGGACGCCCAGATCTAAAAAAAGGTGGTAGACCACCTTTCCCCATGTGACCCCCTTCTTCTTCCTAGCTCCCATCTTACTAACCCGAGCTCCTTCTCTCTCCCATGCCATTTTGACCATCCTATTCTCCATTATTTGTTATTAAACCTACCACAATTTGATATATAATTGGTGAGGGCTTGGGGAGAGTCTCCATATATATTATCCTCCTCTCTTTTTGTCCACTATTTTCTCTCCATCACCACACACTCTCTCTCATCGATCACGGTCACGTCTCGGCAACGGATCTAGATCTACAAGGTGGGTATTGGTGTATGGATGTTTGTTGAAGGCATGAGAAACTTGTCGGCGGGCGATTTACACGTATATGCATGAAACTTGTGTGTGTGGTTTGATTGAATCTTTGCATGTTGTAGCTTGCGCCGGCGTGGTGCATGGATGTTTGCCGAAATGTTGATTCATTTCCATTTCGGTGAATTTTTGCACCACCCATATGTCCTACTTTTAGGGGAAGTCATGCCGAATTTTTCCGTCGAACATTTCCGACTTCCCGCATGAGAAGCTTGTATGTGTGTGAGCATGTTGCGATTACTTAATTCTAATTAATAACACATACTCTATATGTATACCGCGTAGGCGACCATGGTCATCAAGATGAGCTCCGGTCGAATCGACAACTACAAGGAAGAAGCGAAGGCGGAAATGAGACGGTGCAACGGGCGCCAGATACGATGTCCGTGTCGAAGTTGCAAACTTGTGAGATGGATCGACCCTGATTCCGGACAATTGGAGGAACACCTGCTTAGGCGCGGTTTCATGGAAGGCTTCAACCAAGCGCCGACAGCAAATGCTGCACCTGAAGACGAGGGCGGGCAAGATGATCGTGACGACGGAGATGCCGACATACATGGTCATGATTGTGGTGGAGAAGACGTTGACACGCCGCAGAGCTCGCTAATGTCGGCCTTGATGGATTCTCATGTTCAAGAACTCCTCCTGAAGAACGCGAACACCGATAGAGAGAAAGCCAAGCTGGCGCAAATGGAGATAGACGGGAATACTCCGTTGTACCCTGGGTGTCGGCCACAGGATACGCGCTTGCAAGTAACGCTTGATGCTCTGGAGATGAAGTCGGAGAACAAATGGACCGATGCGAGCTTCAACAAGAACATGCAATTCTTCCACGAGCGTCTTCCCGAGGGGAACACATTGCCAACTAGTATCGAGGAGGCCAAGAAAGTCGTTTGCCCTCTTGACCTACCGCACGTTAAATACCACGCCTGCATCAATAATTGCGCAATTTATCGGGGCAAGTACGAGGACCGAACCACATGTCCGGTGTGCGGCCAAGGACGGTACAAGAGCCGTGGGAAGAAAGTTCCTCAAAAAGTGGTATGGTATTTTTATATCACTCCCCGTCTGCAGCGGTACTTCGTGGACCCTAAGGAAGCAAAGCTCATGCAATGGCACGCGGAAAGGGAGAAGCCCGAAGAAGATCCGGAGAAGGGCAGGATCCTTACACACCCTTCAGACGCTAGCCAGTGGCAAGAGTTGGACGCCGTCGCCAATTTCGGAGGCGATGCAAGGAACGTCAGGCTCGGTATGAGCACCGATGGACTCAATCCGTTCGGTAACCAGAGTAGCACGCATAGCACCTGGCCCGTGTTTGTATGGCCTTACAACCTTCCCCCGTGGTTGTGCACGAAGCAAAGGTATATACACATGAGTATTCTCATTCAGGGACCGAAACAAGCAGGTGTCCACATACATACGTATCTCGCGCTGTTGAAAGAGGAGTTAGCCACGTTGTGGGCGACGCCAGTCCGTACGTGGGATGCCTACACTGGAGATTATTTCCCCATGAGAGCCGTGTTGCTCACGACGGTGCAGGACTATCCTGGTTGCGCATATGTATCTGGCCAGGTAGGCCACGGATTCTGCGCATGTGTCAGGTGCATGGATAGGACCCCGCATCTCCAGCTACCAAGGAATCCCGGGTCTTCGAAAACTGTGTACCCAGGGGCTCGAAGGTGGCTTCGCATGGATCACCCGTGGAGAAAACGCGGTGACCTGTTCAATGGTAAGGAGGAGCTCGATGGAGCCCCGAGCCCAAGGAGCGGCACAGAAATCGACGAGCTGTTGAGAAATTGGGAGGAGTGCCCCGTGCCGGGAAAGAAACGACCGAAGGTAGATCCGCTGCTGGGTGTATGGAAAGCGAGGTCTGTTTTCCACGACTTGCCGTACTGGAAGGTCCTCAAGACGCCACATAGCCTCGATATGATGCACATTACGAAGAATGTCACCGAGAGTCTGCTTGGCACTCTTTCCAACATGCCGGAAAAGACCAAGGATGGGACGAAAGCAAGATATGATCTGAAATGCCTTGGTGTCAGGAAAGATCTTCAGGCCCCCGATAGTGATGACGACGATGGTGATGATGATCAGACTGAAGGGACTCAAGGTCACCGCAAAAGGCTAAAGAGGAACATGGTGGTGCTTCCCGCTACATGCTTCACTATGAGTCTGGAGGAGCTCGAGCAGTTTTACAGGTGTCTTGTAGGAGTCAAATTTCCTCATGGTTACGCGGGGAAGATAAGCAGATATATGGACGCAACGAAGAAGAGGTTTACCGGGATGAAGTCTCACGATTGTCACGTGCTGATGACGCAGATACTTCCCGTTACGATTCGAGGGATAAGGGACGAGCATGTCCGTGATACGCTGCTTGCTCTTTGCAACTTTTTCGACGTCATCAACAGGAAGACGATCGGCGTGAGGCAGCTCGACCGGCTACAGGAAGAGATCGTGCTGATACTATGCGAGCTCGAGATTTACTTTCCGCCCTCATTCTTCGATATCTGCATGCATCTCCTTCTGCATGTCGTTGATGACATCAGGCAGCTCGGGCCAACGTTCATGCACTATATGATGCCATTCGAAAGGATGAACGGTGTCATGAAAGGATATGTCCGCAACAGGTCCCATCCAGACGCAAGCATAGCCAAGGGCTTTCTAACCTACGAGTGCATCTCCTTCTGCCAGAATTATCTAAGCACCGAGAACCAGGATGTTGGTCTGCCCACGAGGAAACACTTCGGCAGGCTCAATGGATATGGTCACCGAGAGGGCAGCATCACAACCTTTGTCAGCATGCAGGGTCAAAAGGACGACTTTGACAGGGCTCACCGGGTCGCGCTACAACACTTACAGTTGATCGAAACTTGGGTGGAACAGCACAAATGCTTACTCGAGCAACATTACATCAAACTGGGCCGACCGAGGAAGAAGGGAGACGTAACCAGAGCGCACAACTCTACCTTCACGCGTTGGTTCAAGCAAAAGCAACTGGAGCTAGCAAAGAAGAAAGCACCATCTACGGAAGATGAAAGACTCATATTGTCCTTATCACTGGGTCCATCGCACAACGTAAAGACCTATCAGGCGTACGACATCAACGGCTACAGATTCTACACCGAGGAAAAGGACAACAAGTCAGAATATCAAAACTCAGGAGTAACTATGCTATCCTATGGCGATGAGGAGGCTACTGTCAAGGAAAGATACTTCGGAAGGATTGAGGACATATGGGAGCTCAACTACTGTGGAGAGTTGGTGCCAATGTTCCGTGTAAGATGGGCCAAGGACGTCGTCAAAGAAGGCCGGTATTTCACCACCATGGTAATACCCGATGCCAAATCGAAGAACGCCTCCGCGAAAAATGAGCCATGGGTACTCGCTAGCCAAGTCGAGCAATGCTTTTTCATTACCGACCCGTCAAAGCCTAGCCGTGTTGTCGTGAGGAGGGGCAAGAGGAGCATCATCGGAATGGAAGGAGGCGCCACCGAGCAAGACTTGGACAACGAGCCAAAGATCGAGGAGGAATTCGACAAGTTCTTCGACATGCCTACTACTAGTACACAAAGAAGGAAGACCTCCCTACCTACCAAAGGTTGTCCGTTCACGCGAAGAAATCTCAAGGTCACCGGCCTAAAGTTTTCAACCGCGAAGAAGGGAAAGAAGAGAATCTAGCTCGCGGAACCAAGACGAAGAAGACACTTTTTTGGTGTATTTAATTTGTGTGTCTATATATGTATGTTCATGATATAATGCATGAGAGGGCAAGATGCAAGTTAAGCCAAATTAAGCGGAACCGGGGTCCCGATAGTCAATGTTTATGTCCAAGTTCTTTTATCTACCCCGCAATATTAAATGTTGATTAGGAAGGCATAAGCATGTCATGGGTGAGCTACACAAAATTAAATGGAATAGGGCAACATATAAATTAATACCCACATATTCCATATATAATTGTTTAGGTGCTTTATACAAAAACCCACTAAACCACAAACTACATGATGCAAACATGAACATGGATGACAAATTAATATTCATTGCATTTTTCTGATAAAAATAGACATATACTTTGTATTAATTGGATTTGTAAAGCAAAAGGAAAAAATAAGCAAAAGGAAAAAAATGTGGGATTTCATATTCCATATATAATTGTTTAGGTGCTTTATACAAAAACCCACTAAACCACAAACTACATGATGCAAACATGAACATGGATGACAAATTAATATTCATTGCATTTTTCTGATAAAAATAGACATATACTTTGTATTAATTGGATTTGTAAAGCAAAAGGAAAAAATAAGCAAAAGGAAAAAAATGTGGGATTTCATATTCCATATATAATTGTTTAGGTGCTTTATACAAAACCCACTAAACCACAAACTACATGATGCAAACATGAACATGGATGACAAATTAATATTCATTGCATTTTTCTGATAAAAATAGACATATACTTTGTATTAATTGGATTTGTAAAGCAAAAGGAAAAAAATAAGCAAAAGGAAAAAAATGTGGGATTTATGCTCCAGGAGTATTCGAACTCTGGTCTCCAGGAAGGAAGAGAAGGAGCGAAGCCAATGGGCTGTGTGTGTGCATGTGTTACGATGCAGCAGTAAAACCTTTTATTTTACAGACCCATATATTTCTGTGGCGCACCAGCTGGCGGATGCGCCACAGAATCCTAACTTTCTGTGGCGCATCTATCCGTGGGTGCGCCACAGAAATCTCGGGCCTCACCTTACATGTGGGGCCGCCCCCTGTTAGGCCAGATAATTCTGTGGCGCACCTCCTAAAGGATGCGCCACAGAATCACAAATTTTTGTGGCGCATCCCCCCGTAGGTGCGCCACAGAATTATGTGGCTACCACTTACAGGTGGGGCCGCCCCCGCTCTGCCCCTTTCATCCCCAAATTTTTCTAAGTCCTGAGATTGCCGTGCGCGCCTCGCCCTCTGCTCTCGTCGCCCTCGCCGGAGAACCACCCTGCCGCCGCCCCCAACTCGCCGCACACCCTGCGCGCAACCCACCATCGTCGTCGGCGACCTCCCCTGCGCCCCGGCCGCCCCTGCCCGCGCTGCGCCCACACCGCGCGGCAACCTCCCGTGCGCCCGACAACCTCCCGTGCGCCCTAGATCAACGCCGCCGTCCCTCCTCCCGGCTCTCTCCTCGCCCGCGCAGGTATCTCTTCTCCCTCCTCCCTCCTCTCTCCCTGTCGTCTTCCTCCTCCTCCCTCCTCTCCACCGACCTATGCACTCTAGGTGCTTGTGGAAATGTCCCGAGCAGAGCTTCCCCTGGCCACCGCCTTCCTCCGCGTCTGTGTTGTTCTTGACCGCCGCCCTTTGCATCCGCCGCAGAACCGAGAACTCCATGGTTTTCTAGGGCATTTTTCTTGTGATCCATCGATGGTGTATCTGTGGCAGGGATACTGTGTGCTGGCGGGGGCCATTGCCCCATTGCTTGCATCGACCCATCCCGTGCCCTATAAATAGGGCCGGCCTATAGTAGCTACTGCCGTGTGAAGTGTGAACAGGGGCAAAGAGTGATTTGGATCGTTAACCACTTTGGTTAGCAGGTCATATAGCTAGAGTGTGACTGAAATGAACTTGCATTTGTGCCTACAATTTTGAACTATCCATATAGCTAGGTAAATGAACTTGCCATTTATTGAAATGGCTGATCTATATAGCTAGGTAAATGAACTTGGTTAAATGAACTTGCCATGTGTTGTGTAAAATGTCAAATTTGATACAATTGTGTTTTAGAAATGCTTGATGCAATGCTTGATACAATTGTGTTTTAGAAATGCTTGATGCAATGCTTGATGCCATGGCTGCACACTAATTGGTTGATGCAATGCTTGATGCAATGTACATTAAAAAAATGCCAAGTCTGAAAACAGTTTAGATTAGCCCACTTTGCATGCAAATTGTGGGAAATATGCTCCACCAAAATTTGTAAATTTCATATCATTAGAAAGAGCTAAACCTATAGATTAATAGTCATCAATTATTTGTCCAAATTAAAAACTATAACAGACTAAATCATGTAAGCCAAAATGCTATGTTTTATCTGTTTTCTGAAAAACCTGAAAAACTGCCAAGTCTGAAAACAGTTTAGATTAGCCCCCTTTGCATGCAAATTGTGGGAAATATACTCCACCAAAATTTGTAAATTTCATATCATTAGAAAGAGCTAAACCTATAGATTAATAGGCATCAATTGTTTGTCCAAATTAAAAAATATAACAGACTAAATCATGTAAGCCAAAATGCTACGTTTTATCTGTTTTCTGAAAAACCTGAAAAACTGCTAAGTCTGAAAACAGTTTAGATTAGCCCACTTTGTATGCAAATTGTGGGAAATATGCTCCACCAAAATTTGTAAATTTCATATCATTAGAAAGATCTAAACCTATAGATTAATAGGCATCAATTGTTTGTCCAAATTAAAAACTATAACAGACTAAATCATGTAAGCCAAAATGCTATGTTTTATCTGTTTTCTGAAAAACCTGAAAAACTGGTAAGTCTGAAAACAGTTTAGATTAGCCCCCTTTGCATGCAAATTGTGGGAAATATGCTCCACCAAAATTTGTCACTTTTATATCATTAGAAAGAGCTAAACCTATAGATTCATAAGCATCAATTGTTTGTCCAAATTAAACACTATAGGAGACAAAATCATGTAGGCAAAGTTGCTATATTTTATCTGTTTTCTGAAAAACCTGAAAAACTGCTAAGTCTGAAAACAGTTTAGATTAGCCCCCTTTGCATGCAAATTGTGGGAAATATGCTCCACCAAAATTTGTAAATTTCATATCATTAGAAAGAGCTAAACCTATATATTCATAAGCATTATTTGTTTGTCTAAATTAAACACTATAGGAGACAAAATCATGTAGGCAAAGTTGCTATGTTTTATCTGTTTTAAACTCTTAATAACATTTAACCTAAATTCTGTTTTATCATGTAGGCAGCCCGCCGCCACCCGCCGCCACCGGAGGAGCTCATCGACAAGT
The DNA here is from genome assembly GCA_012064385.1 of Puccinellia tenuiflora. Classification (NCBI taxonomy): domain Eukaryota; kingdom Viridiplantae; phylum Streptophyta; class Magnoliopsida; order Poales; family Poaceae; genus Puccinellia; species Puccinellia tenuiflora. Next base: position 549,287 of record QRDG01000351.1, read on the forward strand.
GGTGAGAAATGTGTTGATGAATATATGTGTGTCCACGACCATCGTGTCGTTGTTGTTTGTGCTCCGACCATCGTGTTGTCGAGATGTTGATACTATTTGAGAGATGCTTGTGCAGGTACCCCCGTGAGGCCCTTGAGATTGCCGGAACGTCGATTAACTTCCGTTCCGGCAAATTCGGGTACTCCATATGTCCCTTTTTTAGCAAAGGTCATGCCGAAATTTTTCGTGAATTTTGGCATGACTTTGCTAAAAAAAAGGGACATATGGGGTATTGCGACTAATGCATGGGCCGGGGTATCTTAGTACTAAATTAAGTGATGTTTTTCTTATATTTTGTTGTACTAACTTTTGCCTCTTTTTAATGAAGTGCAAACATGTCGGCCGACGCGCCCGGCCCTTCTAAGCACATGAGCATCGAAGAAGAAGCACGAGAAAAGAACAAGTCGTTCTGGGACGTGAACCCGGAGATGGGGGATGCGGAGGCCGCCGAACTGGCTCGTGACGGCGATGGTGACTTCCAATTAGCAGAGATGGAGATGGAGGATGCGGAGGACACCGACGGAGATGGGGACGCAACCACCACCACCGATGGCGGCGACCACACGGATGTCGGGGGTGACGACCACACGGATGGCGGTGGTGGTAACACGACCGCTAAGAAGCTTAAGAAGTAGAGGAAGGAGCGGACACCGCAAGCGGTCGGCACCGTCACTGACACGTTCACTAAGGTCTCCAAAAGTGGCCAACCCCAGGAGCCATGGGGCGTCGCAAAAGGGTACGGAATGCAACTAGGGTGCATCCTCCGGGAAACCGTGTCGATCGACACGTATGACCTCAGGAGCGCGGAGAATGAGGCTTTGCGCACACAACTCCTCAAGAGGCTTCACGAACGATACATTTTCCCGGACGATGAAACAAAAGGGTGGACAGCTTCGCCATCACGAAGATGAACAATTGTTTGACCAGCTGGAGAGGCCGGGTGAAGGCGAAGATTAAAAAGGGTCTTAGCTGGGAAGAGATCTGTGCCAAAGAGACGTACATCGACATAGAAGAGTTCGAGGCATTGAAGTTGTCCTTGGCATCTCCGGAGGCTGAAAAATGGACCGAGTGGGGGAAGCAAATGCGGGCAATGAACTTAGGCAACCACCATTTGGGAAGCGGCGATTACGCAGGAAAAAAGCCTGTTTGGGAGAAGGAGGATGCCGAGGTTGCGAGACTTGGGAAAGAGAACCCTTGGCATAAAATCACAGACGAGCAAGTTAGGAACTTGTTCGGTCCCGCTACTATCTGAAGCCGGGGACGGGGGAATTTGTTACCGACTACAAAGATGTGCTGGATTTCGAGAAAGTTCTGGTAAGGAACTTAATTACCGCGGATATCTCAAAGTCCATTTTCGTTGATTTCTATACATGGGTTCACGTTTATTTGCTTTGTCCGCAGGAGGCTGAGTTGAAGGCTGCGGCTGAGGCCGGCCCGTCGTCCCAGGAGGCAGCCGGCCCGTGGGACACGACTTTCAACCGGGCGATGAACGTTTACAAGGGGAGGGACAAGTCAAAGCCTCCGACGCCAGCAGGCCGTGTGACCGGCTTTGGTACGTCGATGAAGTTCATCGAGTACTACAGCACGGACACCGACACGAAAAGGGAGAGGAGGAAGCCGCTAAAGATAAAGCCGAGGTTCTCGAGCTAAGGAAGAAGCTGGAGACACTAGAGAAAGAAAAGGTGGACTCCAGCATGGTGGACAAGCTAGTGGCCGAGAAGCTGGAGGAGAGGCTCCGGAGTTTCTTACCCCCTGGATTGTATGAGGGATTAGCTGCTTGGCAAGCGAGAGGTCAACAGGGGCCGATACACTTGCCCAGCTTCGACGGCAGCACCTCCAGCAATAACGTGTCGCCGGTCCTGCTGCCCCCTGTCGTGTCGCCGGTCCTGGTGACCCCACCGGTGCCCCCCCGGCAGGAGAATAATGACAATGCGCACGAGCGCCCGGACAATGATAGGCCGGCCGCCGGCACCGGCGCCCTTGTCTCGACATTAGCCGAGCTCAACGCCATCGACAAGGTAACTAATTAGTTAGTCCGCGACATCTTTTATGACTACATATGCCTTTGATGACTGCCATATCTCATGCATGCATGGTGCCCAACATGTGTTGACTCCCAGGACACGCCTTGCATACTCCTGCATAGGGTGGGGGCCGGCGGAGAGTTGAAGGAAGTCGCGTTGGCCAAGATAGTACAACCTCTGACCCGCAATATACACAACACTCGAATGAGTGAGGCCGTGATGAAAGTCAATGTCACGGAGGTACTGCCTGAGTTCCGTGACATCGACCCCCCCACGGAACCTCCGGGAGCTGAGAAACACATGAAGCTTGGCGAATGCGGAAAGTGGATGATGGAATGGCCGAAGACCCAGATTCGTCTTGGGGATGTTATTCATGGGGTCGGTCGCACCGGCGGCGCCACCTCGAGGCCTCGGCTCCCGCTCGTTCGGCCCCCGTCGAGGCGGCCGCAAAAAACTATTGCGGAGGAACCGGCGCCACAAGTAGCCGTCGCCGAACCGCCGGTCGCCGCCCCCACCGGCCGGAAGCTACCGCCGGTCGCCGCCGTCGCCGCCACCACCGGCCGGAAGCTACCGCCGGTCGCAGCCACCACCGGCCGGAAGCTACCACCAGTCGTCGCCGCCACCAACCGCCACAAACAGTTGTTGGGAACGTCTTCACCGGTTAGTTCTGACTTTCCGAATTCCCCGACTTTCCGACTTTCCCGACTAACGGATGTGCTATCGTTTATGTTTAGGACAAAGCTGTTGCACCTAAACTTGGTGGCAACGAGGATGAGGACAATGATGTCAACCTCGATGACTACATCAAGACTGGCGCCTGCATGGATGATATGTACATGCCTCATGTGGATGAAGAACCCTTCCGCGACCACCGCGGTCAAGCTGCTCGTCCCACTTCATGCACACAACGCCTGGCCTTCACGCCTCCGGATGCCGGCGATCATCAAGCTCCCCCGGGTAACGTTTTCAGCCCTAACACTCTGATGAAAACTGTTAAAGCGGGGTTCACTGCACCCCCACAATCCCCAGAGAAGAAGAACAAGATCAAGAAGCATAGGAAGAGAAAAGGATCCTCCACCTCTGCGAGCCAGCCAGCTCCTAAGATCCGGGGTCTTGAAGACACGATTCCACCCCGTGCGGATGGCTTCCCCCGAGTTCATGTAGCTGGTGAACCTATCTTGTCTGGGGACTTGCTCCGTCTCGCAGAAGTACCCATGATTGCTTTGCAGCAAAGTATCTTGTATCTGGAGGAGTAGCTTCTTAAAGAAAAGCATCCGAGTTACCCGGCGTTCGCGGTCCAGGTGCCAAAGGAGCTGGTGGATTTCGTCCAGGAAGACCCTGCGGATGTGTTCTTCATCGCGTACGAGGACATCTTCAAACTCTTTCACACTCAACGGCTGGACTATAACATGGTCCGTCTATATGCGCTCGATATGGCGATGAAGATCAGGAGAGATGCGACCCCGTACATCGCGATAGTGGATCCTTACTACATGCGCAACAGCCATCTGGAGGAAGGGTCAAAGACAAGGGAAACGGCCACGGAGTACCTCGTAAGGGTCATGCTGGCCAACAAGAGGAAGAGCACCCTTCTTCTGCCTTTCTTTTTCGAGTAAGTACACATCCGCTCGCCACCGTCGTATCTTATGCCTTCTTGTACATTTCTTCCATCGCTGATCCTTTGTCCAACATTCCGTTTCAATTGTGTTGAGCAGGGACAAGTACTGCGCACTCATCTCCGTAGCCCCGAGGTGGTCCATTGCCACTTATTTGGACTCGGGAATAAATCCACGCCGAGACGATACACCAGAATAAAGGGTGTTCTGGATGACGCTCTCGAGGCCTATGCCCAAAAGGGCGGCCCATTCCATAACAAGTCGGAATTTTTCACGGATGAAAACACACACAAGTTTCAGCATGGGAGCGGATTCCATTGCATCAAGCAACTGGATGGCAGCGTGAAGGAGGCCTACTACGCCCTCCATCACCTTAAAGGAATTGTCCGGGATTGCGAGAAAATGAGGTTTCCATCGGGTCTCGCAGAATACACCAAATCAGAGGATGCTCTCACCGATGCTGATTACAGAGCAGACTTCCATCGCATCCAGCTGCAGTTGACAACGATCATCCTCGAAGATATCCTTCACAGATCAGGGGCCTACCACCACCACAGAGGTATTATATATAGAAGTGCATGCGTAGGGTTATCTATTATATATATGCTATGCTATGAAACCCAAATAGGATAGCCATATGATTGTCTTGCCTCTCTACTTAGATGAATAAATTATATTCTATTTTATATCACTAACCTATATATATATCCCAATTTATCTTCAGTGTTGTCTCAGAGGAGTATCGAAGAACGACTAGAGGCACAGTATGACACCAGGGAGTGGAGGACGAAGCAAGGCTTTCTACCGTTGCCGGAGCCGCGAAAGTAGAGGACTCCATGATTATGCATGCTCCCGGATCATAGTTAGGCGGCGAACACTTGATTTGTAATGTGTAGTGTGAAATGTTGAACTTTTGGTTGTATATACATGACTAGCTAATTGTGTTTACATTCGGCACTTTTGTGACTATGTGTATATATATATGTATCTCGATCGGGCCACTAATTAAGTAATATATATGTGTGATGACATATTGATTAATATCATTGTCTGTTTATATACCTGTCAAATATACCTGTATTTTCTGTATAAACCTGTATAAATACTGTATATACGTGTATTTATACAGCAAAATAAAAAATACAGTTTTTCTGGTTAATACTTCTGTGGCGCACCTTTTTTAGTTTTGTGGCGCACCACTTTCTGTGGCGCACCAAGGGCAGTGCGCCACAGAAAGACTCTCCATAGGGTCCTGGCGACCTATTTCTGTGGCGCACAGACAGGGGTGCGCCTCAGAAAGTTGATATTTCTGTGGCGCATATCCTTGGTGCGCCACAGAAAAATTTTTGTGGCGAGAATTCTGTGGCGCACCAGGCTAGCCCACAGATGCGCCACAGATAACCAAAATGGTGCGCCACAGATAGCCTATTCTGTGGTNCTGCGGATGTGTTCTTCATCGCGTACGAGGACATCTTCAAACTCTTTCACACTCAACGGCTGGACTATAACATGGTCCGTCTATATGCGCTCGATATGGCGATGAAGATCAGGAGAGATGCGACCCCGTACGTCGCGATAGTGGATCCTTACTACATGCGCGACAGCCATCTGGAGGAAGGGTCAAAGACAAGGGAAACGGCCAGGAGTACCTCGTAAGGGTCATGCTGGCCAACAAGAGGAAGAGCACCCTTCTTCTGCCTTTCTTTTTCGAGTAAGTACACATCCGCTCGCCACCGTCGTATCTTATGCCTTCTTGTACATTTCTTCCATCGCTGATCCTTTGTCCAACATTCCGTTTCAATTGTGTTGAGCAGGGACAAGTACTGCGCACTCATCTCCGTAGCCCCGAGGTGGTCCATTGCCACTTATTGGACTCGGGGAATAAATCCACGCCGAGACGATACACCAGAATAAAGGGTGTTCTGGAGACGCTCTCGAGGCCTATGCCCAAAAGGGCGGCCCATTCCATAACAAATCGGAATTTTTCACGGATGAAAAACACACACAAGTTTCAGCATGGGATTGGATTCCATTGCATCAAGCAACTGGATGGCAGCGTGAAGGAGGCCTACTACGCCCTCCATCACCTTAAAGGAATTGTCCGGGATTGCGAGAAAACGAAGTTTCCATCGGGTCTCGCAGAATACACCAAATCAGAGGATGCTCTCACCGATGCTGATTACAGAGCAGACTTCCATCGCATCCGGCTACAGTTGACAACGATCATCCTCGAAGATGTCCTTCACAGATCAGGGTCCTACCACCACCACAGAGGTATTCTATATAGAAGTGCATGCGTAGGGTTATCTATTATATATATTCTATGCTATGAAACCCAAATAGGATAGCCATATGATTGTCTTGCCTCGCTACTTAGATGAATAAATTATACTCTATTTTATATCACTAACCTATATATATCCCAATTTATCTTCGTGTTGTCTCAGAGGAGTATCAAAGAACGACTAGAGGCACAGTATGACACCAGGGAGTGGAGGACGAAAGAAGGCTTTCTACCGTTGCCGGAGCCGCGAAAGTAGAGGACTCCATGATTATGCATGCTCCCGGATCATAGTTAGGCGGCGAACACTTGATTTGTAATGTGTAGTGTGAAATGTTGAACTTTGGTTGTATATACATGACTAGCTAATTGTGTTTACATTCGGCACTTTTGTGACTATGTGTATATATATATGTATCTCGATCGGGCCACTAATTAAGTAATATATATGTGTGATGACATATTGATTAATATCATTGTATGTTTATATACCTGTCAAATATACCTGTATTTTCTGTATAAACCTGTATAAATACTGTATATACGTGTATTTATACAGCAAAATAAAAAAATACAGTTTTTCTGGTTAATACTTCTGTGGCGCACCTTTTTTAGTTTTTGTGGCGCAACCACTTTCTGTGGCGCACCAAGGGCAGTGCGCCACAGAAAGACTCTCCATAGGGTCCTGGCGACCTATTTCTGTGGCGCACAGAGAGGGGTGCGCCACAGAAAGTTGAGATTTATGTGGCGCATATCCTTGGTGCGCCACAGAAAATATTTTTGTGGCGAGAATTCTGTGGCGCACCAGGCTAGCCCACAGATGCGCCACAGATAACCAAAATGGTGCGCCACAGATAGCCTGTTCTGTGGTAGTGCATAGTAGTCCGAGATAGTGCGTATGCATATGTTTAGCCCCCTAGTGACGAAATGTCATCCTGTAACCAGTCCTGCTCGTCAATATAGCTTTAGGCTTTTAGCACCTCCTTACGCAGATCCATCGCAAAATTGGTGTTGAAACCATCAACTTTTTGGGTGTGCGAAATCAGGAGATGCGCCGGCTTAAAACGGCGCTGGCAAACAAGGACGCCATCATCGCCGGCTTTGAGGCAAATCGCATTGCATACCAAGGTATCAATGCCGAATCCTTAGCTTTGCATGGCAGGCTTATTTTTATACTGCTGACATATTGCCTTGCAGATGCCATTATCAAAGCAAAAGAGTTAGCCGAGAGCGTAGGCAACATCGACCGGCTCCGCGATGAAAAAATTGAGCTTAAAAAACTCAATCAATCAATGACGGCGGAGCTGGAGACGATCAAGAAGAGCCTTACCAAAGCAAAACAAATGCTAGAAATGGAGAGGCAGAATCACAAAGATGCCCTTCGTGAAGTCCAGGGACCGGCTTGACAAGTGACTCGATGAATCGTTGGCAATCGACAATCAGCTTTTGAGTAAGTTTTACTTAAAAACCCAAATTCATTGCTTTTTGTCTTAGCCATTTTATAACTGAACTTCGCCTTTTTGCAGCTCCGGCGGGTTATGGCCATGAGCTGGACAGCGGAAAACTGGCTTGACCGGATATTGGAAGTAGGGGAACTCCTCCCAAAGATCTTTCTTCGGGAAAGAAGCTTGCCGAGAAATTCTTTCCCGGCAACCCCGAACCATTAATGGACCCTTGGAGGCTTGGTAGCTAAACTGGATGAAGCAGCGTCGTCCTTTGAAGAACGGCTTCGATCCAGCGCTCGTGGAGGTGCCAAGACGGCTTTGGGCCTAATGATGGCACATTACCCGGAGGCGGAATGGCGTGTTGCATCCGGCTTTCCTCTTGAGAAAGAGGACGGCTCTCCGCTAGACAACCAAGACCGGAAGAAAATCTTGCACTCTGTCTCCGGTTACGCCAGCAAGATCGCCAATACGGTTTCCCTTACCACATTCTTCAAGGAGGTGCCGTGCCCGCCAACTCCCACCCAATCTGACGATGAAGGGGAGGAGGCTGACAAATCTGCTTGAACCGAACTTGCTCTTTGAGCCGGCCATCCCTGAAAAATGTAATTACAAGATGTAAAGCCATCCAAACTGTATGCATATTTGTTGAAACAACTATGTCTTTTGCTATATTAATTCAGCTTTTTATTTGCAAACTTGCAATTTTTATGCCTCAGTTTATTCTGGCCTTGACACCATAGCCTTTAAGCGCCGGCAAACCTATTGCGAAGCAAACTTGCTGAGTAACAGGGTACGTAACGACCAATCTGTTTAGACCCAGAACAAGTGCCGCCTTTCGGTGCTGAAATGCTTTGAAGTAACCCGGCACAAAAAGCTAGCAGACAACATTAATTTGGCAAAACGTTGTTTTTTCATCACCTTAAGGCGGATTCAGCATAAAAGACAGTTTACCAACAAGCACAGGCAATTTCGGGTAAACAGATGATAGCAATAAGATCATTGGGAAATAAGGATTGTACAAATTCTCGAATTTCACATGAGAGAAGCCAATTTTTATTTCATGATCACATTGACATGGTTACAATAGAATTTGCTAAGTGTAAAAGGGACGTAGCTGAGCGATATTCCACAGACATTTCGTCTCATCTAAGTTGTCTTCCACATGCCTTTTCCTCTTGCGACCTTTCTTCCTGGGATCTTTCTTTGAATCCCTTAAGTCGAGGAGATAATATGACCCGTTTTCCAGAGCTTTGCTGATAACGAAAGGTCCTTCCCAAGGAGGGGATAATTTGTGCTGTCGGCTTTGCACAAGCCGGAGCACTAAGTCGCCTTCTGATGGCCCTTGACGTAGTTACCTGCGTCAAAAGAATATGTGTTAGGTTGAGACTCTAAGTGCAGAGTGTATAGTATAGGAAAGACAGTTTTCCCCACGAGGGGTGACTCGAGGGTTTAATATCAAACTCTCGGGGAATCAGTACTGAAAGATTTATCTTCTTATCCTCTCCTTGAGAACCTACAAACAAAGTAAATTATTTTGTGCCCTCAACCTCACCAAGTGGTTGTCAAGCACAAGGTGTGAGAATGATATCAAAATAAAACAATGCAAAACAAGAAATAAATATGCAATGATGATTAATAAATATGCAAGGATGGTGGAAACAATGATGGATGATATTTTTGGGTTTTATATTGTGAATGCAAGATATAAAAGTATTTTTGTATTTTCGGATTTTTAAATGGCAGAAAATGGACAATGCTTATAAGTTGTTGGAAAGGTGTTTCTTATGATTAAAAATGGTCCGGGGTTCATGGTTTCACAAATGCAGTCTCTCTTTAATAAAGTGGTAGACAATGGAACACTATAATTGACATATGAGATTGCAACAAAAAGGTTTCATGACAAGTTACTAATTATATGGGCATCACGTCCTAACATAGAGATCTTTTGTTTATTAATCTCTCTTATACTCCACCAAGATGTGAATTAAATCTTAGCACCTCAGTAATTATGATAAATCAAAGTATAGCTTTAAGTCTTATGACATGAAGTTAAAATAAGAACATGCTAGATCTAGTCATGGAGAAGTGGCAATGGTCACACCCACACCTCCGGTAGCATGGTATTTTTCTTTATCCCTAGTGAGGCAACAAAGTAAGGTAAAAATACCCAAGTGGATCGCGGAACTTCTCTCAATTTCACCGCACTAGCCACCCCCTCATTACTCCAACTAATGCACACGTTCCCCCACACACGCTCTCATAAACATGCTTGATCATAACAAGTAGACAAGAACGGGGTACATAATATGCATCTATTTTCATAACTGAAACAAAACAATTGCAATCTCAAACATATATTAACTCATAAAGAGATCCACCACAAAGGTATTACATAGATGACCGTAATCATGTTCGGCAGCTCATACGGTGCTAATTAGTGAAGCTCAAAGAGAGGAGAGATACATAAGTTACTTCCACAAACCCATAGTCCAGGGGTGGACTACTCCCTCTTCATCATGGAGATTTGGAGATGTCGTTGGGGGAGATGGAGACCATGCCGGCAGCGCCCCGCCGGAGTTTTCCCCCTCCAATCTGCAGCTCCAGGTCTCTGTTTCGGTGTTTCTGTGTTTCGGCAGCGCTCCCTTCTGGAAAACGTCGGGGGACTATTTTTATAGTCGGTTTTAGGTCAAGACGGAGTCGTGGGCGAAAAGATCGACGGCAACGGAGCCACGAGGGCCAAGTTGGTGGGCCCCACGTGGCCAAGGAATCTGGCCACGTGGCCCCCCCCTCTTTCGGCCTTCGGGCTTCCAATTTTTCGCTTCCTTCGCTCATACGCCTTCTTCCTTCCAAAAAATTTTCAGGTCATTTGGACGTCGTTTGGGTCCCTGAAACTCAAAAATATAGAAAATAGGGTTTTCTGCCAGAGCAGGGTTAATTCCAGAAAAATAGGCAAACTGTGAAATATTCCCAAAATCAATAGAAAACAATGATATAACACTTATATGATGCAAATATGATTGAAATATGAGTAATATAATGCAAAGTTCATGTATGCATTTTACATGCATCAACATCCCCAAGCTTAACCTATACTCGTCCTCGAGTATAAAGGTGATAAAACTAACATGGACTTTGCATTTTAAGACTATCAATGGATATCAAAGATGATTACTATTGCTACATAAAGTCAAATGATTCATTCTTTAAAGGAATAGCAATATGCAAGATAGATTATAAAGTGATATCAAATATTCAATGCAAGGATGTTCAATGATAATTCACAAAGTGTAACATAGAAGAAAGTACTATGGACCAAATGTATGCATAATAAAAAGTAAAAAGATCCTATAATGGTCATAGAGTACTCTTATAAAACTGAATGTAAAAGTGGACACTTTGGAAAGATATATATATGAGTAGAGGTAAAAACATGAACAAGTGTCATCTAACTTCCAAATTCTTCTACTTAAGTTAATGTTTGCAATGTGGTATTGGTGTCAAGCTCTCATTACCCCTTATCATAACATCTTGAATGGTTAAAGTTTAAAGTGAAAGCAATTATGAGTAGTGTGCTTGACAAAGCAATGGTTGAAATTTTCATGCCGCTTTAATATGAGTACCTACACCATGGTGTTACTCAACTTGGGAAACAAAGCAAGTTCAAGTAAAAGCATTGTATAATAGCGTCATTAAGAGGGTCAACTGGGGTACCTCTTGTCCCAGGACATGGAACAAGCCCATGTCAAAATAACAATACAAACAAACATAAGGAACAATCTCAACACCCTTTTTATTTACTATTGGTATAGCTTTTTATCGTGAGGTGTATCACTGAGGGTTCACATAGCATGTAAGTAAATTTCCACCATGACAGCATGGCTTAGATTGGCGGCCCAGGTATCTCTCTAGCCATTTATACAACTACTTAAACCTACTAAATTTCCACATTTATTTGGCAACATGATAAGCATCCACAAAAAAAGTACATGATATCAACTAGATATAATTTAGTGCAATGTTGAAAGCTTGCCATGTGACAGCACATTTGGGCTAACTAGCAACCAAGACTCTTGTCAAATTCACAACTTCATAATTTTAATCACAATGGTTCAGGTTTATTAAGTGCAATAGTAAGGTGTGAGAGCTATTTAACCAAATTTTTCCATAACAATCAATAACATAAGCATTTTAATTCAGAAGTATGGATAATACAAAGTAACATGATAAAAATACTCGGAATAGCATAAAGCTAATAGGTAGATATGGTGGACTCACTGGAAAACTTTGGTTGAAGGTGTTGGAAAACAAGTTTTTACTTGTTGGGACTTTTGGGCTAGCAAAAGGGAGAAAGTTGACCAACTAAATGCATGCACAAGTGTCCATAGAACTAACTAATCCATGTTAAACAAAGTAAAGTAACATTCAGCATCAGAACATGAATAAGAGATAGCTCTTGATAAAACACTTGCAATTTGATACTCATTAAAAACATATGAATTATGCAACTATATGTATCCTTTTAAATCAACTTAAACATCCCATTCCCAATTTTTTTATTTAGCATACAACTTTATTCAACCCAAACTTCCAGTAGCTATCTCATATAAAAAATGATACTGGTGGTCTCAAAACAAAAATCAAACCAAAATAAAAAGCAAATAAAAGACGCTCCAAGTTTATGCGATAAAGTGTATTGATAGAAAAACATAAGTTAGACGTGTGCAAACCGAGAGTGTGTTGGTCCAGTGGGGTTGTCTTCACATCCCCAAGCTTATGCTCTTCACCATCCTTGGATAGCTCTTGGTGCATCTCCTCTAATCCCTGTGAGAAAACTTCAAAACACTGTTTCTCCCATTTCTTTTCTGTGGGGTGACATTAGTAGTGATAGATAAATGCATTACTTTCTGCATAGAATCCTTAGACAAAAATTCATATGAATTTCCAGAGAGTGTATAATGTTGTATGCCTACTTATAAACTTAATTTGATCAACAAGATTCATATTAAAAGTTCAAAACATGCATCAAACAATATGTGACAGAATCTGTCCACAAAACTAGCAGCAACGAAACGTATTTTTCTACCAGACTTAAACATGTCTAAAAATTCTGAAAACATTCAGACATACATAGGATGAAAATTTGTAGTTACAGTAAAAATACGAGCTCATTTGGAGTTACAGAATAGGAATTAAAAATTATACCATGCACAGACTCGTGCTGGAATAAAATCTCCGCATGCATAATAGCAACTTTTTCATATCAAAATAGGTAAAACTTGGCACTTTATTAATTATTCCAGAAACTAAACTAAAAACTAATTCTCTTGTTACAGCAAGAGGACACAAAGAAAATATAAAATAAAAACAACCGGGTTGCCTCCCGTAAAGCGCTTTCTTTATTGCCATATAGCTAGGCTTCTTACTTGATATTTATGATGGACGAAGCTCATGAGGGAACTTGAACTTTGGTATGTCCCTCTTACTTGGGAAGTGTTCCATGCATTTCTTGTGTGGAAACTGAAACTTCACATTCACTTCTTTTGAATCAATGATAGCACCTGTGGTACGAAGAAAAGGTCTTCCAAGAATAATTGGACTAGAGGTTTTATTCCCCATATCCATGATTAGAAAATCAACAGGTACAAATGTCATATGCAACTCTACCATAACATCACTTACTTTTCCTAAAGCATGTTTAATGGAATCATCAGCAAGTGCAAGTTCAATAGAGCATTTTTCAAGATTTTTTATTTCAAGAACTTCATATAATTCTTTAGATAAAACGGAGACACTAGATCCTAGATCTAATATAGCATGGTGTGTCTCTTTTCCAATGGTTACTAGTACTTTGGGAATCCATACACCCGTAAGCTTAGGTGGTATCATAGCTTCTTGGTTGTATCTAGCAATCTTTTCTTTTAAAACATGATTAGCAATAAAAGAACCAAAACCTGCTTGGTTGGCATTAATGGAAGGATCACTTGCAATTTTTTGTAAGATAGATGTTAATTCATGCAGGCTACAATTATCTAAGTAAAGTAGTGGTTCCTTGACTTCACTAAGCATTTTAACTTCCTCAACTTTTCTTCCCCTGTTATATAGATCAAATATTTCATGACGGTCATCAAAAACATCTTCAGGTACTTGGGCTTTTTCTAAACTTTCTTTAATTTTTACTTCCAAAAGCAAGACATCAAGTAGAATATGAGTATTAGCAGCAGTAGTATTCATGAAAGAACCCTCACATTCGTTATCCAAAAAGACTCTAGAGTTTTCAGACAATCCTCTATAAAATATATGAATGAGCATCCAATCTCTAAGACCATGTTCCATTCCAAAAGCTATACCTCTAAACCTTTCCCATGTTTTTACCAAAGGTTCATCCTCTTCTCGTTTAAAGGTGATAACTATTTGTCTAAGGATACAAATAATTTCAGTGGAACAAAATCTTTCAATGAATGAAGCTTTTAAATTGAACCAAATGCTAAAGTTTCCAGGTGGCCATCTTAATATCCAATCTAAGGCTTTTCCAGCTAGGGAGTAGGGAAAAAGCTTAACTTTAATCATGTTAACATTGGCATGGTTCAAATTTAACACTTTGCATCTTTCATTAAACTTCATAAGATGAAGTATAGGATCTTCTTTTGGTTTCCCATAAAAACAGTGTTCATAAATCATTTTAGTGATATTATGATCTACTTCAAATTTATCAATAGGGATATTCATATCTTGAGGAAAGTTTTTAACACTAAATGGCCAAAAGGTTCTCTTTTCCATTATGCAAGTTTTTATGTGTTTTTAATTTTTTATGCAAAACTGAAAGTAAAATTACACTAAACAATGCAAACTGAAATAACAAATGCAACACAAAATGCAAAACTGAAAATAAAATATGCAAACCGAAATATAAAGATGATATGCAAGACTAAAACAAAACAAAATAAAATGATTTGCAGGTAAAGATGGATAAGATGATGCTCACTTAGGTGCAACATCCCCAAGCTTAGGTGTTAGCACAAGTTGGTGATGAAGTTGACTTTGTTGTGAGATACTCCTTGGACAAATCTTTACAGCAATGATTCCCCGGCAACGGCGCCAGAAAATTGTCTTGACTGCCCTTGACGTAGTTACCTGCGTCAAAAGAATATGGGTTAGGTTGAGACTCCAAGTGAAGAGTGTATAGTATAGAAAAGACAGTTTTCCCCACGAGGGGTGACTCGACGGTTTAATATCGAACTCTCGGGGAATCAGTAGTGAAAGAGTTATCTTCTTATCCTTCCATTGAGAACCTACAAACAAAGTAAATTGTTTTGTGCCCTCAACCTCACCAAGTGGTTGTCAAGCACAAGGTGTGAGAATGATATCAAAATAAAACAAATGCAAAACAAGAAATAAATATGCAATGATGATAAATAAATATGCAAGGATGGTGGAAACAATGATGGATGATATTTTTGGGTTTTATATTGTGAATGCAAGATATAAAAGTATTTTTGTATTTTCGGATTTTTAAATGGCAGAAAATGGAAAATGCTTATAAGTTGTTCGAAAGGTGTTTCTTATGATTAAAAATGGACCGGGGTTCATGGTTTCACAAATGCACTCTCTCTTTAATAAAGTGGTAGACAATGGAACACTAGAATTGACATATGAGATTGCAACAAAAAGGTTTCATGAGAAGTTACTAATTATATGGGCATCACGTCCTAACATAGAGATCTTTTGTTTATTAATCTCTCTTATACTCCACCAAGATGTGAATTAAATCTTAGCACCTCAATAATTATGATAAATCAGAGTATAGCTTTAAGTTTTATGACATGAAGTTAAAAGAAGAACATGCTAGATCTAGTCACGTAGAAGTGGCAATGATCACACCCACACCTCCGGTAGCATGGTATTTTTCTTTATCCCTAGCGAGGCAACAAAGTAAGATAAAAATACCCAAGTGGATCGCGGAACTTCTCTCACTTTCACCGCACTAGCCACCCCCTCATTACTCCAACTAATGCACACGTTCCCCCACACACGCTCTCATAAACATGCTTGATCGTAACAAGTAGACAAGAACGGGGTACATAATATGCATCTATTTTTATAACTAAAACAAAACAATTGCAATCTCAAATATATATTAACTCAGATGACCGTAATCATGTTCGGCAGCTCATACGGTGCTAATTAGTGAAGCTCAAAGAGAGGAGAGGTACATAAGTTACTTCCACAAACCCATAGTCCAGGGGTGGACTACTCCCTCTTCATCATGGAGATGGTGGAGATGTCGTTGGGGGAGATGGAGACCACGCCGATAGCGCCCCGCCGGAGTTTCCCCCCTGCAATCTGCAGCTCCAGGTCTCTGTTTTGGTGTTTCTGTGTTTCGGCGGTGCTCCCTTCTGGAAAACATCGGGGGAATATTTTTATAGTTGGTTTTAGGTCAAGACGGAATCGTGGGCGAAAAGATCGACGGCAACGGAGCCACGAGGGCCAAGTTGGTGGGCCCCACGCGGCCAAGGAATCTGGCCGCGTGGGCCCCCCTCTTTTTGCCTTCGGGCTTCCACTTTTTCGCTTCCTTCACTCATACGCCTTCTTCCTACCAAAAAATGATCCTCGTAAATTTTCAGGTCATTTGGACGTCGTTTGGGTCCCTGAAACTCAAAAATATAAAAAAAATAGGGTTTTCTGCCAGAGCAGGGTTACTTCCAGAAAAATAGGGAAACTGTGAAATATTCCCAAAATCAATAGAAAACAATGATATAACCCTTATATGATGCAAATATGATTGAAATATGAGTAATATAATGCAAAGTTCATGTATGCATTTTACATGCATCACCTTCTCGAAAAGATCGATTTCGCACCCTACAGCTTTGATAGTGATGTAGATCTTGCTGATAGATGGCGGATCGTTGGAGAGCCAGCTCCCTTTCTTCTTCGAGGATGTCTAAGCCGGCTTGATGTGCTTCTTCTGCGTCTTCTTCGACGTAGGCTGCGATTCGAGGTGAATCATGGATCACGTCGGTTGGGAGTACTGCTTCTGCACCATAGACAAGGAAGAAAGTGGTGAAGCCGGTCGATCTATTTGTGGTAGTATGAATACTCCATAAGACCGCCGGCAATTCATCAACCCAAGTGCCAGCAGCTCGATGCAATGGGGTTTCAAGCCTCGGCTTAATACCCTACAGAATAATGCCATTAGTGCGCTCTACCTGTCCATTGGATTGCAGGTGTGCCACCGATGCCACGTCGAGTCGGATTTTTGATCGGCTGCAAAACTTCGATAGCTCACCGACGGCAAAGTTTGTGCCATTGTCAGTGATAATGCTATGCGGTATGCCGAATCGAGTTGTTATCTCGACGATGAACTTTGTAGTTGTAGCTCCGTCGAGTTTCTTGATGGGTTTTGCCTCCACCCACTTTGTGAATTTGTCGACCGCCACCAGCAGGTGAGTTAAGCCTCCTCTTGCCGTCTTGAAAGGTCCCACCATGTTGAGCCCCCTGACCACGAACGACCAAGTTATAGGTATCGTCCGGAGCTCTTGAGCCGGCAAGTGAACCTGCTTTGCGTAGCGTTGACATCCTTCACACGTCTTGACGATGTTGATAGCATCCTCCTTAGCCGTTAGCCAGAAGAATCTGTGCTGGAACGCTTTTGCCGCCTCGTGATGCCCACATTTGCCGGAGTGGATTTCCTCAAGGATTTGCCGCCCTTCTTCTGGAGAAACGCATCTTTGGAAGATGCCGGATGTGCTCCTCTTGTAAAGTTGTCCATCAATGATTGTATACGCCTTTGCTCGGCGCTCAATTTGGCGGGTCAACACTTCATCGTCCTTCGGCTGTTTTTTATTTATCAGAAAATACATGTATGGCGTGGTCCAATCTGGGGTTACCAGGCATACATGAACTGATTCTGCCGACAAGGGATAGTCTTCATCGCCACCTTTGATGGACGGCTTATGTAGATCATGAAGAAATACGTCTGGAGGCACAACCTTCTTCCTGGAGCCTATTTTGGCCAAGGCGTCAGCAGCTTCATTATCGTCTCAAGAAATATGTCGGACTTCTAAGCCGACAAAGCATCTGCCGAATTCGTCGACTGTTCTCCTGTATTCCGCCATTGTGGGACTTTTCGTGTCCCAGCATCCATCAAGTTGCTGTACAACAAGATCCGAGTCGCCGTAGCAGAGGATGCGTTTCACCCCCAGCTCCTTAGCCATATGAAAGCCATGGAGGAGAGCCTCATACTCTGCTACGTTGTTTGTAGCGTTGAAGTGGATTCGGAGGACATAACTGAGTTTATCTCCCTTAGGCGATTTTAGCACTACTCCAGCCCCCGAGCCGTCCTTCATCTTTGAGCCATCAAAGTGCATTATCCAGTATTGAGAATCTGGCAAAGGAGTGCTCTCCATTGCCTCTGTCCAATCTGCAACAAAGTCGGCAAGAACTTGAGATTTGATTGCGGTTCTCAGCTTGTACTGGATGTCGAAAGCTGCTAACTCGATGCCCCATTTGGCGACTCGGCCCGTTGCGTCGGCATTGTTGATGATATCCTTCAATGGAGCTTGCTGACCACCATTACTGTGTGATCTTGGAAGTAATGTCGTAGCTTTTTGGCGGCAAAGAATACACCATAATCTAACTTCTGGTAGTGAGGGTAGCGCTGCTTTGAATCTGAAAACACCTCGCCAATGAAATAGACAGGGCGCTGATCCGGCCATTGCTTCCCTTCCTCCAGGCGTTCAACTACGATGACGGCACTTATCACGAAATTCGTGGCTGACATATAAAGCAGAAGCGGCTCTTTTTCTTTGGAGCTGCCAAGATTGGAGCATGTGTCAATGTATACTTCAGCTGTGCCAAAGCTGCCTCTGCTTCTTCTGTCGAAACAAAGTTGTCGAACTTTTTGAGGAGCTTGTATAATGGCAATGCTTTGTCACCGAGCCGGCTAATGAATCGGCTTACAGCCGCGGCGGAACCCGTAAGCCGCTGTATATCCTTCAGACAAGTCGGCCTCTCGATGTTCTGAATCGCCTTTATCATTTCCGGGTTCACTTCAATTCCTCTTTGAGAAACAATGAAGCCCAGAAGCTTGCCTACGGGAACTCCGAAGACGCATTTTGCCGGATTAAGCTTCATCTGATACTCCCTTAGATTTGCAAAGGTTTCTGACAGATCGGCAATAAGATCGCCGCGCTTCTTCGACATGACCGCTATGTTGTCGACACAGACATGAACATTGCGGCTGATTTGCTTGTCCAAACACCGTTGCATACACCTTTGGTAAGCAGCACCGGCGTTCTTTAAGCTGAAAGGCATTGTGACATAGCAGTAATTGCCATATGGCGTAGTGAAGGACGTCTTGATTTGATCTGACTCCTTCATCTTAATCTGATGGTAACCCGAATAAGCGTCCAGAAAACATAGCATCTCGGAGCCGGCAGTTGAATCAATGACCTGATCGATATGCGGTAAGGCGAATGGATCTTTAGGACAGGCTTTATTCAAGCCAGTGAAATCAATGCACATACGTAGCTCGGATGTGTTTTTCTTTGGGACAAGCACGGGATTTGCCAACCAATCATTGTGGACAACTTTGCGGATGAACTTGGCGGCAGTGAGCCTTAGGATCTCCTTTCCAACCGCCTTGCGCTTCTCAGTTCCGAGCCGTCGGAGTCCTTGTTTGACCGGCTTAGCATCCTTGTTGACTTTTATGGAGTGCTCGGCAAATTTCCTCGGAACACCTGGCATGTCAGATGGTGACGAAGCAAAGATATCCCGGTTCTCACAGAGAAACTTGACGAGCTCGCCTTCCTATTTGTCGTCGAGGCCGGTACTGATGATGGCCTCCTTTGTCGGATCATCCTTTGAGAGCTTGATTTTCTTGGTGTAATCCGTCGGCTTGAAGCTTGAGTCAACTTTAGAGGACGGCTTTTCAGTTGCCGGCATCTCACTAGGACTCATTGTCTTCTTGAGATCCTCCAATTCTTCCTTGCAGATTTCTTCTTCGGCATGGACGACATTGGCGGCTTCACATTCCTTTGCTTTCTTGAAGTCTCCCTTGACTGTGATGATTCCATTGGGTCCCGGCATTTTCAGCGTGCTATATATGTAGTAGGGCTGAGCCATAAATTTGGCGAAAGCCGGACGTCCAAAGATTGCATGGTATGCACTTTTAAAAGGAACCACCTCAAAAGAGACGTCCTCTGTCCGGAAATTATCCATGCTGCCAAAGGTGACCTTCAGGGTGATCCTTCCCATTGAGGAGGCTTGTCGTCCTGACACAATCTCATGAAACTTCACATTGCTGTGGCTGAGTTGAGACTCGGAGAAATGCATCCTCTTCAATGTTGCGGCGTAGAGTATATTGATGCTACTTCCTCCGTCCATGAGCACCTTTGTCAACTTGTATTTGTCGACTATAGGGCTAACGACCAAAGCGTTGGTGCATGTTGAAGGAACTCTGTCCGGGTGATCGCTGCGATCCCATGTGATGGGAATGTCGGACCAATCCAAATACTGAGGAGCTGCAGGTACCGTAGCATTGAGTTCTCGCCAAGCCGCCTTTTCCTTGCGAGAGGAATCTGTTGCTAGATTGATGACGAGACTTTCGGCATGCTTAGGGACTTTACTGCTTTTTCCCTCTTTGGAGGCCGCGTCATCTGACTCTAAAGCAACGTCCTCTTTCTCTTTGTCCTCCTTCCTGGACTTGCGCTTGTTCCTTGACTTGCCAGCTTTGGGGTCCTTGGCGATGTCCCTATTGATGTGACATTGCTGGATTGTGTGGGAGCTCGTCCCGTCCCGGCCTCAGATGATGAACACAGGGGTTGTGCTTGATGTCGTCATACTTCACCGTTGGCGGTCGGGATGGTCGGTTGTTTGCCAGCTTTTGTCCTGCCACTTGCTATTTCTTCGCCCACCCTTACCGAAGGTGGCAGCAACCTCGTGAGAAGGGCCGGATTGGTCTTCAACCTTCTTTTTCCCGGAATCACGCAGGCGGGTTTCTCCGTCTTCCCTGTTGTCATCGTCAGCAGCGGCGTACTTGTTGGCACAAGCTAGTAGGCCACCCAAAGTTTCCGACTCATCACTGTAGATCATGAAGCAAAAAGTTGTCCCCTTCCTCAGAGATTGCTTGAATGCATGGATCGCCTGAGTTTCTGAAACGCCCTCGCAAGCATTTTTTATTTCGCTCCATCGTGAAACGAATTCACGGCTGGACTCGTTCTTTTGCTGCACACACCGCTGTAAGTCGAAAATCGACTTGGGGCATTTATACGTGCCCTGGAAGTGCTGAATAAAGACGCGCTTCATGTCACTCCAGGTATGAACTATCCTCTCCGGCAAACCTTCAATCCACATGCGTGCCGTCCCGGTTAACATCAGGGGCAAGAATCGCACTGCGGAGTTGGCGCTGCCTTGGTATATGTCGCAGGCACTGACGTAATCTGAGAGCCAGGTCTCAGGATTAGCCATACCGCTGTACTTCTCCACCATCTTTGTTATGTTCGACAAAGTTGGAGGTAGGATTTGCTCTCTGATTGTTCTGCCAAAACACTTGGGGCCGAGGTACTGGGCATCTCTGGCCGACTTCCTCTCCTTGATTAGGCTTCGAACATCATTGGCTGATGGCGGCTTATCAATTGACTTTCCTCGCCTTGGTTCATCCTTGTGACGGCTTTGGCTCACCAGACTCATGTTACGCGGAGGGCTTGGAGTCCTTTGCCGTCGTGGAGGGGGTATGTACTTGGAGGGGTTATCTCCCTCTTTACGCGGTGGAGATGGTGGTGGGGGTGGCATATTATCTCTGTCACCCTCCCTTCGAGGTGGAATCTCCCCCTCACGTCATTGCTGCTAACGTGGTGGAGCCACCTTTTCCTTGCGAGGGTCCTCCTTTCGCTCCTGGCTCTGATGTCCTTCCCGGCTTTTACCAGCTTCTCGATGGCGTGAAGAACCTGTCCGGGATTCCGCACCTCTAAGTGGCTGCTTTTCCTTCGGGTCCTTATCACCACCTTTGTTGTGGCTGCTTGAGCCGGCTGGATCATCGTCTGGGTCTGCAGGTGCAGCGGCTATCGGCTTCTTGGCCGTCGAGTTGCAAAGACGAGAGTCGTCAACAAGCCATCCAGACTTGACTTGCGAGTCGTTTTGCTGCTGCTGTGCAACCTCCAAAAGATAAGCCGAATATTTGAGGCGAGCGTCACGGTCCAACGATTTGTCGAACATGACTTCCTGGGCCGCCTCCATGTTTTTGGCTGGGGTATTGAAGTAACACAAATTAGTCACCGGGTCATGTCGGTGGTGGTACTTTCTCCAGACTGAATTAACATGGTCGGCTTCCCACTTGCTGCGGAAATCCAACTTCTTGTGCAGATTCTTGTCGCGAGCCAGACGGAAAACATCGTCGGCCCCCTTTTCTCTCTGCTTCCGGATGAACTCTGTTTCCTTGTTTGTAATCTCAACTTTCCGCTCCGCTATCTGGGCTGCTTGCTCATCCAGTTCGGCGTGGCGCTTTTCAATGTCGGCCAGCGATGCGTTCGGAGGAAGTGGAGTTAGCAGTTGCTTGTACTTTGCCATCCTTTCTTCGTGCTCCTTCTCCATTGCTTCGCCGGTTGTAGCATTAATGTCGTCTCCTGCAGCCGGCAATCTACTAGTTTCTTTCATTGGAGCCAGTGGTGGCACAAAGTCCACCCTTTGATTTCCGGCTTCTGGGGTTCTTTCTTCGCCATTGGCGGCTTTCTAGGTATTGGGGTCATCCTTTGGATCACAGACGTCACTCATTAAGACCTCGACAGGGCGTCCTAAGCAGGATGCAACTTTCCGACTAAAATCGTCAGACTCTCCTTCAGATTTGAGGTCTTGCTCCATATGGGCAGTGTCCCCAGATCCGGCTTCTGAATCAGCCCCGGCCTGTAAAGCAAGAAGGATAGACTCAGGTTCTGTCATCGACTCCTTAGAGCCGAATTCTCCTAGGATGCCAACGAAGTGGAAGTCCAGCGACGCCATAGTGGAACTTGCGTCGTCTACGGAATCTTAATCATCCGCGTCGAAAGCTAGATCCAGATCGACAATCTCCTCAGAGTCCAGATCCGATCCGTCGTTGAAGTTGCTGGGGTGGGTGGCGGCCATGATCGAGGTGAACCCGAGATCATCCAAAGCCTAGGCGGTGAAGCCGACGAAGATGTCGAAGCCGCTGACAGAGACCGTGGACCAGCCCGGCGGGATCCTCTTTTTCCGGCGTCTAAAAGCCGTCGTTGAAGACGTGGCCAGCTCCTGTTTCATCGAAGTAGCTCACCAAGCCGACCGCGATGGTGTCGCCGATGCCGCCAATAGATCCCGGCCGGAACGTAACCCCGGACATCTCTTGCCCCACGGTGGGCGCCAACTGTCGTGGTATTGTCGAATATAGCCGTGGCAGGGGTGCCATCAAGCTAGGTAGAGATGTGGGTTTTAGAGACGAGGGTGGTTCCGGTGTCGGGACGAGAAAGAGTTTACCCAGCTTCGGATCTCGCAACGGTGGCGAAACCCTACGTGCTGCTATAATTCACTATAAGGCAATATGCGCCAATTACAATGAAAGGTGTGTCAGAGCTTCTGAGATCGTGCCCTTAGGCGTCCCGTAGGCCGGCTTATAAAGGCGTCCGGACCTAGGGCTTACAGGAGGAAACCTAACCAACTAAGTCACAGAGTTCTACTCTAACCCGGCTTGGGCCTTGCCTTGAATGCTAAGTCATCCTCAATGCGGGCCGGCTTCTGGAACCTTCCCTTAGCCGGATGGGCCTCCTGCGCTTCATCATACTGGGCCGCCCGGTAAGCCGGATTTCGGCTTACCACCACTGTGGGCCACCCTGGTACGCTGGCTTTAGTCTCCTTCATGAAGGTACATGTTCGGCATACCCCCAACAGTACACTGAGCAGTGTTAGTGGGGCTCCCCTTGTCCCCTGGGCTGCCTATATAAGCAGCACCAGGGGGTCGATCTCCTCAGCCTGGGAGGGCTCCTTTTCACCCTGCTCACTAGGATCTCTCTGATCCAGAGTAACTTAGCACTAGATATACAGCTCGAGGAGCAACTTTGTAACCCGGGTTATGATCCATATACAGACAGACAAGCAGGAGTAGGGGTTTTACCTCCTCACGAGGGCCCTGAACCTGGGTAAATCGCATGTGTGTTTGTGCCTTCCGTGTGTGTAATTCTACACACCATCCCTCCCCGGTTCCAATAGCGTCCATCGGCCCCAATTTAAGCCATCCTATGGCATCTGTCTGTTAACC
Source organism: Puccinellia tenuiflora (assembly GCA_012064385.1). NCBI lineage: Eukaryota > Viridiplantae > Streptophyta > Magnoliopsida > Poales > Poaceae > Puccinellia > Puccinellia tenuiflora. Next base: position 572,953 of record QRDG01000351.1, read on the forward strand.
ATGACGACAGTTGGCGCGCACCATGGGGCCAGTAGCGGCGCTGGCTGGAGTTTCCATAAGGGCGGGACCTTCTTCATCAACTCGGGGACTCGACGTCGCCATTACCCCCCGCGCTCTAGCTTGCCGCCGTAGGCAAAGGCTAGCTTAGCCTTCACCAACGATCGTCATCAACAAATCCCGGGTAACTGCCCTTCGATGGCTCGGCTACATGTCTGTTCTATCCATCCAGTCTGCACCAACAATGCTCCGTGAGTATTTATCATATATTCCTTGGCATCACGCACAAGTGGCTAACCCCGAACAACACTTGGGGAGTGCTACCATCTAGCATGCTTAGCTGTTTTCCCCGGGACCGAGATGTCTTAAGCCGGGGACTGGCCAGTTAGTCTATTTTATGGTATCTCCTAGGTAATATCTTCTAGATGTTAAAATCAACTCGGGGACTCAATTGAAGTCGAGCCAGCATCCTTGTGCATAGAGTTGCTGCTAGAATTAATATTTATCTTAGATGTGCGCAGACTAATTTTATCTGTTGGTAGAACTGCTGTTAAGGTCAAATATCTGCTACGTGTATGCATTGACTAACCTTGTATGTTGGCATGGATATTCCCGGGTGAAAATTCATCACCAAATATTATGGCTTTGTCAGTCATCTCGACTTGCCAAAGTATCATGGCATCATGCAATATCCCAAGATCATCGTTTATTTCGGTTTGCTAAAGTATCATGGCATCATGCAATATCCCATGATTGCCGTTTATTTCGGTTTGCCAAAGTATCAAGGCATCATGCAATTTCCCGAGATCGCCGTTTATTTCGGTTTGCCAAAATATCATGGCAGCATGCAATATCTCCAAAATCGCCGTTTATTTTGGTTTGCCAAAGGTATCATGGTTCTTCAACTATCTCAGAACAACGAGTATCTCGGTTTGTCAAATATATATATGATGATGCCCAAGCAGGCTATATGTCGGTCCAGCTCATGTTGTTGACATACGACTTCGGTAAATGCCCGAGATGGCTAAAAACTGACATATGATGATGCCTAAGCAGGCTATATGTCGGTCCAGCTCATGGTGTTGACATACGACTTTGGTAAATGCCCGAGATGGCTAAAAACTGACATATGATGATGCCCAAGCAGGCTATATGTCGGTCCAGCTCATGCTGTTGACATACGACTTCGGTAATGCCCGAGATGGCTAAAAACCGACATATGATGATGCCCAAGCAGGCTGTATGTAGGTCCAGCTCATGCTGTTGACATACGACTTCGGTAATGCCCGAGTTGGCTATAAACCAACATATGACAGTCTTATATTTACTAATTGGAGGCACCGTAGAAGCCTCCACGTTAATCCACATCATTAGAATAATTAAGACAATTAGATCTAAAATTTACGGTTAGGATTAGTCTAGAAAGATGTGATTTATAATGTACTGTACGAAGTTACGTTGACACGTTACAAGTTTATTTCAACTTTAATCCAAGTCAAGTTGGCATGTTAAAGTTGTTTTATATTGCAGCGTACAAGCTTCGACGTTAATACTAGGAGTAATCAATGTGATTACGTCCATGCGTTAAAAAAACAACAAACAATGCACAGCAGAGATTCACGATATATTTTGATCAGATTTAAATGGTGGGGATTTGCACTACATGCACGTATTTTAGCTGTTCACAAGATTGATTACCGTGGGCAAAAGAATCTCCAACAGAAAAAAAGTGATAAACGGATCCAGCTATATTTAAACACAGACTATATCTCTTTGAGCCATGATTGGCGCTGCTTCGCACTAGATTTCAGCCTACAGGTTGCGCACGACTGAGTAGTCCATGTCGAAGGGTTGATCGGTCTCGCCTACGAACAATGGCACGCAGGAGAATTACCATCATGTGGATCAGGGGATGGCAGCTCAAGGCCACAACGGCGATCTCGCGTGGACCAATCTGACAAAAATAGCAGGTGACCTGACTCTACCTGAACGTCTTCTACGAATCCGTATAGCAACATCGAGCCGGGGAAAAACAGAGACGTCTAAAACCCATGAGGAGCTGTTCGAGTCAATGGCGACCTGCTTTCCTGCCGACCAAGGAACAAACACCGGTGTGGCACCCGACGGAAGTGTGATTTGGGAAGCTGACATGCAGGTGAGGGGTTGACAAGATTGATTATACACCGTGTGCAAGAGGAACTCCAGCAGAAGAAAAGGTAAGTTGATCAAGGTATATCTCAACAAAAACTCTCTCTCTTTCTCCAGGAACTCCAACGATGGAGGATCGAGGCGGCGGGCTATTTCGTAAAGATTGCTCTTCCTTGGGTTGACCATGGCTACGGTGACGATCAGCTTGATCCAAGTAGTTGGTTTTCAGAACGGTGGCCATGTTCATATTCAAGATACAGATGCGGTTGTGTCGGCGAGGTTTATACTTTATACATCGGAACATGGGTGCGGAGGACGCCGCCAACACACAGCCTCACATCGATGGGTTTATCATCTGTTCGTGGCTGCAGATATGTCAATACTCCACAATTCCATATAGCTGCAGCTTTCAGGGTTCGATAATCTGGCCGAAGCTGCTGTCATCACTCTTCAGTTAAGTATTACACTTAATTAGTACTCCAATTTACACTGCAACCTAGCGGCAGCTGCTACCGGGCGGAATCTGGCGGACTACACTACAATGTATATAGTAGTACGAGGAGAAGCAGGAAACCCTAATTACTAATTGTTTATTTGTCAATACGTTGTATAGGCACTGTAGTTACAAATGTACAGGATTCATCAGGTTCAGGATGATGAAGTAATGTGCATATTTTCACGTAGATTATTGGCTATTCAAGTCGGCCGTTGTACATCTATTAGCTAGGGTGAACACAGATTGGGTCAAATTCTTCAGTTGAACAATGCTTTGCCTGCATAAGCTAACAAAATTGTGTTAACAAAAAAAAATTGAGAGAAAGCAACCTAATGGTTCGCTTGGTTCAGCTCTAGGGGATGACGCTGGAGAGTGCAAAAGGCAGCGACGGAGGTGAAGATACGAGAGACGATGCTAACACAAGCAGTTGATTAGGCGTGCCGTGTTTCATATATCAGCGAAGAGATCAGGATGTCTAGCTTCCGGATGCATGTGGTGTGGCCAACGACAGCATTACCCTGGTGTTGAGCAGCAGCAGACGAGTTTTGATAGTGAAGTATGAATTCGTTGATGCCTAGGCCTGAAAATCAGACTGATTGTAATTCTGCTTCTCCCACGTCCACTGGTGTTTCATGTGCATTGTTTCCTGGAGCTTTCAGTTTATTCGTATCTTGGAAGTGCACTCTGAATTCCGAAGGATGATATGTTAGCTATCTACGTATGTAATAGCAATGAGATGCATATTCCCAGAAGTATTATTGATGCATAGTATTATTTTGCAGGCTTTGCTATCAGCTCTGTTCTTGGCAGGGGATCTCTGGTCATGATTCATTGGACCATAGGTAATACTTAGAATGAAAGGACCATATAAATTTGCAGCATTTGTGCAAAAAAAAATATAAATTCGCAGCATGGGCAAAAGTTATTCGAATATATCTTTTTCTTCTTTATTAGTGCTCATGTATTATTATTTATCCGATGCCCCGGTGTGATGTATGATGCATATGTATAGTTGTGGGATTAGATTTGCAATCCGGAAAAAAGAATTATGACCAAATGGAGTATCTCTATTTATCAAGTTCTACCTATCACGATTTTGCATGTTCAGTATTTCATTTTTTTTGCAATGCATGCATATTATTTCCAAGAGTATTGTATATGAAATAAAAATAATGAATTGTACAACGGACTTGACCATGGCTTCTCTGAGAAATGCCTCACGTAGCATGCTTATTCATATAAAAGGCACTCGATACGTAATGTATGGTACAAAGTACTTGACCATGACTGCTATGAGAAGTGCCTCACATAGCATGCTGATTTATATACCATGCACTCATTACTCCTCCCATAATTTACGTAATTTACCCAATACTTTGAATGGCACATTTAAAGTCTTATAAGTTTAGAAATTTATATTGTCAAAATAATATCTCATGAGTTCCCCATTTATTTCTTTGTGTATTGAATTTCTTTGCGTATTATATCTCGGTAGGTCATTCCTCTTTGAATTTCATAGTATATGTTTTGTCCTCCGATTTACTGAATGCAATAGAGGATTTTGTAACACTAGAGCCAAAATTATGTTTGATATACTTCCGTGATTTATTTTGAGTATAAGTTGCAAGTCTTCCAGGTAAAAACGACATGCCGGCACTTACATTGAAGTTAACAAACACAAAAGTTTCTCACATTCAAACAATAATGAGCATTTGTTCTACTTTCATCTCGCGTTAATCAAATTTCAGAAACTAATACACATCTGAGGCTAAGAGGTTGATACCTGATAAAACAATGTCATTCATGTATATTTTTTGAAAGGGATTTTGGACTATTCGAAATTGTGAAAATTATTATTCACGCGAGAATTTTTATGGATTTCCATTAATGTCCATCTGTTCCTGAAGCTAGCCCGTGCAGGTGCACGGGTTGGCGACTAGTGTTCATAAAGGCAATATGTCAAAGCAGCCCATGCAGGCAAGCTGTTGGTTCAGCTAAATGCTGCCGACATAACATTTCGGTGAATGCCCAAGAAGGCTAAAAACCGATATATGATAGTGTCCATGCAGGCCGTATGAAAATTCAGCTCATGATCGCTATGACTCCGGTAATGCCCAAGATGGCTAAAAACCGACGTATGATGACGCCCATGGAGGGTACAAATCGGTACAGCTCATGCTGCCGACATATGATTCTGATATTGCCCATGATGGCTATTTTTGGTACCAACTCTGTGATACTTTTCTGGAAAGCCTATGCACGACTCTACGAGTCCCACATAGCCTCGGGGACTACTGTCGGGGATATAACCCCGGGTACCCCAGAGTTGGTGACTTCACGGATGAATAGAAGACACGAGTCAATTAATATAGAGAAGAAAATCAAAAAAATATAGAAGAAACATGAAAGAGGCAATCGACGGCCAGCCTGGGACGACACAGGCGCGGCCCAGGCCGGCATACAGTTATACTGCCGACAGACATATCCTCGGATGACACTATTCATCCCGGCGACACTGTTCATCCGGCATACCCCCGACATTGTTCATCCGACATACCTCCGGACGGCATATTGTCCCGGCCGACATACATGTCCTGGGCCGACCTATTCATCTCGGGGGGTGGCACTGTTCATCCCCCGACACTGTTGATCCGGCATACCCCCGACACTGTTCATCCGGCATACCCCCCGACATTGTTCATCCGGCATACCCCCCGACATTGTTCATCCGGCATACCCCCGACACTATTCATCCGGCCGTTCATTCGGCATACCCCGACACTGTTCATCCGACACAACCCGACACTATTCATCCGGCATACCCCCGACACTGTTCATCCGGCACACCCGACACTGTTCATCCGGCGTACCCCGTCATTGTTCATCCGGCATACCCCGACACTGTTTATCCGGCATACCCGACACTGTTCATCCGTCATACCCCCCGACACTGTTCATCTGGCATACCCCTGACTTTGTTCATCCGGCATACCCCCGACATTGTTCATCCGGCATACCCCGATACTATTCATCCGGCATACCCCGACACTATTCATCCCGGTGACACTGTTCACCCCCGACACTATTCATCCGACATACCACGCTGCTACCGCTACTTCGACCAGACCATCTACCCGGCACCCAGGTCTCCATGTCCTTCGCTGCCAGGTCCTGGGACGCCCACCCCTCGGACCTGGCATAATTGACAAGCAGGTGCGTGAAGACCAAGACCTAGAAGACAAGGATAAGATCGATGACATAGACCAGGACCCAGCCAACGTGGCTACAGTGCCATGGAAGTGACTAGAGTACAAGCACTGTATGACAGGATCCCAGTAGTCCTCTCAGATACAGTACACTGAGCAGTGTTAGTGGGGCTCCCCTTGTCCCCTGGGCTGCCTATATAAGCAGCACCAGGGGGATCGATCTCCTCAGCCCGGGAGGGCTCCTTTTCACCCTGCTCACTAGGAGCTCTCTGATCCAGAGTAACTTAGCACTAGATATACAGCTCGAGGAGCAACTTTGTAACGGGTTATGATCCATATACAGACAGACAAGCAGGAGTAGGGGTTTTACCTCCTCACGAGGGCCCTAAACCTGGGTAAATCGCATGTGTGTTTGTGCCTTCCGTGTGTGTAATTCTACGCACCATCCCTTCCCGGTTCCAACAGTGTCCATCGGCCCCAACTTAAGCCATCCTATGGCATCTGTCTGTTCACCACGATGACAAGTATCGAGGAGGCCAAGAAAGTCGTGTGCCCTCTTGACCTACCGTACAACAGATACCACGACTGCATCAATGATTACGCAATTTATCGGGGCGTGTACAAGGACAGAACCACATGTCCGGTGTGCGGCCAGGGACGGTACAAGAGTGGGAACAAGAATGTTCCTCGAAAAGTGGTATGGTACTTTCCTATCACTCCCCGCCTGCAGCGGTATTTCGTGGACCCTAAGGAAGCAAAGCTCATGCAATGGCACGCGGAAAGGGAGAAGCCCGAAGAAGATTCGGAGAAGGGCGTGATCCTGACACACCTTTCAGATGCTTGCCAGTGGGAAGCATTGGACATCGCCTTCGAAGATTTCGGGCGCGACGCAAGGAACGTCAGGTTGGGTATGAGCACCGATGGACTCAATCCGTTCGGCAACCAGAGTAGCACGCATAGCACCTGGCCCGTGTTTGTATGGCCTTACAACCTTCCCCGTGGCTGTGCACGAAGCAAAGGTACATACACATGAGTATTCTCATTCAGGGGACGAAACAACCAGGTATCAACATACATCTGTATCTCGCGCTGCTGAAAGAGGAGTTAGCCAGGTTGTGGGAGACGTCAGTCCGTACGTGGGACGCCACTAGAGATTATTTCCATATGAGAGCCGCGTTGCTCACGACAGTGCAGGACTATCCTGGTTGCTCATATGTATCGGCCCAGGTAGGCCACGGATTCTGCGCATGTGTCAAGTGCATGGATGAGACCCCGCATCTCCAGCTACCAACCGATCCCGAGTCTTCGAAAACCATGTTCCCAGGGGCTCGAAGGTGGCTTCGAATGGATCACCCGTGGAGGAAACACGGTGATTTGTTCAATGGTAAAGACCAGCTCGAAAGAGCCCCGTGCCCGAGGAGTGGCGAAGAAATCGACGAGCTTTTGAAAAATTGGGAGGAGTGCCCTACGCCGGGAAAGAAGCAACCGAGGGTAGATCCCCTACTGGGTGTATGGAAAGCGTGGTCTGTTTTCCACGACTTGGAGTACTGGAAGGTGAAGGGGTCGTTGCATAGAAAACAAAAATTTTCCTACGAAACAAGCGGAAGAAACCCCATGATCTAGATCTATTAGACGAAGGTAGCGAAGTGGAGATCCAATCTCTTACCCTTGAATATCGAACAAACGCGTTTTGTCGGTGCAGGGGTTGGCTAGTCGATCCCTGCAACTAGAATTATCTAGTCACGAGGAGATGTATTTCCTCGAAGATCCAATCCGATGAAGCACCGCAAGAGCAGCACCTCCGCGGTATCCACACGTACGGCTCAATGTAGACTCCGCCTTCTTGATCCCGCAAGCAAGGAGTGAGTGGCTAGATAGATCTCGGCACCACGACGGTTGTGGTGGAGTTGATGGTGTAGATCTCCACAAGCATGGCTTCGCCTAAGCCATGGCACGAGGAGAAGGACGAGGAGATGGTGCAGCAGCCCTACGGCTAGGGGTGGTGCAGCAGCTTTGGTGGAGGAGATGGCGGCAGCCCTCCGGGGAGAGGGGTGGCACCGGCTATGGTGGAGGAGGGCCGGCAGCTAGGGTTTTAGGGTGAGGTGCGGCTAGGGCTTGACCCTTGGGTATGCCGCACCCTCCCCTTGTGCCCCTTATGTAGGAGGCGGCAGGGACAAGCCTAGGGCCGGCCGGCCCTAGGGCTTGCTTGCCCCTCAAGCAAACTGAGTCCCAAGTGGACTCGGCCCCCTTCTCCCTTTCCTATTCGGCCCATGTGGGCTTTAGGGTGGTGCGGCTAGCCCATGTGGCTGCTGCACCCCCCTTTAGTCCATGTGGGCCTCCACACACCAGGTGGACCCCACTTCTAGACCTTTCTAGAACATTCTGGAAACTTCCGGTACCTCCATAATATTATCCGAACTTTTCCGATGCCTCCGGAAACAACTTTCCATATATGAATCTTATTCTCCGGACTCCTCCGGAACTCCTTGTGATGTCTAGGATCTCATCCGAGACTCCGAATCACCATTCATTCATACCATCAATTATCTCATCGCTAACCCTAGCTACATCGGAGCGTTAAGTGTGTGACCCTACGGGTTCGAGAACATGTAGACATGATCAGATCAATAATCAATAGCGGGACCGGGATGCCCATATTGAGTCCTACATATTCAACGAAGTTCCTTATCGATTGAACCACGATGCCGGAGATTCTTAATCTCGAATACAATTCCCTTTGTCTCACCGATATTTAACTTGCCGAGATTCGATCGTCGATATCTCCATATCTAGTTTCATCTCGTTACCTGGCAAGTTCTCTTTACTCGTCCATAATATAGGATCTCCATGATTAACACTTAAACACATGGTTGCAACCTTTCTGATGCTATATTACCGAGAGGGCCCAGAGATATCTTTTTCCGTCACAAGGAAGGACAAATCCCATTCTTGATTCATGTCACCCAACAAATACCATCGGAGATACCTGAAAGCCACCTTTATAATCACCCAGTTACAAAGTGATGTTTGATGTCCACAAAGCATTCCTCCGGTAAACGGGAGTGACATAATCTCATGGTCTAAGCAAACTATACTTGGCATATACTAAAGCGTTGGCAATGAAACTGTATGACACGATCAATTGCAACTCTTTATTATTGGGTCTCGTCCATCACATCATTACTTCTAATGATATGACTCTGTTATCAAGTGACTATAACAAGCCCATGGTTAGGAAACTCTAACCATCTCTTGACTAACGAACCAGTCTGATAGAGGCTTACTAGGGACACCTGGTTGTTTATATTCCACACATGTATTATGTTTCCAATTAATACAATTATAGCATGGAGAATAAACTATTATCACAAACATGAATATGCTAATAAACCATTTTATTATTGCCTCTAGGGAATATTCCCAACAGAAGGTACTCCACACGCCCCATAGCCTCGATGTAATGCACATTACCAAGAACGTTAGCGAGAGTCTGCTTGGCACTCTTTGCAACATGTACGATAGGACCAAGGATGGGACAAAAGCAAGATACGATCTGAAATGGCTTGGCATCAGGAAAGATCTTCAGGCCCCCGATAGTGATGACGATGATGATGATCAGACGAAAGGGACTAAAGGTCACCGCAAAAGGGTAAAGAAGAACGCGGTGGTGCTTCCCGCTGCCTGCTAGGAGTCAAATTTCATCACGGTTACGCGGGGAAGATAAGTAGATATCTGGACACAACGAAGAAGAGGTTCAGCGGGATGAAGTCTCAAGACTGTCACGTGCTGATGACGCAGATACTCCCCGTTGCGATCCGAGGGCTAATGGACGAGCATGTCCGTGATACACTGCTTGGCCTTTGCAACTTTTTCGACGTCATCAACAGGAAGTCGATCGGTGTGAGGTATCTCAACAGGCTACAGGAAGAGATCGTGGTGATACTATGCGAGCTCGAGATTTACTTCCCGCCCGCATTCTTTGATATCTGCGTGCATCTCCTTCTCCATGTCGTTGATGACATCAGGCAGCTCGGGCCGATGTTCCTGCACTAGATGATGCCATTCGAAAGGCAGAACGGTGTCATGATACGATACGTTCACAACAGGTCCCGTCCAGACGCAAGCATGGCCAAGGGCTTTCTAACCTATGAGTGCATCTCCTTCTGCCAGAATTATCTGAGCACCGAGAACCAGGATGTTGTTCTGCCCACCAGGACGCACCTCGGCAGGCTCGAGGGATTTGGTCACCGCGAGGGCTACCGCTCACTCCATGTCGGCATTCATGGTCGACAAGACGACTTCCACAGGGCTCACCGGGTCATGCTACAACACTTGCAATTGATCAAACCTTGGGTGGAAGAGCAAAAAAGATTAATTGAGCAGAATTGCATCGACCTAGGCCGGCTGAGGAAGAAGGGAGATGTAACCAGAGAGCACAACTCCAGCTTCACACGTTGGTTCAAGAAAAGTTAACTGGTTCAAGCAAAGAGCATACCGCCAGCTACGGAAGATGAAAAACTCATACTCTCCTTATCACAGGGCCCCGGGCACAACGTAAAGACCTATCAGACGTACGACATCAGTGGTTACAGATTCTGCATCGAGCAAAAGGACAGGAATAGCGAATATCAAAACTCAGGAGTAACTATGCTATCCTATGGCGATGACGAGACTACTGTCAAGGAAAGATTCTTCTGAAGGATCGAGGAGATATGGGAGCTCAACTATTGTGGACAGTTGGTGCCAATGTTCCGTGTGAGATGGGCCAAGGACGTTGTCAAAGAAGACCTGTATTTCACCACCATGGTAATACCCGATGCCAAATCGAAGAACGCCTCCGCGAAAAATGAGCCATGGGTACTTGCTAGCCAAGTCGAGCAATGCTTCTTCATTACCGACCCGTCAAAGCTTAGCCGTGTTGTTGTGAGGAGGGGCAAGAGGAGCATCACCGGAATGGAAGGAGGCGCCAACGAGGAAGACTTGGACAAGAACGGCGATCTGAAGATCGAGGAGGAATTCGACAAATACTTCGACAAGCCTACTACTAGTAAAGAAAGAAGGAAGACCTCCCTACCTACTAAAGGTTGTCCGTTCACGCGACGAAATCTCAAGGTGCCCGGCCTAAGGTATTCAACCGCGAAGAAGGGAAAGAAGAGAAGCTAGCTCCAAACCGGCCGCCGGGACGAAGAAGTCTTTTTTTGTGTACTAATTTGTGTGTATGTGTGAGACAAGCATATATATGTATATCATGAATAAAATAATGGTCTACTAACAAATGTGTGTATATTCTTTTCTTTAAGATGTGTGTCTGTTCCTTCTTTCAATATAACTAAATATATATTTTTAAAGAATAACAAATTTGTTTGTGTTCTTTATTTAAATTTAACCAAAAATATTTTTTTTAAAAGAAAAAAATGTGAGACAGCCAGGATTCGAACCTGGCTGCCCCAAGTTTCAGCTTGGAAACCATTGGGCTATGTTGTTGTTGGTGTCATGAAACAGCAGCACTTCTTTTTAAAGTTTTAGGTCACCAATTTTGTTGGAAAGAACGATGGAGCCCCCACCGACCCTCCCACCCACCTGACCTAATCGCCGGCGATCTTCATCTCCGGCCGCCTAAAGCCTTTTCCACTCCGATCATCCTCTTCCCCACCCTTCAAAACCCCCCACCCTAACCATGTTGGCCCCTGCATGGATCTGGAAGGTCACCTACACGACCTCCAAGGATCTGGATCGGGGACGTGTGAAGAACTATGATGGTTTTCTTCATCTCTGGCCTCACCGAGACTGGATTGCACTCATCAGTGCAAAGGATACGGCGATTGTTGGCCGTTTCATGTTCAACGGCGAGTACCTCGACGTTGGATCTGAGGTAAATTTCAAAACCCACACTGCATGTATCAAATCGTGCGTTAGATCTACGTTGGTAGAGGGCAGTGCCTCGGGATCTTCTCCCTGCATGGGATCCCTTTCGGGTGTGTCTGATCCACGATCTTCTTTGGTTCTGGATCCGGTTACTGCGGACTGTGAAACCTCGGCTGAAAGGATTCCAATGGCTGTGCTTGAATCCATCTCTCTCGGTTTAGATTTCTCTCATGGTATACAGTTTGCTAGGGAGATGAGAAAGGATTATTTTACTACAGTCCACCTGTCTAAAGATTCTGGTCATTTTATTATGGTGGTCTCTTTTGGACGTGCAAGTTTCAAACTCGATGATGATTCAGTTGGCATGGCCCTCGAGGCTGTCATTGGTGTATATTGTGGTGATCTAAAGGTGTCTCTGCTGAAAGATAGATCCTTCTCTTTCAATGTCTCTTGTAAGCAAGTGGGTTTCAGAATTCTGAGCTTTAGAAAGTTTGCTTGTAAGCAGTTTAAATGTGTGTTTCATCTCTGGGGCCGTGGCGGTCCGAACTGGAAAATGGAATTCAAGAATTGGCAAATTGAGGAGCAAAAAGAATGGACTTTGGTTAGCCCTACCAAGCGTAGGACTCAAATTGCTATGCAGGCGCTAAAGAGGACACCTCCAAAGTCGATCATCAAGTCATCATCTTCTGGTGTTGGGAGAGTGCTGAAATTCTCAGAATCTCTTTGTTATTCGGCCTATAAGGGTTATAGTGACCCTAATTCTCAGTCTTCCTTGGTTGCATCTTCGTCTAGGCGATCTACAGTCTCAGCACCTTTGTTGCGGGATCAGACTAAGCCTAGAATTCAGTTTGGTACTGTTGCTTCTGAAGATGTGCTTCCGTCTGCCCCTGATTCAGTGAATGTGACAGTTGGGAGTCGTGATACTGTCGAGATTTCTCAGGCGCCAATTTCGGTTTCAAATGACATTATCCAGCCCAAACAGATTTTCTCAAGTAATGGATCAGACAAGGGATCGTCGGGTGGGCCGGAGTTTGACAAAATGATTGATGATATGGCGGCCCAGTTTTGGGACTGTTCCCACTGCTTGTCGATGGGCCACACGATCCGTGCTTGTTCTAGGCGGATTAGATGCCGTGATTGCTTCAATTACGGCCACATTGCTAGAAACTGCTTTAACAAACTTGCCAAAAAATCTAAACGGTGGGTTCCCAAACCGGCAACATCAGTTATTAACTCCAACGCCCCCAAATCCCCTACCGGTTCGTCTCCTTGTTACACGCAAGCCTCCCCTGCAACTCCGCCTCATCCGCCAGATTGTAATCAGCTAGAGAGCGCAAGTGCTAGGGTTCCCTCTCCAATGGCGGTGTATGAGATCGATCCGGTGCCGTCGTTGCCTCTGGGTCAGCAGATCATTGATGGTGGCCCTACGAGGCTACCACGCATGTTCTATTCCCCTGCTGTGCGGCCGCCTCGCCGCCATGAAGCCTTCTGCGTCGCGCACCTTATGCCCGAGCAGCCGATCGAAGAGGAACCCTTTTGGAGGGAACAGGTTAGCGAGCTTATCACCGGTTTGGGTTGGGCCGTTGAGGATTTCCAGCCATGGATTTTTGGTTTGGGGCTTGTTCAGATGCGTAGCCCAGCTGCATGCAGTGCGCTGATCGACCATGAGCCTTTTGAGATCCAGGAAAATCAGTTTGTGCGATTTGCTAGAGTGGATGTGGGTGATTATCATCGTGGTGTCAATGGTTTTAGAACTGGTTGGTTAATGTTCTTAGGAGTTCATCCAGATTTCCGCAATGATTTTGATATTTCTAATGCGGTGGCCACCTTTGGAAAATACCATCACTGGCACAGAGATGATCCTCTGAAGGCAAGAACGCTTGTCTATGCTTCGTTTCCATTGCCACAGCTGGTGCCTAGAGATGTTGTTTTTGGTGATTATGCTGTGGTTGGAGGTGCCAGGCAGTCTTGGACAGCGGCTTGTTATGTGCTAACTGCAGATTTTGCGGATCAGATGCCGGCTGATGAAGATCCCATGCCACTGAATGGCAATCCCCACCCTTTGCCAGGTGAACTCCAACCAGACCCCAATGTCTTTGTGATGCCACAATTTCCAGAAATTGGTTGGGGTGCAGCTCCCCATAATGAGGTGGTTCAGCCAGAGGAGGTCGTCCCTCCTGTTCAGATGGAGGAGCAGGTCATGCAGGAGTCTGTGATTATGGATTTTTCTCAGGACACTGAAATTTCTTCAGTTAACATGTTGCAGGATGATGCAATAGTGCCAGCCCAGCCTGCTCCTGTGATTGTGCACACTTTTGGGCTGCAGGATAATTATGACAGAGCCATTGTACCTTTCATCCCTCTGCCTCATCCTCAGATGAATGTTGCTCCTCAAAATTCTGACAGTACACAGCTGCCTTTGTTTGTGCCAGTTTATGGGCCAGTGCTGCCACCTGAGATGATTTGGAGGCGTATGTTTGAGTCCATCATGCCTGAGCTGCTCACAATGACTGTGCCTTTCCCTCTGCAATTCCCCAAGGTAGAACATGTAGTCCTCTCTAAGAGGAGCTGGGAGATTGCTTTTGATGTAGTTTCAGGTTTCAGTCTGGAATGGAAGGGCCAGACTAAGGTGCAGGTTCCATTGGCTCCAAGACGTCGCTCTGTCGCCAGAACTTTGACTTTTGATGGTTCTAGCAGTGATAGTGACCTGCCTCCGGTGTTTTCATCGTCCCCAGTGGCTACTCACACGAAGACTCGCCGCAAAAAGTTTCCCGCTCCAGAGGTTGAGACAGCAGTTCGTCGTAGTGCAAGGCAAAGTGCGTTGAGGGACGGTTTTCGGCCCACTCAAGCAATGCCGTTGACGTCTAGGCCTAGGAAGCGGGCCAAGATGCAGCCCAAGGTCATGCTGGCCCAGGAAGAGGATGCTGCCCAGCAGAAGGATAAATCTGATGCTATTGCTCCAGAGACGCCATTCCACGTGATGCAAGCTGTTGGAATTCAGCTGGGGATTGATCCCTCGAAGTTAACCAAGGAGAAGCTTATGGCTACCCCATCTGCTGGTGCTGGACCAGCTGCTTCAGACAAATAGCTTTATAATGTCGTCTAATTCAAATGTCATTTGGTCAGGGTGTATTTTGGGAGCTTTATGGTATATGTTGGGACAGTTAGCTACTATGTCAGCAGCCATGTCTTTTGAAGTATGGTCTAGGGTCTGGTCTGTTCATAGGTTATTGGACTTCTGTAATCATGGCCTTAATTCTCCTTTTCCTTGTATGAAATGTGTTTAACTAGTACAAGGAAGTGGCGTGTGCTGTGCTGGAATGTTAGAGGATTGAATTCAGAGAGCAGACAGAGAGTTGTCAGAGCTAAAATTGAGGAAAGTGAGTGTGCTATTGTCTGTCTGCAGGAAACGAAGTGTACCTTTTTTGATCAGAAGTTTATTTGTAAATTTTGCCCTAAGCGTTTCGATAATTTTGTTTATGCTCCTTCTGAGGGGGCGTCAGGGGGCATTTTGATTCTATGGAACTCCTCAGTATTTTTGGGAAGATTGTTAGACATTCAGAAGTTTGGAATTATTGTGGAATTTACATCAGCTCATAATAATGCATCATGGAAATTAGTGAATGTTTATGGGCCGTGTCAAGGGATTGAGAGAGATAATTTTGTTAGCTGGATGTATAATCTGGATGTGCAGACTGATAAAAATTGGCTGCTGCTTGGAGACTTTAATTTTATTCGCTCTACTAGCAACAGAAACAAGCCAGGAGGAGATGTTCATGATATGTTCATTTTCAATGAAATTATTGGACACTTAGGCTTAACTGAGCTGCCTCTCAAGGGAAGATCTTACACTTGGTCAAACATGCAGAACTCTCCTCTTTTGGAGCAGTTAGACTGGTTTTTCACCACTAATAACTAGACTTTGGATTTCCCTAATACAGTGGTTCTCCCACTGGCTAAACCTGCCTCAGATCATGTGCCTTGTGTGGTCAATATTGACACAGTAATTCCCAAGTCTAGTGTGTTCAGGTTTGAGAGTTATTGGACTGAGATGCCTGGATTTATGGATTGTGTTAAAAATGCTTGGGATAAACCTTCAAAGAAGGTGTCAGCAGCTGCCTTGATAGCTGATAAGTTTAAAACCTTGAGGCATGGCTTAAAAAGGTGGAAAACTGGGCTGTCGAAGTTGAAGATGTTAATTCAGCTGTGCAACAAGGCTAT
Organism: Puccinellia tenuiflora; assembly: GCA_012064385.1. Taxonomy (NCBI): domain Eukaryota; kingdom Viridiplantae; phylum Streptophyta; class Magnoliopsida; order Poales; family Poaceae; genus Puccinellia; species Puccinellia tenuiflora. The sequence continues at coordinate 588,886 of QRDG01000351.1, forward strand.
CTTTATCTTGGATGAGTTAGAAGATCAGAGACCGTTGTATATTACAGAGGCAAATTTTCGAAAGTTGGTCAAGTTACACTTGGAAGATTTGCTGTTAGCTGAATGTAACTATTGGAGGAAAAGATGTACAGTTAGATGGATTAGAATGGGAGAAGATAACACAAAGTTTTTTCATGCTATGGCAACTGAGAGGTTTAGGGGAAATTCAATCCCAGTTCTCAAGGATTCTGATGGTAGAGAAGTTACTGATCACCAGGAAATGGCAGGGATGTTGTGGTCTTGCTATAGAGAAAGGATGGGTACTAGGGAGGACATCTGTATGCAGTTTAATTTAGCTAGCCTGCTGCAGAGAGTGGATGGACTGGAGGATCTGTCCAGGCCTTTCTCCTCAAAGGAAATGGATGACATAATTAAATACATGCCGGCTGACAAGGCCCCTGGACCTGATGGTTTCAATGGAAATTTTTTAAAGAAATGCTGGCCTTTGATCAAGCACGATTTCTATCGTTTGGCAAATGATTTCTATGATGGTAAGGCTTCCTTGGAGAGCATTAATGGTTCTTTTATCACATTGGTGCCTAAAAAGGCTTCACCTGAAGGGGTGAACGATTTTAGGCCAATCTCTCTCACAAATGTTTGCCTCAAGTTCATAACCAAGATTTTAGCAAATCGTTTGCAAGATCATATTTTGAGATGTGTGCACAAGAATCAGTATGGTTTTTTGAAGTCTAGGGCAATACAAGACTGTGTTGCTTGGGCCTATGAGTATATTCATCTGTGTCAGCAATCCAAGAAGCCAATAGTAATTATCAAACTTGATTTTGCAAAGGCGTTTGATACTGTAGCTCATGAAGCTATCTTGGAGATTCTGAAACATAAGGGTTTTGATGGAAAATGGATTGGCTGGGTCAGAGAGGTGCTGTCTACTGGCTATTCTTCTATTTTATTGAATGGGGTGCCAGGGAAGCAGTTTTATTGTAGGAGAGGAGTGAGGCAGGGGGACCCTTTATCCCCTTTGTTGTATGTCTTTGGTGGTGATCTCTTGCAATCTGCCATTAATGATTATTTAGCTCAAGGGATTTTCTCAATGCCAATTGTCACAAATGAAACAGATTTTCCAGTGGTTCAATATGCAGATGACACTATTCTAATAATGTCAGCAGAGTTGGAGCAGATGAGGGCCCTTAAAGAATTATTAGGGAAATTCTCTGAGTCCACTGGACTAAAGGTAAATTATCAGAAGTCTATGATGGTGCCAATTAATGTGGAGGAAGGTTTGGCTTCTCAGTTGGCAGCACTTCTGGATTGCCAAATTGGTTCAATGCCTTTTCCTTATTTGGGTTTGACTCTGGGTACTACAAAGCCTAGCATCCAAGAACTTTTACCTATAGTAGAGAAGCTTGAGAGGAGATTAACTGCCACCTCCAACTTTTTGTCTCAGTGGGCCAGATTGCAATTGGTTTCTTCTGCCCTTTGTTCAATGCCCATATATTACCTCCTATCTTTAAAGTTGCCGGCAGGCCTGATCAAGCAGATGGACAGGATCTTGAGGCAATGTTTATGGAGAGATAGAGATGGACCTAAGCAATCTTTGGATGCCTGGGAAATGGTCTGTAAGCCTAAGGAAAATGGCGGACTGGGTGTTATTAATTTTGCTAAGAAAAATGAGGCCTTATTACTGAAACAGCTGGATAAATTTTATAACAAAGCAGAGGTGCCCTGGGTGCAGCTTGTCTGGCATGCTTATTATCTGAATGGTGTGCCACATCAGCATAACCTTGTGGGGTCCTTTTGGTGGAGAGACATTTTTAAGTTGGAAAGGAAGTTCAGAGAGGTGGCAATTGTCTCTCCTGGCTCTAGAGACACAATTCTCTTTTGGCATGATAATTGGACCTTTTTGGGGGAATCTCAGCCTTTAAGTGCAAGGTTTCCAAGGTTATATTCCTATGTTCTGGATGGCAGTTCATCTGTTGCCGAGGTTTATGCAGTACATGATCTAGCATCTCTGTTTTATAGGCCACTCTCTGCACAGGCCTATGAGGAGTTTGGTCTGCTTAGGGATGGAATGGCTAGTTCTCCTTTGGATGACTCTAGGGATGTTTGGAGTTATCAATGGGGGGAGGTTTACAAATCAGTGAAGTTCTACAAATTAATTCATGCCCACTTGACAGTGCCTCCTGTTTATATGTGGATCTGGAAATCTGCATGCATAATGAAGACAAAGATGTTTGCCTGGCTTCTTTTGTCGGATCGAATTAATACAAGAGATATGTTGCAGAGGAGGCATTGGAATGTCACTGAGGACACACATTGTGAGCTATGTGTTGCCAATGCTTATGAGGACAGGTTACATCTGTTTTTTGACTGTAATTTTAGTAGGAGGATTTGGTCATATTTGCAAATCGACTGGTCCCTCAACAGTGATATGTTTATGGCTGTGGCAGCAGCTAGGAAGGATTTTGGCAAGCCCTTCTTTATGGAAGTCCTCATCACAGCATGCTGCAATATTTGGACGATCAGGAATGGGAGGATTTTTAGAAATGAGAGGCACTCTTTTGGGAAATGGAAAGCAGCTTTTATTCATGATCTGACTTTGCTTAGGTTTAGACTAAAGAAGAAGCATGTGGATAGCCTACTAAGTTGGATTTCTAGTCTTCCTTAGCCTTTCTTCCTTTTGTGCAGTGTTTGTAAGGTAGGTTTTATTTTGTTGTATATAGATGACTTTTTGTACAGTTACTTCTTTTTAATATAATAAATTGCTGTGGGGCTTTTGCCTCACAGTCTTTCCCTTTCAAAAAAAAATAAAAATTCTGTGGCGCATCACTACAGAGGATGCGCCACAGAATATCACATTTCTGTGGCGCACCCAGGCTGGGATGCGCCACAGAATCTCACATTTCTGTGGTACACCCAGGCGAGGATTCGCCACAGAATTTTTCTGCGCCCACTTACATGTGGGCCCTCCCTGCGCCGGCCTCTCCTTTCCCAAATTTCCCAAACCGTCCCGCGCACGCGTACGTGAACCACCCCTCGCCGCCGCACCACCACCGCCCCCACGCGCCACTGCACCACCACCGCCCCCACGCGCCGCCGCACCACTCGACGCCGGCGTGCCGTGTCCACCCAACCGCCGGCCGCGGCTCCGTCCTCGACGCCCGTAGAGGACCGGCCGTGCACGCCACCACTCCCTCCTCGACGCCGCGGCCGGAGGAGACCTCGACGCCCACGGCCGGAGGAGACCTCGACGCCGCCGCGCCCTCGACACCGCCTCCCTCGACTCCCTCCATCCCCTCCCCGATCAGGTGCTGCTTCTCTTCCCCCTCTCCCTCCCCTCCACACATGCACATAAAGGTGTTTGTGAAATTCGCTAGATCAAGGTTGCACACTGTTACATTTTTTAATGAGATGAACACAATGTCCAGTGCTTATTTGAGTTGTTAGTGTTCAGTGCAATCTTAAACACGACTTCTGTTTTCACTTGTTTGCTGTGATGAACCACAAGAACGGTATCTGAGCAAGGTTGCTCTTGAAAAAGTTGCTCCTGCCCTGATTACACACCCTAAACTGATCATATATTCTGAGCAAAATGCACAATTTTTAATTTTGACAGCAAGCTACAAGCAGTTGCTGCTTTTCGACTCAAAGTTTTTGTCCTTCAGTAGGCCTCTTCATCATGGTGTCTGTTTTCTTGTTGTGGATGTTGACCATATGCTGCACATATTTCATTGGATAATTAAGTCACCCTTATCTGCTTGCTTGTTTGTTGTGATGAATCACAAGGACAGTGTCTGAGTAAGTTGCCTCTTGACCAATGCATGTTTGTGCTCCGACCATCGTGTCGTGGAGATTGTCGTGGTTGTTTGTGCTCCGACCATCGTGTCGTGGAGATGCCGGCCGGAGATGTGGATATTTTTGTGAAATGCTTGCAGGTGCCCCGAGAGGCCCTTGAGATTGTCGGAACATCGATTAACTTCCGTTCCGGCTAATTCGGGTACTCCATATGTCCCTTTTTTAGCAAAGGTCATGCCAAAAAATTTCGTGAATTTTAGCATGACTTTGGTAAAAATAGGACATATGGGGTATTGCGACTAATGCATGGGCCGGGTTATCTTAGTACTTAATTAAGTGATTTTTTTCTTATATTTGTGTTGTTCTAACTTTTTGCCTCTTATTAATTAAGTGCAAACATGTCGAAGCCCGCGGGCCCTTCTAAGAACATGAGCGTCGAAGAAATAGCTAGAGACGCCAACAAGTTGTTCTGGGAAGTGTCCCAGGAGTTGGAGGAGGAGGAGGAGGCCGTCGCCGGACCTGCTAGTGGCGACCATGCCGACGATGAGCAAGACTCCACGGAGGACGACGACGCCGAAACCACCGATGGAGCTGCTAGTGGCGGCCATGAGGATGACACCACCACCACCGATGGCGGCGACCACACGGATGGTGGTGGCAACCCGACCGCTCGGAAGCAGAAGAAGGAAAGGAAGGAGAGGACACCTCAAGTGCTCACCAACGTCACAGACCATTTCACCGAGGTCACACCAAGTGGCCTACTAGTGGCGCCAGAGGCCCTTGCCAAAGGGTACAGCATGCAACTAGGGTGCATTGTCCGGGAAAGCATGTCCATCAACACGAAGGACATCAGAAGCACAGCCAATAAGGCTTTGGTCAACGTCCTCGTCCAGAAGCTTCACCAACGGTACACATTCCCGGAGCCGTTCAATGAAAAGGTGGACAGTTTAGCCATCACGAAGATGAGCACCGCCTTGAGCAGCTGGAAATTCCGGGTGAAGCGGAAGATTGAGAAGGGTCTCAGCTGGGAGGAGATAAAAGCCAAAGAGCCGATGCTCGACCAAGAAGAGTTCGAGGAATTCAAGTTGTCCTTAAGAACTGAGGAGGCTAAAAAATGGACCAAGTGTGGGAAGGACATGCGGGAGCAAAACATAGGTAACCACCATTGTGGAAGCGGCGGTTACCAAGGAAAAAAGCCCATTTGGGACAAGGAGGATGCGGAGTATGCACGTCTCGGAAAAGAGAACCCGTGGGAAAAAATCACGGACGAGCAGACGAGGTACTTTGGCCGGTCCCGCTACCATCTGGACAAGAACACAGGGGAATTCGTTACCGACGATGACGCAGTGAAGGATTTCGAGAAGTATCTGGTAAGGAATTTAATTACAGTGGATATCTCAAAGTCCATTGCGTTGATCTAGTTAGATAACAAAGCCAAATCTCTAAATTAATGCCTAATTTGTCTGCAGGAGGCAGAGTTGAAGGCTGACGCTGAGGCCGGCGGCCCATCGTCCCAGGGGTCGACGGAGCCGTGGGACACGACTTTCAACAGGGCGACGAATGTTTACAAGCATAAGTACAAGTCGCTGCCGCCGACGTCAGCTGGCCGTGTCTCCGGCTTTGGTACGAGCATGAAGTTCATCAACTACTACCACTCGAACGCCGAGACGAAAAAGGAGAGGAGGAAGCCGAGTAAGTATAAAGCCAAGGTTCTGGAGCTAAGGAAGAAGGTGGAGACACTGGAGAATCAAAAAGTGGACTGCACCACGGTTAGGCGGTTAGTGGACGAGAAGCTGAAAAGTTTCTTACCCCCTGGGTTGATGGAGGGGTTAGCTGCTTGGAATGCGGCTGGTCGACAGGGGCCGATATACGTGCCCAGCGTCAGCGACAGCAACTCCATCATGAACCAAAACGTGTCGTCGGACCTGACGACCCCGTAGCCCAACGCAATGATGCCCCCTACCGTGAAAGATACCGAGCCGCAGCTGCCGGCAGCTGTGCTTCATAATGCAACCGAGCGGCCCGAGAATGATATGCCAGCCGCCGGCACCGGCGCCCTTGTCTCGACAGTTGCCGAGCTCGACGCCATCACCGAGGTAACTAATTAGTTAGTCCACGGCATCTTCTATAACTATGCCTATGATGACTGCCATCTCATGATGCTCAACATGTTTTGACTCAGGACATGCCTTGCATACTACTACATAGGGTGGTGCCCGGTGGCAGGTTGAAGGACTGTGCTCAGGGCACTGTCGTACAACCAATGACCTGCGAAATGCACCATGGTAAAATGGACGAGGACGTGATGAGGGTCAGGCTAATTACGATAGTGCCTGAGTTTCGCGACGTCCAGCCCCCCATTCAACCTTCGGGAGCCGACGAGAACATGGTCCTTAAAGATTGCACCTACTAGATGATGAAATGGCCGAAGACCCAGATTCTTCTTAGGACTGGTCTTCTAGGGTTAAGGCGCACCACCGGCGCCCCCTCGAGGCCCCCGATCGTTCGGCCCTCGAAGCCTGTAGCCATCACCGCCAACCAGAAGGAACCGGCGGTCGTCGCCACCAGCAGCCGCCACCAAAAACTGTTGGGAGTGTCTGTACCGCAAAAGTCCAAAGGCGCAGCCTTTGCACCTCAACTTGATGCCAACGACGATGATGGTGATGATGTCGACATCGAGGGCTTCCTCAACACTGGCGCCAGTGTCGTGGTGGTGTCACGGCAGATGCCATATAGGCTTGATGTGGGGCCGGTTGGACGCTGGAGGTACCGGGGAGGGCTTGCACGCACAGCGTACAGACACGAACACACACACACTCACACACACACACGCGATTTACCCAGGTTCGGGGCTCTCGTGAGGAGATAACACCCCTACTCCTGCTTGCTGCTTGATTTTGATGTGGATTACAACTAGTTACAAGATTGCTCCTCGAGCTGTATGCGAAGAACTGCGCTATCTAAGCCTCAACCGAGTCTCAGAACAACTCTCTGGCTCTCCTCTAGCTCCCAGAAAATGCTAAGTACTTGCTCAGCGTCTCTGCCTATCGCCTGGGAATCGTCCGTGTAAGAGGAGCCCCTGGTACCCCTTATATAGGGAAACCCAGGGTTACAGTGTAAAACAATGCTACTGGCGCCATACCCCTTGGTCTCCGGCCGGCACGGGCGCCGCTGCGCCATGTCCAGACCGTGGCAGCGCTGGTCGCCACGGTCGCCGCTGCACCCGACAGCACGCCCAAACCTAGGCTTAGCGCCACTGTGCCGCGCCGCCCGCGTCAGAGGCGTGGCCGAGGCTTGGCACGCCGTCCACTTGCAGCACGCCGCCGCCCTTGTTTCGCTCCGTGTCTCAAGGAGCTTGGACCACCGTCCGAGATGACCCCATCCGGCATAGGTGTGCCCTAAGCTGGTAACTCGGTTCACTCCCTCCTGCACATAAGAACAACGAAGGATAGTCCGACATATAATAAGCACGATCCGACATAAGGCTATGTCGGTTTGACTTGACTCGGATGAATCCGGATAAGCCAGTATGGTATGTCGGTTTCCATTGACTCGGTCAACTCCGAGTCAACCTTATTTGACCATATTGACCCCACTCGGGGGCTTCCCCCCGACATTAGTCCCCGAAGCTGGCGCGATCCTGCAGCCTCAGAGGTAGGACCACGGCAGGTTTACCCGTAAAACCAACACTCTTAAGTGATCACCGACATACCATACGTCGGTAGACAATTTATATGTCGGAAAGCAGTTTCCAGCTTCCATCATGATATTCGACTTTGATGTCGGATCGTTCCGAATCATCGGAAGATCCCACAATTTTTCCGAGTCTTTGGTTCCTCTACGTGGCAGAGCATCTCTGCCCAACGCCTCGACTCTTGCGCCCGGATGGACGTGCCACTAGCACACACGCCACTTGCGTCACGCCGGTCACCTCGGAGACTGTGCGCACGCAAGCAATCAATTGCGGTCTTGACTGCGCCGCCTGCGTCCCCTCGGGTCCTGCCCGATCCAGTGAGCGGCGGGGTAACCGTTGCCACTCTGTGACCCACCGTGCGGCCGATCGTGCGGCAGTTAATCCACGTAGGAAATCGTGGCCGAGATCGTGGGGCCATAACTCCCCGTCGGTTACGAGATCGTGCGCAGCAAATCCTGCGCCCACGATCTCCTCCGCCGCCCATAAGTAGTAGGAGGAGAGCATCGTCTTCTCCTCCACACCATCTCTCTCTTGCCCTCGTCTTCTTCACCAGCGCGCAGAGCACGAGCAGAGCACCGCACACCTCCGCGCATAGCACCGCCGCTGCTTGCCCGCACGGACCGCGAACGCCGACGAGTCACCGGACGCCCACGCCGCCGACGCGCAGCGCCGCCGCCGCACACCGCGACACCGCGGTAAGATCTCTTCTTCCTCTCCTTCTCTCTTGCACATTAAGGTTTTGAATCTACGGGAGCTCTTGTTCTTCCTCGAGTTCATCACCGCGGCGATGTATCCGGCACCGCCGGTGAACTTGCGGTCGCCGATGCGGTTTACCGCCGGTGGACTAGCCGCCGTAGTATCTCTTCTTTTTTCCTCTTCTCATCGCGCACTAGAGCCTTTTGCCTCTAGATTAGACGCATGCGTGATCTCCCTCTTCTGTTCTTTGTTTTGCTTTTTCTTTCTTTTTCACTTTCTACTGCAATGGTTTTGATCTCCTCCTCGGTACCTCCTTTTACAGATCTCAGCAACTTTCCTCCGACATGTCGAACAACCCCAGCCTCGAGGTGGCAGAGGTGGTTGAAGAGGGAGTGACCGAGGAATCAATCCGGGCTGCCTGGGAGGGCTCCTATGTCCGCCAAGCCGACATAGATTGGTTGATTCGGACCCGACGGATCCCTGCCGGGGTAACGTGCCGAGTTCCGGGTCCAGAGATGACCCCGGATTTGCAAGAAGGCGAGTACGTCGTCTTCATCGCGCACTTCGAGCGAGGATTCGGCCTACCCGCCAGCGCTTTCTTCCGGCACTTCCTCAACAAATTCGGTCTCCAACCGCACCAACTCCCTGCTAACGCCTTCACCACGCTCTCCGCCTTCGTCTCCTTCATGGAGGGCTACCTCGGTCTCTGGCCAACCGTTGAGGCCTGGTCCAAATACTTCGGATTCCGGAAGCAAGTCATTCCGAATCCCGAAAATCCGGACGCGCCCAAGGTGATGACACAATGCGGAGCCGCCACCATCAATCCTCGGCGCGGCTCCATCTTTCCCCGGATTCTCGGTTTGGAGTCATGCCGGAAATGGCAACACTCCTTTTTCTACGTGAAGAACTCCACCGAGGTGGACCTGATCAACTTGCCGAGTTTCTCCATCGGCCCCCCAACTGCTCAAATCAACTGGGGGTACCACCCAACGGATACAAACTTGTTGGTCAACCACATTCACCAGGTCGTCGAGCAGCTCCGAGAGGAAGGATTAACTGCAGACGACCTACTTGCAACTTTCATCAGCCGCCGAGTCCTGCCCCTCCAGCGCCGAGTCCACAAGATCTGCCACATGAGTGGCCCGCTGGACCCGACCCGGGTCAGCACCGTCGAGCTGGATAATGCCCAGATTCGGCGGCGCATCAAAGCCATAGCCCGGACCAAGATGCCGGAGACATGGGAATGGGGCAAAGAACCCCACAGCCGGAACAACCTACCACCACACGTAAGCACCTCTGCCGACATAACTGTTTCACCGACATAAACTCTTATGTTGGTACAAACTTGTACTTGGTATTAATCACTTCCTTTTCTCAGAGATTCGATCGTCAGTGGACGGAGGACGGAAAAGACCCCTCTGCCCACTGGGGTCCAGACCGGGTCGAGGCCGACTCGGAAGACCCGGATGACGAGGACAACATGCCCATTCCGGACGCCAGCCTACTTTCTGCCACGGGTAAGACTCGCGCTTCCTCCATCCGAAATTGGTCTGAAGATGAAGGCGACGCTTGTCGGGTTTCCGAGGTGTATGATCCTCTCCCCATTTCATATTCATATCCGCTGTCTCCGAACTCAGCTGACTCGGACGAGGTGGTTGAGGTGGCGCCGCTCGCCACAGGACCCAAGGGCGTAGCTCGGAAACGTCCAGCAGCAGCGGCCGCACCCACAGACGCCGGAACTTCCGGGACCTCTGGTCCCGCGCCCAAGAAGCAACGAGTTAAGGTGGCGGCGAAGCGCCAGCGCCCCGTCACTAAGGGGTAAGTTCCCCTCTTGCCGACATATACTTTGTGCATTTGACTGAAATTGCTCTTTCTGTACTCATCCCTTTAACAACATACATTGCTATCCTGATTTTCCAGCGCGGCTCCTCTGAAGACGAAGGCCCCCACTTCTGGGTCCACCGACCGGATCCCATCAAGGACACCGACGCCACCTCGGCCCGACGATACTCGGGTTCCGAGTCCAACGAGGATGAGTCCGGTTGCGGACATCTCGGCTCCGGGATCCGGAGCCGGAACTGAAGACCCGGTCGGGGCCGCAACCGCGGCGCCTGAAGTAATCTATCTCGGGACCAGCTCTTCGGCTCCCGAAATCCAAGCAGACTCGGCACAGCCGAGTCAACAGCAGCAGCCAGAGCAGCAGACTCGGCCGCAACAACAACAACAACAACAGCAACCTCAGCAGCAACAAGCTCCGCCACATCCATCACAGCAGCACCAGAAGAAGAAGCAAAAAACAGCTCCAGCAGCACCGCAGCCGCCAAAACATAAGTCGCAGCCCTCGCCCTCAAAATCCAAATCAACATCCACGGCCAAGCCAACACCGCCTCCGGCACAGCCGCAGCCGCAGCCACAGATATTTAAGACCCCCGTTCCTGCTACTGGGGAATCGGCAGAAAAGGCACCGGCGACGTCAGTGTCGGCAAACCCGGAACGGCAACTGATTGTGCCACAAAGCACCGGAGCAGCGACATCCGGCAGCATCCAGACCACCAGCTGGGGGTTCGCGCCACTGCGAACACTTAGCGGAAAAAGCCTGGGCTCCCTCGAGCACTACCATATGGACTGGAATGCCGCCGACTTGAGCGAAGTGAGCTCAAAGGCACCAGCAGGCCAGATTGTCTCGGAACACCCGGCGGGGCCGAGTCTGGTGGCCCAAAAGATGGCTGCAGCCAAAACCGCCCTTCTTGCGGCCGACCAAGCAGCTGCGGTAAGTTGCGCCGAGTAAACATAACTCGGTTTACTAGTTAAATGTATATACTATCCCTTTCCAGTCCCCGAGATTCGGGTCGAGTGACTGAAACTCGGCCGAGTAAAGATGACTCGGTTGAGTGAGGGTAACTCGGCCTGAATCTTCATTAATAATACTGACTTTTCTTCTTTTCAGGCTTGCATGACCAAGCGCACACAACTGCACCGCAAGCTGCTGCTGGAGCATAAGGTGCTTTCTGATAAGTTCAAGCTGCTCCGGGCCAAGTTGGACCAGGTATCGGATTCGGCGCTCAAGGCCGAAAGCTTGGAGAAACGGATCTCGGAAATCGAGTGTAAGCCATATTTTTGTCTTCGAATTTATACTTGCATCAATTCTCTTCTTCTGACATCAGTTACCTCGGCGCAGCCGCACATAAGGAGCGCGAGCTTGCGCACCAGGCCGAGCTGAAGAAGGAGCAGGAGGAGATATCCCGGCTAAAGGCCGAGCTGGAGAAAACTCGGGGTGAAGCCGCTGAATCAGAAAAGACTGCTGCTGCTGAGAAGCGGCTCCGAGAAGAGGAGACTCGGAAGCTCAAAGCATCCCTTGCAGAGTCCAAATCAGAAGTAACCTCGGCTGCGAGCGAGCTCCGAGATCTGAAAGCCAAGATTGCACAGTGGCTGGTGGATATCTCCAAAATTAACGCCGAGATGGACAGTAAGCTATTTTCCCTTCTGCCTTTACTCAATCTACTATTTTTCTTCTCAAATAACACATTGTGGCGTTAGCCATTCCTTACTCAGAGCGCTTCCCCCACACCAAGGCTGCCGCGGACAAGGGCGCTGCCGAGCACCGGTTCGAGAAGATCCTAGGGGGCCCTATCTCGGCCGAGTGGGATATGGATGCCCACTTGGCGGCTCTGAAGGCTCGCTTGGTCCCAATGAGGCTAATCGGGATGAACCTCCTCACCGCTGCCATCCGAGCTTACAACGTTCTCTGGCCCGGATCAGAGACCCCTTTGGTTGTGGATGAACTGGCCACATGCCTGTTGGCCTCCGAGGACAGACTCGACGATTGGCGATCGTCCGCCGCCCGAGTCGGAGCAGATGAAGCACTAACTTATGTGCTATCTTGGTACGAGGAGCTTGACCTCGACATGCTGAAGACGGTGCGGGATGGGTCCAGGTGGCTCTCTGACCCGGAACACGTCCAACGCCGCCAAGAGTTGGCTCACTCGCTCATCCAGTACGCCCCAGTGCACAGCTTTGTCCCGGGTGACCGGGTTCCCCACTCGGAGGAATTGGAGACCGACGGTGAAGGCGAAGGAGGAGACGAGGAGCCCGTCGACGAAGAAATCCAAGCCGATACTCCTCCCGACACAGCTACAGGGACCACTTCAGCCGCTGCGACCAAGGATAGCACCGAGACAACGACCTCGGAACCGGCCAAGACCGATGCCGCTACCTCTGCTCCAAGTATCTAGGATCCTGCTCTGCCTAGACTTACAAAAAACTCAAATCGTCAAATCCCCGGAATGCCGGGTGCAAATGTAATATAAACCTTTGGCTTTTCACGCTTAGTACTTGGTTCGTTTACTTTGCACATTTTTAGCATGTTTTACTTAGTATGCCGAATCATTCTGAACCGAGTCCCCGAGCTCGTTTTCTTGTTTACCATACTTAGCAACCCTTGCTCTTGCCTACCTCGACGGGTTTCTTGGCAGTCGAGTCACAAGATTACCGAGATACGGCATACAGTACTAATGAACTTTGAGTCAAAGTTCATAATCATCCGACATAAAAATTAGGAACTAAACAACTTGTGCCGAATCGCACTTGAGCCGAGTCCCCGAGTTTGTTTTCTTGTGTACTACTTCTTGTAATCTCAGCCCTTGCCTACCTCGATGGGTTTCTTGGCATTCGGGTCACAAAATCACAAAAACAGCATACAATACTTGCAAACCTGGAGGCACGATTTTTGGAGCCACCCGACATAAAGGAAACAAACACAAACAAACATACAACACAAGATTCATAGCAAGGCAGTCCCCGAGTTTCATCTCGGAGTGCCGACATTTCATTTCAAAGTTCGGAGATACATACAGTGAGTCCTTAAGAGTAAAATGGGCGAAGAAGAGCTACATTCCAAGGTCGCTTGGTTTCCTCTCCGGATCTATCCATTCGGTTCTTCACCTGTGCCTGGGCATCAATAAGATAATATGCATCGTTGTTCAAAGCTTTGCTCACTATAAATGGCCCCCTCCCAAGGAGGTGAGAGTTTGTGCATTCCGGCGGTGCGCTGTACCAGCCTGAGCACCAAGTCTCCTTCTCGGAATTTGCGAGGATTCACTTTCCGGTTATGATAACGTCGGAGATTTTGCTGATATATTGCCGACTTGGACAATGCCAGTTCTCTTGCTTCCTCGAGCAGATCAACATCATTTTCTCGGGCTTCCTTTGCTTCTGACTCGGTATACAATGCTACTCTCGGCGAGTCATGCTCTATGTCAGTCGGCAGAACCGCTTCTGCTCCATAAACCAGGAAGAATGGCGTGTAGCCAGTGGAACGATTCGGCGTGGTCCGCAGACTCCACAGTACTGCCGGAATCTCATCCAGCCAACAACCCGGAGCACGCAACAGTGGCTCAATCAACCGGGGTTTGATGCCGGATAAGATTAAGGCATTTGATCTTTCCACTTGTCCATTGGACTGTGGATGCGCAACCGAGGCCAGGTCTAGCCGGATTCTTTTTTCCTGGCAAAACCGAGCAAAGGCTCCCTCGGCGAAATTGGTGCCATTATCCGTGATAATGCTGTGCGGGTGCCCATACCTTAGGATAATATCCTTTAGGAATGACACGGCTGTGCGGCCATCGCACTTTCTGATTGGCTTTACCCTCGATCCACTGGTGAACTTGTCCACCATCACCAGGATGTGAGTCATGTTACCTCGGGCTGGTTTAAATGGTCCCACCATATCCAGACACCATACTGCGAATGGCCAAGTGATAGGGATAGTCTTAAGAGCTGATGCCGGCATATGAATCTTGTGAGCAAACCTCTGACATCCTTCACACTTCCGGACGATATCTTCTGCTTGTTGCAAAGCGCTGGGCCAGTAGAATCCATATCGGAATGCTTTAGCCACTATAGCTCGGGAAGAGGCGTGATGACCGCACTCCCCCGGGGTAACGGCCTGCTGACGAAACAGCCGGCGTTGTCGCTGACGACGTTGAGCGAGCCGAACCTATGGACAAGGCCACAGAGAACGCGCTCACCCGACTCGATGAAGGAACCCGTCCGGATGAACACACCAGCCAGCGCCGCTGCTGGCCCCACGGTGGGCGCCAACTGTCGTGGTGGTGTCACGGCAGATGCCATATAGGCTTGATGTGGGGCCGATTGGACGCTGGAGGTACCGGGGAGGGCTTGCACGCACGGCGTACAGACACGAACACAACACTCACACACTCACACACACACGATTTACCCAGGTTCGGGGCTCTCGTGAGGAGATAACACCCCTACTCCTGCTTGCTGCTTGATTTATATGTGGACTACAACTGGTTACAAGCTTGCTCCTTGAGCTGTATGCAAAGAGCGGCAAGATCTAAGCCTCTACCGAGTCTGAGAATAGCTCTCTGGCTCTCCTCTAGCTCTCAGAAACTGCTAAGTAGTTGCTCAGCGTCTCTGCGTAGCGTCTGGGAATCGTCCTTGTAAGAGGAGCCCCTGGTACCCCTTATATAGGAAAACCCACAGTGTAAAACAATGCTACTGGTGCCATACCCCTTGGTCTCCGGCCGGCACGGGCGCCGCTGCGCCATACCCAGACCGTGGCAGCGCTGGTCGCCACGGTCGTCGCTGCACCTGACAGCACGCCCTAGCCTAGGCTTAGCGCCACTGTGCCGCGCCGCCCGCGTCAGAGGCGTGGCCGAGGCTTGGCACGCCGTCCACTTGCAGCACGCCGCCGCCCTTGTTTCGCTCCGTGTCTCCAGGGGCTTGGACCACCGTCCGAGATGACCCCATCCGGCATAGATGTGCCCTAAGCTGGTAACTCGGTTTACTCCCTCCTGCACATAAGAACAATGAAGGATAGCCCGACATATAATAAGCATGATCCGACATAAGGCTATGTCGGTTTGATCTGACTCGGATGAATCCGGATAAGCCAGTATGGTATGTCGGTTTCTATTGACTCGGTCAACACCGAGTCAACCTTATTTTACCATATTGACCCCACTCGGGGGCTTCCCCCCGACACATGGAAATGAGGGCCAGGATTAGGGTTTTCTGCAGTAGGTGCTGGAGTCACTGTGGTCACAATTACCCTACTGCCAGGGTTTGTGTCCACCACTGTCTGTGCAAAATCTCTCAGCCTAAAGTACTGTTGTCTATGATCACCTAACACAGCTTCAACAGCCAAATTTTTTGCCCTGTAGGCCATCATTCTAGGGACCTCAACACCATGTTGTTGCCTGGCAAGGTCAATGAGTGACTGAATACCTGTATTAGGATCTGATCTGAACATACCTTCATAGTTATTAGCCAACCATCTGGCACTAACCCTTGTAGTTTCATTTGTTGTCCCACAGGTATGCCTGAGTCTCATCTTCCTAATGCAAAATGTCTTCTCTCCTTTTATCTCAGATGCCACCATAAAGAAAGGACAGTTCTTCTTCTTGCACTGAACAATGATCCTGACATTTGAGTTCCTATGATACCTGAAATTCCTACTCTGTGCAATGTGCAAATTAATCAATGCATCTCTGAATTGTTGCACATTTATGAAGCACATTTTCAAACAGAGTTGCTCATGCGCAAGCAGCCTCCTAACATCATACCATTTCCTCTCTGGCCTTTTCTTTGATCTACTCTTTCCTCCCTTTGGTGGCACCATCGACAGTGGCTCAAATCCATCATCATCACTTTCCTCTAGAAAACCAGCACACATATCTTCATCTGATGAGGGTTTGTAGTCATCTACATCATCCTCAACAACACTGGAATGACATCGGGTAGTGGGTCCTCTTATAACTGCCAACTTCTTTTTCTTCTCAGGTTTAGGGGCTGGTTCCTCTTCTGTCACAAATAAATCTTCAACGTCAGTGTCCCCTTCACAATGCAGCAGGGGATCCTCTCTGACCTTCCTCCTCTCCTCTATCATCTCAGCAATTTCTATTTCTTCCTCTGTCCTCTTTTCTTCCAAAGCAGCATAATCTGGCTCTCCCATGTCAAAGTCTGCAGTGAAATCTTTTTTCTTCTTCCTCCTCCAGGTCTATTGACTTCCCCTTATCAACATTGATGCTTTCTTGAGTGCAAACATAGGGATTGAAAGGTTGAGTTGGCAACACAGAACCTTGCTCATCAATAACATACACAGGAGGTGGACTCAAATCATACACAACTGGTTCTGTAAACTTAATGACAGAGCCCACACTGATCTCTGCTTCAGGAACCTGCTCAGCTACAACCGCAGCTACAGCAGCTCTGCCCCTCTTTACAATCAAATGGAGACATTGTGTTGACTGAAATTGCTCTAACAATTCATATATTTTCGCATTGCTGTCAACCAATTCCATTTTGATTTCAGTTCTGCAGAAAATAGAATCCCTAATACCGTAGCCCTGGGTCTCAATCATTGCAACAATATTCACAAATGTGACTCGTCACGGCCAATGAACCTCTCTAAATTATCCAGCCCGTCGAAATGGATTCGGATCTCCCAAATTTCAGGATCCAAACTACTACAAAGCAATAAAATTACGAATTTCAGTTAGCCGATTTCAAAACCCAACCCTAAATCCCCAAATTATGTACACTACGGTATATATCTAGAGAGGCGACGGAAAAATACTTACTCAACTGCACCGATATGCGCAAGCATCGCGGCCGTCGAGGATGGGCGAGACGGCCACAGCTCCTCCAAATCGTCCAAGCCGCTTCCCGCGCCATCAATGGCGTCGCCGTCCCCTACACCGCCGCCGCTACCGCCAGTCATCCTGCCATTCCCACCGCGGCCGCCACTCATCCCGCCTGGATTGGCCGCGGCCGATGTGCGAGACGGCCGTACCTCCTCCTGGTCGTCGACACCCATGGCTGGTCCAGCGGTGCCGCCGCCTTCACCTCCGACACCTCCAATGCCACCGCCGCCAGGATTCGTCGGATCCTGCATCTCCGACGAGCGGGGAGAATGAGGGGAAAGAGAGAGAGAGAGTGGACTGATGCTAGGGTTCCGACCGGATGGTCAACTAAAGGTCTATTGACTACGGTGGAGACGGACGGAAGCCCAGTTAACGGCCGTTTGGCCACGTCAGCACTGACAGTGGGCCATACGTGTCAAAACGCTATCAAATGGCTTTTAGCGTTATTTGTTTCACGCTGTCCCACGGATGGTAGTTTTTTGAAAAAATTACCAAGACCGGTACTGACCCGTAAAACCAGTGTCAATTGTGGTAGTTTTCTGTAATTTACTCGTTTCTGTCACTCAAGCCAAGGCACACAGGGACCGACAACCCACTATCTAGCATAAATACTCCCTCTTGGAGATACAAGCAACTACTTGATCAAGGCAATTACAAGTATCGGAAAGCATGCAAGATCACAAATAACATAGACATGATAATACAATAATAACATCACAAGGTACTTCTCTATTCATCGGATCCCAGCAAACACAACATGTAGCATTACAATAAGATGATCTTGATCATGTAGGCAGCTCACAAGATCTAAACATGATAGCACAAGAGGAGAGACTACCATCTAGCTACTGCATGGAGCCGTAGTCCAAGGATGAACTACTCACACATCTGTCCGGAGGCGGGCATGGTGGTGTAGAGCCCTCCGGCGATGATTCCCCTCTCGGCAGGGTGCCGGGAGAGCTTCAGAACCCTCCCGAAACTAGGGTTGATGACGGCGGCGGCGACGGATGTTTTTCTGGAATTTTGATCGGGTACTTAGGGTTTTCTCGTCGGGGGGATTATATAGGCGAAAGGGCGGCGTAGGTGGCCCGAGGGGGCCACACCACCTGGTGGTGCGGCAGACAGGTGGGCCGCGCCCATCCTAGGGTGTGGTCGCCCTCTGGTGCGTCTTCGGCTCCCCTTTGGACTCCGTGTGCGTGACGAAATTATAAGATCCTGGGTTTTTGTCCCGTCCAATTCCGAGAATATTTCCTTAAGTACTTTTCTGAAATGGAAAAAACAGCAGAAAACAGAACTGGCACTGGGGCATCTTGTTAATATGTTAGTTCCAAAAATTCATAAAAATGCAATAAGATGTAAAAAAACATGTAGCAAAAGGTATGAAAACAAGCATGGATCATAAGAAATTATAGATACGTCGGAGACGTATCAAATAGTTAAAGTGACGAAATGCTATTCATGTGATAGTGGAATGAAACGAAAGCCTGCATAGTATTGTAGATCATTGTGTGGATACTTGATACTTCTCATTTGTTTTGAGATATTAAGATGAATGCTTAAACTTGCTGGTTAATTTAGTGGAATTGATTAGTAAAGAAATACTGTTAAAAGCTTGAAACTGTGTGGTGTTTCGTAGTTGTTAATTCATTAAGCTAATCTTTCCATCAAAAGAATTGTTTGGTCAATAAGGGAGACGGTGTGGAGCTTTTATGGTTATGATTGACTAATGTCTTATGTTACTCTGTTACCGGTTAATATTAGATGTTTGCTTCAAATACCTTCTTGCTAAGCCTAAAATTCGTACTGAGTGTATGGTTCACTCGTGCATCCAAATCCCAAAGCCAAACTATCTTGTCAGCTGAGTCCACCATATGTACCTATGCATGGTATTTCTTGCCATTCCAAGTAAATTTGTCATGTGCTATCTTTAAAAAATTCAAAATATTCCTTTTTGTGCCTCTGTTTTTAAGCTCATGAGGGAGCAATAGAGAGCTAGATATAACTCGTGATGAGTAAGGTCATTTCCCCCCTTTCACCCGGTGTCGATGGATTACATCTTCACTTGAATTAACCCGAGAGCAGCTTAAGAAAAAATATAAATATAACTCACCATTCTTCTCGGTGTGCAATGAAAATCTGAGAAATCAGCTCTAAACATTGGACAATGGTGAAACCAAGGAGAAAGGGGCGTACTTGCTTCTCTAAAAACCAGCTGCTCTCACGAGTCTAAAAGCCTTGCTTGTTATGGGGGACTAGATAGCTTCTCTGTTGTGAAGTCATTGATGAAAGCATGCATGTCTTAAAATTGTTTTACTTCTGTTTCATATAAAATGAAAAGCTCTAGCACATGACTAATCCCTGCTTCCCTCTGCGAAGGGCCTTTCTTTTACTTTTAATGTTGAGTTAGTTTTCCTCTTCCTTCTATCTCCACCAAAGCAAACATCTAGCATTGATCCTGGGTATCATTGATCATATTGCATTGTTAGATTAAACATGAATCTTTATATTGACTTTACCGTTGGAAGTTGAGGTTTTTTTGCTAAAACTTACATCTTCTTTGTTTTGATTCTCAAACACTTTTGTCATGGAATTGTTACCTATGTGAATTAATCAAATATGTGGATCACATTGCTTTCATGTCTTTAACGTACTATTTATGAAAGATTTTGCTTGAATGATTCAGCTTGGTTATTCATTGCTTTCTTGCTATCAACTATAGACAATTGTTTTGTCACTTCATTCACATCCTATGATTTGCATTACTATCTTGATCACGATTGTGTTGGTTGCATGTCTCATCAAAAATTATTTGTTATCACTTTCCTACTCGAGGACGAGTAGGAGTTAAGCTTGGGGATGCTGATACGTGTCAAACGTATCTCTAATTTTGATTGATCCATGCTAGTTTTGTGATGTTGTCACATGTTTTCATTATCATTAATCATTTTTATGCATTTTGTCGGACTAACCTATTGACAAGATGCCTAGTGCCAGTTTCCTGTTTTTTGCTGTTTTTGTATTTCAGAAAGTCCACCACAGGAAATATCGTCGGATTGCGCTGAAAATTTACGGAGATTTTTTATGCGACGGAAGGAAACCAGAGGACCAAAGGCCAGCCTGGGGGACCACCCAGGGGCCACAAGCGGGGGGGCGCGGCCCCCTAGGACCCGCGGGGGGCCCGCCCCTCCGACACCTATAAAATCCCTTTTAACCTAAAAATGACGGGGCGGCCATTATTTTCCAGAAAAGTCATCCCGAGGTGCCGTCAACTAAAACCCTAGTTTGGGGGTGATTCTGAAGCAGATCTCGGCACTCTGCCGGAGGGGAGATCGATCCCGGAGGGCTCTTCATCGCCATGCCTTCCTCCGGGATGATTTGTGAGTAGTCCCACCTTGGACCTTGGGTCCATGAAAGTAGCTATATGGTAGTCTCTCTCTCTCTTGTGCTTCATGTCTTATGATCTTGTGAGCTGCCTAACATGATCAAGATCGATTATTGTAATGCTGTGTGATGTGTTTGCTGGGATGATGGATTATAAAGTTATGATCAGATTGTGCATGATTCTTATATGTTGATTTATTGTTCTTGCATGCTCTCCGATGTGCGTAGTTATTTTGGCCAAGTGATTGTGTGTATCTCCAAGAGAGGATATTTATGCTAGATAGTGGGTTCATGCCCCATTTTGTTCCTGGGCACGAGTGATAGAAACGTCTAAGGGCGAGGGTGTGCTGTTGCTACTAAGGGTAAAACAGCGGTGTTAAAGTCTATTTTTATATTTAATATTGCTTACTTCATGCGCTTTACTTAATGCAAATGTCTGTTGCTTGCAACTTAATACGGTGGGTGACAGGCTGGATAGCGATCCCACGGTGGACTTTTTAGACAAAGATGCAGTTGGACTCAACGGTCTTTGTTCATTGTCGTGATGCCTACTTAAATATTATCATGTTCTCTTTGTCATAGCTAGATTAAGTTTGTGTTATAAATATTATCAATGCCCAGCTGTAATTTGTTTAACCATCATATGAATGTCTATGTACTCAAGAGACTCCACTAGTGAACCCATGGCCCCCGGTCCATCTTTTTACATTGATTGCAACCTTTATTCATCACTTTTCACCATCATTACTCCTCTGGTCCATTTTCATAATTTATCTATTTCACTATACAATTAACCGCTTGATGCATGTAAAATGCATACATGCCTTGGTGGAGATGAGTGGTGGTTTCTGGATACTGTTGGTTAAATGTTGAACTAAAGAATAAAAGTTTACTATCTTATCCCCTTGAGAAAACCTTCTGAGTTGTCGATGCCATGAGTCATGTCTTTAAAAAAAGAAAACTAGCTTTATGCAAAACAACTACTATACAGCTTTGAAGCCAATCATCATTGGGCCTATATCGCCCCTAGTAACCTTGCGAGTACGTCGTACTCAGCCTTGCTTTGTTGATTATTATTTTGTTTCAGAGGAGGACGTCACGAACAGGAAGGTGGGTTCTTTGTTGACATCGACGAGTAGTCTGGGGTTTCCAGGTGGCAGCTTGGGCACGGAACAGGCTGACTGGGATTGTTATTGTAGGCCTCTTAGGCCATAATTTGGATCTTGTTGTTTAGACAACTAAATTTGCTTCCGCATGATGTAATGTTGGGTCTGCGACCTCTGATGTGTATTTGCTATCTTTTCATTATATGAGTTGAACTATGATCTCTTGTGTCGTAGAGTTGTGATGTGCCAGATGTTCCGCAGTCTTGATCTCTCTATTATGCATTGATAGCTATGCCAGTGTTTTATGGCATCGATGATGGTGTTGCGTTGCCAATGATCCATTCCGAGCACGCCTGCCAAAGGTTTTGGCCTGGGAGTGGTAACCCCAGTAACCTTCGATTGTGTAGCATAGCTGTGGGTTACATAGCATCTCTGATTAATTCCGGGGTCGGGGCGTATACGTGGCACAGCAGGGACCTATATTGCAAGGACAATGCTCCTCGGGCAACCATGAGAAAAAAAAATCCAAAATCGACGCAAGATCTGAAGGCCCATACCTAGAGAAATTTGATCTTCAAAACCACCATTAATGTCGGGAAGGATATCTCGTTGTTGAAAAACATCAGGAGATTGCTTATTGTAGACGATGCCATCTCCATTGATGAAACGGACGACTGCCAAATCCCTAACCCCTAGTACTTTTATTAAGAATCACACAGGAAAAAAGGGAACAAGAGTCTTGCTCCCGTGCCGCTCCAGGGGCGGCACTAGGGCGTCCCCCCCTCCACCGCTAGCTAACCCACTCTGGCGCCTTTCCCCGCCGCCGCTGCCGCTGGCGTTTGCCGCGGTGGCGGCGGGCCTCCTGCCCCGAAGGTGGTGGGGTCTTGGCCGTCCGCTGCTCGAGCGTGACGCGTGGTGGCCTTCTGGCGGCGTTTCAGATCTGACGATTCATTCTGCCGCCTCCCACTCCCTCTACTCACCGTTGTGTGGCCGCAGCGGGTGGCTCTCTCTGTGCTCCCCACCCCCACGTGCCTGACCTGCTCTGGTGCGTGGCATGGTGGGTCTGGCGCAACGGTTTTGCTGGCCGATCTGGCAGGCTCCGGCGGCGGCTCGCTTCGCCTGGGCCTGGTGCATGGGAGCGTGTTCTGGTATGGTGTGTTCNTCACCGATTGACCCGGTTGGCCTCATGTCGGCCTGAACGGGTCCTGGGCCTCCCTGGCCGACATCGCCTGAGCAGCCTTCTGCTTTCCGGCATATACGGATCATACGCCTGCAACTGTTTGTTCTTGCCAGAGTTCACACTCTGGCCACGGCTTGGGCCGACATATGGCGAAGAGGCCTGTCCCTTGGACACTCCTCCAGCGTTTCCACCCGAATAAAGGTACCCGGATCCTCCTACACCCGGATTTGCATTCCGGTATGCCTCATTCTGCCTGTTGGCTACAGCTACCAACTCATTAACTCGGTCTTGCTGCCTACTACGAGCTTCACCGGATAAATTATGTAACTCAGCTATAGCAGCCTCAGCAGCTCTAAGATTCTTGCCCGGGGTACTATATTTCGGCCGGCCTGCCGACACATGACTAGCAGTTTTACCGGATCTAGCCCTACCATCTCTAGCTATCTCGGCATTGAGGTCTCTACCTCTAGCACGTACCTCATTTATGCGACTAACCGGGTTGGCTACCGGCGTAAAACCATGAGCGATATTGTACTCACGGAGAGATATGTCGAAGTCCTGCTTAACTCGGGCCACCTCCTGGGCCTCTCGGAGTATCTCCTGCCGCTGCTGCTCCAACTCCGCCTGAGTCAGAGCAACATCTGCGCTTGGAGCCACTGGAGTCGTCAGCTTCTCGATCGCGCCCTGAAGAGGACTCGGCGTCACCGGCACAGCAGATGTACCGGCTTGCTCCGGACGATTCTCCGGCCTCTCCAGCGGCGGGCGCGCCGTCCTGGCAGTTCTGGTGCTGACCTCGGCATCAACAACCGGGGCGGTCATCATGACCTCTGCACAGCTAGCAGCGGGACGGGCGATACGTCGGCCGCGAGCTGCGCACACAGCGGGGGGATCCGCTGCAACCTGCACCCTTTCGGGAAACAAGCAGGGAACCTCGGTGGCGACGTAGACGGTGAGGGAGCCGAACTCGATGAGGCAGCCGTTCCGGGGCAGCGGCCTGCTGCCGAAACAGCCGGCGTTGTCGCTGATGACGTTGAGCGAGCCGAACCTGTGGACAAGGCCACAGAGAACGCGCTCACCCGACTCGATGAAGGAACCCGTCCGGATGAACACACCAGCCAGCGCCGCTGCTGGCCCCACGGTGGGCGCCAACTGTCGTGGTGGTGTCACGGCAGATGCCATATAGGCTTGATGTGGGGCCGATTGGACGCTGGAGGTACCGGGGAGGGCTTGCACGCACTGCGTACAGACACGAACACACACACTCACACACACACACACACGCGATTTACCCAGGTTCGGGGCTCTCGTGAGGAGATAACACCCCTACTCCTGCTTGCTGCTTGCTTTATAAGTGGATCACAACTGGTTACAAGATTGCTCCTCGAGCTGTATACGAAGAACTGCAATATCTGAGCCTCAACCGAGTCTCAGAACTACTCTCTGGCTCTCCTCTAGCTCTCAGAAACTGCTAAGTATTTGCTCAGCGTCTCTGCCTATTGCCTGTGTATCGTCCCTGTAAGAGGAGCCCCTGGTACCCCTTATATAGGGAAAACCCAGGGTTACAGTGTAAAACAATACTACTGGTGCCATACTCCTTTGTCTCCGGCCGGCACGGGCGCCGCTGCGCCATGCCCAGACCGTGGCAGCGCTGGTCGCCACGGTCGCCGCTGCACCCGACAGCACGCCCCAAGCCTAGGCTTAGAGCCACTGTGCCGCGCCGCCCGCGTCAGAGGCGTGGCCGAGGCTTGGCACGCCGTCCACTTGCAGCACGCCGCCGCCCTTGTTTCGCTCCGTGTCTCAAGGAGCTTGGACCACCGTCCGAGATGACCCCATCCGGCATAAGTGTGCCTTAAGCTGGTAACTCGGTTTACTCCTTCCTGCACATAAGAACAACGAAGGATAGTCCGACATATAATAACACGATCCGACATAAGGCTATGTCGGTTTGACCTGACTCGGACAAATCCGAATAAGACAGTCAGATATGTCGGTTTCCGCTGACTCGGTCAACTCCGAGTTATCCTTATTTTACCATATTGACCCCACTCGGGGGCTCCCCCCGACACACAATTAGAGTACAAAATGGTTCCCAAACTCATTGGGTCCCATAGTAGTTAGATAAACTACAATATATAGGAAACACTCCACATAAATATGTGCATATAGATATGAAGTTGAATTTCATGCACATCTTAGCCGATTTAGGATTCGGTGGAGTATCCCCTATATATTGGATCAAGAAAGATAAGCATGCTAAAGTAGTATAAATTAGCAACCAAGCATGCAAAGCCTTTCTAGAACCAAAAGAGATACAATTTGGACAAAAACACCAAGTAAACCAAAAAGAAAGCACACCAAGGTGTGACACAAAAAGGTTGTCCAAATTATATCAAAATCTAAATCAACACATGATTGAGGAAAAATCAAATCAACAAAAGATTGATTCCAAAACACATCAACACATGAAGTGTGATATCAAAAGGAATCGAATCAACACAACAAATGATCGATAAGACACCAATTGAAAATAAGATACCAAATAAAACAAAAAAATATCAACTAGGAGAAAAGATACCAAGAAGAGGGTGATACTTGACCGAAATCAAGTAAAGTAAAATAAGGCAAAAAGGTATCAAGACTCCCACAATAAATATCAATTGGAACAAATATCTATGGAGGAGATATTAAATTCCAATTAATACCAATTGAAGGTACCAACACAATATAAAGAATCAAATGCCAATTGAAAGGATCAAAAATTGATAGATAGGTTAGTGTTCTAAATAAAAAGGAATGCTCCCCCAATATTCATGCATTATCTTTGATATTTGCATTTGAATACAAAATGCATGCGCAAAGGGTCATTACTCTCGATATTTTATTTACAACACTAAACACTACCAATTGAAAAGTAGGATCCATTCAAAAGGCAAGGAAGGCAATAGATAGAGCAATTTAAAGCAAGAGCCAATGTGAAGATGATCTACAAAATCCACCACAATTACTAGAAACACTTGTCATGGACAAGGAGTATATGGAGACATTTCTCGGTGGTATATAGGAATGATGTTCAAGACCAACTTCACAACAAACAAATATATGGCAAGAGATAAGAATTAAAGCACCATATTTTGACAAATGTTTGATGGTAGTTTCAATTATTCGAACCAACCGGCAACGCCATGGTTAAAATACAATGAAACAAATGGTTTCTCACATAATATATGGAAATGGATATTAGAGAAAAACCACACTAAGCAAACTCACACAAACAAGAACCAAAGGGTAACCACAAAGGAAAATTGGAACTTGTTTGAGCACACATGCCACATAGGAAAGATAACTTAATATATCAAATCTAAGTGGCAAACCTCAAATGTTCACATTTTGTGGGATTGTAATATGCACATAGCTTATTACTCCCCCATAATGTGATAATTCATTTTATTTAAACAAGAGGCAAATAAAACCAACTAGAGAAATTAATGGACATTGTAGAATTTGAATTTCTCATGAATATGACATACCACATAGTAGCTAGATAATATTGAAATATCAAGACTAGGTGGTGTGACTCATGTATACACATTTTTAGGTTTGTGAGGTGCACAAAGCACATCACTCCCCCAAAATGGGATAATCCATTAATATCTCAAAGAGCCAAATGAAATCCACACAAGATTCAATAAAGCTCAACACACAAATTACGCATACATGATATACAACTATCATACACAACCTTGAAAAAACAAGACAAGTAGGAAAGGAGCATATCATATACAAGCACATGCTAGGAACAAAACTAACACATGCAAGGGAGCAAGCAACTTTCAATGAATATATGAATTAAATACAAGTTACCGCAAGGAGGAGCATTGGATATGAGATAGATATGTGGCCATCCAATTGACTTGGCTTGAGAAATAAACCCATGAAGATCCCTTAATTCTTCAAAAATAGCCAAGTCACCAATGTCCTCCATAATCACCTATTGATCAAGTTGAAGCTTGTTGGTCCCCAACCAAGTTGGGTCCTAAGAGGTTAGTCACAATAGACTTGGGAACCCAAATGGTGCTTTTCATGCCACCACTTTGAGCTCCCACATACTTGGCAAACACATTGCCAACTCTATCCTTCCTAAGTGAATATGCATCATCAATTATGATAGGAGAGGAAGAGGTACCGTTAGTGCATGAAGAAGAAAAATGACCTTTGCCACGGCAAAGGTAGCAACACCGACTCTTCTTCTTCTTCTTCATAGGCTCCTCAACTTGTGGAGCAATAACTTGAGTCTTCTTAGGAGGTGGCCTTTGTTCAACTCGTGGTTGAGCACGAGATTGAACAAGAGGCCGCTTCCCTAGTTGCTTCTCACTAAGAGGCATCTTCTTCTTCATTGGGCAATCCCGAACATGGTGCCCTTCAACCTTGCACTTGAAGCAGGTGATCTTGGCCGGATTCTTGACTTGAACTTGGCCCTTCTTCTTGTTGGACTTGGACTTGATGTTGGATTTGAATCCAAGTCCACTCTTGTCATTTGGGGATTGACGCACACTCAACATGTTGTCAAGTGCCCTCTTCCCCTCATGACGCTTTTCCAAGCCTTTCTTCAAAGAAGTGGCTTGGGCCTTGAGCTCTCCTCTTTTCTCTACATGGTTAGTGACAACACAAGTACTAGAGGAGGTAGATGCATCATTGTTAGAGCACAAGGCAAATCAAGTAATTCATCACATGAGGTACCAACATTTTTAGTGGATGAACTACTAGGACTAGCACATGGCAATATAGAATTTTTAGTTATGGTTGTGCTATTATCCACATGAGGATCACTAGATGTTACCTTTGTAGTGATGGCCTCATGAGCTAACTTAAGACAAGCGTAGGATGCAAGAAGTTCATCATTGGAGCTAGATAGCTTTTCATGATTTGCTTCCAACTTCTCATACTTGCTAGTTAGCAACTCAAGTTGAGCCCTTAGCTCAACATTCTTCTTCAAAGTAGATGCTTCACAAGAAATGGAATTAGTAGCACAAGCATTATTAACTTTAGGAATAGAAGAAGAAATCTTATCAAGCTCATTATTTAATTTAGCATTTTCCATTTTAAAAACTTTATATTTTGCATGAGCATGATCACGTTTTTTAATGATTTTAGCAATTATTTCATTATGAGACTCCTCGATAGATTCTAGTTTCTCCTCTAGAGAAGCATGAGTCTCATGCTCTTCCTCAAGAGCATCTTCAAACGATGCCTTTTCCATAGCATCATATCTTTCGATCTTACCCTTTTCTTCAAGGCTATCTTCCAAGGCCTCAATAGTCTCCCCGCGTTCAATTAGCGTGCTCATGATTTCAAAGAGGTTAGCTTGGGCACTTTTATTGCTAGGAAGGGCTTTAAGAATCATTAGACCTTTATTTTGAAGCATAGCATTAACCTTTTCCATATCATCTTCTTCATCATTATTATCATCATTATTATTATCATTGGTAGAAGAAGATTTAGCCATAAGGCAATGAGTGATGGATGAAGAAGAATAATTAGTTTTTGAACTACTCAAGTTCAAATCTTGTTCCACAATTAATTGAGTTTCCTCTACATTAATATTCATGCAAGAGTTAGAGGGAACACAAGCATTTTTAACATTGGAACAAGATGAAAAAAGCATATCATGATTAGATTTATCTAAGCAATTTTTGGATGATATGCAAGGACTATCAACACTAGCATGTATGACATTTGGAGTGCTAGAAGAGTTTAAGTCCAAAGATGAGGCATTACAACAAGATAGCGATAAAAGATCATCATAAAAGAGCTCACTATCAATATTGCAAAGCCTATCACTACTCACCATCACATTAGTTTGTGGCTTACCACATTTTGGTGAAGTAGACGAAGACGAGAGCTCGTCACGGCCGGAGGTGGAGGGAGAGCAATCATCCTCAATAGAGTTGGATAAACCATATTTACCTTGTAGTTTGGTCCAAAGTTCATGAGCATCCCGGAGAGGCATGATTCACTCGAATACTATAACACTCACAAATTTGCAAAACTCATTAGATGCTAGAGCATCTAGATATAAGTTTTTCTCATCCTCTAAATTCGTACTTTCATAATCCTTTGGAGGAGAAAAACCTATATCTAAGATACGCTCAATATTGGGATCCAAGACCCGTAAGTGATTAAGCATATGAGTTTTCCAAACATTAAAAATTGTGCCATTAAATCTAAATAAGGAATTGTGCACAAAATCCCTAGACGACATCTTTACTCTCTAGGCGGTAAAGCCAAACAAGAGAGATGAGGCTCTGATACCAATTGAAAGAACAACTATGCCCGAGATGTCGCCTAGAGGGGGGTGAATAAGCGATTAAAACTTTTTCTAATTAGGGGCTTTATAATTGCGGAATAAAAATATGTGTTTAAATTAACAAGCCAACAACCTAATATACTAGGTTTGCCTAAGTGCACCGACAAATTATGCTAAGCAATAAAACAACAAGGTGATAGAAAAATATATGACTTCAAGCACGAAGGCTATCACAATGTAAATTGCATAAGTAAAAGCTCAGGTATAGAGATAACCGAGGCACGCGGAGATGAGGATGCATTCCCGAGTTCCTCCTTGCTAAGGGAGTACGTCTCGTTGGAGGGGTGTGAGCTCGCCACAAAAGGCCTACTCAAGATGCCACAAAGGCCTCACCCTATTCTTCGATGAACCGCACCCAAAGGTTTGGTTCACCTTCCACTATCGGAATCCTTCGGGGCGGATTCCGCAACCCTTACAGCTTTTGGGGCACACACCCACAACTCAATTGGGGGCTCACAAAACGTGCCGAAGCTTCACAAGCCGAAGTCTTCATGGAACCACCACCGTCTAGGGTCCAATGACCCAAGAGTAACAAGCTCCCAACCTTCAATCCCACGAATCACCGTGGGGAGCACAACCCGATGCAACAAATGCAAAAGGGGAAGATCACACCAAGTGGTGAAATCCTTCACCCAAAAATCCAACCAAAGCAACTAATGCTATGGAGGGATTTAGGAGGAAGAACGGAGGAGAAACACTAAGAACTCCAAAATCTAGATCCAACGAGTTCCCCTCACTTAGAGGAGATTTTGTTTGGTGGAGAAGTGGATCTAGATCTCCTCTCTTGTTTCCCTAATTTGGGCAAGAATCATCGGAGGGATTAGGAGGAATCGAGCTCTCAAAAATTCTAGCAATGGAGGAGAGAGAGAGCAAGCAAAAAGATCTAGGAAAAAATTGGGGAAGAAACCCTTTTATAGGTGGCTCCAAAATGGAGCCGTTGGAGACTAAAAAAGGAAAAAATTCGGCAGCAGACTGCCCGGCCAGGGGCCGGCCGGCAGCCGGCCTGGCCGGCCGGGAAACACAGCGAAGCACAAATCGAAGAAACAGCCAGCAGAGGAGGCCCGGCCTGCTAACCCGGCCTTGGGCCGGTCGAGCACCCGGGTGGGCCGGGCAACAGCCCGAGGCCTCCGGCCTGCTCCCGGCCTGGGGCCGGCCAGCCGGTGCGGAAAGGCCGGGGAGGTGCCCGAACGGGCCGGTCTGGGGCCGGCCTCGGTCCCGGCCAGGCCAGCCGGACTGCGCCTCCTTTTTTTTCTTTTCTAATTATCTTTTTAAAAATCTGTTTTGAAAAATCGACCGAACTGAAAACGTAATAACTTTTGCATACGAACTCTGTTTTCGATAATCTTGGACTCGTTGGAATCGTCACAATGAGCACAACAAGAATATTCAGATAAACTTCATAGTCCAAGAATATATTATAGAAATAAATGGGGAAAGGTAAAAGCTCCCATTTGCAAATCGGAAATGCAATAACTTTCACCCACGAACTCCATTTTTGATAATCTTGGACTCGTTGGAATCGTCACAACGAGCACAACAAGATTATGCAGAGAAACATCATAGTCCAAGAAAATATTATAAAACCAAATGGGGAAAGTTAAAAACTCATTTTCGCAAACCGGAAATTCTATAACTTTTGCAATTGAAGTCCGAATGAAGTAAACCCAATTTTGTTGGAAAGAGGACTAAAAAAGCAACCTTTGAAAATGGCAAACAAGCAATGGAGATTTTGCAAAGAAATGGAAGAGGTAAATCTTCCGCACGGGTGAACCGGCAAAATCTCCAATACCGAAACCGCAATAGAAGACGCATATGAAAACCGTTTTCGGTGAACTTGGCTTTGTCATGACAAGCACGACAAGCACGAAGACCACACCACGATAAGAGACAAATAGGAACCAATAAAGGTGAATACATGGATGCAAAGGTTTGTGCTCTCTACGATGATACGATCACGATATTCGGTCGAGAGCCCCTCTTGATAGTACGGTTATCTATCCTATAACCCGGTCTCTCACTAAACAACATGAGACCGATAAAATAGAAACCCTATCAAGATCATACCTTTGCCTTGCGTTTAAACCACTTGAGGTCGATGAAGACGATCTTCAACTCCTCAAGATGCACCACCTTTAGACTCCGGGGACGCGATCCTCCTGAGATTTGATGACATCTTCAACATGTATCACATGTACGCGCTCCACCCATCGATCGTCCGCCTGGTTGCCCTTACTATGGCGCACCAGATGTTAAAGGATAATACCCCGGGCATCGCGATACTTGACCCCTACTACATGAAAGAAATGTTCCTGAGCACCCCTAAGGGTAGGGCAAAGGTGTCGCGGTACATCGGAGACTTCTTCACTACGCATCATGAGAAGAACATCTTTCTCGTGCCTTATTTTCCTGAGTAAGTCATTCGCTAACCGTCATAAAATGCTTTCGTAGATTTCCATTGTTAAGCTATTTTGCAATTTTGAGGATGATGGTCTCTTTTGAACTGTTTTGCGCAGTAACCAATACGGCACCCTCATCGTCATGTACCCGAAAGACTCGTATGCCGTCTATCTCGACTCCGGGTGTGATGTGAATAAGGATAAAGACTACACCCACATCAAGGCTGTTCTGAATGAAGCTCTTAATGGCTACGCCCGAAACGAAGGCGTCATGAAAAGAGAAAAAAGAGTGCGAGGCAAGTTTGTATTCAACCAGAGAGTTATGTTCCCCTGCGTCAAGCAGTCGCCAGGCAGTAAGCTGGAGGCATGGTACCTCATCAATCACATGCAGGAGTTTGTAAAGGATCAACAACAACTGCAATTTCCTTCTGCTATCGACAGATGGTGCAACGGTTTGGCATATGCCAGTGATGCTCGTATCAGACAAGAGTTCGGTCGCATCCAACAGGTGATCACGGGAATCATCTGCAACGATGTCTTGCCTCCCTCTGGGATGTACTTCAATGGATTTGCAGTACCACCGAACGACGAGATCGAACATCACTTAATAGCGCAGGGTGATCACCGGCCATTCACTATAGATGGTGTTCTCCCGTTCCCACCGAAGCCGAGCAAGAAGAAGAAGTGATCGACGGTATGTGTTGTCTACTTAGTACGATAGATGAACTTGTGTTCGTAAATTATATCCATAAATTAACTTGTGCTTCTAAAGTCGTTGAACCTCCATGTGTGATCGATGCTATTTAAGTAGAGTTGTTTTGTTTTGTCTTTCTCTCTAAATGTCGATGATTAAAATGAAGTGACACCGTGTGATCCCAGGGATGGCGCTAGTGAGCCTTGTGATATGCACGAATACACATCTTGTGCATCCTACTTGGCTCACTCGCACCATCCCTGGAACTTCTGTGTGTCCAATCTAAGTATGAGGCACAAATCCAAATCATGTTTGTTTTTGTTTCATATTTCTCCGAGAACGCCGATGATTAAAATGTCGTGACACCGTGTGATACAGGGATGGTCTAGCGAGCCTTGTGATATGCATGAGTACACACATCTTGTGCATCCTACTTGGCTCGCTAGCACCATCTCTGTCATTTTCTGTGTCCAACCTATATATGAGGCATGTTTTCGATTTTGGTGCAGTCATTTAACTATTATTTGATTTGTGTATAAACTCTTGCTCTTGTTTTCTTTGCCTAACACTTTTATCTTTGCCTCGTGTACAGAGAGATGAAGATGTCCGAAGCAAGCGGGATGAGAGGGCTACAACTACAAGAGCTACAAGATTAAAGCAGAGGCGGAGCGGAAGAGAGGAAGAACATGCATATATACTCTTCTTCTTCATCGCCATTGCAGTTCTCTTGTCTATGATTGTAGTTTAGATTACTACTTGCTTTTGAAAACTTGCGACCTAAACTATCGACTTCCGGAGATGTGTGTGATATTCATGCATATGTATGCAAAATATTGGGTCTCACTTGTATATTTTGACTTGTAATGCATGCATATATGTGATGAACCAATAATTTGGTCACTTGTCTATTTGTATCTGTTGAAATTCTGTCAATTATACTGTTTCTGTCAATATATATGTATTTACCTATATATATTGCTGTAATACATTTATGCTTTTATTTTAAAAGCAGAAATAAATATTACTGGCGAACAGGAGCCTGGTTCGCCAGTGGTAAGTGTCAGTCGCTGGCGAACAGAGAGCCGGTTCGCCAGTGGTAACTTACTTACCGCTGGCGAACATGATGTTCGCCAGTGGTAAGTTGTTACCACTGGCGATATGAGCGCTGGCGAACCACCAGTTCGCCAACGGTAGCCTTTTTCGGTTCGCCAGTGATGATCATTTTCCTACTAGTGCTCGGACCGACCTTACGCACACTCTTATGCGAGACTGGTTCCATGATTAACATATGGCTTGCACCATATAAGCGGCTGGCGGGTGTCTGTCTCTCTAGCAATGGCGGTATGGCATTTTCAACGAAGGGCCCCGAAAGGGGTGTGATAGAGACAAATATCTTATCGACGTTGTGGTTGAAGTTCGTAGGTAGAAGTACGGTTCTCTTACGTAAGCCCATACAACCACGTAAAACTTGCAAATAGATAAAGTAGAGGCGTCTAACTTTATTTTGCAGAGGGCGAGTGATATGATATGGCACGGTAAGTATTATGCGAAATATTTAGCCGTCATGGTGGAGGCCCCGTAGACCCGGCGCCGGAGCAAGATGGAGAACATGCCGGCGCGCCCTAATGGAGATCTGGGCGCAACACCATATCATATCACATTAC
Organism: Puccinellia tenuiflora; assembly: GCA_012064385.1. Taxonomy (NCBI): domain Eukaryota; kingdom Viridiplantae; phylum Streptophyta; class Magnoliopsida; order Poales; family Poaceae; genus Puccinellia; species Puccinellia tenuiflora. The sequence continues at coordinate 622,519 of QRDG01000351.1, forward strand.
ATTTGATGTTAATTGTGTGCTTATATTGCTTGTATTAGATATACGACGGTAGTAATATAAGTTAAATCTCTCACTTTAATACCAATTAAAAGTGTTCTCCCTTAGTATGCACCACCAAGAAAGTTAGCCATTGTGGAGGTAGGCCGTGACGATCGGGTGTCAAACACATTTGCGTTCGCATACGGTGGGTGTAAGACATGTATGCACAACAATATACTAAGGTTAAATTGGCGAGCCTAGCATGTACAGACATGGCCTCGGAGCACAAGGGATCGAAAGATCAAGCATTAGTCGCATGAATGTTGCGATCGACATTGTAATGTCCACCTTTGCAGTCATGCAGCTGGCCGTGACGATCGGGGGTTGTATGGTGAATAAGGATCGTGTAATCATTAAGACCATTTTGAGAGATGATTGTCTTAGTGGAGTTATTTTATAATGTGATTATAATTGAACTCATATTATAAACTTTATTTTAAAATCGTCTTTGCAAAATCCTTGTAGACAATGAATTTCGAGTTTCACGCGTTTTTACGTTCTGAGGATCTCCGCCTCGATGGGTCCAACCTAGCCGGATGGTACTACCGCCTGATGGACACCCTGAAGTCCAGCGACTTCCTCTACGTGATAGAAGAACCATTAGGAGATCCACCGAATGATTCTTCAAGTGAGGAGGATGACGAGCAGTGGCGTGATCACCGTGATATCTATTGCTGCATCGAGAGCTTGATGCGAACATGCATGCACCCTGACCTACAGTGGCAATTCAACCACTCCGGGGCTAGTGATATGATGGCCGAGCTTAAAGTAATCTTTGCAGCGCAAGTCAGGGCAATCATATTTGAGTGTCTGAGTGAATTTCTTTCAACCATGATGGAAGAAAATACCTGTTTGGACCAGCACTTGATGAGGATGCATGAAATCCATCGACGCCTCACTTATGATTGGAACTACTTGATGACTGATGAGATGGCAATAAATGTGGTATTGCACTCACTTCCTCTCAGCTATAAGAGCTACGTCAGAGATTTTGTGATGAAAGGAGAACAATTCACCTTCTTTGCATTCCTAGCTCGGTTGAGATCAGCCAAAGTAGAACCAATAGAAGCAGAAATCATCGACCCAGAAGGTATATATGATATACAGTTTATAAATGTTTTTCATTTGCACTTGTTACAGTATTGTGAAGTATTTGATACTTATTCTTGTTTTATGAAAACAGAACCGACTGTGCATGTGGCTTGGAATGGACAAGGCGCCAATGGATGATTGGGAGCTATCAAGGAGTTGATGCTGGAGACGCCCTTCCTATACATTTATCGTTTTGATTAGAGGATTTGAGTAAATTTTGTAATCGAATAGAGTGTGGACTTGATGGTAGATATTGATAAGTTGGGTGGTGCCCCAAGCGAAGGCGGAATTGTAGCTAGTAGCAGTTTTCCCTCGTTTAACGAACCGAGGTTTATCGAACCAGTAAGACTTTGAAATCAACAACGAGGTGAATGTTGAAGATCTCTGGCGCTTGACCTTCAACAGACGTGGACCTGCACACACTCAACCAAAATACTTTGCCCCCAACTTTCATTATTAGGCTTCACCACCTAGAGAGATAAGATGCAGCCCAAGGAGATGGCTAACCAAATTAAGAAACTTCTCGACATGGCGGAGTAGTTTCCTAAGGAGGTCCAAAATGTGAAAGAGCAAAAAATCCCCCGCTCCAAAAGAAGGGACTTCGAGCTCTCCCCTTGATGATACAAGAGAAGGCGTTAAGTAGAATTTCAAACCACTCAAGTATGATCTCCCAGAATACCAAATGTGAACTTCTCATATGCAAAAGCTTCCTAGAGCATTCATTTTCATAAATTGAGCCAACATCTACATCCACTAACTCAAACTATGCTATATGGAAAAGGTCAAATGAAAGAACAATTTTGTGGAGTTAACTTTGGTATGTGGCGAATTATTGATAGTGGATATTGATAAGTTGGGTGGTGCCCCAAGCGAAGGCGGAATTGTAGCTAGTAGCAGTTTTCCCTCGTTTAACGAACCGAGGTTTATCGAACCAGTAGGACTTTGAAATCAACAACGAGGTGAATGTTGAAGATCTCTGGCGCTTAACCTTCAACAGACGTGGATCTGCACACACTCAACCAAAATACTTTGCCCCCAACGGCGGAGAGGTTGTCAATCTCTCCGGTCTCGCAGAACACAAAGCGGTTAATTGTATGATGAAATAGATAAAATATGAAAAGTGACCAGAGGAGTAATGATGATTAAAAGCAAGTAAATGAGGTTGAAAATAATGTAAAAAGATGGACCGGGGGCCATGGGTTCACTAGTGGAGTCTCTCAAGTAAATAAAATATGCATGTGATGGGTGAACGAATTACAGCTAGGCAATTGACAAGATCATGACTCAAACCCAATTTAGCTATGACAAAAAGGACATGATAATATTTATGGAGGCATCACGACAAGGAACAAAGACCGTTGAGTCCAACTGCGTCTTTGTCTAAATAGTCCACCGTGGGATCGCTATCCAGCCTGTCACCCAACGGTATTGAGTTGCAAGCAACAGACTATTGCATTAAGTAAAGTGCATGAAGTAAGCAATACTAATATCAAAATAGACATTAACACCGCTGTTTTACCCTTAGTAGCAACAACACACCCTCGCCCTTAGACGTTTATGTCACTCGTGCCCAAGAACAAAAGGGGGCATGAACCCACTATATAGCATAAATACCCTCTCTTGGAGATACACACAATCACTTGGCCAAAGTAACTACGCACATCGGAGAGCATGCAAGAACATAAATTACTCATATACGAATCATGCACAATCTGAACATAACTTCATAATCTATCAGATCCCAGCAAACACATCACATAGCATTACAATAATCGATGTTGATCATGTTAGGCAGCTCACAAGATCATAAGACATGAAGCACAAGAGAGAGAGACTACCAACTAGCTACTGCCATGGACCCGTAGTCCAAGGTGAGACTACTCACAAATCATCCCGGAGGACGGCATGACGATGAAGAGCCCTCCGGGATCGATCTCCCCTCCGGCAGAGTGCCGGGATCAGCTTCAGATTGGACCCCAAACTGGGGTTTTCGGTGACGGCGCTTCGGGGACGAGTTTCTGGAAAATAATCACCGCCTCGACGTTTTTAGGTTATTTCTGATTTTATAGGCATCGGAGGGGGCCGAGGAGGTGCCCCACCCGCGGGTCCACCTAGGGCCGCGGCAGGAGGCCGCCTGCGCCCTGTGGGTCGCCTCCGAGGCTGCCCTTCCGACTCCGTCTTCGTCTTGGCGTAAAAATAATCCCCATAAATTTTGGTCGAATTCCGAGAATATTTCCAGAAGTAAATTTCTAAAACAAAAAGACAGCAGAAACAGGGAACTAGCACTTGGCATCTTGTCAATAGGTTAGTCCGACAAAATGCATAAAAATGATATAAATGACATTAAAAACATGTGACAATAACACAAAACTAGCATGGATCACTCAAAATTTATAGATACGTTTGAGACGTATCAGGACTATATTAGTGTGTCTTGCATTTCGCGAGACGGTTATTCATGTAAAGACAAGGAGTTGTTCCATATTATGAATAAATATCTTTTGTGGTCACATTTCGATTATGAATATGTTATTCTTATCTCGACGATAAATAAATAGGAAGATTTGTAAATCATGCTAAGTAAAATCCGTAGCCAAAATAATGAATTCACGATGTAGCTTTAGTCTTGATGGTAATGTGTGAAACACATATGCCTCCTTTTGCCCCGATGGGCAATATGACTAAAACGCCACACCTGGTGTGCCGTAAAATGCTATAAGTCGTTTGTGATTAATTCTCATTACATCGAATAAATGAGAATCGTTATTTTGAGGAGTCCATCATAAATCTAAGTGAAACAATGGGGTTTACTTGAATTATGAGTTGGAAATATTTGATGGAGATCAAAGGGAATTTCGGATTAAATAGTTATTAATTTTAACAAGAAAATTGAGTCTCTCCGATTGGATCAAAGTGACAAGATATTTGAGTTATAATTTTAGCATGAGGGTCTATGAAAAGAGCTTCATAAAATACAATTTTGGAATTGTTCAATGTGATTGATTTATTCTAAATATTGTAAATCACACTTTATTGAATATCGTGTGGTAATAAAGTGATCTCTTAGAAGGGTTAATAATATCATTAGAATTATCGATTAGAAATAGTGAAATACCCCTCACAAGGGCCTATGTGTTATTCGCAGAAACGCATCCATATGAATTATGGAAAGTTGTATTTTCAATGAGATTGGAACTATAGCGAATAAATAAATTTTGTAGAATATTCACATATGAGTGTGAATGCTCCTTCCACCAAAACCAAAGAAGGGTAAATATAGCATTTACTAAAAGATTGGTATTTTATCGTGAAGGAATTGTCATGATAAAAGGTTGCTGGAATTAAATATAGTAAAAGCTAAAATAAGGTTAATCACCTCGCCTTCGAAGTGTCGAATTGTGCGTCGGAATGTGTTCCGGTAAAATGTGCACGTTGCACATAAAGGAGAAATTAATGATGATGATCATAATGTTTCCGATTAAAGCTTTACTAATAAGGCCGTAGGATTCAGGAATAAATCTTTGCCATGGGGCAAATTAATTATTCATGATTTACATGTCATGTCCGAGAAACACGACATACCTATGAACTACAAAATAAATAGTGACCCTGAAATACGATTATGACTAGGAGTCATTAGAAATCCAATTTTAAGTATAGGATCACAAAGGAAGGTTTTTGCTTGATCCCGTAGAGTGATTTTATCACTTGATATCTTTTAAGGAGTTAAGAGAAAGGAAATAATACTTATAACGACGCAATGCTCATTTTGTCAAGAAGTGTATCTTGGACAAAATTCAAAGGTAATTGATCACTTAAATGTGACGATGCATGCGTCTATTGGATTATCACTAGCATGGTACTAGTGCATCGTATATGGAATCTCGACTTGAAGAGTTATTCAAGGAAATTTTGGAAATGTCCAAAATGTCAAGGAATTTGCAGTTGCAAATTTTGAGTGGGACCTAGTTGATATAAATATGTGTGTGACATATTTAAAGTAGGAGCAAATTGATCTCCATGATCAAATATGTGGGTAATATGTTTTTGAGTGGGAGCCAATTAGGGTTCTCAAGATTTAACATATGGGTAACATATTTGAGTGGGAGCTTAACAACATTTTGTGTATGCAAGTGGGCATATTGTGAATGTTGGTGGTATTTTCGGTATTAGAAGTATAAGTTTGAATTTATGAAGGAGTTTATAAATTGAACATCTATCTAGATAGATAGAGTCAAGTAGATATTTTTGCCTAAATAAGATTCAGAAGGAGTTCTGAATGGAACAAGTAAATGACGGAGGTTCTTACTTGTACAAGAAAAGGACGGAGGTTCTTACTTGTAAAATTTGGGCAGAATATTGAGTTGAAACTCAATGAATAATAATAGTGGTTGGAAGATATGTTGTAGGAACTATGCCTGAGTCATAGATACTGACATATAAAACCATATTATGTGCTTGATGAAATGTGACCCAAGTTCTTCCTTAAAAGAACATGTTCTGAAGTGATTAGGAGTAATTCACTGAACAGGAGTTGAGCAATTTTATCTAGCTTCTAAAAGGTAGAGCTATGAGAAATAATTCTAGGGATTGGTGGAGTTAGATATAATTGTTATAAAGTCTTGACACCAAATTAGAAACAGAAAAAAAACTCGTAAAATCAGAGGCGCAACGAAAGCGTGGCTATTTCGTCAAAGTGGTGTAAACAAACACTGTCGATTTGAAGTCTACATAGAAGTATATGATTACTTTGAGGATTCGCCAAAATATGTTGTTTATAGTTGAGGGAATTTTGTTTCCTAGTTGAGTATGTTTCTGGTGCATATGACGTTGATTAAATTCCGTCTGAATGATCAAGGATCATGTGAGCATAGAGGAAACAAAAGGTCTCACTCTACAACCGAACATATTTTAGGTTCATCATGGAGATGATGAGGTAATGCCAATTCAGGTGACATTAAAGTTTTGCAAAGTATAAATGGATCTGAGTAGCATAGACCATTGACGATCAACCTCTTCCACTAGCAAGCATGATCTGGAAGCACGAGTCAAGTGTGGTACAGAAATTGGTAACAAATGCAACTAGTTTATTTGTACTCTAGTGCAAGTGGGAGATTGTTGGAGATATGCCCTAGAGGCAAATAAATAAAGGGGTTTATTTATATATCTCATTAAAGTTTATAATTAAAACATTAATACAGGTGTGGTATATAAACAACCAGGTCCCTGGCATGTATATGGATACGCTAGTTCATTGGTCAACCGATGATTGAGGTTTTCCAATCATGGGCATTTATGCCAATTGACAATGGAGTCATTTCATTGGGTGAATGAAAGTGATGGACGTTACCCAATAGCAATTATCACAACGCGATCAAGTCACGAAGTTCACCGTTGTGATGATTAGGAAACATGGTACTTATTCCTTAGACCGTGAGATAATAATCCTATCACTATCATCAGAGGATGCCTTGACTGTATCAACAGTCACACCGTAACAGGGTGATCATAAAGGTGCAGCTTAGGTATGCAAAGGTGTTATGTTGAGAAGTATGTATCAAGAAGCAGGATTTGCACCTCCGCATGATGGAGAGATACTCTGGGCCCACTCGGTGAGTCTTCATCGAAATAAGCTACGCAGCGTATGACTAGGTCATGGGGATGAAAGATCACGGGAACGAGTTGAATAAGACTTGACCGGTAACGAGATAGAACTAAGCATGGAGATGATGGATGATAAGATCTCGGGCAAGTCAGTATCGCGATAGCAAAGGGAATGAGAATCTATGTTTATGGTTCAACGACAAAGTTATTTCGTGGAATGCACAGGGGTCATTATGGGCATCCCAGTCCCGCTAATGATCATTGATCAGAGAGAGATCTCGATCATGTCTGGAGTGTTCCCGAACCGTAGGGTAACACACTTAAGGGTTTGACGACGCTAGGAGATCGTTCTGGTAGTGTTGGAATTACCGAAGATAGGATAGGAGAGAACCGGAAGAGTTCCGGAGAAAACCGAAGGAGTATCGGAGTGATCCGGAAGGAGTTTCGGAGTCACGGGAATTTATATATATGATGTGAATATATTAATTGGAGAATTATATATATTCATATCGGTGGAAATAAATTCGATAATGTATAAATAATTAATTGGAGAATTAAATATTTATATATTATAATAAATAAATTAAATAATAGATAAATATATTAATTGGAGAATTATATATTTATTTATTGATTTAATAAAGTTATTTATTAAATAAAAATGTTTTATTTCGAATATTAGGGGCAGCCCACCTAAATGGGCCACCTCCGGAAGGAGGGAGCCCACTTAGGGGGCCGGCCACCTAGGAGGGCCAAAAGGGGCCGTGTGGGCTTCCCAGCCCTAGTCCAACTCGGACTAGGAGTAGGGGCCGGCCGGCGCACCCCCTCCTCCCCTTTTCCTTTAGTCCCACATGGGGGAGCTAAGGAGGAGGGGTGCTCCCTTCCACCTATATATAGAGGTGCCACGTGGAGGAAATTAATTAAGGAAAAATCCCAATTAATTCCAGAAAATCCCCGACACCTCCACGACACCTCCCACCACCTCTCCATCTCTCTCATACCCGTGGTCCCAAGAAGGACCATGCACAAGAGGGAAATCTTCCTCGCAGCACGCCATCGCGCTGCTAGAATTCCGCCAGAAGATCTACTTCCGTAACCTCGGTTGGATCGGAGGGACCGGGAGTCGTCATCATACACCGTACGTGTGTAAGTACTCGAAGGTGCCATTACGGCACCGATCATCGCGCCAAGATCATCACGACCTTGAGGTCGGCTTCGGTTCGACTACATCATCCACGTTCCTCCCAGAACGTTAAACGCTTTCGGTCTACAAGAGGTATGTCGCCGGAACCGTCTGATGACCCACAAGTATAGGGGATCTATCGTAGTCCTTTTGATAAGTAAGAGTGTCGAACCCAACGAGGAGCAGAAGGTGTTGACAAGTGGTTTTCAGCAAGGTTTCACTGCAAGCTCTAAAAGAGAAATGTTTTTGGATTGTTGATTTAATGAACAAATAAAGAACAAGTAAATAAAAGAGTGCTACGATAATTGCAGCAAATAGCCCAATCCTTTTAAGCTCAAAGGACAGGCCGGTTGTGTTACTTATGAAGATTAAAACGTTCTCGAGGACACATGGGAGTTTCTGCCTAGCCAGTTTTATTGCACGCCGGTGATTAACCTTCAATGTTTTGATAAAGTGATGTGTGGGTGGACCTATGCTAATGCACCGCCCTTACTTGGACAAATACATACTTGTGATTAAACCCCTTGCCAGCATCCGCAACTACAAGAAAGTAATTAAGATAAAAACCTAACCACAACCTTAAACTCCGAGACCCTACACTCCCTAGTGCACTAGTTCACAAATTGGGGTTTAGATTTCTGTCACTCCTGCAACCCTACCATAAGAAAACTAAATACACTATGCATTCCCCTAGGCCCTTTGAAAGGTGAAGTATCATGTAGTCGACGTTCACACGATACCACTTGAGGAATGACACCATAACATAAATCAAACCATTTAATATTACTCAACATTATGCAATTACTAGCAACTAGGCTTTCCCCATGTCCTCAAGAACCAAACGAACTACTCACAAGACATCATATAGATCATGATCAGAGGTGATATGAATAAGGGCAACAATATGATTGTAATGATAATTCACCGATAAAACTCTCAAACATCAACTAAAAGTGGTAATCAATGCCCGGGATACGATTCCGATGAACTAATAGCAACACAATGATAATTGTTACAGCGAGATGAGATGGGATGACGGCGGTGATGATGGTGCTGATGGTGGAGATGATGTTGATGATGATCCCGATGATGCTTGGCATGATGGTGATGACGACGGCGGCAATTCCCCCCTCCGGGAGGGAAATTCCCCGACAGATTTCTCCCTGTCGGAGCCCTTCTTCTCTCTGTCTGGTTTCCGCCTCGTGGAGGCTGCGAAAAAATTCCTCGTCAATGCCCCCGATGTTTTTAGGTCAGGGGTGAGTAATACACCGAAGGGGAGCCGGAGGGGGGCCACAGGGGCCAGGGGCGGGCCCCTGCCGTGGCCAAGGGTGGGCCCGCGGGTGCAGGCCGCCCCTGCCCCCTGGAGCTCCACTTCGTGCCCCCCTTTCGGCTCCGTGACTTATTCTTCAAAAAAATTGACTTCATAATTTTTCTGGAATTTTCTGAGCTTCCTACGTCAGGTGTCTTGACAGGTACTTTTTCAGCTGATTTCCGGCTCCGGCAGATCCATCCCCAATAATTGCCAAACATGCAAAATAAGACAAAATAACATAAGTATTGCATCATAATATGAAATATATCAATGAATGAAGATAAATTATGATGTAAAATAGTGATGCAAAATAGATGTATCACCGTCCCGTTACCGCATTACTCATAGATAGATCCTGGCTAGTTTTGGTGTTGCGTTAGATAGAATTTTTTTGTTTTCCGTCTATGAACCCCTTCATATGGGCCCCTCCCGGACATGTCCTTCTGGCTCCCGAGGTCTTCTGCCGAAATAGAATTTCTGTAATTTTTTGGGAATTTTCCAAGCAGTTTGGATTTTGGACCTTTTCTGCAATTCACAGACATAATAAACAGAAACTGGCACTGGGCACTGGTTTAATAGATTAGTCCAATAAAATATGATAAAATGATATAAAAACATAATAAACACATGTGGCATTTGATATAAAACAAGCATGGAACATCAAAAATTATAGATACGTTTGAGACGTATCAGCATCCCCAAGCTTAATTCCTGCTCGTCCTCGAGTAGGTAAATGATAACAAAATAATTTTTTGGAGTGACATGCTACCAACACAATCTTGATCAAGTAATAATTTAAAGCACATGAACTGAATGCATTGATCCAAGACAATGGTTCATTGATTAAAGTAAACAATGATCAACCAAGTGTAACATTAACAAGAATTTTTCACAAATAGTACTTTGGAGACCCAAAAGTATGAATCTCTACATGATTGATATCTCACAAAGCAATATTCAAAGGTGTTTGACCAACACAAAGGAAGATTTAAGTTTTAAGCAAAAGCTTCAACTTGTAACATATTTATCTCAAGATAAAGTCAATACAAAGTTTTCATGGTTAGACATAAAGATAACTTGTAGTAAAACTTGCACCTAAGTTGACACTATGTGATTGCTTGAGAGGTAAAGATTGGGAAGAAAGACTGACTCAACATAAAAGTAAAAGAAAGGCCCTTCACAAAGGGAAGCAGGGATTAGTTATGTGCTAGAGCTTTTAATTTTTTTATGAAACAGAAGTAAAACAGTTTTGAGATATGCATGCTTTCGTCAACGACTCCACAACAAAAAAACAGCTAGTCCCCTACACCAAGCAAGGTTTTAGACTTGTGAGAGCGGCATCCCATAGAGGAACAAGAACATTCCTCTTTCTTCTTTGTTTATCACTAGCCAATGTTTGACTGATTTCTCAGGTTTGCACTGTGTGAAGGAGAGATTAATGATGTTGAATTTATATTTTGCGGGCTGGGAACCCTTGGCCAACTCTCGTCAAATTTAAGTGAGCACATAATCCATGCTCACCAGGTGAAAGGGGGAAAATAACCTTGCTTGACACAGGATATAACTAACTTCCTTACTACTTCCACATGATCTAAAAACAGAGACAAAAAAAGGAATATTTTGAAAGTTTAAAGGTAGTACCGGCTCGAGATAACGGTACTTCTCAAAGTTTCGTTTCGTTGAGACATTCTCGATCGAGAAAAACGGCTATTCCGTGCATTATTTATAATGTAGGTGTAGGTCCTGAAAGCGCAATCTGGTTTTGATTCAAATAAAAGGTATCGCGTAGAAGTGGTGCGTGTTTTTCCACCTCTTTTGTGCGCCATCCGTTTCTGCTCTCTTTCTTCGAACCCATACATTTTACTTGGAGTGGTAAGGAAATACCACATGTAGGTAGGTATGGTGGATACAAATGGCAAAGATATTTGGCTCGGGGATTTGGATGCACGAGAAGTATTCCCTCTCAGTACAGAATTTTTAGGCTTAGCAAGATATCAAGCAAATACATAACACCAACCTGGTTCAATGAATGACTACAGATATACATTAAGCAGGATATTAGACTTCACACCGTCTACCTAGTTAGCCAAACCATCTCTTTGCAAAAAGAATATCTAGACTTTGAGAGCTACCAAGCAGGACAAGCGCCATAATTTTAAGCTTTACGGTAGTTCTTTACTAATCCGTTCTTAAGTAAATGATCCACAAGTTTAAGTATTAATCTACTTCATATTTCTAAACAATTGACAAGTATCAAATATTCAAGACAATGATCTACAAGATTATGCAAGCACTTCTTTTCACACTTCCTACATGATAATTTACTTTCAACCAAACACCAATCAACTTATTTGAAACAACTAAAAGTGAAAACACAAGAGAGTACTTCCTAACTACAAAAGCTAAAATCTCTGAACAAGAGATACATGAAAAACAAGAGCTAGAAGCAAGAATAATAAAAGCTAAACTCTCAACACATATAAGTGAAGAACAGTAGTGTTTTATAAAAAAGCGGAGCGTATCTCTCGCCCAAACAAGCATGCAAGGATCCAATTTATTGCGAAGACCAGAGAAAAAAACATGAACAAACTGAAAGTAAAAACAAATTGACGCTCCAAGAATAACACTTAATGAGTAAAGGAATAAAAATATAGTACCATGAGTAAAATTGATGATCGTTGATGAAGAAGGGGATGCCTTGGGCATCCCCAAGCTTAGACGCTTGCGACTTCTTGAATATTGCAGAGGAGGGTCCATGGGGAGCCTCCCGAAGCTTAAGATTTTATCCCTTCTTGATCTTCCTTCATCACCTCGCTCTTGGATACTTGAAAACTTCCTTCACGCAAAACTTATCGCAACTTCATTACAGGGTTAGTCCACAAAAATTATATCTTCCTTCAGTTCAAAAGCACATATCATGAACTTACTTTTAAACATTAGCTACTGTCACCAAGGTCTAAGTAAAGCTCTTGACCTCAAAAGAACCTCACTTTGCTCGTAAAACAAGCAATGCAAAACTAAGACAGAATCTGTCAAAAACAGAACAGACTGTAAAGATGAATTTTTCAGGGTACTTCTGGACCTCAAATCAAAAAATGTAAAACTACAGAAAGGTAGAAAAAATCCTGATGCTTGATGTAAACAATTTACAGCCACAGATGATGCTATGTGATTTTTTGGAATTTCGAATAGTGAATAACAGAAATCTATTTCTGGACAGCAAACTCACAAATTAGTCTCCCTCTCTTTAGAGGCTATTCTTGGCACCAAAAACCAAAAAAAATAATACAAGAGAGTTGTTACAGAGGTAACATCACCCAAAACAAGAACAAACCAAAAAGAAACAGTAGGTAAAATAAAATGGGTTGCCTCCCATAAACGCTTTTCTTTAACGCATTTTAGCTAGCCAAAAAGATTTTAATGATGCTCTCATAAGAATAAGAGTTGAAATAAAAGAGAACATCATGAAGCAAATGTCAAACACATTTAAGTCTAACCCTATTCCTATGCATAAGAATCTTGTAAGAAAATAAACCATTGAAGCACAAAGTGACTAGCATAGGAAGGCAAAATAAGTGCAACTTCGCAAACTTCAACATGAATAGATTGAACCAAATTTTGTTGAGATATTTAGAACCATGTTTCCCTCTTTCATAAAAACTTTCAGTAGTATAATAAGTAAAATCTAAAATATAACCATCACTTGAAGCATTCTTATCATGATCCACATGCATAAAGGTATTAATATTCTCCACATTAGCAAAATCTTTCTTATTAGTAACAATGGGAATAGCATGATCATAAAGGACTTGAACATGATAGACCAATTGTATATTAGAAGGATGGTTTTTGGTAGGGAAGTGATTCCCTTCATAATTATGACAAGTTCCATAAGGATGATTATAATTATTCACTATGACATAATTATCATCACAATAATTATCAAAGACTGGAGGCATAGTATCATCATAAACAAGGGGATAGTTATCTTTCCAAGCATATATATTTGTAAACATGTTATTATCATTTTCAATGGCACAAGAGGTTTCAAAAATATGATTATTAATGGCAAAAGGATTTTCAAACTCCTCATCCCCAAGCTTAGAGCTTTCCATATTATCATTAGAAACAACATGGATAGTACCAATAGTATAGCAATTACTAATGTCATCATTTTCAAAATTGGGGCCAAAAATATGTTCAAGATCATAAGTAGTATTATTTTCCCAATCATGATAATTACAATAAGTAATAGGCATATAATCATTTTCAATAGTGCCAACATATTTAATTTCAAGATAGTAATGAGCACAACAATCAAGTGAATCATCTTCAATAAATTTTGATTTAGACTCACTAGGAACAACCATGAAAGGAGCAACACACTTGGGAGATGATACCGTTTCCTCTCTCTTTTTCCTCCTTTTCTTCTTCTTCTTTATCTTTGCCACTTTAGGAGAGAGAGGTTTGAAAGGAAGCTTCACCTCATAACCTGGTTTATCGTTAGAAACAATAGGGGAAAATTGGGGAAATTTCTTCCTTTCGTTACTGGCAACATAAGAAACATTTTTCCTTTCATACTTTGGTAAAGTTCCATTCTTTTTAATTTTTTCTATGTAAGCATTTTTGCAGCAATTCACAACACAATAGAGATGGCATTCCCGCAGAGTGTTATTTATCCCAAAAGCACTTATATCTAACAAAGAAGTTTTTCTGATAACTCTTCCCACCCCAAAAATAAAGCAAGTTCATCATAAAGATTATTAGTGATCATTTCATCACAAAAGTGACTTACGATTCTATCATCAAAACGCCAGCATTGGAAAATGAAGTGACCCTCTTCATTGCAAAGTTCACAAATAAAAGGATAAAGGTCACAAACGTTTTTAGCAAAATCATTTAAATCCTTATTCCAAATGCTAGTTCTTGCATGTTTATGTTGCTTACAATATTTCTCTTCTTCAATATGAGTCTTTTCACAAGGTCTAAGGGTTCCACAAAAATTAACATGCTTATAAGAAATATTATTTTCATATGTCTATTGCAATCACTAGTAACAATTTCATTTCCTATGCAAACATCTTTCAAAGGTTCATGATATTTGTCCCACTTTTCTTTAGGAATGTTAGTATGAGAAGAAAAAGTTCTATAAAAATGAACACAAATTTGAGAATCAAGTCCAAACTTAGCACTAAGCTTATTAAAAATATATGTTTCAACAAAGGATTTAATGCAATCATACTCGTAATTTATACCTGACTCTTCACCTTTATCAATCTCCCAGTTTTCAGCGTTGTGTTGAATTCTTTCAAGAAGATCCCATTTAACTTCAATCTTCTTACTTGTGAAAGAACCCTCAGAAGAAGCATCCAGAAAATCCTTGTAATGACCTGAAAGTCTTGCATAAATATTAGTAATAATTATCTCCTTAGGGAAGCCGGGGTTTGGACATTTTAGCATTAATGCTTTCAGTCTACCCCAAGCTTGAGCTATACTTTCTCCATCATGAGGCCAACAATTATAAATGTAATTCATATCTAGATGTATTTCATGAAGAGGATAAAATTTAGAGTAAAAGAGAGATTCAAGTATTTTCCAATCCGAATGCTGAGAATTAGTGACAATGGAAATAATTTCTTCATGAATTCTTCTTGTGATAAACCTGCAACCTTAAATAACTCACAAAGTTCTGTAAGTTTCAGCAAGTGAGCACTTGGATGGGCTGATCCATCTCCTGCATAACGATCATCCATAACTCTTTCAAAAATTCCCATAGGAAATTTAAAAGGAATACTTACAGTAGGTGAACTGAAAATATCACATGCATCATTACAATTATCAGCTATGGAAGACATAGTATTATCAAAGCAAATTTCTTCCTCAAAGCTTGGGGGACTAAAAATATCATATTCATCAAAACCAGCTTCCCCAAGCTTAAATTCTTCCTTAGCATTAGCAATAGTGGTGTTCAAAGAATTCATAGTAATAACATTGCTATCATCATGCAAATAATTTCCCATAGGTATATTAAACCAAACACTTTTAGTAGGTGGAGGACCCCTCGCTGCCTCAAGAGCAGCGAAAAGGATGTCTCCAAACATAGATTCAAATTCAAAAGGCTCCATAATACAGTAACAAAATAAAAATAAAAATAGCGCTAGCCTAACTAATGAAATAAAAACAAGAAACAAAAAGATAAAATTGCAAGATCTAAAGAAGATACCTTCAAGCTCTCACCTCCCCGGCAACAGCGCCAGAAAAGAGCTTCGTTGCTAGAGTGTGAGTGCTGCTTACCTAACCTCCCCGGCAACTGCGCTAGAAAAGAGCTTGATGTCTACTACGCGGTTCTATTCTTGTAGACAGTGTTGGGCCTCCAAGTGCAGAGGTTTGTAGGACAGCAGCAATTTTCCCTTAAATGAGTAACCCAAGATTTATCAAACTCAGGGAGGTAGAGGTCAAAGGTATCCCTCTCAAGCAACCCTGCAATTAAGATACAAGAAGTCTCTTGTGTCCCCAATACAACTAGTACAATTGTCAGTTGTATATGTGCACTAGTTTGGCGAAGAGATAGTAAAATGCAACTGATATGGATGGTAACAAGTGGTATTTGTAATCTGTAATAAAAATGGCAGCAAGCAAACATGTAACAAAAGTGACTAGAAACGGTGTTCCGATGATTGGAAACAAGGCCTAGGGATCATACTTTCGCTAGGGATCTCTCTCAACACGTTAGCACAACTGAAAGCAAGCAACTGCTACTCGGAATTATTTTTCTTCTTGATAAAACAAGAGTACTATGCGTAGGTCGACAAAAGCACACCTCAAAGTCTGACTAAACAAACACCACAATTCCACAAAGAATAATCCATGGTAAATATCACTCTAGATAATCTATCATCCAAAGAGTCATACACGCCACCCACACTGTCACCAAGGCTTTGTGTTGTCAACAATAACTCCGGAAATTATAATAGATAAACCAATTGAGTAGCATAACATTACATAAGAATTCAGCGGTACTAACAATGCTCACGATCTCATAAAGATCACACCATTAGAGAGAAAGATAACCACATAGCTACAATAGAGCCCTCAGCCCCGATGAAGGACTACTCCCGGCGCATCATGGGAGGCAGCAACGGCGATGAAGATGGCTCCGGGGGCAATTCCCAATCCCGGTAGGGTACCGGAACATAGACTTTGTCCCTCGAAATAGGGTTTTTGGTGGCGGCGGAGCTCGGGAACTTTTCTGGAGAAATCCTTCGGGCCTCATCAGTTTTAGGTCAGGAGGGTCTTTATAGGTGAAGAGGCGATGCGAGGCGGTGGAGGAGGCCCCCGGGTGGCACCCAGGCGTGGTCCAAGCTGGACCGCGGCCATGGGTCACCTGAAGGCTATGGGGCCCTCCCGGACTTGTCCTTCTGGCTCCCGAGGTCTCTTGTAGAATTTCTGTAATTTTTTGGGAATTTTCCGAGCACTTTGGATTTTGGACCTTTCTGCAATGCACACACATAATAAACAAAAACTGGGACTGGGCACTGGGTTAATAGATTAGTCCAATAAAATATGCCAAAATGATATAAAACATAATAAACACATGTGGCATTTGATATAAAACATGCATGGAACATAAAAAATTATAGATACGTTTGAGGCGTATCAGTTATATGCAAAATGCTCTTAAGTTGAATCAAAATATGTTACATTCAAAAAGAAAGAAAGAAAAATGTATTACTTCGAATGCAGGGAGAGGAGGTGATAGCTTAGCATACGCCAAGGTGCTGAATGGAGATGAAGATCCGCCAAACTACTTTATTAGTTTTATTGATTAGTAGCAGTGAAAACGGTGAATTAATATCTGATCAGATGTATTTCAATGAGGCCATGTGCTGATTTGAAGTGTGGCAACATGGTCGTATGAAGAATTGTGTAATATACTTTATTTTGGTTCTTTTTGTTTGAACGTATTTGATTTTGATGTCTCTACGAGATTTTTTTTAACAGTGGATCGGTCCGGAAGGGCAGAGAGTTCATTAATTACGGGTGGTGGAAATACATCTCAGATAGGGTCGTGGAAAAACAGAGAATTACAAACAACCCGCTATTGCACTACGGCTCTTAAAAGATAACTGAAAAAAGCAATCAAGTCATGCTCCTTTTCCACCGGGGATTCTGAAACCACTTGAGATGTGGAGGCGGGAGCTTGCTGCGCTAGAGCCAAAGGGCGTCCGAAATTGCATGGTGATGCATCTAAAATGCATACATGAACTTTGCACTATAATACTTATATTCCATTCATATTTGCATCATATAAGGGGTAAATTACTGTTATTTAATGATTTTTGGTAATTAATAATGATTTGCATCATATAAGGGGTAAATCACCACCATTGCATTTTTATTTACTGTTTTGCATTCATTATCATCTTAATATCATTCTCACATCTTGTGCTTGACAACCACTTGGTGAGGTTGAGGGCACAAAGCAATCTATTTTGTTTGCAGGAAATCTAGAGAAGGACAAGAAGATAAAACCCACACTACTGATTCCTCGAGAGTTCGATATTAAACCCTCGAGTCACCTTCTTGGGGAAAACTACCACTTCTACATACTCTGCACTTGGAGGCTCAACCTATCCCTAATATATTATCTTCCTTTCAGGGTATCAAGAGTATTTGTTGGCGTTGTTGAGGGAGAAGAACACTCTCATCAATTCCGTCATCAAAGGTTTTTCTGGCGTCGTTGCCGGGGAATCATAGCTGGAAGGTTTTGTCCAAGGATATCACAACAAAGTCAACTTCATCACCAACTTGTGCTAACACCTAAGCTTGGGGAGGTTGCACCTACGTGAGCATCATCTTGTCCATCTTTACCTTCAAGCATTTTGTTTTGTTTTGTTTTTGTCTTGCATATCATATTTAGATTTCGGTTTGCATATTTTATTTTCAGTTTTGCATTTTGTTTTGCATTAGTTAATTCGGTTTGCATTGTTTTAGTGTCATTTTATTTTTAGTTTTGCATAAAAAATCAAAAACACATAAAAATTTGCATAATGGAAAAGAGAACCTTTTGGCCTTTTAGTGTTAAGAATTTTCCTCAAGATATGAATGTCCATATTGAAGAAACTGAGGTAGATCCTAAGATAATGAAATCAATCTATGAAGACCGTTTCTATGGAAAACCTAAGGAACATCCTTTAGCTCACCTTAAGAAATTTGATGAAAGATGCAACATGCTAAAACTGAACCATCCTAATGTTAGACTTAAGCTTTTTCCTTACTCTCTAGGGGGGAAAGCATTAGATTGGATATTGAGATGGCCACCTGGTAACTTTAGCATATGGTTTAATTTGAAAGCTGCTTTTATTAAAAGATTTTGTCCCATTGAAATGATTTGCAATATTAAACAAATGGTTATCAAGTTTAAACAAGAGGAAGATGAACCTTTGGTGAAAACATGGGAAAGATTTAGAAGCATAGGTTTTGGAATGGCTCATGGTCTTAGAGATTGGATGCTCATGCATATCTTTTATATAGGATTATCTGAAACCTCTAGAGTCTTTTTGGATAAGGAATGTGAAGGTTCTTTCATGAATATGTCTGCTTCTAATACTTATTATCTACTTGATGGCTTGCTTTTGGAAGCAAAAATTAAAGAAAGTTTAGATAAAGCTCATGTACCTGAAGAAGTTTTTGATGACCGTTATGAAATATTTGATCTTTATGATAGGACAGCAAAAGTTGAATAAGTTAAGAAGCTAACTGAAGTTAATGATCCTTTGCTTAATTTGGAGAATAGTAGCTTGCATGAATTAATATCTATCTTACAAAAATTTGCAAGTGATCCTTCTATTGATGTTAACAAATCTGGTTTTGGTTCCTATATTGCTAATCATGTCTTGAAAGAAAAAATTGCTAGATACAATCAAGAAGCTATGATACCACCTAAGCTTAGGGATGTGTGGATCCCCAAGGTTCTAGTAACTATTGGAAAAGAGACACACTATGCCATACTTGATCTAGGATGTAGTGTCTCTGTTTTATCTAAACAATTATATGAAGCACTTGAATTAAAGAATCTTGAAAAATGCTCTATTGGACTTGCACTTGCTGATAATACCATTAAACATGCTTTAGGAAAATTAAGTGATGTTTTGGTAGAGTTACATATGACTTTTGTACCTGTGGATTTTCTAATCATGGATATGGAGAATAAAACCTCTAGTCCTATTATTCTTGGAAGACCTTTTCTTCGTACCACAGGGGCTATTATTGATTCAAAGGAAGGGAATGTGAAGTTTTAGTTTCCACATAAGAAATGCATGGAACACTTCCCAAGGATGAAGGGCACAACTTTTAAGCTCCCTCATGAGCTTCATCTTCGGTAAAACAGCAAGTAAGTAAGCCTAGCTATATGGCTATAAAGAAAGCGCTTTACGGGAGGCAACCCGGTTGTTTTTATTTGTATTTTATTTGTGTCCTCTTGCTGTAACAAGAGATTGTTTTCTTAGTTTAGTTTCTGGAATTTTTAATAAAGTGCCAAGTTTACCCATTTTGGTTTGAAAAAGTTGTTATTTCTATGTCGGAGATTTTATTCCTACACAGAGTCTGTGCACGGTTTGATTTTTCATTCTTATTTTGTGAATCCGAATGAGCTGATATTTTTACTGTAACTGCAACTTTTCATCCTATGTATTCCTGAATTTTTTCAGAATTTTTCGACAAGTTTAAGTAGGACAGAAAAATACGTTTTGCTGCTGCTGTTTTTCTGGACAGATTCTGTCCCATATTGTTTTATGCATAGTTTGAACTATTGAGTTGATCCAATTAAGTTTATGAGTAGGCATACAACATTATACACTCTATGATCATTCATATGAATTTTAGTCCATGGATTATATGCAGCAAGAAACTTGTTTGTTTATCTCTACTAATATCACCCCACAGAAAAGAGATGGGAGAAATTGTGTTTTGAAGTTTTTTCACAGGGATTGGAGGAGATGCACCATGAGTTATCCAAGGATGGTGAAAACCATAAGATTGGGGATGTGAACATCCCCACTTAACCTACACACTCTCGGTTTGCACACGTCTAACTTCTGTTTTTCTATCAATGCACTTTATCGCATAAACTTGGAGCGTCTTTTTGTTTGTTTTTTCTTTGATTTTTATTTTGTGAGACCACCACACTATCATTTATATATGAGAAATCCTGGAAATATGGGTTGAAATATGGCTTAGCTCATTATGTTTGTTTGTCTTGTTGTTTTGATGTGGGCTTGATCCATATCATGGGACAAGAGGTACCCCAGTTGAGACTCTTGATGATACCATTATTACTTACAATGATAGATAACTTAAACTTGCTTTGTTTCCCAAGTTGAGTAATCATGGTGTAGGTACTTGTATTCAAGGGGCATGAGACATCTAACCTTTACTTTATCAAGGCCACTACTCATATTTGCTTTCACATGTAAACTTTAATCATTCAAGATGCTATGATAGGGGAATGAGAGCTTTACACCAAGTATTACCATTGCAATCAATAACTTAAGTAGAATAGTTTGGAGGATAGATCAAACTTATGCATGTTTGACCTCTACTTATTTATATATCTTTTCCAAAGTGTCCACCTTTTATATTCAGATTTTTATCTACACTCTATGGACCTCAAGTATGAAAAAGTAAGAATGTCCATATTACTATCTTTTATGTTACACCTTGTGAACTATCATTGAACATCCTTGCATTGAATACTTGATATCACTATATAAACTATTTGCATATTGCTAGTTCTTTGAAATAATGAATCATTTGACTGTATGTAGCAGTAGCAATCATCTTTTATATCTATGTTGTGATTATATTGCAAAGTTCACGTTAGTTTTANAACTGAAACGTTCATCCTCTGTAGGCCTGAATTTTTCAGAATTTTTGACAGTTTAAGTAGGACAGAAAAATACGTTTTGCTGCTGCTGTTTTTTCTGGACAGATTCTGTCCCATATTGTTTTATGCATAGTTTGAACTATTGAGTTGATCCAATTGAGTTTATGAGTAGGCATACAACATTATAAACTCTCTGATCATTTATATGAATTTTAGTCCATGGATTATATGCAGCAAGAAACTTGTTTGTTTATCTCTACTAATATCACCCCACAGAAAAGAGATGGGAGAAATTGTGTTTTGAAGTTTTTTCACAGGGATTGGAGGAGATGCACCATGAGTATCCAAGGATGGTAAAAACCATAAGCTTGGGGATGTGAACATCACACTGAACCTACACACTCTCAGTTTGCACACGTCTAACTTCTGTTTTTCTATCAATGCACTTTATCGCATAAACTTGGAGCGTCTTTTTGTTTGTTTTTTTTCTTTGATTTTTATTTGTGAGACCACCACACTATCATTTATATATGAGAAAGCTACTAGAAATATGGGTTGAAATATCTTGCATTCTTTTATTGTATTGGGAAAATGGATGTCTAAGTTGATTTTTAATGACACATATAGTTGCATGATTCTTGAGCCTCTTTATGAGTAATAATTTGCAAATGCTTTATCATGAGCTATCTTTTATTCATGTTTTGATGATGTATGTTATTTCACCTTGTTTGACATGAATTAGTTAGTTCTATGGACACTCATGCATGCATCTAGATGGTCATCTTTCTCCCTTTTGCTAGCCCAAAAATTCCAACAAGTAAAAACTTGTTTCCAACACCTTCAACCCAAGTTTTTCCAGTGAGTCCACCATATCTACCTATTAGCTTTATGCTATTCCAAGTATGTTTATCATGTTATATGTGTTATCTATACCTCTAAATGAAAATGATGATGTTATTTATTGTAATGGGAAAAGTTGGTTAAAAAGCTCTCGCGAACTTGATGCACACTTTACTTTTATTGCATTCAATAAAGATGAGCCATTGTGAATAATATTATGAAGATAGTGGCTCGATAAATGTTTAATGTTGGGAGTTAGCCCATATGTGATGTCACATGCAAAGCTTTCAACATGTTCCATCATTTGTTTAGTTGATATCATGTACTTTTGTTTATGGATGCCTATCATGACGAAATAATGTGAAAATAGAGTTAAGTTTAAATGAGTTTGTATAAATGGTTAGAGAGAAACCTGGGCCGCTAATCTAAGCCATGCATCATTCATGGTGTAAATTTACTTACATGCTATTTTGAATTCTCTGTGATACACCCTACAATAAAAAGCTATATCAAGTGGTAAATAAAGAGGGTGTTGAGGTTGTTCATTATGTTTGTTTGTCTTGTTGTTTTGATGTGGGCTTGATCCATATCAAGGGACAAGAGGTACCCTAGTTGAGACTCTTTATGATACCATTATTACTTACAATGATAGATAACTTAAACTTGCTTTGTTTCCCAAGTTGAGTAATCATGGTGTAGGTACTTGTATTCAAGGGGCATGAGACATCTAACCTTTACTTTATCAAGGCCACTACTCATATTTAATTTCACATGTAAACTTTAATCATTCAAGATGCTATGATAGGGGGATGAGAGCTTTACAACCAAGTATTACCATTGCAATCAATAACTTAAGTAGAATAGTTTGGAGGATAGATGAAACTTATGCATGTTTGACCTCTACTTATTTATATATCTTTTCCAAAGTGTCCACCTTTTATATTCAGATTTTCATCAACACTCTATGGACCTCAAGTATGCAAAAGTAAGAATGTCCATATTACTATCTTTTATGTTACACCTTGTGAACTATCATTGAACATCCTTGCATTGAATACTTGATATCACTTTATAAACTGTTTGCATATTGCTACTTCTTTGAAATAATGAATCATTTGACTTTATGTAGCAGTAGCAATCATCTTTTATATCTATGTTGTGATTATATTGCAAAGTTCATGTTAGTTTTATCACTTTCATAATCGAGGACGAGCATGAGTTAAGATTGGGGATGTTGATGCATCTAAAATGCATACATGAACTTTGCACTATAATACTTATATTCCATTCATATTTGCATCATATAAGGGATATATTACTGTTATTTAATGATTTTTGGTAAATAATAATGATTTCCCCTTTTTATGGAATTAATCCTGCGCAGGCAGAAAACCCCTATTTCTTTCTTTATTTGTTTCAGGACCTTCACGACGTCATAATGAGCTATAAATTTACGGGGGTCATTATTTTGGAAGGAGGAAGACATTGGAGCGAAAGAAGCACGCGAAAGGAGGCCGGAGGGCCAAAATAGGGGGCCCCACGCGGCTATAGTACCAAGCCGCATGGACCCACCTAATTCAGCCCTCGTGGCCCCGTTTGCGTAGATCCTTCGCCCAGAAGCATCCTCGTGACCTAAAAACGCCTATATAAAGGGTCCCCCGACATTCTTTGAAAGGAGAGCCGCCAAAGAAGAGAAACAAGAAACAGAGACCAGGAGGCTGCAGATTGGAGGGGAAAAACTCCGGCGGAGCCCTGCCGGAGAGGTCTCCTTCTTCTCCATTGACATCTCCACCGTCTGCATGACGAAGAGGGAGTAGTCCACCTCTGGACTATGGTTTTGTGGCAGTAGCATATGTACCTCTCTCTCTCTTGAGCTTCACTAATTAGCACCGTATGAGCTGCTGAACATGATTACGGTCACGTTGTATTACCATTGTGGTGGATCTTTATATGAGTTAATATATGTTGAGATTGCAATGTTATATTTCAGTTATGAAAGTAGATGCATATTATGTGCCCCGTTCTTGTATCCTTGTTATGATCAAGCATGTTTATGAGAGCATGTGTGGGGAACGTGTGCATTAGTTGGAGTAACGGGGGTGGTGAAGTGATAAGCTGACAACTTAATATCATGATCCATTGGGTGTTTACCTTACTTTGTTACCTCACTAGGGATAAACCAAAATACCATGTTGTAGGGTAGGAGGAGTGACATGCCTCTACCTAAGACTAGATCCATCATGTGTTTATTTTCACTTCATGTCATTAATCTTAAAGCTATACTCTGATGTTATCTTAATTACCAAGGTGTATGATTTAGTTCACATCTTGGTGGAGTATAAGTGAGACTAATAATCAAAAGGTCTCTATGTTAGGACGTGATGCCCATATAATTAGTAACATGTCATTAACCTTGTTTGCAATCTCATATGTTAAATCTATGTCTACTCATTTGCCACACTATATTAAAGAGAGAGTGCATGTGTGAAACCATGAACCCCGGTCCATTTTTAATCATAAGAAACAACTTTCCAACCACTTTTAAGCATCTTTTACATCCAGCCATTTTAAAATCAGAAAATACAAAAACACTTTTACTTCTTGCATTCACATATAAAAACCCCAAAATACCATCCATCATCATTACTATCATCCTTGCATACTTATTCACCACCATTGCATTTTTATTTACTGTTTTGCATTCATTATCATCTTAATATCATTCTCACACCTTGTGCTTGACAACCACTTGGTGAGGTTGAGGGCACAAAGCAATCTATTTTGTTTGCAGGAAATCTAGAGAAGGACAAGAAGATAAAACCCACACTACTGATCCCCCGAGAGTTCGATATTAAACCCTCGAGTCACCTTCTTGGGGAAAAACTACCACTTCTACATACTCTGCACTTGGAGGCTCAACCTATCCCTAATATATTATCTTCCTTTCAGGGTATCAAGAGTACTTGTTGGCGTTGTTGAGGGAGAAGTACACTCTCATCAATCTCGTCATC
Source organism: Puccinellia tenuiflora (assembly GCA_012064385.1). NCBI lineage: Eukaryota > Viridiplantae > Streptophyta > Magnoliopsida > Poales > Poaceae > Puccinellia > Puccinellia tenuiflora. The sequence goes on from QRDG01000351.1 coordinate 647,484, forward strand.
ACTCACTAAGCATCGATGTGCGACATGCGCTCCCTCAATGATAGGAAGGACATGGCAAAATTCCAGGGCATACATGAGCTAGAGCTTATGGGTGGTCGCCAGCTGCCGATAGTCGGTTGCATAATTGCAGCGTGTCTGCATGTGGTTGCTGGTTGCCCCGTCCATCGTCTAGCTTGTCAAGTTCCACATCTGGATCGTTACCTAACAGCTCCACGACCAAGAGGAGTGCCACTACACCTTCGCCCTCTGGCGGTGTTCTACGCTCTACAACCATGTTAATTTCATGGTACTATGGGCTTCTATAATTGTTGGGAATATGCCCTAGAGGCAATAATAAAATGGTTTATTAGCATATTCATGTTTATGATAATAGTTTATTATCCATGCTAAAATTGTATTAACTGGAAACATAATACATGTGTGGAATATAAACAACCAGGTGTCCCTAGTAAGCCTCTACTGGACTAGTTCGTTAGTCAAGAGTTGGTTAAGGTTTCCTAACCATAGGACTTGTTATAGTCACTTGATAACGGAGTCGTATCATTGGGAGAATGATATGATGGACAAGACCCAAATAATAAAGAGTTGCAATTAATCGTGTCACTCAGTTTCATTGCCAACACTTTTAGTATTTGCCAAGTATAGTTTCCTTAGACCATGAGATTATATCACTCCCGTTTACCGGAGGAATACTTTGTGTACATCAAACGTCATCTCGTAACTGGGTGATTATAAAGATGGCTTTCAGGTATCTCTGATGGTAAATTGTTGGGTGACATATATCAAGAGTGGGATTTGTTCCTCCTTGTGACGGAGAAGATATCTCCAGGCCTTCTCGATAATATAGCATCATAAATTCTGCAGACATGTGATTAGGTGGTAATCATGGAGATCCTATATTATGGACGAGTAAAGAGAACTTGCCGGTGACGAGATTAAACTAGACATGGGGATGTCAACGATTAAATCTCAGGCAAGTAAAATATCGTGAGACAAAGGGAATCGTGGTTTAATCAATAAAGAGTTCGTTGATTGTGTAGGAATTAATATGGACATCCCGGTCCCGCTATTAATTATTGATAGGATCATGTCTACGCATTCTCGAACCCGTAGGATCACACACTTAACGCTCCGATGAAGTTAGGGTTTGCGATGAATTAAATGATGGAATAAACGAATGGTGATTCGGATTCTCGGATGAGATCATAGACATCACGAGGAGTTCCGGAGGAGTCCAGAGAATAAGATTCATATAAAGAAAGTGGTTTCCGGAGGTGTCGGAAAAGTTCCGGAATAATTCGACAGGGTACCGGAATTTTCTGGAAGGTTCTAGAAGGGTCTAGAAGTGGGGCTCACATTGTATGGGGCCCACATGGACTAAAGGGTGGTGCAGCCACCTTAATGGGCTGGCCGCACCATCCCCTAGGCCCAACCGGCCAAGCCCTAGTTGGACTAGGACTTGGCCGCACCCCACAAGGAAAGGGGAGTCCAAGTCCCAAAGGGACTCGACTTGGCTTAGGGGATAAGCAACCCTAGGCCGGCCGGCCCTAGGGCTTGCCCCCTTGGCCACCACCTATAAAAGGAGGGGGGTGCGGCATAGGGTGAAAAAGCCCCTGCCGCCCCAAACCCTGGCCGCACCCACCACCTCCACCTCCTTGCCACGCCACCCCTTGCCCTAGGGGCTGCCGCATCACCATATCCTCCTCTCCCTCCTGCATGGCTTGGCGAAGCCCTGTTCGTGGGAGATCTCCACCATCATCACCAACACACTGTCGTGCTACTGAGATTCATCTAGCCACGTCTACCTCGCTTGTGGGATAAAGGAGAGGACATCTTCATCGAGTTGTACGTGTGGATACCGCGGAGGTGCTGCTCGTTGTGGCGCTTCGACGGATTGGATCTCGAGGATAATACATCTCCTCGTGACTAGATACATCTAGTTGCGGGGATCGATTAGCCAACCCCTGCACCGACAAAACGTTTGTGTTCAATCTTCAGGGTAAAGATTCGATCTCCTTCTCGCTACTTGCATCAAGTAGATCTAGATCCTTGTGGTTTCTTCCGCTTGTTACATAGAAAAAATTTTGTTTTCCATGCAACGACCCTTACAGTGGTATCAGAGCCTAGATCTATTCGTAGATGTTGGTGCGATTAGAACACAAGGAGTTGTGGGCGTTGATATTTTATGTTGCAACCTTCTCATGTGCACTTTGTATCTTGACGGTATGGTGAGATTGAAGCGGCCCGGACCAACCTTACTCGTCCGCGTACGAGAGAGCGGTTCCACGATTGACATGCAACTTGAATTTCATAAGTGGCTGGTGGGTGTCTGTTTCTCTTGCTATAGTGAGATGCAATTTTCAACGGAAGGCCTTTCAAAAGGATATAAAATAAGCGACTTCTATATCACCATTGTGGTTTTTGCATAGACTAGAGCGGTTCTATCTCGTTGACCCAAGCCACATAAAAATTTCATAAACAAAGTAGAGGACGTCTAACTTGTTTTTGCAGGGTTTGTGATGTGGTATGGCCAATATGTGATTTGTGATAATGTATGCAATGATCATGTTCGTAATCTTTCATGACTTGCATGTCGATGAGTACGTCAGCCGGCAGGAGCCATATGGTTGTCTATTATTTTATGTGACCTGCGTGTCATTGAATCACCATGTAATTGCTTTACTTTATCGGTAAGAGTAGCATTAGTTGTAGTTGCAATAGCAGGTGGACACAACCATGACGGTGGTGCCACAATGCTGGAGGTAATGGAGATTATGCCGGTGCTTTGGAGATGGAGATCAAAGGCACAAGAAGAAAAGGCCATATCATATCACAATTTTAAATTGCATGTGATGTTAATCCTTTTATGCACCTTATTGCTTGCTTAGATGTGATCGCGACGGTAGCATGATAAGGTGATTTCTCAGGTTAATATCAAGATAATAAAGTGTTCTCCCCTAGTATGCATCGTTGCTAAAGTTCGTCGTTTTGAAGCAACACGTGATGATCGGGTGTGATAGACTCTACGTCCACATACAACGGGTGTAAGCCAGTTTTTACACATGTGGAAATACTACGGTAAATCTTGACGAGCCTAGCATGTACAGACATGGCCTCGGGAACACGGAACCGAAAGGGAGATATGATCAGGGATCGTTTTCTCAAAAGCAAAAGAAAGATTGGAGTCATCGTCGTAATTCAAGGCATGGAAGTGTGTCTCTCCGCCATAAGATGGCGATCAAGTTTGATAAAAATAGAGAACCCCTCCGGGGCCCCGGGAAGAGGAAGAAGCAGATAGAGCAAATTGCGTGTTCTAGATGATTTTGGGGGAGTGAGGATTCCATATTTGTGCACTCCTCAATAGTACATGAACACTGGGGAGCTTCTCCATTTTTATTTAGAATTCTTGTTTTGGATCTTTTGATTGCCTATCTCCTTTGTGGAGATGTTTAGAATGATTTCTTTTATTTGCAATCTTTGATCCTCAATATAGTTTGATTTCCTTCAAATATTCTTCATTGGATATGTGCATTTGATTTCACTCATATCTTGAGAAATGCACACTTTATGAAGGAACTCATATTATATTGGCCTTCTAAATTTTTCTTCCCATTTCGGCAATCGATGCCAATGGGGGAGAAGTTTAGAGGGTTTAAGGGAATTTGGGTTTTATGCTTTTGTTGCATTTCCCTTTAATGCACTTCCATCCTTGCTTGTTTGTCTTGCAAGGATGCTTTATTCTTTATATAAACCCTCTTAAAAAAGGAATTTTCATCAATTACCAAAATGAGGGAGATTGAAAGTGCATGGTTGCCCCCAGGTGTGGTTTTGGTAATTAATGACAATCTCTATGGCCTAATATTTGCATTGAGATATCTTTATAGATCTTGTCCATGAGAAAAGATTGGAGTTCATGTGTTGGACTCTAGAAGAGTATATGATGATCAAGCCATCATATACATCAAGAGAAGAAGATGAAGTGCAAGTGGATACATGAAGATGGAGCTTAGAAAGGCTCTCCCATAATGATGTATGGGGGATAATTTGAAGAAGTCTTCATCAAGCATGTGCTAGCATGCACAATCAAGAAAGATGGTCCAACTTGAGGGAGTCAAGATCGTCATCATCTAGCTCAAGTGGATTATACGCAAGGCAAAGGTATGATCTTGATAGGTTCTCTATTTTACCGGTCTCATGATGTTAGTTGAGAGACCGGTTATAGGATAGATAACCGTACTATCAAGAGGGGCTCTCAAATGAGTAACTTGATCGCATCTTTGTGGAGAGCTCAAACCTTTGCATTCTTGGCATATCATATTTCTTGGTTGTTATTTGGCCTTTATCCATGTGAGAATTTAGAGCTTGTGTTCATCTTCATACCAAGCTCTAGTTCATCAAAAACGGATCTCATGAATATCTTCTTGGTTTTTGATATTGGAGGTTTTACCGGTTTTCTCTTCTAAGAGAGGTCAAACTCTCTTCTTGTGGTTTCCTCCTCACATGATTGACTATGATGTGTATTTGCATGATATTATAGGGCTTGTGATTATCTTTTAAACAATCCTAAGATCATAGAAAACGGAGTACGGATAAAAAACTTGTTGGTTTCTTGATGGTGGAGGATTTACCGGTTGTCTTTTAACAGAAAGGTTTTACCTTTCACCATTTGGTTTTATTCTCCCTTGTTGGACTATGATGTTTCTCTGTATATTCTTGTAGAGCTTTCGTTGCGATTCCAACGAGCCCAAGAACATCGAAAACGGATTTCGGATAATAAATATATCTTCGTTTTTGTGTTGATGTTTCTGCAGTTTTTCTGTAGGCTGGAGTCTCCGGCCCTATACCGAAGTCTCCGGTCTGCGCAGTTTATTTTTCGTCCAAAACGCGGTGCGGTACTGGACCCTGGTCTGGAGGTGCACCGGAGTCTCCGGCCCTTGGCCGGAGTCTCCGGTCTGAGCAGACCGGAGTCTCGCAGTTTGCAACGGCTCTTTTTCATGGGGACCTATAAAAGGCCCCCCTTCTTCCCCAAAGGGACCAGAGCTTCTTCCAGCACGTTTTTCCTCTCTTCCCCACCATTGTTGAACTTAGAAATCTTGCCTCCCTCTCAATCCCTCCCATGATTCTTGCATATCTTTGAGGGAAAAGTGAGAGGAGATCTAGATCCATATTTCCACTAATAAATCTCTCCTCTAAGTGAGGGTAACCTAGTGGATCTAGATCTTGGAGTTCTTTTGTGGTTCTCCTCTTTGTTCTTTCTCTCTTATTCCCCCGAAAGCATTTGTTGCTTAGCTGGAATTTGAGAGTGAAGGATTTGAGCACTTGTGCTCTTGCCATTGCATTTGGTGCATCGGTTTGCTCTCTCCATGAAGATTCGTGGAAGTGAAGATTGTGAGCTTGTTACTCTTGGGTCATTGGACCCTAGACGGCATTGTGGTGATTCTTGGGAGCCTCCAATTCGGTTGTGGATGCGTGCCCCAAGCTTAGTGGTGTAAAGGCTCCGGATTCCGCCTTGAAGGATTCCGATAGTGGAAGGTGAACCTAACCCTTGGGGTGAGGTTCATCGGAGAATAGGGTGAGGCCTTTTGTGGCATCTTGAGTAGGCCTCTTGTGGCGAGCTCACACCCCTCCAATGAGACGTACTCCCTTAACAAGGAGGAACTCGGGAATACATCCTCGTCTCTGCGTGCCTCGGTTATTTCTATACCCGAGCTCTTTACTTATGCAATTTACATTGTGATAGCCTTCGTGCTTGAAGTTTTATATCTTGCTATCACCTTATTATTTGTCTTGCTTAGCATAAGTTGTTCGTGCACATAGGTGAGCCTTGTTTACTTAGGTTGTTGGCTTGTTAATTTAAACACCTAGTTTTATTCTGCACTTATCAAGCCTTAAACTTGAAAAGTTTTAATCGCCTATTCACCCCCCCCCCCCTCTAGGCGACATCGTTTGTTCTTTCAATTGGTATCAGAGCCTCGGCTCTCTTTTTGGCTTTACCGCCTAGAGAGTAAAGATGTCATTTAGAGAATTAGTGCATGATCCCACTTTTATATTCGATGGCACAAATTTTAATGTTTGGAAAACTCATATGCTTAGTCACTTACGGTTCTGGACCCCAATATTGAGCGTATCTTAGATATAGATTTTTCTCCTCCAAAGGACTACGAAAGTACGACTTTAGAGGATGAGAAAAACTTATATCTAGATGCTCTAGCTTCTAATGAGTTTTGCAAATTTTTGAGTGTTGTATTTTTTGAGTCAATCATGCCTCTCCGGAACGCTCATGAATTGTGGACAAAGCTTCAAGATAAATACGGCAAGTCCATGACTGTTGAGGATGATTGTACTCCCTCCACCTCCGGGCGTAATGAGTTCTCAACTTCTTCTACTTCACCAAAATGTGGTAAGCCACAAACTAATGTGATGGTGAGTAGTGATAGGTGTTGCAATAATGATAGTGAGCTCATTGTTGATGATCTTTTATCTCTATCTTGTTGCAATGCCTCATCTTTGGACCTCAACACACATAGCACTATAAATGTCATACATGCTAGTGTTGATAGTCCTTGCATATAATCCAAAAATTGCTTGGATAAATCTCTTGATGATATGCTTGCTTTATCTTGTTGCCATGATAAAAATGCTTGTGTTCCCTCTAACTCTTGTATGAATAATAATGTAGAGGAAACCCAATTAGCTATGGAACAAGATGTGAACTTGAGTAGTTCAATAATTAATTGTTCTTCTTCATCAACCATCTTTTGCCTTATGGCTAAATCTTCTAGTAGTAATGATAATGATAATGATAATAATGATGAAGAAGATGATGATGATGATGAATCCTTTCATAAGAAAGGTCTAATGGTTCTTAACGCCCTTCCTAAAAATAAAAATGCTCATGCTATCCTCTTTGAAATTATGGAAACCCTAATTGAGCGTGGGCTTACTATTAAGGCTTTGGAAGCAAGCCTTGTAGAAAAAGGAAGGATTGAAAGAGAGGATGCGGATGAAAAAGCATCTTTAGAGGTGACTCTTGAGGAAGAGCAAGAGACTCGGGCTTCTCTTGAGGAGAAACTCGAATCTTTTGAGGAGCTTAATAATGAAATTATTGCTAACCTCGCTAAGGAACGTGACCATGCTCATGCTAAATATAAAGTCACTAAAAAGGAAAATGCTAAGTTGAATGATGAGCTTGCCAAGTTGTCTTCTTCCATTCCTAATGTTAATGATGCTTGTGCCACTAACTCCACTTCTTGTGAAGCATCTATTTTGAAGGAGAATGTTGAGCTAAGGGCTCAACTTGAGTTGCTAACTAGCAAGTATGGAAAATTGGAAGAAAGTCATGAAAAGCTATCTAGCTCTAATGATGATCTTCTAACATCCTATGCTATTCTAAAGTTAGCTCATGAGGCTATCTCTACCAAGGTAACATCTTTTGAGCCTCATGTGGATAATAGCACAACTTTAACTAAAAATGCTATATTGCCATGTGCTAGTCCTAGTAGTTCATCCACTAGTAATGTTGGCACATCTTGTGATGAATTACTTTCCTTGCCTTGTTGCTCTAACAATGATGCTTCTACCTCCTCTAGTACTTGTGTTGTCACTAACCATGTAGAGGAAATAAATGAGGCCAAGGCCCAAGCCACTTCTATGAAGAAAGGGTTGAAAAAGCATCATGAAGGGAAGAGTGCACTTGACAACATGTTGAGTGTGCAACAATCCCCCAATGACAAGAGTGGACTTGGATTCAACTCCAACAACAAGAACAAGTCCAAGATTGATAATAAGAAGGGCCAAGTACAAGTCAAGAATCCGGCCAACATTACTTGCTTCAAGTGCAAGATTGAAGGGCACCATGTTAGGGATTGCCCAATGAAGAAGAAGCCTCTTAGTGAGAAGCAACTAGGGAAGCGGCCTCTTGTTCAATCTCATGCTCCACCACGAGTTGAACAAAGGCCACCTCCTAAGAAGACTCAAGTCAATGCTCAAGTTGAGGATCCTATTAAGAAGAAAGAGAAGAGTCGATGTTGCTACCTTTGCCGTGGCAAGGGCCACTTTGCTTCTTCATGCACCATCGGTAACCTATCCAACCCCATCTTAATTGATGATGTTTATTCACTTAGAAAGGATAGAGTTGGCAATGTGTTTGCCAAATATGTGGGAACTCAAAGTGGTGTCAAGAAAAGAACCATTTGGGTTGCCAAGCCTATTGTGACTAACCTCTTAGGACCCAACTTGGTTGGGGACCAACAAGCTCAAGCTTGATCAATAGGTGTTTGTGGAGGACATTGGATACTTGGCTATCTTTCAACAATTAAGAGATCTTCATGATTTTTATTTTATCAAGCCAAGTCAATTGGTAGCTTGTATTTACATTATATATACATTGAAAGTTACTTGCTTCCTTGCATGTGTTAGTTTTGTTCCTAGCATGTGCTTGTATGTGATATGCTACTTTCTTACGTGTCTTGTTATTCAAGGTTGGGTATGTTAGTTGTGTATCATGTATGTGTAACTTGTGTGTTGAGCTTTATTGGATCTTGTGTGGATTTCATTTGGCTCTTTTGAGAGATTAATGGACTATCCCATTTTGGGGAAGTGATATGCTTTATGCACTTCACAAACCTAAAAATGTGTGTACATGAGACACACCACCTAGTATTGATATTTCAATATTATCTAGTTACTGTGTGGTATGTCATATTCATGAGAATTCAAATTTTACAATGTCCATTAATTTCTCTAGTTGGTTTTATTTGCCTCTTGCTTAGATAAAATGAATTATCACATTATGGGGGAGTAGTAAGCTATGTGCATATTACAATCCCATAAAAATGTGAACATTTGAGGTTTGCCACTTAGATTTGATATTGTAAATTATCTTATTCCTATGTGGCATGTTTGCTCGAACAAGTTCCAATTTTCTTTTTGGTTATCCTTTGGCTCTTGTGTGTGTGAGTTTGCTTGGTACGGTTTTTCACTAATATGCATTTCTATATATTATTTCATAAACCATTTGTTCCATATTATTCTAACCATGGCTTTGCCAGTTCGTTTGAATAGTTGGAACTACCAACAAACTTTATTAAAATACGGTGTTTTATTTCTTATCCCTTGCCATATGTTTTATCGTGTGAGGATGAACTTGTATATCTCTACTCACTGGGAAAATATTTCCTTATACTCATTGTCCTTGGACAATTGATATTCACATTTGTGGTAGAATATTTTTGTTCATCCTCATATTGGCTCTTGCGTTGAATTGCCTTATTTATTGCCAAGTGTTTTTGTTTTTATTTCCATTGTCTTCCTTGCCTCTTGAATGGATCCTAATTTTCAATTGGTAGTGTTTCGTGTTGTAAATAAAATATGGAGAGTAATGATCCCTTGTGCGTGCATTTTGTATTCAAATACAAATATCAAAGATAATGCATGAATCTTGGGGAGCATTCCTTTTTATTTAGAACACTATCCTATCTATCAATATTTGATCCTTTCAATTGGCATTTGATTTTTTTTATCTTATGCGTTGGTACCATCAATTGGAATCACTTGGAATTTGATATCTTCTCCATAGATATTTGTTTCAATTGATACTTATTGTGGGAGTCTTGATACCTTATTTCTTTATTTTACTTTACTTGATTTCGGTCAAGTATTATCCTCTTCTTGGTATCTTTTCTCCTAGTTGGTATCTTATTTTCAATTGGTGTCTTATCAATCATGTGTTGTTTTGATTTGATTCCTATTGATATCACACTTCATGTGTTGATGTGTTTTGGAATCAATCATATGTTGACTTGATTTTTCCTCAATCATGTGTTGATTTGGATTTTGATATAATTTGGACAATCTTTTTGTGTCACACTTTGGTGTGCCCTCTTCTTGGTTAACTTGGTGTTTTTTTCCAAATTATATCTCATTTGGTTCTTGAAAGTCTTTGCATGCATGGTTACTAATTTATTTTATTATAGCATGCCTGTTGATTGCTACTGATGAAGAGTTGGGTGGTGCCCCAAGCAAAGGCGGAGATGTAGAAAGCAGCAGTTTTCCCTCGATAACGAACCGAGGTTTATCGAACCAGTAGGACCTTGAAATTAACAACAAAGTGAATGTTGAAGATCTCTGGCGCTTAATCTTCAACAGACGTGGACCTGCACACACTCAACCAAAATACTTTGCCCCTAATGGCGGAAAGGTTATCAATCTTTCCGGTCTCACAGAAAACAAAGCGGTTAATTGTATAGTGAAATAGATGAATTATGAAAATGGACCAGAGGAGTAATGATGGTGAAAAGTGATGAATAAATGTGGCAATCAATGTAAAAAGATGGACCGGGGGCCATGGGTTCACTAGTGGAGTCTCTCAAGTAAATATAACATTAATATGATGGGTAAACAAATTACAGCTGGGCAATTGACAAGATTATAACACAAACTTAATCTAGCTACTGCCATGGACCCAAGGTCCAAGGTGGGACTACTCACAAATCATCCCGGAGGAAGGCATGGCGATGAAGAGCCCTCCGGGATCGATCTCCCCTCCAGCAGGGTGCCGGGATTTGCTTCAGAATCACCCCCGAATTAGGGTTTGAGGTGACGGCGCCTCGGGATGACTTTTCTGGAAAATAATGGCCACCCCGTCGTTTTTAGGGTTTTTAGGATTTTATAGGCGTCGGAGGGGGCCGAGGCGGTGCCCAGGGGGCAGGGGTGGGCCCCACCCGCGGGTCTAGGGGCCGCGGCAGGCACCCGCCTGTGGCCCCTGGGTGGCCCCCAGGTCGCCCTTCGGTCTCCGTCTTCGTCTTGGCGTAAAAATAATCTCCGTAAATTTTGGTCCAATTCCGAGAATATTTCCAGAAGTAAATTTCTGAAACACAAAAACAGCAAAAACAGGGAACTGGGCATCTTGTCAATAGGTTAGTCCAACAAAATGCATAAAAATGATGTGATATGATAATAGAAACATGTGACAACATCACAAAATTAGCATGGATCACTCAAAAATTATAGATACGTTTGACACGTATCACCTGTCTTTCTTGATCCAATATATGGGGTATACTCCACCAAATTCTAACTCGGCTAAGATGTGCATGAAATTCAAGTTCATATCTATATGCGCATATTTATGTGGAGTATGTCCTATGTATTGTAGTTCATCTAACTATTATGGGACCCAATGAGTTTGGGAACCATGTTGTACTTGAATTTTGTTTTAGGTACAATGGAGATGCATTGGATGCTTGCCTTATTTGTAAGGAAGGTGTTCTCACCGTGTGATTATTGGAGTCAGGCTTTGATGATAAACAAACTCTCATCTTCTTCATCACCAATGATATCCCGGTAACAAATATCTACCTCATGCATACATTTCTAATTTCCAACCTTGTGTAGGTTGTTTCTTAGCATGATAGCTTCCATTTGCAATTGTTGTGGTTTTGGCTTAATTCTTTCACTTGGTATATCCTTGTGATATTTGTGATGAAATTGCAAAAACCTTTTCTTCAATTAATATTCTTTCTTTGTGATACTTGTTGCTTATCTCAAAGCATCTCCACTATCTCTTGTTCCCTTAGTGATATGTGTGATGCATTTGATGTGTTTGAAGTTCATTTATATACAATGAGATAAATTTGAGCTATGTGCTATGCTTTTATGCAATAATCTCTTTTGTATATTCATGACTTCCCTTTTGGATACCTTGGACTCCCCTTCATCGACCATTTCATATGTGCAAGTTACTTTGTGGATGTATATCATCAATGATTTGTCTACTTAGAAACCTATGCATATGAGAGAGGTCACCTTTTATTTGGTATCCTATTTCTTTCGAGCCACCTTGTTTTTCATCTATAATTCTTTGGTGGCTCCAAATTTGTCTCGTGAGTGCTTGTCTCATTTCTATTTGCATCTTTGTGCACTCACATTTTATTGAAGATCTATCACGGTGAGCATGTTGATTTTATTGGCTAAATGATCTCACTAGCTCTTGCTTTTTCCATTGGTTTTAGTTTCCAATTGGTATCCTTGAGCTTGTGAACATATTCTTTTTGAAAAATCTTCTTTGTATCTGGGTTGGGCCTATCTTATGATGAGTCTTTTAAATTGGTATCTTTTTATGGCTCAACCATTTCTTTGGTGCAAGTGCTATGATTTGCTTTTGCTTTATGCACACTTGCACTTGTTGCGTGTTCTAGATGATGGATTCCATATTTGTGCACTCCTCAATACTGCATGAACATTGGGGAGCTTCTCCATTTTTATTTAGAATTCTTGTTTTGGATCTTTTGATTGCCTATCTCCTTTGTGGAGATGTTTAGAATGATTTCTTTCATTTGCAATCTTTGATCCTCAATATAGTTTGATTTCCTTCAAATATTCTTCATTGGATATGTGCATTTGATTTCACTCATATCTTGATAAATGCACACTTTATGGAGGAACTCATATTATATTGGCCTTCTAAATTTTTCTTCCCGTTTCGGCAATCGATGCTTGTTTGTCTTGCAAGGATGCTTTATTCTTCATATAAACCCTCTTAAATAGGTATTGTCATCAATTACCAAAATGGGGGAGATTGAAAGTGCATGGTTGCCCCCATGTGTAGTTTTGGTAGTTTTGGTAATTAATGACAATCTCTATGGCCTAATGTTTGCATTGAGATATCTTTATAGATCTTGTCCATGAGAAAAGATTGGAGTTCATGTGTTGGACTCTAGAAGAGTATATGATGATCAAGCCATCATATACATCAATAGAAGAAGATGAAGTGCAAGTGGATACATGAAGATGGAGCTTAGCAAGGCTCTCCCATAATGATGTATGGGGGAGAATTTGAAGAAGTCTTCATCAAGCATGTGCTAGCATGCACAATCAAGAAAGATGGTCCAACTTGAGGGAGTCCAGATCATCATCATCTAGCTCAAGTAGGTATGATCTTGATAGGTTTTCTATTTTACCGGTCTCATGATGTTAGTTGAGAGATCGGGTTATAGGATAGATAACCGTAATAACAAGAGGGGCTCTCAAGTGAGTAACTTGATCGCATCATTGTGGAGAGCTCAAACCTTTGCATTCTTGGCATATCATATTTCTTGGTTGTTATTTGGCTTTTATCCATGTGAGAATTTAGAGCTTGTGTTCATCTTCATACCAAGCTCTAGTTCATCAAAAACGGATCTCATGAATATCTTCTTGCATTTTTGATATTGGAGGTTTTACCGGTTTTCTCTTCTAAGAGAGGTCAAACTCTCTTCTTGTGGTTTCCTCCTCACATGATGGACTATGATGTGTATTTGCATGATATTATAGGGCTTGTGATTATCGCGGTGCGGTACTAGACCCTGGTTCGTAGGTCCACCAGAGTCTCCGGCCCTAGGCCGGAGTCTCCGGTGTAAGCAGTTTGCAACGGCTCTTTTTCGTGGGGACCTATAAAAGGCCCCCCTTCTTCCCCAAAGGGACTAGAGCTTCTTCCAGCACGTTTTTCCTCTCTCCCCCACCATTGTTGACCTTAGAAAGCTTGCCTCCCTCTCAATCCCTCCCATGATTCTTGCATATCTTTGAGGGAAAAGTGAGAGGAGATCTAGATCCATATTTCCACCAATCAATCTCTCCTCTAAGTGAGGGGAACCTAGTGGATCTAGATCTTGGAGTTCTTTTGTGGTTCTCCTCTTTGTTCTTTCTCTCTTATTCCCCCCAAAGCATTTGTTGCTTAGTTGGAATTTGAGAGTGAAGGATTTGAGCACTTGTGCTCTTGCCATTGCATTTGGTGCATCGGTTTGCTCTCTCCACGAAGATTCGTGGAAGTGAAGATTGTGAGCTTGTTACTCTTGGGTCATTGGACCCTAGACGGCGTTGTGGTGATTCTTGGGAGCCTCCAATTCGGTTGTGGATGCGTGTGATGCCTGTAAAATGCATACATGAACTTTGCATTATAATACTCATATTTCAATCATATTTGCATCATATAAGGGTTATATCATTGTTTTATAATGATTTTGGGAAGATTTCACAGTTTTCATATTTTTCTGGAATTAACCCTGCACTGGCAGAAAACCCTATTTTCTATATTTTGATGTTTCAGGGAACAAACGACGTCCAAATGACCTGAAAATTTACGAGCATCAGTTTTTGGAAGGAACAAAGCGTATGAGCGAAGGAAGCGAACAAACGGAGGCCCGAGGGCCAGAAGAGGGTGGCCCACATGGCTAGATTCCTTGGCCATGTGGGACCACTCATCTGGGCCCTCGTGGCTCCGTTGCCGTCGATCTTTCTTCCAGAAGCTTCGTCTTGACCTAAAACCGACTATAAAAATAGTCTCCCCGACGTCTTTCGGAGGGGAGGCCGCCGAAAACACAGAAACACCGAAACAGAGATCTTTCTGCCATTTAAAAATCCAAAAATACAAAAACACTTTTATATCTTGCATTCACAATACAAAACCCAAAAATATCATCCATCATTGTTTCCACCATCCTTGCATATTTATTTATCATCATTGCATATTTATTTCTTGTTTTGCATTTATTATATTTTCATATCATTCTCACACCTTGTGCTTGACAACCACTTGGTGGGGTTGAGGGCACAAAACAATTTACTTTTTTTGTAGGTTTTCAAGAGAAGGATAAGAAGATAAATCTTTCACTACTGATTCCCCGAGATTTCGATATTAAACCCTCGAGTCACCCCTCGTAGGGAAAACTGTCTTTCCTATACTATACACTCAGCACTTGGAGTCTCAACCTAACCATATTCTTTTGAAGCAGGTAACTACGTCAAAGGCCATCAGCGTGCCCCAAGCTTAGTGGTGTAAAGGCTCCGGATTCTGCCTTGAAGGATTCCGATAGTGGAAGGTGAACCTAACCCTTGGGGTGAAGTTCATCGGAGAATAGGGTGAGGCCTTTTGTGGCATCTTGAGTAGGCCTCTTGTGGCGATCTCACACCCCTCCAATGAGACGTACTCCCTTAACAAGGAGGAACTCGGGAATACATCCTCGTCTCCGCGTGCCTCGGTTATTTCTATACCCGAGCTCTTTACTTATGCAATTTACATTGTGATAGCCTTCGTGCTTGAAGTTTTATATCTTGCTATCACCTTGTTGTTTGTCTTGTTTAGCATAAGTTGTTGGTGCACATAGGTGAGCCTAGTTTACTTAGGTTGTTGGCTTGTTAATTTAAACACCTAGTTTTATTCCGCAATTATCAAGCCATAAATCGGAAAAAATTTAATCGCCTATTCACCCCCCCCCCCCCCCCCCCCCCTAGGCGACATCGTTTGTTCTTTCAACTATGTCATGGGAAGAGATCCGATCACTTTCTATGAGTTTGTGTCTCGGATGCGTCATGTCAAAGTGGAACCCATAGCAGGAGAAGTTGTCAATGCAAAGGTATATATTTTGATATATATAAGCTATATAATGTTTAATGTTCAGTTTATACTTGTGACAAATGACTAAGTATTTGATACTTGTGCTGTTCTATGAAAACAGGGCCTGCCGTTTGAGAAGTGTAATGGATGAACTGAGTGGATATCGCGGGATGATGGCAATCAAGGAGTTGGTGCTGGCGATGTTTTACTTCTACATTTATCGTTTTTTATTAGAGGATTTGAATGATTTTTGTAATCGAATTAAGTGTGATCCTTAATTAGTGTGTCTCGTTGTGAGATGGTTATTCATGTCAAAGACAAGTGGTTGTTATATTTTCATTAGTAATTCTTTTTGATGATCACGTTTCAATTGTGAGATTATTATCCTTAATGTAAATCTAAACGATGATTAGTTAAACATTTATAAAATATAGGTCATACTAAAACCTCCAAACACCTAATAATGACAATTGTTTTAGTCATGCCAAATATTGAATAAACATTTTGATGTTTTATCAATGCGCCTTAGGAACATGACTAAAATGCCATCCTTCGGAAGAGTGCAAATAATTGTTGGGAATAAACACAAGTGTTGTTTGTATTTTCAGCAAATACTAGATGTCATTATTTTGTGTGCTCCGTCATAAATGATTTGAGTAAATAGATGTATTTATTCTAGTTATGATATTTGATGAGATCAAATAAAATTCTGGAGTTAAAGATGTTAAGTTAACAAGAAAATTCTGAGTCTTTTTTGATTTGATCAAAAGAGACAAAACTTTTGAGTTATTGTTTAGTATGAAGACTTGTGCAATGTGTTTCCACAAATTACAATATTTAGAATTTATTCAAAAGAGTTTTGATGCGCACTAAATATTGTAATCATGTTATGTGGTCTTACAAAAGGGGTTTTTCGAATTGAGGATTTATCTATAACATTTAGATTTATTTTGATAACAATCCGTTTAGAAATAAGGGTCTATGTATGATTCGCATATATTTTTATATGAGTTATGAGAAAGATGGTTTCATTAATTATGAGATAATTAGAAACTATTGCGAATAATGTTGTAGTATATTCATATGTATGACTATGAATGTGATTCCACAATATAGGACTAAAAGGGGCAAACCAATTTGTTGGTTGTGCTAAGCATTTTAGTTGTTTATCATGATAGGTATCATTGATAAAAGGATTGATGGAATAAATTGAGAAACTTAATCAAGATGGTTGATCTTACTTTTAATGTATCAAGTGGCACATTTTGAAAAGTGCATTGATGGTTTAGACTTGATATTTAAAAGGAGGGATTAAAGATAAGGATCATTGAATTTCGAATTCAGTTTTTTTCAAAAGAAATAGGATTCAAGAATATTAAAGTTTGTCGTGTTACAAAATAATATTCATGATTTATTTGTCATGTTTCGGAAACAGGACATACCTACAAAACTACAAAGAAGAAATAGAAGACTTAAATACGAAAGTGACTAAGAGTCATCCTATGTTAAGTTTAAATCACAAAGTAATTGTTACTTGATTTTGTGAAAATAATGTTTTCACATATTTATTTTTGCAAAGGTTTGTAGAGAATAAATAAAACTTAAAGCTAGCAAAGTAATAGTGTTTCGTATATGAGTTCTTGAATTTTAAGAGTTAAGAAGTTTGGAGGAGTCCAAAGTATCGAGAAAATGCATGAAGAACTGAGTGGGATCTAGTTAAAATATGTGGTGACATATATTAAGTGTGAGCAGAAACTAATTTCGATAGTCAAATATGTGGAGACATAAGTTTGAGTGGGAGCTAGTAAATCATTATTAAATCAAATATAGAGATAACATATTTCTAAGTGGGAGCCAAAGTGATTTCCAATTTTTAATATGTGTATGGAAAATATTTGAGTGGGAGTTTACAACATCTTGTTTGTGTGAAATGAAGATTTCATAAATGTTGTAAATAAGTCATGAACCAACGTGTAACTTATGAAGTTAGGATTGAATGTCAAATATCTATGGAGATAGATGTATTTGATAAGCATTATGTCAAAATGTTTAACTTAAGTGAGATTTTGAAGGAGTTCAAAATAGAACAAGAAAAGAAAGGTTCATTTGCTTGTGAGAAATAAATAAAACATTGAGTTGATGACTCAGTACAGATATAATGGTTAAGGGATATGTTAGTATTCACTATGAATTTTTCATAGGTCTAAACATATAAGAACCATAATTTTTGTATTTGACAAAATGTGACCCAAGTTCTTGGCTAGAAGAATGTGTTGGGAATGAGGAGTCATTTCAACATGGAGATGAGATATTTGAGTCTAGAGATTGGTAGACTTGATTGAAGTCATGACATCAAACTAGATTAGAAATCTTATAAAAGGCAGAAGCACAGTGATGGCGTCGTTGACGGGACTGGATGTTTCTTCGATCCCCGGCAACGGTGCCAGAAAACTGCTTGATGATCGGTGATGTTAGCGTTGGATTTTGCCTTATCGAACCAGTAGGACTTTGAAATCAACAACAAAGTGAATGTTGAAGATCTCTGGCGCTTAATCTTCAACAGACGTGGACCTGCACACACTCAACCAATTACTTTGCCCCCAACAGCGGAAAGGTTGTCAATCTTTCCGGTTTCGCAGAAAACAAAGCGGTTAATTTTATAGTGAAATAGATGAAAATATGAAAATGGACTAGAGGAGTAATGATGATGAAAAGTGATGAATAAAGGTGGCAATCAATGTAAAAAGATGGACCGGGGCCATGAGTTCAGTGGAGTCTCTCAAGTAAATAAAACACTCATAAGATGGGTAAATAAATTACAGCTAGGCAATTGACAAGATTATAACACAAACTTAATCTAGCTATGGAATAGAGAACATGATAATATTTATGTAGGCATCACGACAATGAATAAAGACCGTTGAGTCCAACTGCATCTTTGTCTAAAAAGTCCACCGTGGGATCGCTATCCAGCCTGTCACCCAACGGTATTAAGTTGTAAGCAACAGACATTTGCATTAAGTAAAGCGCATGAAGTAAGCAATACTAATATCAAAAGAGACATTAACACCGCTGTTTTACCCTTAGTAGCAACAGCACATCCTCGTCCTTATACATTTCTGTCACTAGTGTCCAGGAACAAAAGGGGGCATGAACCAACTATCAAGCATAAATACTCCCTCTTGGAGATACACACAATCACTTGGCCAAAGTAACTACGCACATCGGAGAGCATGCAAGAACATAAATCAACATATAAGAATCATGCATAATCTAATCATAACTTCATAATCCATCAGATGCCAGCAAACACATCACATAGCATTACAATAATCGATCTTGATCATGTTAGGCAGCTCACCAGATCATAATACATGAAGCACAAGGGAGAGAGGCTATCATCTAGCTATTGCCATGGACCCGTAGTCCAAGGTAGGACTACTCACAACTCATCCCGGAGGAAGGCATGGCGATGAAGAGCCCTCCGGGATCGATCTCCCCTCCGGCAGGGTGCCGGGATCAGCTTCAGAATCACCCCCGAACTAGGGTTTATGGTGGCGGCGCCTCGGGGTGACTTCTCTAGAAAATAATGTCCGCCTCGACGTTTTTGGGATTAATCTGATTTTATAGGCGTCGGAGGGGGCCGAGGGGACACACCGCCCTAGGGCAGGCTGCGGCTGGGGGTCGTCCCTGCCCTGTGGGTGGCCCCCAGGGCTGCCCTCTGGACTGAAACTTCGTCTTGGCGAATCAAAAATACTTGTAAATTTTCAGCGCATTCCGAGAATATTTCCTGTGGTAAGTTTCTGAAACTAAAAGACATCAAAAATAGGAAACTGGCACTAGGCATCTTATCAATAGGTTAGTCTGAAAAAATGCATAAAAATGATGTAATATGATAGCAGAAACATGTGACAACATCACAAAACTAGCATGGATCAATCAAAAATTATAGATACGTTTGACACGTATCACACAGCGAAAGCATGATCGAAAATATCGAAGTGACTTGGATTGCATTATCGATTTGTTGAGTCTACAACATATATGAGTATATGATTAATTCAAGGATTAAAAGATATAATATTTTTGGTTTAAGAAATTTCGTTTCAAGATTGAGTGAGTTCAAGGTGCACATACTATGTGAAAGTTCTTTTGACTGATCATACGTCATGTAGGCATAAAAGGGAAACGAAAATCTCACTCTGTAACCAAACATATTATATTCATCATATGATGATGAGTTTTATCATGTGATGATAAGAGGTTTATCATGTGATGATAAATTAATGTCAAAGTAGGTGACATTAAAGTTTTGCAAAGAACATCAAGAACTGGATAGTACAGTATATGGACAAAAACTTCTTCCACGAGCAAACATGATCAGCACTGAGACTTCATGGGTGTTGAATCGAGAAAATGTAAACTAGATTATTGACTCTAGTGCAAGTGGGAGACTGTTGGGAATATGCCCTAGAGGCAATAATAAAATGGTTTATTAGCATATTCATATTTATGATAATAGTTTATTATCCATGCTAAAATTGTATTAACTGGAAACATAATACATGTGTGGAATATAAACAACCAGGTGTCCCTAGTAAGCCTCTACTGGACTAGTTCGTTAGTCAAGAGTTGGTTAAGGTTTCCTAACCATAGGACTTGTTATAGTCACTTGATAACGGAGTCATATCATTGGGAGAATGATATGATGGACAAGACCCAAATAATAAAGAGTTGCAATTAATCGTGTCACTCAGTTTCATTGCCAACACTTTTAGTATTTGCCAAGTATAGTTTCCTTAGACCATGAGATTATATCACTCCCGTTTACCGGAGGAATACTTTGTGGACATCAAACGTCATTTCGTAACTGGGTGATTATAAAGATGGCTTTTAGGTATCTCCGATGGTAAATTGTTGGGTGACATATATCAAGAGTGGGATTTGTTCCTCCTTGTGACGGAGAAGATATCTCCAGGCCTTCTCAATAATATAGCATCATAAAGTCTGTAGACATGTTATTAGGTGGTAATCACAGAAATCCTATATTATGGATGAGTAAAGAGAACTTGCCGGTGACGAGATTAAACTAGACATGGGGATGTCAACGATTAAATCTCGGGCAAGTAAAATATCATGAGACAAAGGGAATCGTATACAAGATTAATTGAATCTCCGGTGTCGTGGTTCAATCGATAAAGAGTTTTGTTGATTGTGTAGGAATTAATATGGACATCCCGGTCCCGCTATTAATTATTGATAGGATCATGTCTACACATTCTCGAACCCGTAGGGTCACACACTTAATGCTCCGATGAAGTTAAGGTTTGCGATGAATTAAATGATGGAATGAACGAATGGTGATTCATAGTCTCGGATGAGATCATAGACGTCACGAGGAGTTCCGGAGGAGTCCGGAGAATAAGATTCATATAAGGAAAGTGGTTTCCGGAGGTGTCGGAAAAGTTCTGGAATATTTCGGCAGGGTACCGGAATTTTATGGAAGGTTCTAGAAGGGTCTAGAAGTGGGGCTCACATTGTATGGGGCCCACATGGACTAAAGGGTCGTGCAGCCGCCTTAATGGGCTGGCCGCACCAGCCCCTTGGCCTAACCGGCCAAGCCCTAGTTGGACTAGGACTTGGCCGCACCCCACAAGGAAAGGGGAGTCCAAGTCCCAAAGGGACTCGGCTTGGCTTAGGGGCCAAGCAACCCTAGGCCGGCCGTCCCTAGGGCTTGCCCCCTTGGCCGCCACCTATAAAAGGGGGGGGGGGGCACTACCAGGAAAAGGGCTATTAGTGGCGCACCAAAAAAGAATTCTGTGGCGCACCCACAAGAAATGCCCATGCGCCACAGAATCCTCGCCACTAAAATATATTTCTGTGGCGCATGCTGGCGGTGCGCCACAAAAATGCTAAGATTCTGTGGCGCACCCAGAACCGTGCGCCACAGAAATATTTTAGTGGCGCACCCACCACCATGCGCCACAGAATTTTTTTTGAATTTCAAAAAAAAAAAGGCGGCCAGATCTAGATCTAGATCTAGCCGCCGGAATTTCGCCGGAATTTTTTCGGTG